>CM075977.1:34798232-35090947 GCA_038087875.1 Malacoraja senta | reverse complement strand
GCCTGTTGCCTGTGCTGTTCTGTTTTATGCTCTATGTTCTTTTTTCGACTAAGAAGCAAAAAATACCTGCAGATATTGTAAATCTAAAATAAAAGAGAAAATATAGGAAATACTCAGCAGGTCAGGCAGCATATGTGGAGAGAAATATATTCTTCTTGCACACGGTGGGTGGCAAAGTGGCGTAGCGGTAGAGCTACTGCCTTACAGTGCCAGAGACCCGGGTTCGATCGCGAATACGGGTACTTGTCTGTACAGAGTTTGTACGTTCTCCCCGTGACCTGCGTGGGTTTTCTCCGAGATCTTCGGTTTCCTTCCACACTCCAAAGTCGTACAGGTTTGTAGGTTAATTGGCTTTGGTATTAATGTAAAATGTAAAGTTGTCCCTAGTGTGTGTAGGATAATGTTAGTGTGCGGGAATCACTGGTCTGTGTGGACTCGGTGGGCCGAAGGGCCTGTTTCCGCGTTGTATGAAACAATGAAAAAAACCTAAAAACTAAAACATGCTGACTGACCTGCTAAATCATCCACTACCTGCCACCACTTAGTCACAATATAACCGATAATTATCCTTAAAAAGGCATCATCATGTCTCCAGGTGTCACCATCCTGCCTTTGTTGTATTATCTGAC
Source organism: Malacoraja senta (assembly GCA_038087875.1). Lineage (NCBI taxonomy): Eukaryota > Metazoa > Chordata > Chondrichthyes > Rajiformes > Rajidae > Malacoraja > Malacoraja senta. Next base: position 35,090,318 of record CM075977.1, on the reverse strand, counting down.
ACCTAACTATAGGTTTCCATCCTAATCTTGTCTAAGTTGTTATTTCCACTATGAAATATATTTCATGTACTTTCGTACAACATAGCAAACTGTTCAACACGTTGAATACATGCCAGTTCTCCAGACAATCCCACTCACCGCTCCTCCTTATTTTCCATTTCTCTCTGACATACCTATTAACATCCCATCTATATATGAAATGGGTAACTTACACTAGGCAATAACTCACCTATCTAACGAAACCATTTGTTAATCAACTCCCATCCTAAATGTTTTATCTTGCTCTTCATTGATTGTTAAGCACTAAGATGGCTGAAATGAAATAGATTTGCATTTCCAAAGCAAATTTTGTGCTTTATAACCAATTAAACTATTTTGAAGTAACTGGTTAGTGTTATATTAAATGTAGTGATATATGGCAAACGCCCACATTCAGATTATTGCTTTCAGCTGTTGTTGGCCAGAGGGATATCTCCTTCTCTTCTTTGAAATAGAGCCATGAGATCTACTATTTCCACCCGAGAGAGTTCATAGGACCTTAGTTTGCACTGCTGTCCAAAAGACACCACCTCCAATGGAGTAGCAATTGAACTCATTATGCTGAAGTATCTGCAGAGGGCCTTGAATGTCTGCTCAAACTGAGCCACACCTGGTACACCGTTCTAAACAGCACTGTATGAATACAAGCCTTGCTTTCACTGTGGCATCCTTCTTTCAAAAATCCAGGACAAGCAAGAAGGTGGGTAATTTTCACTTTCACTGTGGACAGAAAATAATGGAGTATTCTTAATTTTTTCCATCATTTAACGTAGCTCAGTGAAAATGATTCACAATATGTTACCTACAAAGTGGACTTGTTTCTCTGGTACTGGAAGCCACTTCTACAAGCCTTGTGTCATTTTCCTTGCAACATTTACCTTCTTCACTTGCCACCTTGTTCTATGTTGCCACTCTGGTGATCAGAACTACCCTTCACCATATTTGGAGAATTTTGTGCAGTTCTGGTTGCCTCATTACAGCATAGATGTAGAGCCTTTGAGAGTGGGTGCTGAAGGGGTTTACCAGAATGCTGCCTAGATTAGAGGGTATAAGCAACAAGGGGAAGTTGTAAAAACTAAGATTGTTTTCTCTGGAACATCGGAGGTTTTGTGTACGCTTCATCAATTTATATACAATGAGGATAGACAAACTTTTAAAACATGGGGGGACTCACACATTCCCTGGTGGGCCGATGACAAATGTGCATGACAACGAACAATTTTATCATCCTCCCACTCCACTCCACACCCCCCCCCCCCCCCAACGAGGGTTGCGCTCCTTTGTCCGCTAAAAAACTTGTTGCTTGGGTTCAGATTGCCCAGTTCCCATGTTTTAAAAGCGATTTACTATGCCCCGAGCCGTCTGTCCCCGCGGCCCGTGTGGGTGTCAGGGTCCGGGGGTCGGGGGGGGGGAATCGCCCTGGTGTGGGGGTTGGGGTCCGATGGTGGTGCATCGCGGTCAGTGACTCTGGGTGGTCGGAGGGACCAGCCTGTCCCACACCTCTGCTCCACCCGACCCACTGTCCGTCACAGTGCGGCTGCATGGGGGAGATGAGGCGGAGGGCGGCCGTGGGAGAGTGGGGGCTGTCCCGAGGGTTGTGCTCCTTCGGCCCCCACATTCCCGTCTCCACCGGCGGGAGGTTGGGGGTCATTTTCCCACACAAGCCGTAGGTGACTGGGCAATCTGAACCCAAGCACCAAGTTGTAAGCGGCCGAAGGTGCGCATCCCTTGGGACAGCCCCCACTCTCCCACGTCCACCCTCCGCGGGCTGTGGGTCGGGTGGAGCGGAGGTGTGGGACAGTGTTCATCCCTCCACAGTGATGTGATGGACGCGGGGGTCTGGACCAATCACTGACAAGTCCCGCCCCCGACAACGTCATGTCCGTTATTTGACTTTTCTGTTGAGCGGCATTCGGTTCATTGGCTTGTAGGCAACGCCGCCTTTCGGGTAGGTGGCATTTCGGCAGAGCGGCCATTTGGTGAGTTTGCTTTTAGGCGACGCAGTCTTTCAGTTAGTTGGCTTTTAGGCATCCCGCCGTTTCGGCTTGGTTTCCATTCGGTTATTTGGCGTTTCGGCTTGGTTTCCATTCAGTTATTTGGCTTCCACTTCTTTGCTTCGGCTTCTCATCCATCGGAGCCACGTCCGGGTACCGTCAAAGACTGGAGGGTAAAGCTTTATGGTCTGAGGCCAAAATTTAAAGAAGATGTGCGGGGGAAGATTTTTACACAGAGTATCTGTAATGCGCTGCCTGGGCTGGTGGTAGAGTCAAATAACACAATTGCATTTAAGAGGCTTTTAGATAGGCACTTAGATATGCAGGGAATGGAAGGATATGTATGAAATGCAGGCAGAGGAGATTGGTGCAACTTGTCATTGTGTTCAAGACAGACATTGTAGGTTGAAGGGTCTATTCCTATGCTGTACCGTTCCATGAATGTAAGCTCCAGAAACACCACTCCCAAATATTTTTTGGGACAGGAGGATGTTTGGAAGTCACAGTTCACATGTGTCTCTCAGACTTGGATCCCTTAGATATATAATGTATGGAACATGTCTTATATTCTTTCATCGTGGTGTGTCCTTTCCTCCTGCCGAAATTAGAGTAATGACTAGAAAAGCCTAACTTTAATTCATTGCCCTCCTAAGTACTTCAGTTCCAACGCAGCCCATTTTGTTTTTTCCTGACCTTTTTCTTACCTCTTAGAACTTAAATCTGCCTGAAGCCAATTATTTACAATTTCAAGAAATATGATTATTCCCCAGTTGCATTGCCTGACTCATTTCTTTTTATAGCGATAAAGTTCCTTTAACAAAAGCCAATTTCTGTGTTCCTTTCCCTTTACCATTTAAAACACAACCCTGGCCTTTTTGTTTAATTAGAAACAGTTTAAGTTTAGTTCAGTAGCCAAATTTGAATTTATACTTGTCAGATGGCTTGGAGAGTGTCCAATTGATCTGATTCAGAAGTGGGAGTATTCTGTTGCTTAGTCACCAGTTTGGCTGGCAAAACAAAGCCCAAGGAGTGCATGTATGGTGAAGCTAATCAGAATTTGTCTAGACCAAGTCAAATACATGTCTTTGAATAGCATTATTATTATTTACTGCAAAATACTGTTTTGGAAAACTAATATATTGGATTTGCTTTCATTGAGGAGCACAATTTCCCTGTTACTGTGTATAGTTTCTCATCTTAAAGACAGTTTGATGACTCAAACCAACTGTTGTTGATTAACCAAATAACTATTTTACAAAATTGGAATGAATTATCAAAGATTGTGAGATAATTTTAATATATTATCAAAAGGCTGAGTTGGTTCACCTCACGTAGGTTCTTAGGTAGTCCCTGGGGTCAAAGGTGATTTGCTTCTACTCCAGTTTTCAGAGTCCTGGAGTGACTGAGGAGAAAATGGGATCGATCCATAGATTCTGCTATATGTGGGGCAAGACTTATTTGATGGAGTGGGGAAGTGGGTAGTATGGCCAGTGGTGGGCTCCTCCTGCTATTTGGAGATATGAATGTTCCCAATGAAAAAATTAAGGTTCAAAGTGCTTTCCAGAATGTTTCTCAGTTGTTGCTGGCTTCTGTCAACTGCATTGAAGTTTTCCTCAGGCAATAGTTCCATGGAGAGCAGCCAACCGTAGGTGGCACGAGGCTCAGCACAATCAGACTTCCACACAAGCATAGTAAGCCAGAGGTCGGATGCAGTGCTCCGAACCTCCTTTTTCTTCTCTGAATTCAAGATTCGTGGAAGACCAGGAAATGCAATACAACAGACTGTATATAGCCTATGGTTCACCACAGGGCTGCTGATGTCAGGTAAACAATCTGGTCTATTTGTAACCAGTGCCCAAATGCAACCATTCTCTATTTCCTGGGCAGCAATGAGCATATCAATCCCTAAAATGGAAACAACCACATATTCATCATCAATAGTGGACCATCTACTGCAGTGAGCAAGAACAAAACAGTTTGTGTCTTTCTCAAAACCAGGATGGCTTTCAGACATTCTGACTTTATTAAGATAAGTATTTGACATCTGCTTCACTGAATGGTGTCAGGAGTTATAGGATGAAGGCAGGAAATGGCTCTGGAATGAAGGAATGGGTGACATTTTGAGTCGTGACCCTTCCTCGGAATGACATCAGGGGGGAGGGAGATAGATAGGTAAGGATGTGTGAAAACAGGGCAAAGGGAATGGAGATCAAGGAAAATGTGGAATAGATCATTGTTAGCTGGGAGAAGGTACTGTAACAACAAAGTTAACAGATAAAATGTAGTTGGAGACAGTAAGACGGGTCAGAGAACTGGGAATGGGGAGAGAGGGAAAGCAAGAGTTACTTGAAGTTAGAGAAGTCAATGTTCATACCGCTGGGGTGTAAGCTGCCTAAGCGAAATATGAAGTGCTGTTCCTCCAATTTGCGCTGGGCCTCACTCTGACAATGGAGGAAGCCCAGGACTTAAAGGTCAGTGTAAGAATGGGAGGGGGAGTTAAATGGACACTTTACACTCAAATTGCTGGTTGTGGGTACTTATATGGACAAATTGAGTGCTGCTTCTCCTATATTAAAGGCTCGGAACCTGTTGATAGTTGGAAATTCCAAATAGATTCCAAATCTGAGGAAGGACATTATTGCCATAGAGGGAGTGCAGAGAAGGTTCACCAGACTGATTCCTGGGATGTCAGGACTGTCTTATGAAGAAAGACTGGATAGACTTGGTTTATACTCTCTAGAATTTAGGAGATTGAGAGGGGATCTTATAGAAACTTACAAAATTCTTAAGGGGTTGGACAGGCTAGATGCAGGAAGATTGCTCCCGATGTTGGGGAAGTCCAGGACAAGGGGTCACAGCTTAAGGATAAGGGGGAAATCCTTTAAAACCGAGATGAGAAGAACTTTTTTCACACAGAGAGTGGTGAATCTCTGGAACTCTCTGCCACAGAGGGTAGTTCAGGCCAGTTCATTGGCTATATTTAAGAGGGAGCTAGATGTGGCCCTTGTGGCTAAAGGGATCAGAGGGTATGGAGAGAAGGCAGGTACGGGATACTGAGTTGGATGATCAGCCATGATCATATTGAATGGCGGTGCAGGCTCGAAGGGCCGAATGGCCTACTCCTGCACCTAATTTCTATGTTTCTATGTTTCTATGAAAGGGCGGTGATCCATTTTAGATAGGCATTGACACAATGGGCCAAAAGGCCTTATATACTGTCATTGTTTTGTGAATCTGTGATAATGGCATTCAAATTAATACATCCATATCTCTGTCTCGGGATGTTATTAACTTCTAATGGAGATCTGATCTGTCAAGTAGAAGAAAAGGCAGCGATATTAAAAGTAAGATCTTTGCATATTTTCAAGAGTAAAATAATTCACTTCCTGTTTATACAGAATTAGTTATTGAGGCAGGATTTGAGGACAGATGTTCAAGTAGATTTAACATTTAGCAGGCTACCAGAAATGACTGGTAACCTGGAAGTAGGTGGTGCCCTCAGGCTTTAGTGATCTCTGTGTAGTGAGATTTGATATCAAAATAAGAATGAAGGCCAAGAATAATAAGTGCGCTGTCCTTTGGATGGACAGATTCCAGGTTTGTGATGAGAGTTCAGTAAAGGAATGTGTAAAATTGGAAAAACAAAGTGGATTTTCAAAATTATTATAGGGATCAGTCAATAAGGTGTCTCTTTATCAGTGAAAATATCCTTGCAAGAACAAAGATACCAAGAGTGTATATAAATAATTCCTGTCGTTTATGGTCATCTCTGATACTTGATTTTAATTCCAGATTTATTAAATTAAACAAGTTAAATTACTGGGCCAGTGACTTGGAGATAAGTTCACATCTCACTCTGGCAAATTGAAATTTGAATTCAAGTAATTTCACAAATATGGAATAAAAATTTAGTGTTGGTGATTACTAGAATGGTGTAAGAACAAAATAACATTTCACTACAGTCCTTTAAGAAAAGCAAGCTGATATCTTACCCAGTCTGGCCTATAAATGACTAAATTCAAAGCAATGTGTTTTATTTTCCTTCCTGATCTAGCAAATCACTTAGTTTACGAGCAATTAATACTTGCCAAACCAACAATTCCTATATGCCCTCAAATAAACTAAAATAAAGATTTTAAATGATGGAAGGAGGCAAGATAATGGAAAATTCAATCTGTTGTGGGCAACTGCACTCAATTTTTCAAGACATGGAGAAAAATAGAAATATGAGCTTGAGATTAAAACAACATGTTCATTTTTTGCAATGTTGCTATTTTGACAATTGGGCGGATTAATTAGGTTGATCAGAAAAGTATAAATGTAAAATTTGTTCATACTGGGAAATGTCAACAACTTATAAATGGACATTAGTAAAGCACTTGATTTGAAGATCTTTCAATAATTAACTGCATTTGGAGTGTCAAGTCCAACATTGCAGAATATCAAAGGAAATGAATGAGGAAATCAGCTAGAAGGGGTCCATTACTGAAATAGTCAATGGGTTGTAGGTTCCATGACGCAAAGCCCAAAGAGCTGCATCATCAGATGATATCCTCTGAAGAGGGTGACCCACCCTCATAATACACCAAGGAGCTGGTCCACCCAAACTGATAACAAAATCAAGCGATTATGGAAAAAAAACAGATATCAGCGGAAGTAGGGAAAGGAGTGGCTGTTAGCAAAGGGGGAAAAAAGGAAAGGCCATAGTTATTTCACAAGACACCGTTATTTAACAACTAACTGAAACTAGTCAGAATGAAACTGATAATATAATTATACGGATCTGGAAAACGTTATTAGAAAATTAAAGATTTGATCATGATTTAAAATTAAACACTTTTTTTAGGAAAAATATGGGAGATGGAACTTGCCCTAAACAATGAGTACACAGACAATTAGCACAAAGAAAAGTGCTGGAGGAACACAGCAGCCAGGCAGTATATCTAGAGGGAAAATAACATTGACATTTTGGGTCATCGTTTGTCCTTTTCCCTCCTATTTTAATCTAAAGTGAGCATGTATGCAAATAATGTAAACGCCCTTAAATAAATGCAGATAGGCTCAGCTCAATGGTTGAAGCTCAAAGATCCTTGGTGCACATGGTTAATGCTTTATCTAAGCAAGTGGAGAGTATCCATCACACTTCTGACCTGTGGATGTGGCTGGTCTGGTTAAGATTCTGGTCAATGGTGACCTCTCACAACCACAATCGCTTTCCTTTGTGTGTTCAGAAGTGGTAACTTGTGACATTGTGACGTTTGAAGCTCACTGTTGCTAGCAGATTTTATTTTGTCACCAATTCCTTAGCCCATTTCCACATATGAGGGAAGTAACAAGGCCACCATGCAGCTGATGTATGGAGAGCTGCCATAAGTCACAGATTAAGGAGAGATTTCTATCTTTGCTATTGCTTTCTTTTTTGCTAAATCCATTTCATAATTAGAGCATGACAGATAGTTGGAACAGTGGTGGTTAGAACAGTGAGGGAGGATCATTAGGACAATGACTTCTCATTGATATACACAACCTGCAATAAACCTGCAAAAAGTCAAGACAGCAAAAATCATGGCCATCTATCCTCTTGAAAATTAAATCAATTAATAATGTAATGATTTTTGGTGTTTTGATAAGTCCTTTTAATACTTGGTCAGTGAAATGTAAATTCAAAATTATAATACTGCCACCATCACTATCCAGAGAGGCATGCATTTTAGCATGTAGGTTTATTGTCTTTAGGTATTCTTTGCAGTTTTCGAGCCAGTATCCCTAATGTATTCATGCACAGGAAAATAGGAGCAGGAGTAGGCCACCCAGCCCCTCAAGCTGACCCTGGCATTTAAAGGGCCTGTCCCACTTTCATGAACTAATCCACGACCTCTGCCGAGTTTGCCCTTGACTCGTACTCGCAGCATGGTCGTCACGAGTTCGTTGGAGGTCGTAGGAGGTCGTAGGTAGGTCGTAGCAGGCCGTGATGTTAGTCATAGGTGCTCGTGGCATCAAGTAGGTTGGGCCGTTTTTCTAGCCTGAAGAAAAATGTCCACGAGTAAAAAAGGTCGTGAATTAGGTCGTGAAAGTGGGACAGGCCCTTAACATGATCTATCCTGGCCTCAAATCCTCTACAGTGTCAATTCCCATTAACCCTCAATTCTTCGAACTTGCAAATGCTTATCCATCTCCACCTTAAATATATCTGAGCATCTCAGCACCATCTAAGAGAATGGACAGAGAATTCTAGAGAATCTCGCTCTAGGAGAACATATTCCCGTGACTCTCCCACCAATGGAAACATCTCAACATTACTCTTTTAAGCATCCGTAAGATCCTAGATGTTTTCGTAAGTTCACCATTATTCATCTAAACTCCAATAAATATGAGCCCAAACAAGCTGGCCTTTCTATATAGTAAGACAACTGGCATGGGAAATTTTCTTTGGAATGTCTCCAAAGCTACCTTTTGGGTAGGGAGACCAAAACAGTGCACAGTGTACCAGGTGTAGCAACATTCTGAGGAATTGGATTCTTAAACTCTAACCCATTAGCAATAAAGGCAATGTGCCATTTACCTTCTTAACTACGCATTGCACCTGCCTGCTAACCTTTTGTGATTCATGCACTGATCCCTCTGACTTCTCTCATTTGCAGCGTCTCTTTTGCATATTTGTTGTTCTGCACTGTTTTACATGTAGCACAGTGGCATAGCTTATAGAAGCTGCCTCAGAGACTATACAATCCTGACCTTCTGTGCTCTATGTGTGGAGTTTGCATGTTCTCCCTGTGGCTGTGTGGGTGCTCCATTTTCTAAAACCTAAAATCCACAACCTAAAAATAGTCAAGTTGGTAGACTACATTTTCATGGGGGACTTCAATTTTCATATTAATTGGGCAAACCAAACTGGGCAGGGTAGACTAGAGGAAGAGTTTATAGAATGTATTAGAGACGGGTTCCTAGAACAGTATGTCACAGAACCGACAAGGAGGGAGGCAATCTTGGATCTGGTCCTGTGTAATGAAGCAGGATTAATTAAAAATGTCATAGTTAGGGACTCGTTGGGAACAAGTGACCACAATATGGTCGAATTCCATATTCAAATAGAAGGGGAGCAGGTTGAAACTCAGGCTAGGGTACTTAGTCTAAATAAGGGGGATTATGAAGGTATGAGGACTGAGCTGATCAAAGTTGACTGGGATAGCAGACTCAAGAATAAGACGGTACATGAGCAGTGGTGTACGTTTAAGGATCTACTGTATAACCTTCAAGAAAAATTTATTCCTATGAAGAAAAAAAGGGGTAAGGGAAAGAACAGTCAGCCATGGCTCAGTAAAACTATAAAGGATAGTATTCGGCTGAAGGCAAGGGCATATAAGGTAGCTAGAGATAGTGGGAGGGTAGAGGATTGGGAAGCATTTAAAGGTCAGCAAAAAATAACTAAGAGATTAATTAAGACGGGGAAAATAGACTATGAAAGGAATTTAGCGAACAACATAAAAACTAATAGTAAGAGTTTTTATAGCTATATAAAAAGAAAAAGGGTGGCTAAGGTGAACGTTGGTCCATTGGAGGGTGAGACTGGAGAGTTGTTGGTGGGGAACATGGAAATGGCAAAGGCATTAAACAAGTATTTTGTATCAGTCTTCACCATAGAAGACACAAAAAATATTCCAACGCTGGATAAACAGGGGGCGGTAGGAATGGAGGAGCTAAATACTATTAAGATCACCAAGGAGGTGGTATTAGGGAAATTAATGAGACTGAAGGAGGATAAATCCCCTGGGCCTGATGGATTACATCCAAGGGTCTTGAGGGAGATAGCGGTGGGGATTGTGGATGCATTGGTGATAATTTTCCAAAACTCCCTGGAGGCAGGAACGGTCCCAGTGGATTGGAAAATGGCCAATGTAACACCTATATTTAAAAAAGGAAGTAAACAGAAGGCGGGTAACTATAGACCGGTTAGTCTAACATCGGTGGTGGGTAAAATGTTAGAGACAATTATTAAAGAAACACTAACGGGGCACTTGGATAAACATGACTTCATCGGACAGAACCAGCATGGTTTTGTGAAGGGGAAGTCCTGTTTAACGAATCTGCTCGAATTCTTTGAGGAAGTAACAACCCGGGTGGATAAAGGGGAACCGGTGGATGTGGTATACTTGGACTTCCAAAAGGCTTTTGACAAGGTGCCACATAAGAGACTATTGCTAAAAATAAAAAATTATGGGATTGGGGGTAATATATTAGCATGGGTAGAGGATTGGCTAACAAATAGGAAGCAGAGAGTGGGGATAAATGGTTCATACTCGGGATGGCAACCGGTAACTAGCGGGGTTCCGCAAGGGTCGGTGCTGGGACCCCAGTTGTTCACAATTTATATAAATGATTTGGAGGAGGGAACCAAGTGTAATATATCAAAATTTGCGGACGATACAAAAATGGGAGGAAAAGTAGGGGATGAGGAGGATAGGAAGAGTCTGCAAAAGGATATAGATAAGCTAGGTGAGTGGGCAACAACTTGGCAGATGAAATTTAATACTAATAAATGTGAAGTCATTCACTTTGGGAAAAAAAATGATAGGGCAAGTTATTTTCTAAATGAGGTGGAGCTGCGTTGTAATGCAACGCAAAGGGATCTAGGGGTAGTAGTACATGAATCACTAAAAGTTAGTATGCAGGTGCAGCAAGCAATCAGGAAGGCCAATGGAGTTTTGGCCTTTATTGCTAGGGGGATTGAGTATAAAAACACGGAGGTCTTGCTGCAGCTGTACACAGTATTAGTGAGACCACATTTGGAATACTGTGTACAGTTCTGGGGTCCATACTTAAGAAAGGATGTACTGGCCCTGGAGGCAGTGCAGCGAAGGTTTACAAGATTAATTCCTGCAATGAGGGGATTGACATATGAGGAAAGGTTAAGTAGGCTGGAACTCTACTCTTTGGAGTTTAGAAGAATGAGAGGCGATCTCATTGAAACATATAAGATCGTGAGGGGCCTTGATCGGGTGGATGCACTGAGGATGTTCCCAATGATCGGGGAAACTAGAACTAGGGGACATAGTTGTAGAATAAGAGGGGGCTCTTTTAAAACTGAGATGAGGAAGAACTTCTTCACCCAGAGGGTGGTTAATTTATGGAATTCACTGCCCCAGGGAGCAGTGGAAGCAGAAACATTAAATATATTTAAGTCTAAAATAGATGGTTTTTTAGCTGCCAAGGGGATAAGGGGCTACGGGGAGAGGGCAGGGATATGGACCTAGGTATGGTTAGTATAGTAAGACCTGAGTGATCTCCTGGACAAGTGTCGATCGCCTGGATTGGGGTCGGAGAGGAATTTCCCGGATTTTTTTCCCGAATTGGACCTGGGTTTTTATCCGATTTTTTGCCTCCCCCAGGAGATCACGCGGTTCTTGGGGTGGAGAGGGGTGATAGCGATATAAAGGGGAGGGTAGTGTCTTGTGTTCTGTGTCTTGTGTCTACTGTTTGTGGGTAAGGGTGTCTGTTTAGTGTTCAGCCATGAGCGAATGGCGGTGCGGGCTCGATGGGCCTGGTGGTCTACTCTCGCACCTACTTTCTATGTTTCTATGTTTCTATGTTTCTAAATTATGGAGGAGTATAAATGCATGAGGGGAATAGATAAGGTGAGAGCGCAGATATTTATTCAGAGTAGGGAATCAAGAACCAGAGGACATAGGTTTAAATGAGAAGGGAAAGATTTGATAGGAATCACAGGGGCAACTTTCTCACTTTGGAAGAGCTGCCAGAGGAGATAGTTGAGGCAGGTACTATAAATAGCATTTTAAAGATGCTTGGACACATAAATGGATAGGAAAGGTTTAGAGGGATTACGCCAAGCATGAGCAAATCTGGTTTAGATGGGGCATCGTGGTTGACATGGATGAGTAGGGCTGAAGGGCTGTTTCCATGCTTTATGACTAACTATAACTCAAATATTATGTCACATTAGATTGTAGCCATTGGATGAGAAAGTTTACTTTAGAGTAGGCACTACCTCTACTTCTAGCTGAGATGTATAATCCAGATATCTGAGCATCTGTATTCAGACAACCCCAACAATCATTTGCGAGCTTTCAACATATCTTTACAGGCTTGTGATTTTGAGGAGTTAAACTTGGATCAAGGCCAACGTTTGCAGACCGCTTGAACTTTCCAATGCTGTAAATACCACGTTAACCATGACAAGGTCAGTTCTGGTTATTGCAATAATTTGGCAGAACTAGAGCAATAATAATTTATATTTTATCCAAACCTATATTTTTTCTCCAGAGATTAATAATCGAGGAAGCTAACAGCTTGGATGAGTGCTAACCCATTGTAAGAGCTGTCAGTTTACCATTTATCTTTCCCTTATGAAAAATACTCAGCTCTTCTGCTGAAAACCACATCCTCACCTTTATTACCTTTAGGTCTGCCAATTCTAACACTCTTCTATTAACCCTCTGTCCATTTCAGTGCCACAGACTTAGACTCATCCAACACTATGCTATCTGTCCTCATGTATTAAGTTCCATTCACCCACCAATCTACATTCATTGATCAGCTCTGGCACCTAGTTAAACAATGGCCCAACTTAAAAAGTCTCCCCTTCACTTTTAAATCACTCCAAGCCCTCGCCACTTCCTACATCACCTCTCACCCATTAATGGTTTCTTTGCAGAATTCTAGTTCTGGCATTTTATTCATCTCTGAAATTAATCACTTCACCCTAAATAAATAAATAAATGCAGGTTGTTGCTGAAAGTAATTTTCTTGGATTATTTTCTTTCATTCTACAACTAATAATCTCCATTTTACATAGGTGTCTAATAAGTTTGCCATTCTACATGTATATTATGTCACAAGGTCATACTTAATAGGAGTAGAATTAGGCCATTCGGGCCATCAAGTCTACTCTGCCATTCAATCATGGCTGATCTATCTCTTCCTCCTAACCCCATTCTCCTGCCTTCTCCCCATAACTTCTGACACCTGTACTAATCAAGAATCCATTTATCTTTGCCTTAAAAATATCCACTGACTTAGCCTCCACAACCTTCTATGGCAAAGAATTCCACAGATTCACCCCCTGACTAAAGAAATTCCTCCTCATCTCCTTCCTAAAAGAACATCCTTTAATTCTGAGGCTATGACCTCTAGTCCTCGACTCTCCCACTAGTGGAAACTTCCTCTCCACATCCACTCTATCCAAGCCTTTCTCTATACTGTATGTTTCAATGTGGTTCCCCTTCATTCTTCTAAAGTTAAAGTTAGAGATTCACTGAGTCATAGAGTTACTTAGCGCAGAAACAAGCCCTTTGAACCAATTTGCCCATGATGACCAAATTTCTTGACCGAGCTAGTCCCACTTGCCTGTGCTTTGTTGTATCGCTCCAAAACTTTCCTATTCATGTAGCTGTCCAGGTGTCTTTTAAATGCCACAATTGTACCCATCTCTGGAGGCTCATTCCATATTTTCCCAACCCTTTGTGTGAAGATATTGATCCTCGGGTGCCTTTTAAAACGTACCCCATATCAACTTAAACATAGCCCTCTAGTTTTAGACTCCCCTGCCATGGAGAAAAGACTGTGGCTATTCACCTTACCTTGGCCATCAAATAATCGTCATTTTATAAATCTCTGTAAGGTCACCCAACAACAATAATTGTTACTCTTTCCTTATTAAAAATCATTTTAATCATTGCTTTTTGTTAGCAAGTTACATCTTATCTGTTATCACACTATTGCTCTTAATTCTATTGTAACACATTCCATCACCACTGAGCAGGTGGAATTCATATTAACCTCCTGAACTCTGGGGATCTTTTACATTATCCACATGGCTATTTCTCCCCGCTCGACTCTTTGCAACTTCTCCCCACTGGCCTCTAATAATCTTCCCCAATCCTCCAGTCCCCAAACTATACGATACTCCCAACACCCACAACTCTGAGGCCAAATTCAGCGCTAACTCCATTGCTAATCGGGTTTGCAGATAACACCACAATGGGGGAGCAGAGCACGAAGTAGGAAGCGACAGAGTACAGGAAGGTGATAGAGAACTTAGTAACACGATGTCAGGACAACGACCTCTCCGTCAATGTCAGCAAGACGAAGGAGCTGGCTATCAACTTTAGGAAGCATGGTAGAGTATATGCCTCAATTAGCATCAATGATACCAAAATGGAAATGATTAAGAGCTTCAAGTTCCTTGGCATTAATATTATCAAGGATCTTTTTCCCTTAACTTTAACTATTGTATGTGAATTTGGCTTGAGAGTATTTATGTGTATTTTTATCTGATTTGATTAGATACCATACAAAACAAAGCTTTTCACCCTATCTCGGCATAGGTGACTATAATAAACCTAAACATAAACCTTGTTTAATGTAACAACTTTTCCCTTTGTTTCCTCCTCTGAAAGGCAGGAGCATTCCTTCATAATTGAAGTATGTCAGATGAGAAATTCAACTTGAATTTATGGAACTATTTAGTAGCATTTGCATGGTATCATCTTTTGGAACTGAATTTCATTAATGGTGTACGAAGCACTATTCTATTTTATGCACTGACAAATTCAGTTTTTCTCAATATAAACAACAGAAAATATGGAACTCTACAGTATAGGCAAACCTTGTCTGAGGTGATGTGATCAATGCCGAAAAGCTGCTTTCTCTCAATACAAGGTCGAGAATTCAAGGCCACATTCTCAAAATGACGAGGACTGAGAGCATTGTGGACTTGGAAATAAATAATGTGGGGTTTTTTAAGTTGTGCTTGTAAATTCTTTGAAGCTGTCCAACAATGCTGTGGATGCTCAGTCATTTGTTAACTTCAAGGCTGAGATTGGAAACTAAATGGATCAAGGGATATGTTTATTGGTGGTGGAAGAGTGCTTGGTGGATCAGCTATGATCTGACTGAATGGAGGAGAGGGCTAAATGAGCTACTTTATATTTTTTCTTTTTTTTTTAAATGCAACCAGTCTCAACAATTACCATTAACCTCAATCTTTGCAAGTTTGCTCCTTGGCGATAATGGTGTGTCGCAGACAGAGTTGTATCATCTTATTAACAATTAGTATTAACCTTAATCTTTGCAGGTGTCCTCCTCATTGTTAATGGTGTATTGCAGTCGGAGATGTACTATCGTATTAACAATTAACATTACCCTCAGTGTTAGTGGTGCATCATCTTATCCTAGCAATATGTTCCAGTAGCACACAAGCCCTGTGGGTAATCCATCATTTTACTTAAAGCCAGTTTAGGAATAAGTTAAAGCATTTTCCATGAATCTTAATGAAAATAATAATACCGTTATTGACGAAAGCAAGGTTCTCTAACTGTATGTGCCAATCGCACAAAGCTTGGCCTGAATAATTTGCAATTGAACTTCAGTGAGTTGTATTAATGTCTCTTGTCTTGAAGCTTGACAAAAATGCTGGAGAAACTCAGCGGGTGAGGCAGCATCTATGGAGCGAAGGAAATAGGCGATGTTTTGGGTCAAGACCCTTCTTCTATTGCACTGAAGTACTCTCTAACCCACTCTCATATAAAGGTGGATATACCTCCTCAAGTAAATATAAATATTTCATTGCTGCTTGTGGGAGCATGTTATACACAAATTGGTGGCAATGCTTCCTACATTGCAACAGTAACCCTCGTCAGTGGTTACGAGGGCTGACACGTGACGTCATGGTTTAAGGGGAGTGTCCTGCTACATAAGCATATCTCACCGTGAGATCACTGGAGTCGACAGGTAGCTGAGCTCGAGCTACACCCTCGAGCTACACCCTCGCTCAGCTACAGAAGCAATGACAATTATGTTAGTGGACCAAACTTGCATGTAATACCTGAATAAAGCAACTGTATATTCACCACGTTTGGTGCAGCTACAACTGCACTCCAAAAGTATCACAATGACTGCAAAACAAATTCACTGAGATTGTACGAGTCCCACAGAGCTGAAAATGTGTCTTTCTTCTGAACTTGGAGATGCCCTGACACTGACATTGAGCATGTAGCAAAATAAAGTGCCTATTTCAGTTTCTTCATCTATCGGCCATCAGAATAGGAGCACGGATGAGAGTTTACAGGTCAGGATAATGCTTTCCAAGAGAATGATCGGAGGCATTATCTCAACTCAAACATGGGCAGGTACGTCAATGTCTGATGCATGAAGCATTTCAAGATTCATCTATAAACACCAGACATCTATAAGCTAAAGGCCCTGTCCCACTTTCCCGAGTTACTCATGAACTCTCCCGAGTTTTCCCCTTGATTCGAACTCGGGGAATGTCGGGTAATGTCGGTAGCGAGCTCGTAGGAGGACGTAAGAGTCCGTAGATGTTTCGTAGTGACTCGTAATGCCAGCCGTAGGAACTTGGGGCATCCGGTAAATCGGGACGTTTTTTCAACATGTTAAAAAATGTCCACGAGTTTAAAAAAAATAGCCCCGAGTACCTACGAACGGATATTACCGTAATTCTCTGAGTTCGAATCAAGGGGAAAACTCGGGAGAGTTTGTGAGTAACTCGGGAAAGTGGGACAGGGCCTTAAGGAAGTCTCAAGATGGATTTGAAATCCTTTAAGAAGTACTTTCTCCTTCACCATTTTTGTCTAATACCAGATAGATTTTGTTCCATTATTACAACTTTTACCTTTACCGCAATATAGAACAGAGATAGAAAATAAATTTCTTACCAAGATTACTGTTAAAATTTGTACCTCAAAGGGCTGTAAGGGCCGACTCTTGCAGACTGAAAAGTTTATTTAAAATGGTCACCTAGTCTACATTTTGTTCATCCAAACCAAACAAAACCACATAATTACCACTAAAGGGAGTACAAAACTGTTACTGAGTCACTGCTAAACCTGAAGGAGTGTGTGGGGCCCTGAATGGTGAAGAAAGGCAGAAGTATATTCAATACAGAATTCAATGGATATTAAGGGATATGAGGTTGGCGCAGAAAAGTGGCTCTTAGGTAAACATGCGTTTCTTGAATGGTGCAGCAGGTACAGAAGACCGAATGGCCTACTTCTGCTTATATTTATAATGTTCTTATGTTCCTATCCTGCTCAACCCTTTAAATCCTTTCCAGGCATCAACACATTGCTGGCAGAATTCCTTAGCACCACAGCTGAAGAAAGTGGTACTGTTGATCTTCCAGCAGTAGCATCTTGCTCGTCCTCTGTTAGCAATACAGCTCATCTGGCATGTTAACCACATTCTCCGGCTTGTGGGCAGAAAGGGTTGGAGACACTACAGGAAGTATTCAGCAGGGTTGCCCAAAGCATTTGGCGTACAAAGTCATGAGATGAATATAAACCACAAATAATGCCACCCCAACATTGCAGTGTGCAGCATGTCATGTCATGTCTGTGTTTGATAGCAGCTTGTGTGTCAGCACGGGGATGATGGTAACAGGAATGCAACTAGCATAATCCTGGCTTGAAAAAAGCATTTATGCCATCAAGATCCCTGTTTTCCTTAAATCTGTGCAAAAGTCCTGACCCACAAATTTGTCTGTTCATTTCCCTCCACAGATAATGCCTAAACCGACTGAGTTCCTCTCGCACTTTGTTTTTTTGCTCACGATTCCAGTTTCTGCATTTTCTCATGTCTTCATTTAATGACGATTGACTTTCAGTCCCTTTCAATTCCTTCTCTGTTGATATTTATTTTCTTTCCTCTTCTGGTCAAGTTTTGCTAACTTTTTATTCATCTACAGGATATGACCTTCGCAAGCATTGAACATCTCTAACTGCCACTAAGAATGTCATGGTGAAACCCTTTCTTCAACTGTTGCAGCCCTATCATGAAGGTGCAAGGTGGTTTCTAACATAATTTTGTGGCTGGCTCAGCCTATTGTGAGGACATTTGTGAATTAACCATGTTTCTGTGGGTTGCGGACCACTAAGACTAGATTGAGTAGGTCGAACAGGTTTCCTTCCCTGAAGCATGTGTAGCTACATCTACTATGTCAAGATTTCTGTAAGACCACAGTTGTACATTGCTACAAATTGCTGGTTATGTTTGGCTTTTGTTACTTACAGTGTAATCATCCAATGGCTATCTCCGTGGTGTTACAGCCACATGAAACAAACCTCTAGCAAGACATGCAGTAAGTTGGTACAAGAAGAGTGGTGATTTCTGCATTTTCTTGTGGCCCGAAATCTTTCCCCTGCTCGAGTTCTCAGAAATACTTTGATTGTGTTATTCTTGAGGAGGTTGCCCTACTTTCCTTTCCTTCCCCTGTGCTTAACAGAAGCATAGAGCAGAAGGAGACCAGTTAGTCCATCATGTCCACGCCGCTGGAAATAGAACTACCCAAACTAATCCCACCTTCCAGCACAATGTCATGACTTCTCAAGCACATGTTCAAGTACTGCGGCACACAGTACGGCTTCGCAATTCCACAACTTGGGTTCAATCCTGACCGTGGGTGTTGTCTGCATGGAGTTAGCAAGTGACGACATACGTTTCCCCCCAGCATTCCAGTTTCCTCCTACATCCCAATGACATGCAGGTTGGTAGGTTAACTGACAGCCATAAATTACCCCTCGTGAATTGGAGGGTGGTAGAATCAGGGGGATTTGAAAATGTGAAGGGAATAAAATGGGTTTGGCGTAAATGCGTTTTGTTATTTGTTTTGTTTCGGTTAAATTATGGGAAAACAAACTTTAGGTGTAACATCGAATACCACAAGAGCACACAAGGAATACTTTCTAGGCTACGGCCCAAATTACAGGGGATGAGATGGTTGAATGTTATCTGTTTAATTCCTCTCCATAATAATGCCAGGCAGAAGTCAGAACGTGTAATTTGACAGAATTAGCTAACTTTCTACACACACTCATCAGTTCTATCAGTTGTTGTGTCTATTTATTTATTTTCTATCAATGTAGTGTCTGTACCATTGCAACTTGCTCCAAAGCACTTCACAAAAGCGATTTGTAAACAAGCCACATTGCGAAGTTTTGAACAACAGGCAACATTTGGGTAAAGAAGTGGATTGAGGATGATCCAGAAACATGACAAAGATAGGGAGGTAGAGAAATTCTGGAGCATAGGGCCTTAATTGGACTGAAGTGAAACATAGAAACATAGAAACATAGAAAATAGGTGCAGGAGTAGGCGATTCGGCCATTCAATATGATCATGGCTGATCATCCAACTCGGTATCCTGTACCTGCTTTCTCTCCATACCCCCTGATCCCTTTAGCCACAAGGGCCACATCTAACTCCCTCTTAAATATAGCCAATGAACTGGCCTCAACTACATTCTGTGGCAGAGAATTCCAGAGATTCACCACTCTCTGTGTGAAAAATGTTTTTCTCATCTCAGTCCTAAAAGATTTCCCCTTTATCCTTAAAATGTGACCCCTTGTTCTGGGCTTCCCCAACATCGGGAACAATCTTCCTGCATCTAGCCTGTCCAACCCCTTAAGAATTTTGTAAGTTTCTATAAGATCCCCCCTCAATTTTCTAAATTCCAGCAAGTACAAGCCGAGTCTATCCAGTCTTTCCTCATATGAAAGTCCTGACATCCCAGGAATCACTGTGGTGAACCTTCTCTGTACTCCCTCTATGGCAAGAATGTCCTTCCTCAGATTAGGAGACCAAAACTGTACGCAATACTCCAGGTGTGGTCTCACCAAGACCCTGTACAACTGCAGTAGAACCTCCCTGCTCCTATACTCAAATCCTTTTGCTATGAATGCTAACATACCATTCGCTTTCTTCACTGCCTGCTGCACCTGCATGCCCACTTTCAATGACTGGTGTACCATGACACCCAGGTCTCGTTGCATCTCCCCTTTTCCTAATCGGCCACCATTCAGGTAATAGTCTACTTTCCTGTTTTTGCCACCAAAGTGGATAACCTCACATTTATCCACATTATACTGCTTCTGCCATGCATTTGCCCACTCACCCAGCCTATCCAAGTCATCTTGTAGCCTCCTAGCACCCTCCTCACAGCTAACACTGCCCCCCAGCTTCGTGTCATCCGCAAACTTGGAGATGTTGCATTCAATTCCCTCGTCCAAATCATTAATATATATTGTAAATAGCTGGGGTCCCAGCACTGAGCCTTGCGGTACCCCACTAGTCACTGCCTGCCATTCTGAAAAGGACCCGTTTACTCCTACTCTTTGCTTCCTGTCTGCCAGCCAGTTCTCTATCCACATCAATACTGAACCCCCAATACCGTGTGCTTTAAGTTTGTATATTAATCTCTTATGTGGGACCTTGTCGAAAGCCTTCTGAAAGTCCAGATATAACACATCCACTGGTTCTCCCTTATCCACTCTACTAGTTAAGTACTCTGGGATGCAGCCTATCTGGCCCAGGGGATTTATCGGCCATTAATCCATTCAATTTACCTAACACCACTTCCCGGCTAACCTGGATTTCACTCTGTTCCTCCACCTCATTTGATACCCCCGGTCCTCTGCTATTTCCGGCAGATTAATTAAGTCTTCCTTAGTGAAGACAGAACCAAAGTAGTTATTCAATTGGTCTGCCATGTCCTTGTTCCCCATGATCAATTCACCTGTTTCTGACTGCAAAGGACCTACATTTGTTTTAACTAATCTTTTTCTCTTCACATATCTATAAAAACTTTTGCAGTCAGTTTTTATGTTCCCTGCCAGTTTTCTTTCATAATCTATTTTCCCTTTCCTAATTAAACCCTTTGTCCTCCTCTGCTGGACTCTGAATTTCTCCCAGTCCTCTGGTAGGCTGCTTTTTCTGGCTAATTTGTATGCTTCATCTTTTGTTTTGATACTATACCTGATTTCCCTTGTTATCCACAGATGCACTACCTTCCCTGATTTATTCTTTTGCCAAACCGGGATGAACAATTGTTGTAGTTCATCCATGCAGCCTTTAAATGCCTTCCATTGCATATCCACCGTCAACCCTTTAAGAATCAATTGCCAGTCTATCTTGGCCAATTCACGTCTCATACCCTCAAAGTTACCTTTCTTTAAGTTCAGAACCCTTGTTTCTGAATTAATTATGTCACTCTCCATCCTAATGAAGAACTCAACCATATTATGGTCACTCTTGCCCAAGGGGCCACGCACAACAAGACTGCTAACTAACCCTTCCTCATTACTCAATACCCAGTCTAGAATAGCCTGCCCTCTCGTTGGTTCCTCTACATGTTGATTTAGAAAACTATCCCACATACATTACAAGAAATTCTCTTCCTCAGCACCCCTGCCAATTTGATTCACCCAATCTATATGTAGATTGAAGTCACCCATTATAACTGTTTTACCTTTGTTGCACGCATTTCTAATTTCCTGATGCCATCCCTAACTCCACTACTACTGTTAGGTGGCCTGTACACAACTCCCACTAGCGTTTTCTGCCCCTTAGTGTTTTGCAGCTCTACCCATATCGATTCCACATCCTCCAAGCTAATGTCCTTCCTTTCTATTGCGTTAATCTCCTCTCTAACCAGCAACGCTACCCCACCTCCTTTTCCTTTCTGTCTATCCCTCCTGAATATTTAATATCCCTGGATGTTCAGCTCCCAGCCTTGGTCACCCTGGAGCCATGTCTCCGTGATCCCAACTATATCATATTCATTAATAGCTATCTGCACATTCAACTCATCCACCTTATTACGAATGCTCCTTGCATTGAGACACAAAGCCTTCAGGCTTGTTTTTACAACACTCTTACCCCTTATACAATATTTCTTATTTCCCTGATGTATTTTTTCAATCAATTAAAGAGCCTTGAGTACTGTCTCTATCGAGTTTGCATGTTCTCCATTTGACTGAATGGAATTCCTCCTGATGTTCTGGTTTCCTTCCAGATCCCACGACAGGCATGTTGGTAGGATAATTAACCACAATAAAATGTATCCAATGTGAAGTGAGTGTTTGAACTTGATAAGACTGCAAACAATTTTTAAAAAATGGGATTAATGTAGGATTAGTGTTTATTGTGGTTGATGGTCAGTGTGCACTCGATGGGTTGAAGGGCTGTTTCTGTGCCATATCTCTCTCTATGACTATGATTAATAAGGCATCTGAAATCAATGTATTTCCTGGATGATCAACGAGCCCAGAAGGAAGCATTGCAATGATACTCAATGCTTTAACAATAACAACTTATTTTCGCCAAGCAGTTCCAGCTGAGAAAGACCATTAATTTGGCATTCCTGGAGATGTATCTGAGTACAGGAAGCCTTGGTTGTAAATAAGTTCTGCAGTACTAGTTAACTCATTGCAATGACTTCCTCAGTTTGTAACTAAACTTCATGAAAACAAAAGCTTTGACTAACAAAGGCTTCCTGTATTTCTTTATATCTATGTCAAAAGAAAACAAAAGTCTGTTTCTTTGATCTTAAGGACCAAAGAAAGCTAGATTGACAAGGTTTCTAGGTTCAACAGATTCACCCTGGGCACAGTGAGAAATTTCTGAATGTAAATTGGTGCCCCACCAGATAGCAAAGTTATAATGATGTAGGAATAACAACACGTCATCAGATGGCATGTCTTTCATTAGATGGACAAAGGTAGTGTTGTTTATCTTCATTGGTTTATTCCCTGGCACAGAACAAGGAACATAGAACCAGGCCAAACCTTCCATTATGTTTGTGCTTGACCTTGGATGGAACAATTCAGTTCATCACTATCTACAGACGTGTACAAGTAAAACAAGAGACTGGTTTGTGTGTGTTTCGGTAGTGAATGCATATGTGTTCATTAATGGTGTATGTAAGTACAAGTTGTGTGCTCAAGTGGCTGGTTATCTATATAACTAAAAGTCTCATCTTGACCACTTCCTGTCTGCGCTGTATATTGATTTTAGAAAAAAACGCTGGCCTATATGACTATGATTTTTGGTCCTCCCCGCTGAGGCAGCCCCTAGGATTTTTCCGATCGATGAAAAATAAAAAAAGTTATGCGTGTTTAAAAAACCTTAAGATCAGCTGCTTGGTCCTCTCACCTTTCAATCACCACGATGAAGGTAACGCCCCTTCCAGGGGGGCAGGACAATAAAACCCCGGATGCCTGGACGTGAGGCAGTCACTGTGGAAGATTACGAGTGAGAAGCCACGACTGTGATTCTAAGCTGTGAATCAACTGAACTGTGAGTCTGCAATGTACTTGCAATAAATGATTTGTTAGCCCTTAATGAAAATGCAATGAGCTGTTTGGCCTGCCCTGTGCTTGAAACTGCAATGGAAATGGAAATTAAATGAATGCAATGAGCTGTTTGGCCTGCCCTGTGCTTGAATGCAATGGAAATGGAAATGAAATGAAAATGCAATGAGCTGTTTGGCCTGCCCTGTGCTTGAAACTGCAATAGAAATGGAGATTAAATGAAAATGCAATGAGCAGTTTGGCCTGCCCTGTGCTTGAAACTGCAATGGTAAGGGAAATGAATTGAAAATGCAATGAGCTGTTTGGCCTGCCCTGTGCTTGAAACTGTCTAAAATTGATTCTCCACCCTCGCTCCCTTCTCTCTCACAGTCTCTCACCTGTTTTGGGCAGAATTTATGGCAGTTTCTGAGCTGCCAGCCCACCAGCCCTGAGTGCCTGAGCTGCCAGTCCACCAGGCCTGAGTGACTGAGCTGCCAGCCCACCAGGCCTGAGTGACTGAGCTGCCAGCCCACCAGGCCTGAGTGACTGAGCTGCCAGCCCACCAGGCCTGAGTGACTGAGCTGCCAGCCCACCAGGCCTGGGTTACTGAGCTGCCAGCCCACCAGGCCTGAGTGACTGAGCTGCCAGCCCAAGAATCCATTCGGCCCACAATGTCCATGCTACCCCCCTGGAAACCTGTCCATTGGGCCCACAACACCCATACTAGCGCTCCAGAAAGCCCCTCCCCCCGACTGGCCACCAATATTGGAATTGGTGGAGAGGTGGAATATTGCATTGGGGGACCAACCCTCCCATGAACATGGGACCCAATGGGTCCCACTTAGTCTAGTATATATATATATATGTGTTTATATGTGTGAGAGTGTGTGCAAGTGTGGTCAAAGAGTTGGTTGGTGTTTTTGTATGGATTTGTGGGTGTCTTTGTGTAAGGCTTCAAGTCCATTTGCGGTGTAAGTGGTTGCTTGGTGGGAAGAGATTCCGCTCTTCTCCGTCCTTTGCTTTATGATACTGCAAGAACTGGAGTGTTTATGTTCTCCCTGTAACCGCACGGGTTTTCTCCGGGTGTTCATGTTTCCTCCTACATTCCAATGATGTGCTCGTTTATAGGTTAATTGGCTTCTGTAAATTGGTTCTAGTGTGTATAATACAGAAATAGTGTATTGGTGATCGATGGTCGGTGTGTACACGGTGGGCCGAATACCTTGTTTCCACGCTGTGACTCTAAACACCAATTTGACTTTGACAAGGTGCTTCATAATTGAAAACCTAACAGTTATGCAACTGTGATCTTAGCTATATTGATTTAACAAGCTAGCTCCTAAGGGTTGTTTGCTCAGACTCGTACTGACGCCCATGATAGCTGGAAGCCACAATTGCCTGGACGGTTTGCATTGATTGGAGAGGTCCTTGAAGAAGGACGTTTAAGAAGAAAGAAGCAATTTCCCCATCTATCCAGCTTTGTTTTGCATGCTATCCAATCATATCAAATAATATTACCCATAAATACAATTAAGTCAAACTCAAGTATCATCATCGGCGGTCACTCGAAACGAGTATGACTGTCCTCTCCTCTCCTCTCCATAGGGTTATCTACTTGTGGGTCTGCAGATGTCTGTAGAGTCCGATCCGCGATCCACACACCTTGGTGCAACGTGGACAGTGGAGACTGGCGGTGGTTGGTAGTTGTTGAGCCCCCTTCTCTCTCTCCTTACGGTGCTGTCGCTTTGTCTCTGCGACACGGCGTAGTTCCATTTCGTGAAGTGCAGCTCCTTCCTGCACGAATTTCCTCCAGGAGCGCCTGTCCAGTGCAATGTGCTCCCAGTGATTGATGTGATGTGGAATTTTTTCAGACTGTTCTTGATGTTGTCCTTGAAGCGTTTCTTTGGCCCGCCGGGGGCTCGCCAACCTTCCTTCAATTGAGAGTACAGGATTTGTTTAGAGAGACGTGTGTTGGACATGCGGATGACATGGCCACTCCATCGAAGTTGGTGCTGCATTATTGTGGTGATGATGCTGGTCATGTTGGCTTCCTCCGTTGGTGCGTTTGTCCTCTCAGCTGATCCTCAGAATCTTTCGTAAGGATCTTTGATGGTATTGTTCCAGGGCTCTCAGGTGCCTGCTGTAGGTGGTCCATGACTCGGCTCCATACAACAGGGTGGAGAGGACAACGGCTCTGTAGACCAGCAGTTTTGTTTGGGCCTTTAGGTCTCGGTCTTCAAAGACTCTTTTCCTGAGTCTGGCGTAGGCTCTGCTGGCACAACTCAGGCGATGGTTGACCTTGGAGTCGATATCAGCTTTTGAGGAAAGAATGCTGCCAAGGTAATAATAATAGATTTTATTTATGGGCGCCTTTCACAAAGTCTCAAGGACACCTTACAAAGTTTAACAAATAGTGTAGAAACATGTAAGCGGAATGAAATAAATAGCAAAGACATCACCAGTACACAAATTAAAGATAGAATTAAATCCAAAAACAAAAATCAAAAACACAATATGGAAGGTAGGGTTAGTGGTCAATGTTTTCAAGTGTGGTGTCGTCCACTTTTATAGTGGGCTGGTTAGACGGCTGGTTGGGTGGAGGTTGATGTAGGACCTGGGTCTTCTTGATATTTAAGGCTAGGCCCATGGCTCTGTAAGCCTTGGCAAAGGCATCCAGGATGCCCTGGAGGTCTTCTGCAGAGTGTGCTGCAATGGCGCAGTCGTCCGCGTACTGAAGCTCCATGATGGCAGCAGTGTTACTGACTTTTCTCTTGGCCTTCAACCTATTATGGTTGAAGAGCCCACTGTCAGTTCTGTAGAGGATTAGGATCCCCTGTGGCAGCTCTTCACCAATGAGGTGAAGTATGGCAGAAATGAAGATGACAAACAGGGTGGGTGCGATAATGCATTCCTCTTTGACCCCCATTTCCACAGTGAAGGGCTCGGACTCAGAGCTGCAGTTGCTGAGCACTGTGACCGGCATGCCATCATGTAGAAGCCTCAATATTCTGATGTACTTGTACCTTGGACAGCCGTACCTTGAAAGTATGCTCCAAAGAACCTGGCAGGCTACCGAGTCAAAAGCCTTTTGTCAGATCTATGAAGGCCATGTACAAAGGCTGCCTTGTTCACAGCATTTTTCCTGGAGTTGGCGTGCTGTTAATATCATGTCTGCTATACCTCTGGATGGGCGGAAGCCACGCTGTGATTCTGGGAGTACCTCCGCAGACAGTGGTAGAAGTCAGTTTGTGAGGACACGAGCTAGGAATTTGCCTGTTGTTGACAGGAGCGAGATGCCCCTGTACTTTCCACATTCAGCCTTGTACCCCTTCTTGAAAATGGTCACTATTAGAGCATCCCTGAGTTCTGAGGGAAGTTCTTTTTGTAGAGCAAAGACAGAGTGCAGAAAAAGGTTTTCAGCATTGTAGCACATCAGTTTCATAGACAAAGTCCAATATTTGCAAAAGGGTAGAGGTGAATCAGACAGTACTCTGGCTTATAGAAGAACTATTCAGAAGCCTGATAACAGAGGGGAAGAAGATGTTCCTGAGTCTGGTGCTGTGTGTTTTCAAGCTTCTGTACCTTCTGCTGGATGTGAGCAGGGAGAAGAAGGAATGAGTGAGGTGAGATGTCATTAATTATGTTGGCTGGTTTTCTGAGGCAGCGTGCAGTGTTGATGGAGTCAATGAGACGGTGTCTGTATTGCCTGGGACTGGGCTACATCTATTACTCTCTGCAATTATTCGTGGTCTTGGGCAGAGCTGTTCCCAAACCAAGCTGTGAAGCAATCCAACCGTATCCTTTGCATGGTGCATCTGGAGATGTTTGTCGGAGTCACTAAGGACATGCTAAAAATCCTCAGTCTTCTCAGGAAGTAGAGGTATTGGTGTACCTTCTTGGCTGTCACATCAACGTGGCTAGTCCACGGCAGATCGTCAGTAATATTAACGCCACTGAACAAGTATCCAGTCAATTTGCAGACATCAACTTGAATTCCACCACCACAGCTGGGAACTTAACTTCGTGTGATTTAAAAAATCTGGAATTACTGATAACTGTGGAACTCACCTGGTTCTGTCTTACCCACCATCCTGCATTTAAGCTCTTAGTTGCGTTTGAAATGGTCTCAAACACTATGCCAATGCAGGTCAAATTAAGAATCCAATCAAGCCAATGCAATGTACATCCCATGAATGAACAATAAATAAATAATTTAACAAATTGATTTAACAGAAGTGAAAATGGGTGATTTCCAATAGCACTTGGAATTAAATAATATACATGGAATTAAATAATTGTCAAAGGCAGTTTACTGTGAAGCATTCCCATTGAACCTAGTCCCTGCAACTCATTTCCTACACCACACATTTAACATTTAGATCAGAAGGTGAATCTTGTCCCAAGACATTTCCTAACTTTTGGACTGCCTCAAGCAAATTCTAAATGGTCACCAATTGCTACTCAACACTGCTGCCCCAAGCAGGTGGTGATTCCTTTCATGAGAAGTGGAAATAGCGAGGGATGGAGCTGTGTTCACTTTATCCTAGTATGGAGAGCTCACTGAAAGCCATTCAACAAACATTTCCACTGGGAGAAAGTTTCCAGCTGGACCATCAACATATCACAGCCTTCTGCTGGCCACCAGATAATCTGCTACTGCACATCATTTATCTCCCCTCTCCCCCTGGGCTCAGGCTTCCTTTTAACTTCCAGTTTATGTCTAAAAATGGAGATGATGGGTTGTCAGCCCAATGCCCCTCTACCCTCTTGTTATCTATTAGGACACTTTAAGCATTGGCCAGTGTACTCATAGTGAGACAAGAGTCAAGAGTGTTTAATTGTCATATGTACCAACCATAGAACAATGAATTTATTACGCATAACACAAAGTGCTGGAGGAACGCAGCGAGTCAGGCAATATATGTGGAGGAAATAGATAGGTAACTTTTGGGTCAGGATCCTTCTGATTGATCATTGTTGGGTAGAGAAAGCTGGAAAAGGGAGGTGGGGGTGGGACAAAGTCTAGCAAGTCATAGGTGGACAGTCTGGGTCAGAACATGGTCGAAGAGCAGCAGGAATCACAGAGGGGGAGCAGTGAGAGTGGGCTTCAAGGAACTCCTGTCGTGAAGAAGAGTAGAGTTTTTTGGATGTAATCATATTTTGAGATTGTGCAGTGGAACAATAAAATGGAGACACAAGGAACTGCAAATGCAGGAATCTTGATCAAAACATTAAGTGCTGGAGGAACTCAGTTGGTCAGGCCACATATGTGGGAGGAATGGACAGGTGATGTTTCAGGTTGGAACCCTTCTTCAGATTGATAGCAGTATGGGACAGAAAGCTGCAAAAAAGAGGTGGGGTGGAGCAAAGCCTGAGAGGGGATAGTCTGGGTCAGAACATGACAGCAGAAGGAAGTTTTACTTTCTGCGGCTCAACGGGGCCCTTAAATGCAATAAGACCAAGATAATATGTGGTAATCAAAAAATATAATAAATTCATAATCATAATACTATGTAACCATAATAGTACAAAAACTGAAGTCCATAATGCAACCAAAGACACAGTACATAGAGGATCACAGTTGCTGAGGTTAGTGTTCCAAAAATGCACTACCTTCCAAGCAGTTCACCTTCTCCTGACCCAGACTTCATGGGCATACTCTGGACATCAGCTCCATATTGTCATCCCAGCATCCCCAATCTTATAATGCCTTGGTATTTTAAAACCTTCCACCTTCCCAGAAGACTTGCACAATTGCTGGAGAAATTTTAAACTGTGTAAAAATATGTCCCCAGTGCCCTGACTGAATAAAAAGAGAGGAAGTGTCTGCTTAGTATCTCATGACCTTTCCTCCAACATTATTACCTCTGCATTGGTTTACCTAGAACTGGAACTGAATGAAAAATGATGCCTCCCCATGTAAGTCATAGAAAAAAGGAACTTCAGAAGGAACCCCTTGCTGATAACATACTTGAAGAGAAATTATAATCATCAGACTTTTTTTGAAGAAAAATTGGCAAGTGTTGTACACTGGATCGGAGTTATTCATTAGTGTGGAGTTATTTAAGAAGCTGTTGTAATGGTTTTAGACCATAATTTATGGATATGTGCTTTGACTAGCTGGCTCTTTATAAGGATTAGACACAGAGGAAAGTGCATTGACACCAGCACAGAGTGAATATAAAAAAAGAGGGACCAATACGCCTGGAAAATAGTGATGAGGGGGGAGTTGATGAAGGGATAAAATAACAGTTATTTAGAAAGATCAACATTGCTGTAAAAATGAGGCTGTGGAACTCGCTAGTGTACAGTTTGTGAATGGGTGAGACATGAAGAGATGAGTCCTACATATTGGTGGCAGCAATAACACCACTCCTTGTGGCAATGTCACACACCTTTACAATTTTCTAGCATGTTTTCAGATCGCTCCCTGTTATTCCTTAGACTTTAGACTTTAGAGATACAACGTGGAAACAGGAACTTTAGCCCACCGAGTCTGCTCTGACAAGCAATCAACCCCATACACTAGCACTATCCTACACACTAGAGACAATTTACAATTTTTTTTTTACCAAAGCTAATTAACCTATAAACTTCTACGTCTTTCGAGTGTGGAACGAAAGCAGAGCACCCGGAGAAAACCCATGCTGTTACAGAGAGAACGTACAAATTTGTTACAGACAGCACCTATAGTCAAGTTTGAACTCGGGTCGCTGGCATGGTAAGTCAGCAACTCTACCACTGTGCCGGGAGCAGGGATGTTCTACTGCAGTTGTACAGGGTCTTGGTGAGACCACACCTGGAGTATTGCGTACAGTTTTGGTCTCCAAATCTGAGGAAGGACATTAAAGCCATAGAGGGAGTGCAGAGAAGGTTCACCAGACTGATTCCTGGGATGTCATGACTTTCATATGAAGAAAGACTGGATAGACTTGGCTTATACTCGCTAGAATTTAGGAGATTGAGAGGGGATCTTAGAGAAACGTACAAAATTCTTATGGGGTTGGACAGGCTAGATGAAGGAAGATTGTTCCCGATGTTGGGGAAGTCCAGGACAAGGGGTCACAGCTTAAGGATAAGGGGGAAATCCTTTAAGACCGAGATGAGGAAAACCTTTTTCACACAGAGAGTGGTGAATCTCTGGAACTCTCTGCCACAGAGGGTAGTTGAGGCCAGTTCATTGGCTATATTTAAGAGGGAGTTAGATGTGGCCCTTGTGGCTAAAGGGATCAGGGGGTATGGAGAGAAGGCAGGTACGGGATACTGAGTTGGATGATCAGCCATGATCATATTGAATGGCGGTGCAGGCTCGAAGGGCCGAATGGCCTACTCCTGCACCTATTTTCTATGTATCTATGTATCTATGTGCCGCCCACAGTGTCTGTCATAATAATCGCTCCAACCTCAAATTCCTTTGGAGAAATTTGCACTCCTCCAATTTTGGCCTGTTTCTCAACCCCAAATTTAATCATTTCATCACTAACAAACATTCCTTCAGCAGAATAGATTTGATAAATTGGAATTCTCTCGCTAACATTTTCTTCCCTCATCCAAACTTACCACTTGCAAGTTTCAGGGTATACAAAAGATTTACAACAACTGTTTTGGGCAAAACACAAAGTTCTGGAGGAACTCAGCAGATCAGGTAATATCTGTGGAGGAAATGGACAGGCAATGTTTTGGATTGGTACCCATCTTCAGCTCTGTGAGAGGGGATAGTCACAGATAACAGTTGATGAACTGAATATAGTAAGATTAGAGAAACTAGAACTACCAGCTGACCTTTATGAGAGAGGGTTGGGAACGGAGGGCACGTAATCCCTCATCATAACTCCTCATAAAATAAAGATCAAACTTCAAACTGGTAAGTTCTCGTTTAATCTTACTATTTTACTTCGGAGTCATGTGAGTGACTACGTGAAGATTTCAAAGCTCTGTAATTTCATGCCGTGAGAAACGAGTCTACACAACCACAACTGCTTCAATTGACAGATAAGGGAAACATTTATAATGAATATATAATAATAATAATAGTAACCTCTCTCATCCGGGAGGAAACAATATAACTGATCCTAAAATAGAGTTGGCAAATACCCCTGGTCTGGCAATGGGTTATTATAAGATGTTTGGAAAAATCGTTCGTTAAACCATCCTGCAGTCGCTAGGATGTGGTCCAGAGGACCGTACATAACCCTTGCTGCTGATGTTGTAGCAGCCCTGGTGGAGTGAGATTAGAAACTTAGTATCTACTCCTGCATAAGCCAAAGGCCCGTTTTAACCACCTGGAGATGGTCTAAATTGATACTTTCTTATACGTTTTTTTGTAACTAACAAACATAGCTAGTATCAGAGCCTCTAAGGCTCTAGGTGACCTTGACGTAATGTTGTAAATGTGTGACCACACGTAACCGAAGGTCCCTGGGGTATGCCATGAAACTAGTTTGAGATCTGACGCCCCTTCTGTTCTGCTTAACTAAATCATAAACATAAAATATTATATTATTTGCAGATGTAACCATCCTGTCCAGTCGCAATTATGTAGCGACTGAACCCGTTGCGCTGAGACCAGCGGCATGAGGATAACTACCTTATGAGAGCCGGGCCAAAGCTAAGGATGTAGCTGGAGCCCCCTGGTGAAGTAGTGTTAACACAATGTCAATATTCCATACTGCCCTGTACTTGTCCTGGGAGAACTTGTGTTAAAGATATCCTTTACAAACTCGATATCCGAGGGTGAAACCCGACAGAGTGGGTCCCGTTCGCTGCAGCAAATATGATGGGAAGGCACGTTGGGCCCAGTTAATGGCCCTATAACTCTATTATTGTCAAAGACCCATTTGAAAATGAACTCCAAGACGTCAGTAATCTGTACCGTATTAAATGTAACATTAGCATTTAAACAAAATGCTTCCCATCTTCTGAAGAGGAAATGTACTGCTTTTTTGGTGCTATTCCTGCACTCTGCAGTGAGCACGTACATGGATCGGTGTGACAACCCGAGCCGTAGGAGCAGTCTACTCAGAACCTGCAAGTCAATAAATTGATTTTATCATGCAGAGGCTGGTTTCCCAATCCACAGGCTGAACCAGCAAAGTTTTACGTTTAGAATAACCGTATAAGGTTGTATTATTATTCCAGACAAAAGCGGGAATCATGGCTGCATAGGCCAGTCAGACAGTATGAAACCCTAAAGCGGGATCTTGCTGACTTTATTTCAAGACCCGACTGATGAGGCAAAATGGAGGAAGACATAAAAGAACATTCCTCCTCCTTGTAGCAAGAATGTATCTCTCGCCACTGTTATGCCACATATTTTTGCAACCGGTGAATGAGCATGAAAACAAACATATCGATATTCGGTGTTCCATCGAACCATAATTTCATGAAATACTTTGTGATCCAACACCCATTCTGTGTTGTCATTGATCTGTACGTGATGATACACCAGTGGCAAATGAGATTAGGTAAATTATTACAGGATACTTTTACTTGATTGCACCCATGTGACTAACATATGCCACCACCATAGTGTATCAACTTTAAGTTGAGCATGCAGATTATGCATATTCGCTCAATAACCCTTTAACCCATAGAATGCACCTAATGTCTTGGTAATAGTTGATACCAATAACTGAAGAATTGGCAACTCATGCAAATCTCCTCCACCTCCAAACTAGAGATGGTATTCGCAATTTTCCACCTTAGAGCACTTAGCATCAGTTTGAAATATAACTGAAATTTTACTGACCAAACTACTGGAGCAATGCTGAATATTGTTCGTCCATCATGGTGACTTTGGTAGCTTCAGCTGGTAATAGCATAGGTCTGTTAACAATGACCTCCATTGCACTTGAGAGGTTGCTACTTTGCACGATGTCAGTTCCCCCACTTGCACAGCTGAATCACAGCTACTATATTGCCAATTACACTTGATGAATAGAAGGCTGCTTTATAACAACAAGGTTGTTACAGGCTTCTATTAACTCCAATTTATTGCCCCATGGCGGAGTCACAGGCTAATTAATAGTTAAAGGTAAATCCCAATGATCAACAAGTCTATTTGGTATCAACTTAAATTTAACTGGATGGATGAGGAACCCCAATTTCTCAAATATAGTTTGAGGCTGAAACAGTTGATTTTAGCAAAATACATCGTTAGAATATCATCCAGCCAAGACATAACAAGTGTTTTTGAACTCTGAGTAGTCCAAGCACCGATTTTAGTAATTTGGTAAATAACCTGGGTGCTGAAGTTAGCCCATTTTGCAATGCTTTACTGTTATCATTGCCTCATCCTGATAATTTCAAATGTCTCCGGTGATTCCTGTAAATGGGAACTGAATAGAATGTATCTTTGAGATTGATGCATGCCATAAATATCCTTATGAAAATCAGTTGTTAGTCAGTAGCGAAGTTTCCTATTCGGAAAAGTTTATACTGCACATGCGAGTTAAACAACATTCTCCATCTTTCACAATGAACAGGCCACGCCTGCCATCATTCCGTGCCTGCCTCGAACGACAACTCTGGCCCGATTTCTGAGCCTGTCTTGAATGACAATCCTGGCCATAATACTGAGCCTACCTTGAAAGACAACTCAGGCCATAATTCTGAGCCTGCCTCGAAAGACAACACTGGCCATAATTCTGAGCCTGCCTCGAAAGACAACTGGCCATATTTCCGAGCCTGTCTCGAAGGCAATCCTGGCCATAATACTGAGCCTGCCTCAAAAGCCAATTCTGGCCCCAATTCCAAGCCTGCTTGGAATGCTAGTATTGTGCAGTTTTACATGGTTAGATGCTGCTAAGTAGATGACAATGCCTTAACCATTTGTGTGTTGTACAAACAAGTGTAAATATTACCAACTTGTAAGTGGTCCACTTATCCCATGTTTCGGAAGTGCCAGACCCACCTACCTGCCTGGTTACCTTGGTTGTAAAGTAGGACTGGTAGGGTGTGTCGAACCTCTGCCCAGCTTTCACGCTGCCATCAGCTTCAGTGAACCGCTTATTGCCGATGGACGCGTGGGGTGTGTTGTCGCCGAAACTATGAAGCTTTGCTCGCCGTTGGTACCTTGATTGGTCTGACAGCTTTTGCATCCTCATCCAGGTTTTGCCTGTTGAATAGGTCTTACCTGAATAGAAGATTCGGCGGCTGGCTCTAATGTCCCCCTGATAGCGCTGTTCACTGCCGGCACTTGTAGCGTGAGGGGAACTCTGGCCCCTTCCGTGTATTCTGCCAACGGCTGGTAACCAACTCTTCTGGCAGCAACACCTTCATTTGCGAGGATTCCCTTGAAGCCATACGCATGTGCTCCAGTATGTTCCACGGACATACTTTAGAATTTGAAGTCAGTTACATACTGACCACTCGCACTCCCTCCATAGAGAGGGAGATTCGTAGGCAGCCCTGAAACAGGTGCTGCCGCAGGCCCCTGAGGATACCTGCGCTGATATTGCCCCTCCTACGGATCTATATCAGGATGGAACATCACATTTGTGGGATAAAAGCCCGAGGGCGCTATCCATGCTTCATTTTTTCCTTGCGGGCACGTCGATTTAAGCCCTTCATGTCTCGTGGTATGCTCTCCGCTATACCTTCGATCTCCTGAGTCAGAAAGCTGACCCCGAATGCTCTCCTCCTCAGAGAGGGAGACATTGTGCAGCCCTGTAACAGTTGCCGCTGCCGCGGGCTCCCGAGGAGACCCGCGCTGATAGCTCCCTCCTTTGGAGCATATCATTGTGGAGCAACCCCTCCATTAGATGCTCCATGTGGGGTAGACGTCCGTTGTAGGAGGGGAACCCTCCTGGCCTGACTCACCCGAGTCCATAGGCCTTATTGTTGGTTTTACCCCATGTCCTGGGGACCACAGCGGCCTGGGAGCCGCTGACCGCACTGTCAGCGACTCTGGTGGTGATACCGCCCTCCTCCTGGATTTACCCCTCCACGAGAACCACAGCGGTCTGGAAGCCGCTGACCGCATTGTCAGCGACTGGTGTAGCGAACCCGACGGCCGCCGGCTACCCGCGCCTCCGCGGTCCGGACCGGAGTGTCCCCACGGCCCATAACTGTTTTCCCACGGTCCGGACCGGAGTGTCCCCACAGCCCATAACCGGTTTCCCGCGGCCCGTCCGGACTTCGCAACAATATCCAGCAGGAAAACTCTGTAAGAAGAGGTTCCTGCAAGAAAAAGCAGAACCTGGTAAGAAGTACAAAACGTACCTGTAGGTTTAAACTTACCGCTGGCAGGAGCGACGCGCCTGCCAATCAGTCACTGCGCCATGCGACAGATGTAATGACGCGCATGCGGGCTGGTGGGCTCTTCACGTGGTCACTCACGTGACTCCGAAGTAAAATATAGGCAGATTCAATTACCAGAGTGGAGGAGATACTTAGATCTTAGTGCTCCGAGATTCCAGGCAGCACAACATTTGTGGTGGGAATGTGATCAGAGTACAAGATTCCACTTCTGGTGATGTGAGGGGCTGGAGGGAATGTTGTGGGGGCTGAAGTGGTTGAAAGTAAGCATGCAGGTACAGCAGGCAGTGAAGAAAGCGAATGGCATGTTGAATGAATGAATGAATGAATAAGTTTATTGGCCAAGTATTCACATACAGGGAATTTGCTTTGGTGCTCCACCCGCAAGTGACAACATGACATAGAGTGACAGTTAGGAATGACACATAAAACATTAAACATTAATAATAAAACATTATGGATTTCATAACAAGAGGAGTTGAGTATAGGAGCAAAGATGTCCTTCTGCAGTTGGACAGGGCCCTAGTGAGACCACACCTGAAGTATTGTGTGCAGTTTTGGTCTCCAAATTTGAGGAAAAACATTCTTGCTATTGAGGGAGTGCAGCATAGGTTCACAAGGTTAATTCCCGGGATGGCAGGACTGTCATATGCTGAGAGAATGGAGCAGCTGGGCTTAGAAACTCTGGAATTTAGAAGGATGAGAGGGAATCTTATTGAAACATATAAGATTATTAAGGGTTTGGATAAGCTAGAGGCAGGAAACATGTTCCCGATGTTGGGAGAGTCCAGAACCAGGGGCCACAGTTTAATAATAAGGGGTAAGCCATTTAGAACGGAGTTGAAGAAACACTTATTCACACAACGAGTTGTGAGTCTGTGGAATTCTCTGCCTCAGAAGGCGGTGGAGGCCGGTTCTCTGTAGCACAGAAACAGCCCACCATGTCCCTGCCAAATACACACCTGTACTTGGTTCATATCATTCTATTTTCAATGTGCTCAGAAATAGATTGTAGGTTAAATCAAATTGAAATCCAACAATAAAACAGTTCGTTGAAATCAAGTTTTGGCATATTTTTCTTTGACTTAGCTTATGGTCACTTGGATTTAAAATCTCAATACGCTGTTTGGATTTATCCTTTTATTGATTATTGCTCCTGGGAAGCACCTTTAGATGATTTGCTGTGGCAACGACACTGGAGAAGAACAAGCCGTCGTGACTCTAGTTCACTAGATTTTCCAAACACTGGCTTCACTCTGTGGTCAGAATTGTTTGAAATGCAATTGGGAATCCTCTGACTCGGAGGGCGGTGGAGGGCGGTGGAGGCCGGTTCCCTGGATACTTTCAAGAGAGAGCTAGATAGGGCTCTTAAAGCTAGCTGAGTCAGGGGATATGGGGAGAAGGCAGGAACGGGGTACTGAAACCTTGGACGAACTTTGAGATCCGCTCTCTCCTGAAGACCAGACTCCGGGCATTCATGTCTGATGATACAGTGGTCTACGAGAAGTCCAGATACGACCTTGGTAAGGCCATCAAAAAGGCCAAAAAGGACTTCTGCTCCAAACTGGAGGAAGAGACAGATGTTCGGCGGCTGTGGCAGGGCCTGAATGCAATCACCTCTTACAAGGCGAAATCAGGAGGCAGCTCGAATGTCGGCGAAATATCACTCCCTGATGAGCTCAATGCATTTTACGCACGCTTTGATAGGGAGAACACCGATGTGCCTTCCCGAGCCCCCATTCGCTGTGATGGTATTTCAGTCTCAGTCACAGAGGCCGACGTCAGGAAATCCTTCAGAGGGGTGAACCCTTGAAAAGCGCCTGGACCTGATGGTATACCTGGTCGTGTACTAAAAACCTGTGCGGACCAACTGGCTGGAGTTTTTACAGACATTTTCAACCTCTCACTTCTGAGTTCTGAGGTTCCCACCTGCTTCAAAAGGGCATCAATTATACCAGTGCCCAAGAAGAGTAAGGTGATGTGCCTAAATGACTATCGACCTGTGGCACTAACACCTGTGGTGATGAAGTGCTTTGAGAGGTTGATCATGGCGCAGATCAACTCCTACCTTGACAAAAACCTGGACCCACTGCAGTTCGCTTACCGCCACAACAGATCAACGGTGGATGCGATCTCGCTGGCCCTCCACTCCGCTCTCTACCACTTGGACAACAAAAACTCATATGTCAGGCTGTTATTCATCGATTACAGCTCGGCATTTAATGCAATCATCCCCTCCAAGCTGGTTACCAAACTCGCAGAACTGGGTCTCTGCGCATCCCTCTGCAATTGGATCCTTGACTTCCTCACTCTCAGACCACAGTCTGTTCGTATTGGTGGAAATGTGTCAGACTCGATAACAATCAGCACGGGAGCACCTCAAGGCTGCATGCTCAGCCCCCTGCTGTACTCACTCTATACTCATGACTGCGTAGCCGGTCATAGTGCGAACTCCATCATCAAGTTCGCTGACAACACCACTGATGGGGATGAGTCAGAGTATAGAAGAGAGATCGAGCAACTGTCCATATGGTGCCAGCACAATAACCTGGCCCTCAACACCAGCAAAACCAAGGAACTGATTGTGGACTTTGGAAGGAGTAGGATGGGGACCCACAGTCCCGTTTATATCAACGGGCTGATGGTTGAAAGGGTCAAGAGCTTCAAATTCCTGGGTGTGCACATCTCTGAAGATCTTTCCTGGTCCGAGAACACTGATGCCATTATTAAGAAAGCACATCAGCGCCTCTACTTCCTGAGAAGATTACGGTTTGTCAAGAAGGACTCTCTCTAACTTCTACAGGTGCAGAGTAGAGAGCATGCTGACTGGTTGCATCGTGGCTTGGTTCGGCAACTTAAGCGCCCTGGAGAGGAAAAGACTACAAAAAGTAGTAAACACTGCCCAGTCCATCATCGGCTCTGACCTCCCTTCCATCGAGGGGATCTATCGCAGTTGCTGCCTGAAAAAGGCTGGCAGTATCATCAAGGACCCACACCATCCTGGCCACACACCCATCTCCCTACTACCTTCAGGTAGAAGGTACAGGATCCTGAAGACTGCAATGACCAGGTTCAGGAATAGCTACTTCCCCACAGCCATCAGGCTATTAAACCTGGCTCAGACAAAACTCTGAACTTTAATAGCCCATTAACTGTTATTTGCACTTTATCAGTTTATTTATTCATGTGTGTATATATTTATAGAATGGTATATGGACACACTGATCTGATTTGTAGTCAATGCCTACTCTGTTCTGTTGTGCTGAAGCAAAGCAAGAATTTCATTGTCCTATCAGGGACACATGACAATAAACTCACTTGAACTTGAACTTGATTGTGGATGATCAGCCATGATCACATTGAATGGCAGTGCTGGCTTGAAGGGCTGAATGGCCTACTCCTGCACTTATTGTCTATTGTCTATTGTAATCCATTGATGGGAAGTTCTGAGTTGGTACTGAGTCTAAAATACTGCATCCTGGGGAGTTAGAGGATATAGGATTGGGAAGGAACAGTTATTGTGGGTGCTGTGGGGGGAGGGAGAGTTCACTGGTTCAAAAGATTCACTGGTTCAGAAATGCTTGAAAGAAATCTGAGAACAGCCTCTTATGTCTGTGGACAGAAAGTCCCACGCGAGGGTGGATGTGACGTTTTTGGAGGGAGATGCAAGAGATTAACATTGCAGCCTCCATCCTTCACACATGCTGCCATGCAGGGCAGGAAGAGATTTAATGATCACACACGAGCAGTTAAGGGAAATGAAAGGATTTTTATTTTCCGTTACAGCATTGTGCATGAATAAAAGAAATGCAATTTGCCTTTTTGGCTCTCATACCCTCGCTGTATATCTTTAACGTAATGACAGGAAATAGACTCAATTCAGCAGGATTAAATAGAAACAATATACCATGGTGTTAATTCTCATTGATACCATAGCTAAGGTGGGCTGGTCTTGAAGCATAAGTATTTAATAGGATACAGGCCTTACAGCCTACATTGTCCATGCCAACCAAGATACCTACCTTGCAGATAATACCATTAGCCTGCATTTGACCCATTTTCCTCTAAACCTATCCTATTCATATGCCTGTCCAATTGCTTTTTAAACATAACTAGACTAAGTGGGACCCGTTGGGTCCCAGTCACACAGGAGGCCTGGTCCCCACAACGCAACCCATTCCCCAATGCAATATTCCACCACTCACCTGTTGCCCCAACGCAACCTGTTCCCCCAAAGCAATATTCCACAACTCACCCATAGCCCCTAACTGAGCAGGCGTGGCTCATTTCCCCCCTTCGCCCAGCACTCCCCTCCCCTTCCTCTTCATGTGTGGGAGGGGAGGAGGCACTCGCCTCATGCATCAGCTCCCGGTCCCATTCCGACTTCACTCAGAGGCTCTCTGCCCGCACGCTGCTCACGGACTCAGCCTCGCCTCCAGGGCTTTATTCTCTGCGGGTGCCGGAGGGAGCGTTACCTTCATAGTGGGTGACAGGCAAGAAGACCAATCTGCTGATCTCATGATTTTTTAAACCTTCATAAATTTTCTATTATTTCACTGATCTGAACAAAACCTGGTGGCTTGGAGCGGAAGAGAACGGTGAGTAAGGTGGGGGGGAAATCCTAGCGATATAAGTTACCGTTGTTGTGCAAATTAAAAAAAAACACAAACAGGAAGTGGTCAAGATGAGAGTTTTAGTAATAGTATAGATAGATTGTATAGATAGTATAGATAGATTGTAACTACTTGCTTCTACTACCTCTTCTGTCAGCTTATTCCATAAAACCAGCACTGAATTGTCTTCTCTCCTTTAAATCTTCCCTCACACATTTTAAGTCTATACACACGGCTTCTTTTCAGACAGTCGGTCCAGCCTGAAGCTCCACTTTCCAATCACAACTAACTGTCCCACTCTCACCCTGCCTAACTTGTCTTCAGACCTCTGCATTACCCCAACAATGCCCAGTGTAAGCTTAAGGTACAGCACCTCATTTTTGATTTGAGTACTGGAACTTAATATCAAATTTAGATGTTTCGGGTAAGCCCCTTTTTTTCTCTTTTGCTCCACGGATGTGGTTATACCTTCCTGTCTCAATTGGTTTCATTTTTCTTCTCTATTTACAACTGTCAGTCTTTAAATTAATTGTTACCTTGGTAACTTTAATCTTAGTCACAGGCATTACCTCTATTCTCTTCACCTTTGCGCTCAATTCAACTAATAACATGCTTGCCTTCTCATTTCTCCAATTCGGATGAAGGGTCCTTGATCCAAAATGGTGCCTCTGCTTCTCTCTCTTCAGATGCTGCCTGGCTTGCTGAGTATTTCCACCAATATCTACTTTGGTTTTGGATTTCCTGCATGCGCAGTTTTTATTTGTACCAATTAGGTTTTTATTCTTTGAAGTTTGGAAGAATGATGGGTGATATTACTAAGTAAAGTAAAGTATCCTTTATTGTCATTCAGACTTTTCAGTCTGAACTGAATTTCGTGCCTTGCAGTCATAACATAGAATAAAATATCAAAACACACAATAAACACAGATTTAACATCCACCACAGTGAGTCCACCAGGTCCTCCTCACTGTGATGGAAGGCAAAAGTCTTAAAGTCCTTGTCTCTTCCCTCCTTGTTCTCCCTCTGCGTTGAGGCGATCCAGGCTTCCAATGTTGTGACCCCGCCGGGTGATGGTAAGTCCCATGGCTGAATCCGAGCTTTGCGAACGGGCCGGTTCAAACTCCGCGTACGAAGCTGCCGCCCTCCAGTCCAGCGGACAAAGCTGTTGTTGCGGGAGCTCTGGAAAACAGGTCACCAACCTGGGACCTGCGAGCTCCCGACGATGTCGTCCACTGGGCCTGCGGCCGAGCCTCCGAAGTTGGGTCGCTGCCGCCGCAGCACCACCACAGCCCCGAAGTCGGCCAGCCTCTCATTGGTAAGTCCTGGCTCTGCCTCCAGAGCCTCGAGGTCGGTCCCAGTTGGAGGCCGCCAGCTCAGCGCAGACGGAGATGGAGACGGGGGATACGACAAGAAAAGGTCACATCCCCCCGAAGAAAGGGACCAAAAACATGTTTCTCCCACCCCTCCCCCCCCCCCCCCCCACACACATACACAACCAAAATAAACTAAAATAAACTGAAACAGGACAAAAAGGAAAAAAAAAAAAAAGACAAACGGACTGCAGGCGAGCCACAGCTGCAGGGCAGCGCTGCCACTTCCAGACACATAACATCCCTCAAGGGCATGACAGTAATGTCAAGATCTATCCACTGGTGAGAGAATCTCAAATAAGGGAATATAATTATTTAATAAGAGGTAGTAGGAATTTATTGTGCTAGAAGATGGTAAATCTCTCTATCCCAGAGGTTAGAACGTTGGTTTATTTCAAAAAAAGTAGATCATTCTTTTAAGATCATGGAAATGTGAACTATGGGAGACTGGCACAGAAGAGAAGATGAGGCCTGAGGCAAATCAGCCATGATTATTTTGAATTATAGGGCATACTTGAGGGGATGAATGGCCTGTTCCTGTCCTATTTATTTATGTTCTGATAATCTCACAAGCACTGCCAAAACAATCAATTTGATCAGCATTCAATATTCCTGATTACTCTAAACTGTTCAAATTCATAAATCCTGTTCTTCAGAAATATTTCCATAACGTATCCCATCAACCGTGTTGGGCTGACTGGCCTATAATGAAAGAATCTAACCTGACCTCCCAGTGTAAACAATTATGCCACATTAGAAATCCTTATGCTCTGGCATTTCATGTGTAACCATATACGTAGTATCAGAACTTCTGTTGCTTCCTCCTTTTCTTGAAGTTTATTGTCATATTCAAAAGTACAGTGAGGTACAGGTTCAATGAAAATCTTGTTTGTAGCAGCACGTAGATGCTTGGACAACACGTCAAAAATCATAAATGACATAAATTCTACAAGACAATGTGAAGGAAATACAGCAAAATGAACAAAATAGTGCAACAATACACAATTAAAAAATAAACCCATGGTAGTGCAAGCAGTGGTCCATTGTTTTAGTCATAGAGCATGGAAATGGGCCCTTTAGCCCAACTCGTTCAAGAAGCCGTTTCTAAGCTAGTCATGTTTGCCTGTGTTTATCCCATATGCCTCTAAACCTTTCCTATCCATGGTCCAAAGGTCCAAGGGTCTTGATCCAAAACGTCACCCATTTTTTTCTCTCCAGAGATGCTGCCTGTCCCGCTGAGTTACTCCAGCTTTTTGTGTCTATCTCAAGCATCTTATAAATGCTGTTATAGTACCTGTCTCAACTACCTCTTCTGATAGCTCGTTCCATATACCCACCACCCTCTGTTTAACAGTTGCCTCTCAGGTTCCTATGAAATCTTTCCTCTCTCACCATAAACCTTTGTTCTTAATTCCCCTACTCTGGGTAAAAGACTCACCCTATCTATTTCTCTCATTATGTTATACACCTTTATAAGATCACTCCTCAGCCTCGTGCACTCTGAGGAATAAAGTCCTTTGTGAATAGTGTTCCATTGCCAAGGGAGGATTATGATTGTGCAGGTCATTTCAAGAAATTGATGGTTGTAAGAAAGTAGCTGTTCCTGAGCCTATTGGTGTGCTACATCAATCTTCAGTACCAACCGCCCAGCGGTTGTAGCAAGCAGGGGACACGGTCCGGATAGTAGGGATCCTTGATGATAGATGTTACGTTCTTGAGGCAGTGCCTTATACAGATTCTTTAGATGGTGGTTAGGGCTGTACCCGACTGGACTGAGTCCACCACTCTCCTGTAATGGACTGGGCTGTGTCCATCACTCTATGCAGCCATTTGCATTCCTGTGCTTTGAAATTGCCATACCAGGCCATTGCTTTAACCTTCTGGGATTTTGGCTGTCAGAACTCTTAATTATTGAAGGAGTGTTAGATAGGAGACAGGCTTGAGCAAACTATAGATGTGCAGCTAAATGCAGGAATTTGGAATTTGAATGTTCACATTTCTCTGTTCCCCAATGAGCTTTAGTACATGAGTGTTGAATTCATATGTAGAGAGGGTTTAAAATGGTTGGGTACTAAACTCATTAGAATGAACATATATTTTCCAGTGTAGACATTATTCTTAACAGTTACGGCTACATCTCCAACATTTTTTAAATTTTGCACATATGGAAACTCGTAGCTTAACATGTTTATTATTACTGGATTCCTCTTTTAAAATATCAACTTTTGTGTTGATTATTTTTGTCTCTTATCACTTTTTCTGAATTGAGTTCTTTCCCCTCTTTTTATATAACTTTCTGAGAATCATTCACCAATGAATTAACTGGGTCAGATGTAGTTTGCTCACTGTTGGGGTTATGGACAATGCCCATTTCATGCTGCATTCACGCAATTTCTAGGTAATCTGTAGTGTTTCCTGTGGTAAAATGGCTTCCTAATGACAGCAAGTTCTATATACCAAATCCCAGTGTGTACAGCTTGGCACCACTCTCACACAACAGACCACAACATCTGGTCCAATGTGATTTGGAATGTCAGCACATGATTCACAGTGTCTATAAACTTCAAAGATCTTTAAAGATACAACAGAAAAGATAACAAATAGTAAATGAATCAATTAGAAATTATTTATAAAAATATTGGGTACAGGAGAAGTTTCCTCCTGAAACAATAGAATTTTACTTGTCTTTGTATCAGTACAACATATGTTACTGGAGCTTCTGTGAAGACAGAGTTGGTTGTTAGAATTCAGAATTCAGAATTCAGTTTAATTTGTGGGATGTAGATACCTCAGCAATTAATCGATGCATCATGATTAGGGATGAGTTGCATCAAGCATGCTGAGAACTCAATGCTGACTTAACTTTTCTTCCTGCCCTCAATACAGACATCACAGACAAAATGGTTTCACCCCTGTCATTGATAGATATGGTAACTCGTTGTGTCTCCAACATTTTCTTAGGAATGGAAGTGTCCCAAAAGCTGAAATATTTCTTGCCATCCACTGCTCTGCCAACATCTTACTTCCCGAGTAACTCTTAATTCTGGAGTAACTCAGCGGGTGAGGCAGCATCTCTGGAGAGAAGGAATGGGCGACGTTTCGAGTCGAGACTCTCTTTAGACTTATGT
The DNA here is from genome assembly GCA_038087875.1 of Malacoraja senta. Classification (NCBI taxonomy): domain Eukaryota; kingdom Metazoa; phylum Chordata; class Chondrichthyes; order Rajiformes; family Rajidae; genus Malacoraja; species Malacoraja senta. Next base: position 35,045,818 of record CM075977.1, on the reverse strand, counting down.
CAGGGGAATCTCTCCAGAGATGCTGCCTCACCCGCTGAGTTACTCCAGCATTTTGTGTCTACCTTCGATTTAAACCAGCATCTGCATTCTGCATTCTTTCTTACACATCTTACCTCCCGATATACAAACTTAGCTCCGTACATCTTAGACAGGACCCACCCAATTCTTCAATCAGAATTCATGCATGTAGCTTTACAGGCTTCATGGTATAATTTGTGGTTGATGACAGTGTTTGCTGCTGTTGCTGTTGTTCATAATAAATAATGGGATATAAGTAGTGGAGGGAAATGGTCACAACTTACTAATTCATAAAGTAGACGGGTGATTCATAAAGTAGAATCAGTTGGGTGGTGCTGAGAAATATCTAAAACCATAAAATGTTGGTGAGAGTTGTCTATTGTTCCCCAAACAGTTGGGCACTTGCACTAATTAGGTAAATGAACGGCACATTGATAAGTATAATACGTTAATCATGGAAGAGTTAAATAAATATATAAAGTAGGCAAACCACATTGGCAGAAAGATTGTGGAGAATTAACAGTGTAGAATATCAGTAAGTTGAGGAACCAATGAGGGAACAGGCATTTTAGATCTAATGTTGTGCATTAAGAAAGGGTAAATTGGTAATCTTGCATTTCAGGGAGCTTTAGGGAAGAAAATCAAAACAAATATTGAACATGGTTTAGTTAAATCTTAAATCTAAACAGAGAAAAATTTGGGTATGAGTAAATTGGGAAACTGTTTTAAAAGGATGATGAGTTGTAGGGAGCCATGAGCTCACCAAGGTTAGGTGAGATAGTGGGCATCCTACAAGAGGAGAGCTCATGTGATGATCACATCCAGTCCAACATGAGTTGCCCAGTCACATAGGCACTGCATAGGGACTGCAACCTATTGTCTTTCAATTCGGCAAAATAGCATTTCCGAATACGAGCTTGAACTTTCATTACAGTAAAACTCCGAAAATCCTGCAATTTGGGAATTTGGTGGTACCATATGGGCAGCCTTTTCAGACTATTGGATGTTATTTTTATTAATATACCTACATACTTCAAACTTTTTTTTCAAATGACACACTGTAATAAGAGAATGTCCAAGGTAATGGAAGAGGTGCTCTGCAGTGTTCTGCTGCTGTGGTAGGATTAGGGTTGTGCAGGTTGGTTCAAGAACTGATAACTGTCGGAAGGTAGCTGCTCCTGAAGATGGTGGGTCTGTGGCTTCAGGTTTTAGCAACAAGAGGGCAGGGCATCAAACCCGGGTCTCTGGCGCTGTAAGGCCACAAATCTACCCCTGCGCCACCGCACCATCAGATGCTGAACCATTGTTATTTTCAATTAGTGAAGTAGTGGATTATTTGCGTTTTGCTGCAATTTTTTTTTAATAGGCAGGGAAGTATTTTGCTAATCAAGTGATTTTCTTGATATATAAAACCAGTGTAAGGAAGGCAGTGCTGCCACACATGGGTATGGATCGCCATCTGGTGGCTCTTTTCCATATGGCTTGATACATCTGTAAGTATTAACCTTTCATTGAGCGACATTTGTAAGAAGTGGTGCCATATAGTATAATCATTTTTAATAGGATTTTTTGCTAAAAGAAGACTGAGAGATGAGCTCTTGTAGATCCTTATGATTTTGGAAGTGTGTGGATGAACAATGACAAATTATTTTCACCACCAGGGAAATTTATGTACTATGTTTACATATTCACATATTCTGTTGTGCTGCAGCAAGTACAGATTTCATTGTCCCATTCGGGACATATGCCAATAAAACATTCTTGACTCTTCTCTTGAAACCAAGACTCATTTAAGACAACCAGAGATGAATCCAATAAAATAAATGTCTTCATGGAGAAAGAGCAGGACTCACTATCATGATCAGTGGTTGATGCAATTACCACAGATGCCAAGAAGTAGAACTTGAATTAACCCTGAGAGGGAAAAGAACAGTAAGGTGAACACAATGTGCTGGAGTAACTCAGCGGGTAGGGCAGCATCTCTGGAGCACTTGGATAGTTGATGTTTCAGGGTCGGGACCCAAGGATCCTGACCCAAAACGTCACCTATCCATGTTCTCCAAAGATGCTGCATGACCCGCTGAGTTATTCCAGCACTTGTGTCATTTTTGTAAACCAGCACCTGCTATTTCTTGTTTTAGCAGTAACTTGGATGTACCTGTAGCTCAACAGGGTCACAATGTGGAATGGTAGGTTGACATATATTATCAGATTCTCTTAATTAGATTTACTTTATGATCTTAACAGTCATATACATAATGTTGATGTTTGTGTGCCTTCCTCTGATTATAGTCGGTGTCTTTCCCAAGCTCAGAAACTTCATAAATGTTACAAAGACAACAAATTGGGACATAATTTGGAGCCAAAAACTGGCAGAAAACACTTGCATTGGGTCCACGCTGGCTTGGCTAATCTGATCCCAGAATAAGGTTGTTCTGCTGAATTGGTCTATAATGGCGTTGATGCAAATACTTCCTCATCTAACCCTCTTAGTCCATCTATTCCATTTCCCCTTTATTATTGTCATGTGTAATTATTGTCATGTGCACCGAAGAATGGTGAAAAGTTTTGTTTTGCATGCTTCCAAACAGATTAGAGTTACTGTGCATAAATACAATCAAGTCAAATTCACATACAATAGATAAAGCATAAAGGGAAAGATACGGAATGCAGAATATAGTTCTCAGCATTGTAGCGCATCAGCTTCATAGACAAAGTCCAATGTCCACAATGGGGTCATGCTAAATCAGACAGTAGGGCCATTCAGAAGCCTGATAACAGGGGAAGAAGCTGTCCCTGAATCTGGTGGTGTATGCTTTCAAGCATCTGTACCTTTTGCCGAATGGGAGCAGGGAGAATAAGGTATGATCGTTTGAGGCACATCTTTGATTATGTTGGCTGCTTTCTGAGGCAGTGTGAATTGTCGGTGGAATAGTCTGTATGTAGGTGGGAAGTCTGGTCTGTGTGATGGACTGGGCTACATCGACATATCTCTGCGACTTCTTGTGGTCTTGGGCAGAGCTGTTCCCAAACCAAACAATGATGCAACTCAAAAATATACTTTCTATGGTGCAACTATTCATCTCAACCATACTTACGTGATACGGAAAATCTAAGATCAAACAGAAAATACCAGAGCGTGCTCAGCAGATCAGCCAGCATACATGGAGAGAAATACATTAATCTCAATGAATCTTCAAAGATCTCAAGAGAGAAAAAGTGAGCGAGGTGGGAGAAAGAAAGAAGGGTGAGACGGAATAAGAGTGGGGGAGAGAGGGAGAGAAAGGAGAAAGAGAAAGAGAGAGAGCGAAGGGGAGATACAGTATCAAAGGAGAGAGATACAGATACAGTATCTAGAGAGAATGAGAACGAAAATGAAAATGAATCAGTGGCTAGACTGATAAAATACAATACCTATTGTTTCAAGCTATGAGTATTGTAATTATTTGCAGGTAGATAGCATCTTAACAAAGCATCAGTGTTTCATCAGTTCAGTTCAGTTTAGTTTATTGTCATGTGTACCGAGGTACAGTGAAAAGCTTTTGTTGCATGCTCTCCTGTCAGCAGAAAGACAATGCTTACATCGGGACAATCCCCCATCCTGACACAAATATCATAATTTTGAGATGCCTTTAGTAGGATGAAAGAATTGTACTGTTCGTTGAAACTCTTTCATCCAGGCCTCTTGTTGTAAGTGCACTTCTGGATAATATAAACATGAAGTGGTCAATAGAATACCGTCCACGGAAAGATTCCAATGATTCATAATTATTTACGTTGGTTGCACCTCTACCAAATGTTTGGGATTTGAATTTTACTTTGATGGCATCTTATGAAACTGGACGAATTTTAACTCTCAGGAAACATGAAATCACAGAAATATTACAGTACAGCTTCGTGGCCTTGTGGCCCCTTGGCTCCATTCTCTGCAATCTTGTGGCTTTGGTTCAGAGTACCATTGGTTGAGAAAGATTTAGTTTAAGTGAGCACGAGATTTGCTTGCTAAATAATATAGTCAAAATAAAAAAGAGTCATCAACAAAAAATTAAATATACTTTCACTTGTGAAAGGAGTTACTTTAGTAGGATAATTACATTCCAGATTGAATATACAGTATCTTTATGATATAGATAAATAATTTCATAATCATTGAAACATTAGCGACGCAGTGGTACTGGTTTCCAACGGGAACAGTAACGGATGCACCACACATCTCTGTCCTCCAGTTCCTGCGGACTTCCGCCGCTGGAAGTATAGGATTTTGGTGTGTGTGCTTTATCATCATTCCTTACAATGCTATGTACAACAGTGATCGCAACTTCTACTGAAGTGTGGATGGCTGTTGGCTCGCTAGAAGCTCATCCGCCATTTGACAGGTCTTGTTTTTGGTCCTGCTGATCAAGCCCCCTCCAAGAGGAGTTAAGTATAGGAGCAAAGAAGTCCTTCTGCAGTTGTACAGGGCCCTAGTGAGACCACACCTGGAGTAATGTGTGCAGTTTTGGTCTCCAAATTTTAGGAAGGACATTCTTGCTATTGAGGGAGTGCAGCGTAGGTTTACAAGGTTAATTCCCGGGATGGCGGGACTGTCATATGCTGAGAGAATGGAGAGGCTGGGCTTGTATACTCTGGAATTTAGAAGGATGAGAGGGTATCTTATTGAAACATATTAGATTACTAAAGGTTTGAACACGATGGAGGCAGGAAACATGTTCCCGATGTTGGGGGAGTCCAGAACCAGGGCCACAGTTTAAGAATAAGGGGTAAGGCATTTAGAATGGAGAAGAGGAAACACTTTTTCACACAGAGAGTTTGTGTCTGTGAAATTCTCTGCCTCAGAGGGTGGTGGAAGCCGTTCTCTGGAATCTTTCAAGAGAGAGCTTGATAGGGCTCTTAAAGATAGCGGAGTAGGGGATATGGCGAGAAGGCAGGAACGGGGTACTGATTGTGGATGATCAGCCATGATCACATTGAATGGCGGTGCGGGCTCGAAGGACCAAAGGGCCTACTCCTGCTCCTATTGTCTATTGTGTATTTTTTATTGTCGTCACCTGGCAAACCAGGTGGGGGAGACGGTTTAGTCGCCGACTATCTGACCATGGAGCAGGTAGCATGGGATTACATGGCACCCATGGCGGTGGGAACTTTCCTCGACCTGACCATTATACCTACATAAATAATGTAGGTTTCTAAAGGCATTTGGAATTCCGTTCCAACTCCATTTACAGGTTTGCAAAAGGCGGCCTCAAATAATGACGAGACAAAGTATTGTAAATACCTCATTCTAAGCTTCCCCCCAGTCTAGTTTCAGTCAAAAACCACTGAGTCAAGCTCTTGCGCATCTAAACTTTATTTTGGAAAAACACAATAACAATTCCCTACTACTATAACTAACCACCGCGGGTTCGATCCGTGTATCTGCCTGACCAAGCCCTCCTCGCCTCGTGCAAGCAGAGACACTCCAGGAGGTCGCGCAGTCCTAAGCGTTCTCCCGGAAGATCGACACAGGACCTCGTAGGAGCGGCCTTTTATAGGTCCCCGAACCTTGAGGGGCCAAACCACATGGGGGTGGTTTGTATACAGTCCAATAACAGATATCGATTAACACAGTACATGATAGACATTTCCCTAACCCAATAATACAGTAACCAATACCTTGTATTTGAAAGAAAGTTCTGGAAGGAAGCAAACAAGAACAAACATTGAAACATGTGCCCTGAGATTCAAACAGTTTCTCCAAGGCTCAACAGTTCAACCAATCATCAATTAACAGGTTGACCATCTTGCAACATTATTTATACTATTTACAATGCCCTTGCAGCGATCCAATCAAAATGATGCATCTTGGGTTTGTTTGCAAAACTGCTATACATGTTATCAATTTAGGAGAAACCAGGAGAACACCTGGACCCCTCACCATCCTGCATACCAGTCTGAGCCTGGACTGGCCCGCGCCATCCAAAGCCTGTAAATTTCAGCTGATAAGGGTTAAGCAATTCTGACAAGTGCAGGGATCCTCCATTTTATGGTGTCTTTAATTTGGCCAGTATTAACAGTATAGGAAGGAGATAGTGAGCTGAGTAACATGGTGTCAAGACAACAAGCACCCCCTCATTGTCAGCAAAGCGAAGGAACAAGGCTAACAAAATTCTGCATGACTCCAAACACATGCCTATTTCTTTAGATGCAACATACAAAGCATCGTTCAAGGTTACACTTGGAAAAATAGCTAGATTTTAATTTATTTCTGATAGTGTCTTTTTTCCCCTCTGTAACTGACCCCGACCTACAAAAAGTAAGACAGATTTTAGCAGGATGAGGATGTTAAATGGCCTCTAGGTCATTCTGTACTCAGACTCCTGACCCATGCGTCTTTGGGTGCAGGGGAACTGAAACACATAGCAGAGCCCTATGTTGTCACAAAGAGGATTGACCCGGGTGGTGCCGCAATGGCTGCCTCGCCAACAGTCTGTCTCGTCCTTTTCCTTCTTTGTTGTTTTTTAGTATGTTAAATGTATGTTCTAGTGTTCTTTAGCTTTGTTTTATGTGTGTGTGTGTGGGGGGGGAGGGTGGTGGTCGGGGGAAACTTTGTTTAGTCTCTTACCTTGACGGAGAAGTGATTTTATTCCGTATAGTATCTCTGACCGCACTGCGGCGTAACATCGAGGAGTTGGCAGCCTTTGCTGGAGCTCCACCGCGGGAGCCTGCAGGACTTAACATCATGGAGCTGGTGGTCCCTGTCGAGGATCGACCTTGGAGCTACAACTGCGAGATCCTGCGAACTTCAATGTCGTGGAGCTTAGGGTTATGGACCGACTTCGGGAGCTCCAGGCCACAGGAGCTTCGACCGCCACAATCATGGGAGCTTCGATCGCCCCAACGTGGGGGCTTCAATCGCCGGATGTGGGAGCTTTGATTGCCCTGACTGCGGATGGTTCGACTGCCCCGACCGCGGGAGAATGAAAAATGAAGAAGATTAGACTTTATTGCCTTCCATCAAAGTGAGAAATGTGGCGAATCCGCTGTGGTGGATTTATGATAACTTTTATGTAGTTGTGTGTCTTGTTGCTTTTTATAGTATTGTAGGGGCAGATTTTTATATCGTTCAAGAGATTACTCTCCCTAGCCGCTAAATGGACAGCATGGTTAAGGGGAATGTCTCCGTATGCATGCAAGCTCACCATCAGAGACCTTTAGAGCTTCTTCACAGATAAGTAGCAATGTTACAAAATTTTGAGATTTAAAAAATCAAGTCTGCAATTTATCCCATCAGATAAAGCATAAAAATAAGTTTAATTTGACACTTAATTCACTTTCATATCTTCAGTATTAAAAAAGCTATGGCCATTTTCATACTCGGAAATTAGCATCTTGTTCCCTATTGCTTTTCCATTGACAACACAAAAGCTGTGATCAAGGACAGTCAAAAGCCCATAACTTTCTTAAAAATTAAGAGAACTTAATGAAATTTTCAGTTATTATAGATTGAAGCATTCTGAAACAAATATGAAACAACCTTACTTGGATGACCTGAAATTAAAGCATATAATTAGTTAGTTACCCAACTGTAGCTAATTACAAAATTCAATTACTAGATCTCAATATCTATCCATTTCTTAAGAAAAAGTTAACATTTTTAAAAAGCCTAAGTGTCCAGATAACATTCACACAAGAATTCACAATATAACATTATTTTTAAATCTCATTGTCATTAATTTATAGGCCAAATGGAAGGAATTTAGTGTTTAATTCCTGTAAATTAATGGCCATTTAAATCATCTTGCGAGTGGGATTTTGTGGAACGCGCCGGTTTGGAACGCTGCGGTTGCACTGAATTAAACCCCAATATCGGCAGCAAAAATACTGCCGGTTGGTATATTTAAATAATCACATTTTCGCAACTTGAAATTTTTATTAAAGGCATCCTAAGAAGCAAGTTTATATGAAAAAATAAACGGTGTACCTTGCCTTGTCCCGTGCGTGAAATCCGTCCCGTTGTCGGCGTTCATGGCATTTGAAGATGATTTTAATTTTACTCCAACAATTTAATTATAAAGCGCTAATTTTAATAAACTTAATAAAACGGCAGTCGAAGCGATTTTTCTTCATCAACTATTTAGCCTGTTCAAGATCGTTTAGAACAGGCTGCCGAAATATCGCATTTTAAACCCGCCCCCCTCTCAAAGGCGCCAAAGTCGCGCACACGGGCAGTGACAGAACTGCAGCGCCGCTGAAGGTAAGTTTTGTAACATACCTAAGATAAGTCTTCAAAAACACAGTCTTTTGATTAATAATTGTTTTATTGTTGATGAAAACAATAAGGTACATCCAAACTTCTTCCGACGTTACTATAATCTTCATTGAACAGCTTATTGCTTTAAACATTATAAAACGTGTCCCCGTTACACTTCGCATGGTCGAAGGGTAAACCTTCTCCATGCTCGTTCCAAACTAAACTAAAAATTAAGCTTCTGCGCAAGATACATAGCCCCAAACACGCCCAAGAATACGTCATAAATCCCACCCACAATATAACGGGCAGTCTAAAATTTAAAGACACATGCCATCATTAATGACACGCAAAACAAGCCAAATGGCCACCATACCGGGCTCTAATTGATCCGACCATATAACGAGGCAATTATTAATAAACATCAAAAAAGTGGCCATGAAGGCTTAACATATATCAAAAAGCAAAAAATCAGGGAATTGAACCCCGTGGCTCCTCGTCGGGAAATTGAACCCCGGTCTACCGCATGACAAGCGGGGATACTAACCACTATATTATCGAGGAAAAAATAGCATGCACTATATATTCGCAATCAGAATTCTTCATCGACTCTTCCATCTTCACTTTCGCCTTCTAGAAGCAAGCATAACTTGATTATTAATCTTATTAAAACGCTGGTTTTAGTTCAAAGTCGTGCTGTGCGCACCAAACCCTTAAAATCAGGAATGATACCCAGTATATAGTCCAAAACATAACAGCCCAAAGCTTTGATAGCATGAAACGTCTTCCTCCATGTCCGAGCAACTCATGGATGTGTTGTAACAGTTATGTTGAAGTGTGAAAATCCTTCAAAAGAATAACAGGATCTTTAGCAATAAAGTTCACCGTTAGATTTGATTTAGTTTCCGGATCATTAGCAGAGATTTCAAATCCCAGCTCGAGCTTTGGCCATTCTCTGTCTGGCTTACACAGAGATTTTAGTTCATTGATCCATCTCTTTTCGCTTAAGAAACGGTTCACTGTCAGTTCTCTGGAAACTTCATCTGCAGAATTTTCTTCTGTGTTAACATATTTCAGTTGTACAACATTAGTAACTGCCAATGCTCTTTCCATTGGCAGATTGTCTCAGTTCAAATCCAACTCTCTGGTTTCTTTGGCTTTATCATCTAGTGGAATGCTTTCACAATTGTCGCTGTTCCACTTGGAGAGTGTGAATCCTCCCTTATTGCAAAGAGAAGTCAGATGTTCTACTGGTAGAATTGCTTCCTGCTCAGTAGACATGGATTTTAAGCAATCATCCATGTAGAAATTATTCTTCAAAGAGATTCTTATTTCATGAAATGTAGTATTCTCGTCAAACTTGCGTTACAAATTCTGGGTACGTTGCTCTGCCATACGACGATTATTCGGCAGATTAACACTTTCTTGTTTGAAAGGTAAGTCCACACAATAGTGACCGTCAGTTTTCACTGAGTAGTTCATAATATCCATGAACTTCAACTCTTCATTCGACATCTCTTCAGATTCCTTGCTGGTACTTTCCTTGAAGTCATAATGGTATGGCTTCATCACCGGCTTTTCTAATTTATCAGTAGATCTTTGATTAACAGCAATGGTAGGATAGTTCCTCTGATTCTCGTTTTCATGGTTCCTTTTCAAGGAGCCATAGATAACCCATCCAATTTGGGTTTTCATAGCATACGGTCCATGGCTCCTAACAATCTGTATAGGTTCCAATGCCTTCAAAACATTCGTTCCGATAAGTAGATCAACACTAGAATTTATTTCAGACGACCAACAGGCATGGTTCCATATGTAAACAATTCAGATATTGGTATAAAATTATCTTCATCCAGACTGGATATCTCCATACTCGTAATGTAATGACTCCTGCTCTCTTTATCTTTAGTCATGGTATGTAATCGAATCTTAGTCTCTTCTCCTGTGATGTTCAGTCTTCTCGTCAGGTTTTCTGTGCAAAAGGTAGTCGAACTTCCGTGATCCAGAAAAGCATGTTTGTAACACTGATTTCGTCTTGCTGTTCCTTAGCTGTACTGGTAAGATGCCCTTGTGAAAACTTCATACTGCAAAGGGTCTCCACCATACGTAGGAATTTCTGCTGGTGGTAGAATGAGAGAGGTATTTTGTTGAGCTATGATCTGGTTGAATACAGTTTGCCTATTCAACAGTGCCAATAACTCATCCTGATAACCTTGGCTTGGCACCACCTGTTGATAAACAAGCCTTTGTGATTCAAATTGGCTTGCTTGAGTCTGTGCACCAGGTCTCGGACAAGCATGATCCGCTATTGGTTTGTCTCGAGTATCCACAGACGCTCCAATAGTAGTTGGTTTCGATCTAGCACCCATTTGCTGAGATGACGTTTCACCCATCTTCCTCTGTTCCAATGGGTTTTCAAAGCCATGAAATCCGGTGGACCTCGATTGTGGAATGGATCCAACTGCTAAATCACTTCGAGCAATCTTTCTTCCCAAATCGGAGTTCATCACCTTCGATGTTCTAGAACTGCATCTTGACCACTCACTTTCCGGTAGCTCCTTCATTGTCTTGGCCACCGCCATCTTTGTGTCTAGTTCCAGTTGTTCCTTTCGTCGCCTCAGCTCTTCTTCTTCTTGTCTCATCTCTTCTTTCATCTGTTCTTCTCGTTGTCTCATCTCTTCTTTTTGTCTTCTTATCTCTTCTTTTTGTCTTCCTATCTCTTCTTTCTTCCACTCAATTTCATGTTTCATCTTCATGGCATCCGCTTCTATTGAGAGATCAGCTAGATCAGCTTCAACTCCCAATCGAGCAGAAGCCCTTGATACCGAACTGGTTGAAGAACCAGATTTATATCCTGAACTATCTAGGCTGCTACCGCTGCCGCTGCTGCTGCTGTTGGTTTTTTTGGCCGCAGACTTTGCAGGCAGTGATGAAAGCGTGGCTTTTACCATTCATAGTTGGGCTCTGGGGGTCTTCAACTGAGGCTCTTCGTCGCTTGAAGATTCTTCAGTACTTTCAGAATCGGACTCGCTGTCCAAGCTGGTACTGGCCTTCTTGGCCGCAGGCTTCTGAGCGGCAACAGCCGCCTTGGCCAGCATGGGGCCAGCTTTTGTTCTGTGCAATTGTTGTGCCAGGTTTTAGGGGTGCCTCTTCATCACTACTGTCTGAGCTGTCGTCTGACAAGTCACTGATTTCTATTTTACTCACTCCTGTGCTGGTTTCTTCTTGATCATGCCTGCTTTTCCATTCTGAACTTTGGGAGGGGGTACCGCACTGTACGAACCTTGTTGTGCTTTGGTTTTCGCAGGAGACTCATCATCTGAACTTTCAGACTCTTCACTGCTTGAACTTTCATCTTCCATTCTGGCACCTTGTTGCTTCGCACTTCCAGCTACTAAGCTCGTAAGTTGTGGTATAATTTCAGATAACCACTCCTCTGCCTTACCCATGAAACCATTGAATATCTTCATACCTGTCTTCTTCCCATTGGGTATGTCTTCTGCGTTCTTCCCGAGACGGCTGTGAACACAGCAGTACATCTTGTTTCTTGCCAACCTCCTGGCAGAGGTTCAATAGTTGGTACATATTAGATTTCACCTGTTTCTCAATTAATCTGGTAACCTGTTTCCATAGTTTGTTTCTCTCCTTCTAGGTTTCTTTCAAACAGGCAGCTTGTGAATTATCTGTTTCTTCTCGATACATGAGTTTAAGTTGTCTAATTGGTCTTTCATTACCACCTCGTGGTCCCTCAGGTGCGGCTCTTTCTTCATCTTCTGGATCCATAATTTTAAAGAGGTCTTGGCAAATCGCCAAGTCTTTAAATTTTACGAACAGAGTCTTCTCTGAATTCTGCTCCAGCCTTATGTAAACATCGAGCGGCTATTTAAAAAAAATGTACTCAGAACCATAACAAACTGATATTTTAGAGAACATCTCTCCAACATCCATGGGCTAAAAGATGATGATAATTCGAAAGGAATGCGTGTTTATCAAAAGATTCAAACAATCCAAGGTCAGTCTCGTTTCTCCAGACAGACGGGAAAAAACACCTTCTGGCTCTTCTAAACCTTGTAGCTTCAAATTCCAAGAATAATAATCGATTTTTACTCACAATTTCTGTGATGTGTCTTCAGACTCGATGCTGTTGATAGACCTCAAGGCCTTCTATGGCCGAGATCTATTTTCTTCAGTTCCTCGGCTGGAATTGGTCTTCTGGCCAAAACCTCTCCGAGATCTTAGCCAAATCTTCTGTCCCAATCTCTGAGACTGGTATTTACCCCTTTGCCGGAGGTTTCCTTCGACTTAATGTAGCAGCAGATTTTTATATCGTTCAAGAGATTACTCTCTCTAGCCGCTAAATGGACAGCATGGTTAAGAGGAATGTCTCCATACGCATGCGAGCTCACCATCAGAGATCTTCAGAGCTTCTTCACAGATAAGTCTTCAAAAACACAGTATTTTGATTAATAAATTCTTTATTGTTGATGAAAACAATAAGGTACATCCAAACTTCTTCAGACTCGTTACTATAATCTTCATCGAACTCCAGCTTATTGCTTTAAACATTAGAAAACTCCTCGTGTCTCCGCTACACTTCGCATGGTCGAAGAGTAAACCTTCTCCAGGCTCGTTCCAAACTAAACTAAAAACTAAGCTTCTGCGCAAGATACAGAGCCCCAAACACGCCCAAGAATACGTCATAAAGACACATGCCATCATTAATGACACGCAAAACAAGCCAAATGGCCATTACAAGTATGACTGTATGGTAAATCGAGTTTCACTGTACCTTAATTGGTACACGTGACAATAAAATACCTTTGAACCTTTTAACCCAAGCTTCTGAGAAGTGTTCCTGTTTCCACTCGCATCCCAAAGACGTGTGAGTCAGGAGGTTATTTGGCAGCTGATTGATCCTACTGTGTAGATGAGTGGTAGAATCTGGGGAGGCGGGTTTGATGGGAACATTGGGACAATAAAATGTAGATCCTGTAAATGGGTGCTTGATGACCTGTTTCTGTGCATTATGGCTGTGTTCTATGACTGTATTCTAAGATTGTGAGAGGAGGTTATTTGACAGGAGGATGGCAGGAGAGAGTAAGAAACAATGTCTTAGTACAGGTTAAGGAGGGTGGTGATGGAAGAAGTAAAGTACTAACAATGAGACTACAACTATGCCCCACAACCTATGGTGCATGGACCACTGGGGCAAATTGCGCCACAGAGCACCAGGGGTTTGCAAGCCTTTAATAAAATTGGGATAATTTAGGTAGAAAGTTCATAATAAAATAAACAAAAAATAAATTTGGCACATCAATTGCTCTTAAAATGAGCGACCCATGATGTCAATGGAGATTTATGGGCAAGGACAAGTATATTTGCCGCGTGAACAAAGGGGTGGGTTTTCCATCCAAAAGGTCGAGACCTGCTGGTGTAGAGGAGGTGTGACCGAGAGAACAGCAGAGCCCTCCATGCTGTTTGAGTGCCGCCTGCCACTTTTGTGGGCTGGAAGAGTCTGTGTACCACGTGAATATGGAGTGTGTGAGATTGCAGCCCCTGTTCCATTATCTAAAAGGGCTGCTCCTTGCCTACTGGCTGCACTTCTCACCCACCATCCTCATCTTCGGACACCCTGTGCGTAGGGGAGAGGGTAGGACCGAAGATGTCCTGGTTGGGTTGCTCCTGGGCCTGGCCAAGCTGGCCATCCGTGAGTCACGGCACCAGGCGAAAGAGGACTCTGACCGAGCTAGCTGCCTTCCCCTTTTCCGGGGTTATGTCCATACCCGGGTGGTGTGAGAGAGGGACTACGCATTGTCCACGAGCGCCCTGGAGGGATTCCGGGACCGCTGGGCACCGCAGGGTGTTCAATGCATCCTTATAATTAGTTTCCTTTTACCACTGAGTAACTCTTTCTTAGGCGGTTAACTTAGGTCTCTCAAAGGGGAGTCTTGCTATTCACATTTCCTCTTTCTTACTCTTTCAATGCCAGCTCTCATGTTCCCTGAATAACTCTTCCATTTTACCAGATCTTCCCAAGTTCCATCCTTCCCTGATATTCTTTGAATAATCCTTCCCATCTTTGGCTGCCTATCTGGGGATGAGACAATAAAAATACCAAGTTAATAATCAGATTATAAATACTCCTAAGCCAGATCTCACAAGTCAGTTCCAAATCTCAAACTGTAAAGTCCTTCCAATTCATCACCATACAATTTAGAGATCGAATTCAAAATTTTGTCAATTTATTTCTAATGACTATAATTTAGGCGCAAAGTAAGTGTCTTGCCCTCGAACCACAGAGGAGTATTTCATTTTCAAATTTCCAAATTCAATTCTTCAAATCGGAGCCTTCTTTAGAAAATGTTGGATGTTGTTCTTTTCCCTTCACTGGTGTCAAACGTTATGTTATGTTAAAGTTGGGCACTAGGGTAGGTATCTTCTTCTTCCTCGATGTTAGTTTCAAAGGAGTAGAAATTCCTGGGAGCAGCCAATTGTTGGCCTCTCCCAGATGTATCTTAAAGGGACAGGACAGTATCATTTCTTATTTGTTGTTGGTCTTTGCTCTCTGGGGAGCTACCTGAATGGAGATAATAACTACACATCCTACCAGCTGAGTCTTCTGCCCATTCTTAAGGGACCACATACTCTTTACCTCACTCCCAGATAGTAGCATGTTGTAAGTTATACTGTCCTGGAGGCACAACAACTTGGTAACAAGTTTGTACAATAGCTCCTTTCCCTACTCCCGTACCTCCTGCGCAATAAGTTTATTTCTTCTCTCCCTAGTGCCAGTTTAGTTCCCTTGAAAGCCCTGTCCCACGGTACGAGTTCATTCCAAGAGCTCTCCCGAGTTTGCCCTGATTCGAACTCGGAGATTTACGGTAATGCCCACTCGTCGGTACTCGGGGCTCTCGTGGACATTTTTCAACATGTTGAAAAATCTTCACGAGTCTTCCCGTGCTTACTTGCCATTAGTGAGTCTTCCCGAGTACCTGCCGTTAGCGTTACGAGCTGCTAAGAGACGTCCCCGAGCTCCGACGTACCCGCTACGTTCATTCTCCGTGCTTACCACGAGTTTGTTTTTTTTAAACACGGGAGAGCTCTTGGAATGAACTCGTACCGTGGGACAGGGCTATGAGTTCTTATTCTCTTTGACACCAGCTACTATGTTTCTCTTTTCGTATTCCTTCCTTTTAGTGAGGTTTCTCAATCCCAATCAGCTTCTTTGTAAAAGGCCTGTCTCACGAGTCTGCGGTCATTGGCGGCGAAACAGGAACAATCTATCGCTCCTGGGCCGCCATAGACCGCGCACTTGGTCAAACGCACAATTCCGGGGCCTTGCGGCGTTGTTCCCAACACCGCACGGTGCTAAAATAAAACCTACACTGTTCAAAAATATTTTCCTACCGCACAGCCTCTGCCAGTGATGCACGAGTGCGGCACGGCCGCCTCCACAGCCGCCGCCAGTGTGGCTCGAGCGCCGTGCGTCGAACTTGCACCGCCAGTGAGGCACGTGTGCGGCACGGCCGCCGCCACAGCCACCGCTACAGTGCCGCGATCAGCACGGCCGCCGCCACAGCCGCCGCCACAAGCACTGCCGCTGCCACAGCCCCCGCAGATCCGAAATGACGTCATCGCAGTCGGCCCGCCCTTTTTCTTTGCTGTTCACGTCCAAACCACGCGAGATCTGAGACGTCAACAGTGTAGCATTTTTACCGCGTTTTTCAAACGGAGTATTTTGACAGTTGACTAGCAACATGAGGAGAACAAGGAGTGTAAGGAGATCGATGCAGGATAATGTAAAAAATGTAATTATGGAAAACATTCAGGTGCTGGAGGGTCCAGCCACTGCCCCTGCCCCTGCCCCTGCCCCTGCCCCCTGCCCCTGCCCCTGCCCCTGCTTCATTACCTGTCCCATCTCCTGCCCCATCTCCTGCCTCAACTGCTTCCACATCTGCTGCCGCAACTGCTTCTCCATCTGCTGCCCCATCTGCTGCCCCATCTGCTGGCCCATGTCCTGCTCCAGCTTATGTCCCTGCATGGGTGTGGAACAGGTCTGGCTCACAGCCATATAATATTTCCCGAGAACAAGAGGGGGACCTGGTGGAATGGTATCAGGCACACCATGAGCTGTACGACAAGACCCACCGTGATTTTAGGAACAGGGGTCTCCGTAACGTCATAATTGGAGAAAAGGCGAAGGAGTTCCCTGACTGCTCTTGTAAGTACATATTTTTCAGTTTATCTACATTTCTGTGTTTGTAATTGAGGTTCCAATTCATATTATAAGTTGCTCAACACTTATCTTCATTTATTCTATCTTTTCACAGATGACCAACTGTGTCAATGGCTAAAGAGTCAGAGGACACAATTCGGGAGAATATCGCAAGGTCTTGGCAAGTCTGGCTCTGGCAGTAGGACACTGACTGACAGAGACCAGTGGATATATGAGAAATGGGGGTTCGTGCGGGACCACATTGTAAGAGTGCAGAGGAAGGAAAGTTGCAGGAAGGTGAATAACTCAGAAAATTATGTGACAATAAATATTAGTTGGCAAGTCAGTACCAAATAATTTTAACAATGATAACTTGGTGTTCACTTTTCCTGCTACGTCCTGATGGCCTTGCACATTTATGATACGCATTCACTTTCTTCTAGTGTACTGTGGGTGTATCAACGTGCGCGGACTCGAGTGAGGGTGAGCCTGATCCGCTAGAGGGACCTTCACATGGATCATCCGGGTCATGCACTGCTGTCGAACTGCAGCAGCATGCAAAACGGAAGCGGGTCTGCACAACTGCGTCAGATAGCGAGGTGCCTGTCCAAAGTCTGCAACGGGACATGTTCAGGGATGTAAGTGCTTTTGGATTACCCATCATCAAATCTCTTTCACTCCGCCCTACTTCCACGTTTCTCCATCGCATCCCACAATATAATTATCATGATTGTACTCTCTTGTTGCAGATCATGGAACAGGCAAAGACAACGTCGGGCATGGTCACCGCTTTCTCACAGCCAAGGACGTCCCAGGAGAGAATTGTGCATGCGTATGCAATGTTACTCAAGGAGGAGATGTTCTTGATCCCTGAGGAAAATTGGAAACGCTACAGTATGGAGGGATTGTCCTTGGCAAGGGCGCACAGACTTCCTCTGCCAGTAAAATATTTAAATCAAAGTTTATTGAAATTAAAAAAGTTTTAATTTAATGCCGTCTATGATTCATTTACTATGATTTTCTTTGTGTTGCAGAGTCCGATAAGGCATATGCCATTAGTGCCACTGCAACAGACGAGGATGCCACCACAATATCCCCACCAGGTACACTGTGAAACATTTTTGAGTCTTCAGCCTGACTCAAGATTTTCCCTGCCACACAGCTTGTGAAAGGTTGTGATTTGTTTTATATGATTTGTTTGGCACCGATACATATTGATACGCTTATGTGTTTTGCCCACAGGCAAGGATGGAATCCCGTCCTGTGACATACCCCTGGATGGCAGCCCCCCCCCCACTATGTCAGTGGACACACCCCACCACCACATCATTCATCACGTGGCATGGATAGGCTAGGGGAAAGCAAATTCCATGTCCAATTTGAGGGTCCCGAAGATGGCACAAACTCCGGCACAGAAGTAACAGAATTCTATATTGAAGATTGACATGTGCCGTAGGAGTGAGGTTGCCCCCCAAAATTCACTGTTGTGCCTGCTTGTGTGTTGCACATTACCGTTTAATTCACTGTTGTTTCTCACTACGTTATTTGTTTGCTTTCACTAATGAACAATGTTCTGTTGAATTGTGTTGCATATTTAAAAATAATTGCTTGTTTTTCAATATGTTAATTGTTTCCACTAAATAAACAGTTTAAATTTAATATAGTATTGTGGAAAAAAGTGTCTGTTAATGATGGCGTAGATCTCTCATATGGAAACAACCTGAAATGATGGAATGCATCTCACATACAAAAGCATAGATTTATTAGAGAAATAAAACACAAACAGGCATAGAATAGCATTGAATTGCAATTTTTTTTCATTATAAGCCATGAAAATCAAACAATGGCATTTAAATGCTTTAAAGATCAGGCAATTTTAAAATAGGTGATGTAGGTGGTACTATTAACACAGAATTAATAATTTCACAATGTAAAACCATCCATCAACATACATAGATCGCACTTTTGTTAGATCTGGGGCCTTCATGATCGGGTACCTCTGCCGTGAGAACACAACCCTGACATCCCCTGTTTGCTTTTGATCCTCAAAACACATTGTCCTGCCAGGGTACACTGCCTCGCTCTGAGTTGTAGTAAGCACAGAGATGGTCCCTCAGCTCCTTTGCTCTTCTGTTGCTGGTGTTTCCTTGCAATGACCCTAGTGCCACCATTGGTGATGCCGGTCTTGCAGCTCTCCATGAACCTGGTGTAACTTCACCTGTCTGTTTGTCCATCGTGTCACCCTTCACCAAGGCTGCAGACGCACCTCTGGTGCGGATCAGGTTATGGAGGACACATGCTGCGTAGACAATGGCCTGCACATTCTCGGGCTCCTGCTCCATTGTTGTCAGCAGGCATCTGAATCTGCTAGCAAGGATACCAAAAGCATTCTCCACTACCCTCCTAGCCCTGGACAGCCTGTAATTGAAGATCCTTTGCTCCCTTGACATCCCCCTGTGAGGGTATGGCTTCATCATCCATGGCCTGAGTGCGAAGGCATCATCACCAACCAGTGCGTAGGGGATGTCAGGGTTGTCTTCTCCCGGCAGAGGTTCTGGATCCGGAAGGCCTGCTCTCCCTTCTTCCAATGCTTGCCCAAGGGAGGTCTCTCTCCAGATCCCTCCATCTGCGGCACTGCCAGGTGTGCCCACATTCACAAACATGAAGTTGTAGTTTGCATCTACCACAGCTAACAGCACGATGGAATGGAACTTCTTGTAGTTAAAGTACACAGAACCTCCCCCGGGTGGACACCGGATGGCCACATGCTTCCCGTCAACAGCCCCACATGTGTGCAGGAAGTTCCATCTGCTTTGAAAGCCGTGCGCCACACTCCTCCACCCGTCTGGTGTAGTTGGGCAGTCAATAAGCTCATCATATGTTTTGTTGATGGCGTCACACGTCTCTCGGACTACACCGCTGATGGTGTTGTGAGCCACACGGAAGTTATACGACAGGCTCTTGTAGGAATCCCCTGATGCAAGGTAGCGGAGGGTGATGGCTAGGCGCAGGCCTGGTTCCAGTGACTTCCACATGACGATGTCCATTTTCTGCAGTAGAGGTCCGACTCGTGTCTTGAGCTCCTGAAACAGGTCAGGGGGGATCCTGGTGAAATTTCTAAAGGCAGCATCATCTACCCGCTGCAGATCCGTCATCATGGTCTCATACTGGCCCAAAGTAGGTCTCATCCGGAACAAAGACTTCATCCACACAGACTTCCTGGGCTTCTTCTTCATAACCTTCTTTGTTGAACTGCTGCACGGATGACCTGCAACCATGACGGCTTCTGCTAAGAGAAGAGTCTGTTGGTGTAGCAGCAATGCAATGTCAATGTCTTCCATTGTGCAGTAGTTTACAGGTCCTAATCAAGTTTGCTGCAAAATTAAGAGAAAGAATAAGTGCGAATATTCTGAAAAAGTTTACGTGGGGAGAGTTGACATGGACTTTGTGGGCCAAAGGGCCTGTTCCTATGTTATATTGTTCTATGTTCATGGTCTCTCTAAGAACACAGCCGCTACTGTTGACCAAGCAATGAACATTCTCCCACTCTCCTTCACACTTGAGGTGATTTATGTTGGCCAATTAACCTACCAGCAGGCAAGTCTTTGTGGGAGGAAACTGTAGCTTATGGAGGAAGATATTTGGACAGTTGCATGGATAGGAAGGGTTTAGAGGGCTCTGGGCCAAATGCAGAGAAATGACACTGGCCCAGTATGCCAGCTTGGTTGGCATGGTCATGCTGGGCTAAAGGTCCTGTTTAGGTGTTGTATGATTTACAAACTCCATGCAGACAACCACGAGTGACCACTGATTTATTTTTATATACAATCATCCTATTGTTATTACTAACTTTGTTATTGCTGGTCTACAATTCTTAGGCCCTAACCCCCTTTATAAAATTGACTTTTATAAAGCACATTTCTATAACACAAGTTGTTTTAAGAACAAAAATAGCCAGCGACTTTTGTTTACCTGAAAAAAAATGGCGTCAGGCTCGAGCTTCCAGACTCCTCTCAAAATGGACGTCGTCCCCCCTCCCCTCCCCTCCCCCCTCCCTCCCTCCCTCCCTCCCGTCAAAGTCCGGGATCGCATGCTCGTTGGACAGGCCGTGTGATGGTCACCCGACGTACGTGCAACAAAAGCTTCCGGTAAGGCAACATTTTTTTTTACTTACCGCAAGCTCGTGGGACCAGCCGTACTTAAATCACTAGGCCCCCGCGCAGCATCCATGCGGCGCTCCCGTGGCATAGGCTCGGCGCTCTCGCCGTTGCCGTGCGGTCCCCTCTAAAGGCAAAGCCGCGCTTCACCGCCGATGACCGCAACACCGTGAGACAGAGCCTTAACTCTCTTCCTGGGATTCGGAAGGGACAGTGTTCTTTCTTGTTCTTATAATTTAGTATTATTTTGGGGCAATCTGAGGATACCCTCAGATTTCATTTTTTTACTTTGTACTAGCTGGCAGATCAGGGCTATCGGAATGGATTTGGCTGCCAGAATGCCCCTGCCCCCTGATCCTCTGGCCAGTGTTCTCTTCCTCTATCTTCAGGGTCCCAAGTGTCCCTATAACTTCGAGGGATCCACTGATTTCTTAGACTCCGTGGCCCTCTTCTTTGACCCCTTCCTCCTCTGTGTTCCCTCACAGGACAAGATCTCTCCACAAATGTCTCCACAAACACAGCATTGGTCAAGTTTAACAGGTCTATAGCCTCTCCAACCAAACTGAGGGAAAGTCGGCTCTCAGATTGGCATGTCTCTAAGGTAATCAGGAGGAATCCATGCTTTAAATTCTTCCTCCTCCTTCGATGTTACTTCCCGTTTCTGGATTCTTAGTACGGGTCTCTGGAAGGATTTAGCTGCCGTTGAACCAGGTTGCACTGGAACGTGGACTTCTGTAGCCCGGGGGTAATCTGTACCTACTGCGGGATCTAATTCTAAAGGCGGAGTAGGCAGCTTCCTGCTAGGGAATTGCCTACGGTGAATCCATTCCTTATCCATAATATCGGGGATTTGTTCTGATCTTATAATTTTAGTGATATCAGGCTTTTTCCTATTTCATTTCAATCCTATTTCCTAGCCCCCTACTGTCTCACCCTCAGAGAAACTGCTCTTTCTGTTCATGGAATCTCTATACTTTAGGAAGGATTCCTTCACTTCCCCACTTGGTTTCCCAATTAATTTCGGCACCCACTTCTGAGGAACCTTCCTTCTAGCTCCCTGATCCCCCACACTATCCTCTGCTGGTACAAGATACAAGATACATTTGAACATGGTTACATTACACATGCAATCGTCGGAGCTAGAGAATCCTCTCCCGATTTCCCTGCTATGGATTTGAATTTAGTGGGTGGAGTCGAAGATACCGCTGACTCCACCTGAGCTCCCTATTTGCAAGTTATGCAAGGTGTTTTAGAACTAAGAACATGAGAGGGCTGAGAGGAATGCTGTGACTCTGTTCCAAAAAAGTCTTCCCATCCTTTTATATATTGAGCTTTTCTCCCTTCGAGATCCACGCTAACCGCTACACTCTTACTAAATTTGATGAATTTAATTTTATTCGGCACCTCCGCTTTAAGAGCCATCATCGTTATTTCCCCTTTAAAAGTCGATGCTCTCTCCTGCTCCTGCTGCTTACTTCCAATATCTTTCTCTCCCTGTTCCGAAATACTTAGAAAAGGGACCAGTTCTCTCTTCTTCCATTCTTATCCCTAACTTTGATGCTGCCATTCTCAAAGCAGAAAGCAGAACGACTTCTTTAGTTACCTTCCTTTCAGTCAATAAGTTCGTTCCCTTCTTCACTGTTCCCATATCGTCTAATAATTGTCTCTATGTAGGCTATTCCTATTACAGACTTTAACCCCCCCATCGGCCAAAGTTCGTTCCCTAAAACTTTATTTAATTTCCCCGACAATATTCTTAATCTCTCTGCTTTCTTTTTTTTTTTTAATTTAAATTTTTTATTAGAGGTATCTGCATATCATAGTCCAACCCATTACAAACATTGTATATCGATTAGATATTAAGTATCCAGGGTTCCGGGTACCCAGTTACCAAAGCAGCTGGGGTCCTCCTTTATCGGTTACATATTAACGTTGCCTCTAATTATTTATTTATATTTATAAATAATAAAAATAAAGAAAATAAAGAAATAAAGAAATAAAAAGAAGAAATTAAAAAAGTAAGATAAACTATCAATAATACAACTTAGGAGAAAGGTCCATAGGTCAGAAAACATAACTATTCTTCCAGTCCTGGGTTCAGGTTTCAGTCAGGCCTCCGCGCGGGCCCAGTCTACCCCTTCAGATAATCTATAAATGGAGACCATATTTTAGTAAATAATTCAGTCAATTAAGACATATCTAATTTTTTCCAAATATAGGGTCTCCGACATCTCCATAATCCACATCTTAATTGTGGGGGTTGCAGGATTTTTCCAAAATTTTAATATTAATTTTTTCCCAATTATTATGCTGTAGTCAAGGAAATTCTTTGGTTTGTTGTAAGTTTTAGGTATTGTTCTGACATGCCCAATATTATTAATTTAGGATCGGGATCCAGTTGAATATTAACAACTACAGAGATTATTTTAAAAATATTCATCCAATAATTTTTAATTTCTATACAATTACTCTGCATCCTGATGAATTTTATCACAAATTATTCTCAACGGACTTTCAGGAATGTTTGATAGGTCCTTCTCTAGTATATTTCCCATCCTCCTACACAATAGACACAATACAGATAAGTTTCAAAGCACTCACACCTCCACAATACTCGTTCCTTCCTTTCAGACTCCAAGGCCACTGAAATCGCTCTCACACAATGACTAATGTCTAGCAGATTCACACCTTTCTCACACAATTGTACATTCAATCTTTCCCAACCGCTAGTCAATCACTCTACTCAATCGCTCTATTCAATTGTCCGACTCAATCGTTCTTCTATCGCCCGCTCAACTTTCTTATCAGCTCGATCACAACCACCGTATTCAACTTTCAGCCTGTAAACAAAGAATCTCCGGTCTCCCAAACTAAGGCCCTTAATATTTAAATCTTAATATTTAAATCTCTCCCACTCAGAACACTTTAAGTGCACAAAGACAAATAAACCCGAACCACACAAGTAAAACTATAATCAAACAAGAAACTATTCCCCCAATTACAAGTAGACCAAGAAACACCCCAATACAAACTACAAGCATCCACTTATTATGACGATGAATCACACACTCTAATAAATCCTCCTCATGGCGTACTCGGTCAATGGAACGATTTCTCCCCCGACACAGCGATCAAAAGAATACGAACCCTGATCGAACCACCATGAATCAGATTCCAACAATACTACAATCCCAATTCAAACAGATCCCATATATTCAATTCAAATGCACTTTTACCCCAATTATATAACACCCAAAATCCTTAAGCACTCACACAGACAATACAAGTAGCGGTCCGCGATCTTAACACACTCGAAATATTTTTTACATACACAAAGTATTTATACAGTTCGGATCCGATAAAGATACTAAAAAAAGACAATGCTGGAAATTTACAATAATAATTTAACATGCTAGCGCACAATTCACAAACACTTGATTTCAATTCCGCATCGCGCTGTTATCAATCAGTGAACCTCTCCCTCCGATACCGAAGATTTTCCCCTTCCTAGGGAATCTTTGCTGAGGGGTACTACTTCTCAAATGACTAATTTTCCTCCTAAATGTTACTTTCCTCCTGCTAAGAGACTTCTATTGCGGGACCTCTAGCCTTCCACTCTGAGTTCTCAGCATTAGGGGTACCTCGCACATCCGGGTACTTTTCACCAAGTAAACCAGGTTCCCGTCTCTCAGTTACTCTTCGCTATCAGGTACTAATCAACAATCGATCAGAGGGTTACTATTCACTGTTGATCAGCCGCTATTCGGAATCAATCTCAAACACGCACAAACTCTGAAGTTCTATATACACAGAATTTGAATTCTACCGTACAGGCAGAACCTCAATATGAAGTCCTGTATTTAGGTCTTTGATTCTGCAAATTTAAGTACACTCTGTTCAATCAGTTTTGGTGCGTACCACTCAACATATGCGGGCTCAAATTCAATTTTACTTGCCCAATGAAATCTCGAATGGACTAGAGTATTCCCAGCCAATCTATACTGCAGCCACCGAGTCCAGTGCCTTTACAAGAGTCCTCGTCCGTCACTCCAGGGAGGGATTCGGATATCTTCACACAGGCGTGGCCTCTAACCAACCTAGTTTTTACCTGCTCAAAAGGATTTCCTTCTCACCTGCTTGGTACCAGGTGTCAGCGCCTAGCCGCTTCGTGCTGGCAGTCGATGCCGAGTTTCGGAACGCACCTTTCCAATCAGCGCTCCCAGCAACGACAGGTCAAATGCTTCACTGCTTAGCATGTAAGCCAGACTTGTTTTCAATATCCCACCAATTGAATACCAAATCTGGGTAGGGCTTTTAACCCAGGTCTTAATTTATGATTTTTGCCAGCAGCTGCAGCCTGCCAACTACGACCGAGTGTTGGGCCTCTAACCCAGGATAGGGCCTCCAACCCATCCCCAGCAGGGCCGCTAACCCCACCCTGGTTTTATGGGCCCCTAACCCAAATAAGTGCTATCAGCCCCCCCGTGCTTGCTAGACTCTGTTCCACGATCTCGTTGGGACCCTTTCCCAAGCCC
Organism: Malacoraja senta; assembly: GCA_038087875.1. Lineage (NCBI taxonomy): Eukaryota > Metazoa > Chordata > Chondrichthyes > Rajiformes > Rajidae > Malacoraja > Malacoraja senta. The sequence continues at coordinate 35,020,666 of CM075977.1, read as the reverse complement.
GCGAATGATCGATCCGCTCCGACTAGCGAAGTGCCGAAAATCAATGCGAAAACCGCAGAGTGGCGCCGATTTCTGCACTCGCGATCGAGACAGCTCAATATCCTTAATCGCAAACTTGTGTTTGGGTGTCCGTTGAGATCCCGGACGAGCCCCCAATGTAAAGAGCTCGTTCTAAGCTCCCCCCCAGTCTAGTTTCAGTCAATAAAATACTGAATCAAGCACTTGCGCAACTAAACTTTATTTTGAATAACACAAAAACAGTTCCCCTCTACTATACCTAACCACCGCGGGTTCGATCCTTGTATCTGCTTGGCCAAGCCCTTCTAGCCTCACGCAAGCAGAGACACTCCAAAAGGTCACGCAGTCCCAAGCGTTCGTCCAGAAGATCGACATCGGACGTCGTAGGAGCTAATTTTTATAGGTCCCCGAACCTTGAGGGGCCGAACCACATGGGGGTGGTCTCTTTACAGTCCAATAACAAATATCGATTAACGCAGTACATGATCGACAGTTCCCTAACCCAATAATACAGTAACTACTACTAATAATAATAATAATAATAGATTTTATTTATATAGCACTTTTCAGGACTCAAAGTCGCAACTAATACAATGTATCTGACAAAGTTTCTGGATGGAAGCTAACAGAGGTGAACTATGCAACATGTGCCTGGGGATTCAGACAACCCAGACAAAGCTCAACATCTTAACCAATCAACAACTGTTCAAATAAGACTATGCGTACATTATTTACACTATGTATATCTGAATCAGTTCCATGCAATTCACACCTTATTGTAAGAATATGAAGATGTCCCATTCTTTCCCTGCAGCTCTTATCTAGGCCACAGACAAACTGGCATCATTCAGCAGCTTATCCCAGTTCTGCAAAAGGCGCATTTAACTTGATCAAATTGGCCTAGCAGCACACAAGCCTTTACTCAATTTTGTCCTGGCTGCTCCAATTTGGCCAGGATTAACGTTAGCGATGAGCAATGGTCTGTTTTTCCAATAAGCTTCTTATTAAATGGTGAAGCGCGCCAAAAGATTTGGAGGACAGAAAGAAATTGGGGTAGAGAATTAATATGACTGCCGATTAGAATTCACTCTGGTGAACTGTCCAGCTAAAGGTTCACCAGATATGCTATTTACATTCATCCACTATTTATTTCTTCAGCTTTCCAGTCACACTGTTTAAATAGAAATAAGAACACTATTTCCTATGCTGAATCTTTTCTTTCCCACTGGTGTATGAAAGGGAAATAAAAGCTAAGTATATTGATTTCGAGGTTGTCTTTCCAAGACCATTTACTTAAAAAGTATTGTGTTTGTGACCATTTACATGTGTTTGAACGGTTGGGGGGAGGGACTCAAATAGAGAAAGATAGTAGAAACTGTGGGAGGCAGGAGGCAGAGAAGGGAAGCACTCGGACCCAAAATGTAGGGGAGAAAGAAGAAAAAGATAATAAACAGAGAATAAGTGGTGGTGGGTTTCTTAAATGTGTATATTTTAATGCTAGGAGCATTGTAAGAAAGGTGAATGAGCTTAGAGTCTGGATTGACACCTGGAAGTATGATGTTGTGGCGATCAGTGAAACATGGTTGCAGGAGGGCTGTGATTGGAAACTAAATATTCCAGGATTTCGTTGCTTCAGGGGTGATAGAATTGGAGGGGCAAGAGTTGGGGGTGTTGCATTGCTTGTCAAGGAAGATATTACAGCAGTGCTTTGGCAGGATAGATTAGAGGGCTCGTCTAGGGAGGCTATTTGGGTGGAGCTGAGAAATGGGAAAGGTGTAGCAACACTTATAGGGTGTATTATAGACCGCCAAATGGGGAGCGAGAATTGGAAGAGCAAATATGTAAGGAGATAGCAGATATTAGTAGTAAGCACAAGGTAGTGATTGTGGGAGATTTCAATTTTCCACACATAGACTGGGAAACGCATTCTGTAAAAGGGCTGGATGGTTTGGAGTTTGTAAAATGTGTGCAGGATAGTTTTTTGCAGCAATACATAGAGGTACCTACTAGAGAAGGGGCAGTGCTGGACCTCCTGTTAGGAAATGAGACAGGGCAGGTGGCGGAGGTAAGCGTCGGGGAGCACTTCAGGTCCAGTGATCACAATACCATTAGTTTCAATATAATTATGGAGAGGGTCAGAACTGGACCTAGGGTTGAGATTTTTGATTGGAGAAAGGCTAACTTTGAGGAGATGCGAAAGGATTTAAAAGGAGTGAATTGGGACATGTTGTTTTATGGGAAGGGTGTAGAAGAGAAATGGAGGACATTTAAAGGTGACATTTTAAGAGTACAGAATCTTTATGTCCCTGTTCGGTTGAAAGGAAATAGTAAAAATTGGAAAGAGCCATGGTTTTCAAGAGAAATTCGACACTTGGTTCGGAAAAAGAGAGAGATCTACAATAATTATAGGCAGCATGGAGTAAATGAGGTGCTTGAGGAGTATAAAGAATGTAAAAAGAATATTAAGAAAGAAATTAGAAAAGCTAAAAGAAGATATGAGGTTGCTTTGGCAAGTAAGGTGAAAGTAAATCCAAAGGGTTTCTACAGCTATATTAATAGCAAAAGGATAACAAGGAATAAAATTGGTCCATTAGAGAGTCAGAGTGGACAGCTATCTGCAGAGCCAAAAGAGATGGGGGAGATATTGAACAATTTCTTTTCTTCGGTATTCACCAAGGAGAAGGATATGGAATTATGTGAGGTAAGGGAAACAAGCAGAGTAGCAATGGAAACTATGAGATTCAAAGAAGAGGAGGTGTGGACACTTTTGAAAAATATGAAAACGGATAAGTCTCCAGGTCCTGACAGGATATTCCCGAGGACATTGAGGGAAGTTAGTGTAGAAATAGCAGGGGCAATGACAGAAATATTTCAAATGTCATTAGAAACGGGAATAGTGCCGGAGGATTGGCGTACTGCGCATGTTGTTCCGTTGTTTAAAAAGGGTTCTAAGAGTAAACCTAGCAATTATAGACCTGTTAGTTTGACGTCAGTGGTGGGCAAATTAATGGAAAGGATACTTAACGATAATATATATAAGCATCTGGATAAGCAGGGTCTGATTAGGAACAGTCAACATGGATTTGTGCCTGGAAGGTCATGTTTGACTAATCTTCTAGAATTTTTCGAAGAGGTTACTAGGGAAATTGATGAGGGTAAAGCAGTGGATGTTGTCTATATGGACTTCAGTAAGGCCTTTGACAAGGTTCCTCATGGAAGGTTGGTTAAGAAGATTAAATTGTTGGGTATTAATGGTGGAGTAGCAAGATGGATTCAACAGTGGCTGAATGGGATATGCCAGAGAGTAATGGTGGATGGCTGTTTGTCAGGTTGGAGGCCGGTGACTAGTGGGGTGCCTCAGGGGTCTGTGTTGGGTCCACTGTTGTTTGTCATGTACATCAATGATCTGGATGATGGTGTGGAAAATTGGATTAGTAAGTATGCAGATGATACTAAGATAGGTGGTGTGGTGGATAATGAAGTAGATTTTCAAAGTCTACAGAGAGATTTAGGCCATTTGGAAGAGTGGGCTGAAAGATGGCAGATGGTGTTTAATGCTGATAAATGTGAGGTACTACATCTCGGCAGGACAAATCAAAATAGGACGTACATGGTAAACGGTAGCGAATTGAGGAATGCAGTTGAACAGAGGGATCTAGGAATAACTGTGCATAGTTCCCTGAAGGTGGAATCTCATGTAGATAGGGTGGTAAAGAAAGCTTTTGGGGTGCTGGCCTTTATAAATCAGAGCATTGAATATAGAAGTTGGGATGTAATGTTAAAATTGTACAAGGCATTGGTGAGGCTAATTCTGGAGTATGGAGTACAATTTTGGTCGCCTAATTATAGGAAGGATGTCAACAAAATAGAGAGAGTACAGAGGCGATTTACTAGAATGTTGCCTGGGTTTCAGCAACTAAGTTATAGAGAAAGGTTGAACAAGTTAGGTCTTTATTCTTTGGAGTGCAGAAGGTTAAGTAGGGACTTGATAGAGGTCTTTAAAATTATGAGCGGGTTAGACAGAGTTGACGTGGATAAGCTTTTTCCATTGAGAGTAGGGAAGATTCAAACAAGGGGACATGACTTGAGAATTAAGGGACAGAAGTTTAGGGGTAACATTAGGGGGAACTTCTTTACTCAGAGAGTGGTAGCTGTGTGGAATGAGCTTCCAGTGGAACTGGTGGAGGCTGGTTCGATTTTATCCTTTAAAAATAGATTGGATGGGTATATGGACGGGAAAGGAATGGAGGGTTATGGTCTGAGTGCAGGTAGATGGGACTAGGGGGAAGTATTTATTAAAAAAAAAAAAAAAAAAAAAATGTTCGGCACGGACTTGAAGGGCCGAGATGGCCTGTTTCCGTGCTGTAATGGTTATATGGTTATATGGTTATATTTACTTCAAGCATTCAGGAATGAAAGCCAGAATGAGTTGATAGCGCCTTTTCCCACTCTGCCTAATAAATCTCTTCAATACTGTGATGCATATTATTCTTCGGCAAACATTCCAACTGTCCAATTGTTGCTCCCTATGCAGAGAACAAATAGCAGGGAGGTTAACATGGACCTCCACCTTATTATCTAATTATTTGCATCTTCGTGACATACAAGTTTGAGTTGAGTATATAATCTTTCATAGTATCAAAGTCAAGTCAAGAGTCAAGAGAGTTTTATTGTCATGTGTCCCAGATAGGACAATGAAATTCTTGCTTGCTGCAGCACAACAGAATATGTAAACATAATACAGAACAGGAGATACAAGTTCAGTGTGTCTATATACCATAGACAATATATGTACACAATAAATAAACAGATAAAGCGCAATAGACTGTTATTGTTCAAAGCTTGTTTTATGTCATATTTAGTAGCCTGATGGCTGTGGGGAAGAAGCTGTTCTTGAACCTGGATGCTCCAGATTTCAGACTCCTGTACCTTCTTCCCGATGGCAACGGAGAGATGAGTGTGTGGCCAGGATGGTGTGGGTCTTAGATGATGGCTGGCTGCCTTTTTGAGGCAGCGACTGCGATATAGATCCCTTCGATGGTGGGGAGGTCAGAGCCGATGATGGACTGGGCAGTGGTCACAACTTTCTGCATTCTTTGTTCCCGCCAATGGATCTCACAATCATGGCTGGTGTTCACCATGAAACCTACTGCTTACTGTGACAGTTTCCCCTCCCTTGGATGCTGCTCTGATCCCTACCACTGGCTGACATGTCAGGAGAGGCCAATCTCCAGCATCATTGGTAACAGGTCGATCCAATTAACTGATATACTGGTTTGGCCACCTGAACCTTGTCAGCCTACTCTATATATTTCACCTCATTGGTGAAGAGCTGCCACAGGGGATCCCAATCCTCAACAGAACTGACGGTGGGCTCTTCAACCGTAATAGGTTGAAGACCAAGAGCAAAGTCAGTAACACCGCCATCATGGAGCTTCAGTATGTGGACGACTGCTCCATTGCAGCACACTCTGCAGAAGACCTCCAGGGCAACCTGAATGCTTTTGCCAAGGCATACAGAGCTATGGGCCTAGCCTTAAATATCAAGAAGACCCAGGTCCTACATCAACCTCCACCGAACCAGCCGTCTACGCAGCCCACTATAAAAGTGGACAACACCACTCTTGAAAACGTTGACCACTTCCCCTACCTTGCCAACATTATTTCCTCAAAAGCTGACATCGACTTTGAGGTCAACCATTGCCTGTGTTGTGCCAGCGGAGCCTACGCCAGACTCAGGAAAAGAGTCTTTGAAGATCGAGACCTAAAGACTCAAACAAAACTGCTGGTCTACAGAGCCGTTGTCCTCTCCACCCTGTTGTATGGAGCCGAGTCATGGACCACCTACAGCAGGCACCTGAGAGCCCTGGAACAATACCATCAAAGATCCTTACGAAAGATTCTGAGGATCAGCTGGCAGGACAAACGCACCAACATCAGCGTTTTGGAGGAAGCCAACATGACCAGCATCACCACCACAATAATGCAGCACCAACTTTGATGGACTGGCCATGTCATCCGCATGTCCAACACACGTCTCCCTAAACAGATCCTGTACTCTCAATTGAAGGAAGGTCGGCTGCATGTCACGAAATGGAACTACGCCGTGTCATAGAGACAAAGCGACAGCACCATAAGGAGAGAGAGAAGAGGCTCAACCACCGCGTGTCTCCACTGCCCACGTTGCACCAAGGTGTGTGGATCGCGGATCGGCCTCTACAGACATCTGCAGACCCACAAGTAGACGACCCTATGGAGAGGAGAGTATAGATTGGTTATTTTCTACTAACCAATTGTAGTGCTTGGTAGTAGTTGTTCCGCCTATATGCGATTTATATTACCAAGAGCTTCCCTACGTAATTCAGTCTGAGTAGCTGCTAGTCACTGTAATGTCCTGCAGACCGATGCTATAAGTAAACTTTAATAAATATGTGTTGTATCTTGATATGTGTATTTGGGTGCTTGGAACTGACTTAAACAAACTCTCAGATACAGGAGTAAACTGACAAGCTTCTTTATTCTAGGACGCCACCTTGAGTCTCCCCCAGCGCATGCGTCCCCTTGCACAAGACATAACATATGCTAATTATATTACATACATCACACTATTCCCTCTTTAACTTGGAGGCAAGTAACACCATTTACATTATATACATTACACTGCTCCCCCTTTAGCTTGGAGGCGAATAACACCATTTCTATTACATTAAATATAATTGATTAACACACTGTTGCAAAATTATATTATTACAGTCATCTTACATTACATCCTCATAACTGTAATAATCATATCTAAACTTAGCACTTATAATGGTTCATTCCACTCATCTTCCTTAAACCAAATACATTACCCCTTGCTTTATGTGTTATCCTTTTCCATTCCCTTCTGTGTAAATTGCACTCTTTCTAATCACTCTAGCTCTACCTGTATCTCTGCCTCTTCCCTTTTTAAATATCCTAATCTAATTTGCAGATTTCTTCCTGTTCCTGATATTCTGCTAAAGTTAACATTTCCTCTGTTTCTGTTCCTTATTTGTAGGTGGGATCTGACACATGACTGCAGGTTTTTGTTTTTCAGCAGTTTCCTCTGTCGCTCAATTTCCTGGCGCTGTGTATTTATCTGCTCTTGTTGTATAATAACATTCTGCAATGCATGACCATTTGTCCATTGCTCAGTGAAGGAAGCTCCATGCTGGACTATAGTGAAGTGTCCTAATCGCAATCAGTCCTGCATACTTTTGTCTCGACCGACAAGCCTCTCTTCTTTAGACTTTTCTATTAACAGCTTTTTGCTCATCGTCACACATTTATTTAACCGTTCTTTGTATCGTTTAAGCCTTTTCTGTTGTTCATCTATTTGTCTTCTTAAATCACCTTTCTGGTTATTCATCAAGAAGTAGGATCTATATTGTCTTTGCAATACAACAGTGGCTTTGATTTGCGCTCCGTATAGTTTTCTTACTACATAAGCACGGAAGTGAGACTGCACTACAACTGCTGTATAAATCAGTTTGAGGAAGTCTTTCCTATATTGTTTAAGCCTTTTGTATCATTTAAGCCTTTTCTGTTGTGCATCTATTTGTCTCCTTAGGTCTTTCCTATACCAACTCATACGGAGTACTGACTGCACTTTTACAGTAGCCCTCTTTTGCTTAACCCACTGCCTAACCACCATACTCTTGTAGGTAGTCTGAACGGTAATGGTTGCGTACCTCATTGACTGATATTGCACAAACTGGGAATGCCCTATTTTGCATGCTTTGTACCATCTCTGGATCGAAATGACTGCTTGTCGCATAGCTCTGTACCGTACCCTTAATCGGTAACCATGGTATACAGCTTGCAGAGTGACTACAGCCGCCTTTTGCATCAAGAAATGCTTTCTTGTAATGCACATCCTTATGAATGACTTAATATGGCGTGCTGCCTTGATTTTCTCAACCAATTCTCTGGCTTTAATCCCATGGTAGAAAGCCTGAATACAAACCACTGCTTTTCTCAAACTATTATAATGTCTCACTTGGACATCTCTTATCTGGCATGCTCTGTATCATTGCTGTACCGCAATGGCAGACCAGCGTAGTTTCTTGAAATACTGACGCTGTTTATGCATCTGATAATAAGTCTGTATGACCTTGGCAGATTTGTGCATGCACCGCAATTGCTTTCGAACAACCATTCCTCGGTAGGCAGCCTGAAGCAGTACAACGCTTCTGCGTACCTTCATGTAATTCTTGCGATCACTTTCCATTTGAAGGTGTGCCCTATAATGGGTTTGTACTATTATAGCTGCTAATTTCATTGCCTTGTATTGACGGTATACTCTGTGCCTTCTAAATGCTGCTTGTATTACCGTTGCTGCCTTCTGTTTGTACCGGATCTCTCTCCGTACCTTCATACCCCTGAATGCAGCTTGAATAGCTAGGGTTGCCCTTTGGATGGCAATTTCCCTTTGCCTTTTGTCACTTTGCATTTCCCCTTTGTCCCTTTGCACTTGACCTTTGTCCCTTTGCACTTGACCTTTGTCCTTTTGCACTTGACCTTGGTCCTTTTGCACTTGACCTTGGTCCTTTTGCACTTGACCTTGGTCCTTTTGCACTTGACCTTGGTCCTTTTGCACTTGACCTTGGTCCTTTTGCACTTGACCTTGGTCCTTTTGCACTTGACCTTTGTCCTTTGAGGGACTCTCTGCCCTCTTTAGTTCAGGCTCCTTGCCTCTGGATGCCCTTGGAGGTTTTGGCGAGAAATGAGCCATTAATGCCTCCTTACAATCATCGTACATTTTATCTGTGGGCTTTGCTGGCTGCAGTAACATACGTAAGGTCTGATAACCCTCTCTTCTTAAGCCTAATATGAACCATGCTCTCTTCTTCTCCTCTGCAGCGATATCATTGGAAATGAAACAAGCCTCCAAGACTTCAGTCCATTTCTCAAAATTACACCCAGAATCTAACTGGGGCACGTTTCCTACAATTTGAAAAGCCATGCTACCTGTTGCTATTCAGGTGCACTATATTCTGTTCTCTCACTGTGTTTTCTGCACTAGACCTAATCCTTTTACACACTAAGAAGTGACCCAGCCCACTGACTATTACTAATTCTTATAATAGATTTATACTATTAACCAACATTTCATGTTAATAGCCATTTAGAACATTTTAAACCATATTCCTTCTATGCACACAGATTTACTATTAATAACAGGGACCAATGCATTACATTTAAACAGTCCTGCTTTTACTGTGCCCATGCATTTCATTCACAGAGGGCTTTTATTATGAAGGATTTCACAGCTCCAGCTTGTGGCCTGTGGACTCTGGTGCATCCTCAACCTTTCAAGCTGTTCCCACTGGTACCTTTGCTGATGGCCTCACCGGACCTCCACTTTTGCTGCTTTTGCTGGCTCCCCCGGGCTTCACCGTTACTTTTGCTGCCGCAGGCTAGCTGCCAAATTGACTCCCGCTGCTATGCTGAATTGCCTGCCCGCTGGCTCCACAGCCCTCCTGGCTGCTACTGGACCCGCTGCTTGGCTCGTCGCTGGCTCCCGTGGACAACCTGCGGAAGGCAAGTCGCTCCTGGTTTCTGCTGCTGGTCCCCGCTGCTCCAAGCGTCGGGACTGTGCCTCTCTCATGGTAGGCTTTCTCCACTCTCGGCCGTCTCCCGCGACCGGGCTTTCTCTGCTTTCGGCTGTCTCTCGCGACCGGGCTTTCTCTGCTTTCTCCCCCGACCGGGCTGACTCTTCTCCTGGTGGGGCTGACTCCGTTTCGTCAGTGGTTCACCGGACCTGTCCGTGGCCTACTCGGTACTAGGCCCTCACTCGACGTCGGTGGCGGCTCCTGGGCCTGTCCGAAGTCCCAGGAAAACGTCCGAAGTCGGTGGCGGTCACCGGACCTGTCCGTGGCCTACATGGTACACGGCCCTGGAACTCACCCGAAGTTGGTGGTGGCTGCTGAGCCTCTTTTGCCCCTTTGCCGTGGCTGCACGGCCCTGGAAAACGTTCCAGGTAAGTTGACACCATCGCTGTCCTGCTGGTTAGGCTTCCAGCTTTCGGCTGCATTCTTCGGTGACACTTACTTACTGCCCCACTTATTTTCCTTGCTTCCTGTTCTGACCTTTCTTTTCTTTGGCTCCAATTCAAAACCATTTGGCGCCAAATCTTTTTGCTTGGTGCCGTTCCAAACACAACCTCTTCTTTTTAACTTTTTTTTTTTCTCTTGACAGCCCTTCTTCTTTGTTCTTTTCTGTTCTTTTATCCTCGTTGCCTCGTTATCCTTGTTGTGTGTTCTGGTGTAACAATTCACCTAAAACATAGCTGTACAAAGATTATTCAGCTTGAGGAATTCGACAAAAAAAAACTCAGTCTAAAATGTGTAACAATCCGAAGGACGACATCTTGCCACATAGACACAACATAGAGATAGCCTTACAAAACTCGCCGACTTGTACAGCTGATGTTTTAAACTACAGTCCCCGGCATAGAGGGATCTGCAGGCCTCTAATGTCCAGCTCGCAAACAACTGCGACACAACTCCGTATCTACTGTTTAAACTGTTAAACAATCCTGCGTGTTGTAAAACAGTCCTGCAGGTGAGTTCACGAACTCTATCCCATCCTCGTCGCCAATTGTAGTGTATTTGGGTGCTTGGAACTGACTTAAATGAACTCTCAGATACAGGAGTAAACTGACAAGCTTTTTTATTCTAGGACGCCACCTTGAGTCTCCCCCAGCGCATGCGTCCCCTTGCACAAGACATAACATATGCTAATTATATTACATACATCACAATCGCGTTTTGTTTTTTATATTTGTTTTATGTGCCTGTTATCTCTATCATGGCAAACTCGTCTCGCCGTCCTAGTCCTCTGATCTTTGACTCTGACTGCTGAACGCTGGCGCCTTTTCGAGCGCGACTACATTCACTACGTTCGCATCGTTCATCACACGATCCTCCAGATGTACGTGCTTCTGTGTTACTAAAACTGGCTGGTCCTGAGGCAATGAAACGTGCGGATCATTTTACTTTTGAGCCTGCTGTTTTAGATGCAAACGGACAGATCCTAGCACCTGCAGAAACGATTGATGACCCTGCTGTCCTATTTGCAGTTTAGACAGTTGTGTGAACTCCCCTCGAACTATATCATCAAACGTACCAAATTTTATGCTCGTATGCAACGAGTTGGCGAGCCGATAGAATGTTTTATTAGTGACTTGAAACACATAGCTGCACGCTGTCAATTTCGAGATGCATGCAATGAACTGCTCCGCGACAAACTCGTTGGAGGTATGCTTAATGACAAGTAAAGAGATGAATTGCTTCGTAACACTGAACTGACTGTTAATCACGCCGGACACGCCTGTCGGATTGCTGAGATAACGGCTTCTCACACTAAGTCTGGGATCCCTGGCAATGTTCCTTAAATTGAGCAGGTCCAGGTAAACATCAGATTTAGCAAGGTAAGAACGATCCATTCGTTGTTTTGCACTTTGGACGGCTCATTCGGCGAGTCTGTTGGACTGCGGAAACTCAGGGCCGCTGGTGATATGTCGAAAGTCCCAAGTTTTTGAAAAGCTGGCTGGTGAACTGACTGCCGTTGTCGGATAGAAGGCGTGCAGGGGAGTCGTGCACTGAGAAATGACATTGCAATTTCTGGATAACTGCTTCAGATGTGATGGTTTGGAGTAGATCGATGTCAAATCAGCCTGAATGAGAGTCGACAAGAACCAGATAGTTCCATGCCATTAGAATATGTCGGTGGCTACCGTGGACCACGGTAGAGGAGGAACCGGGTGCGGCAGTAAGGGCTGCTGGTGTGGCGTCAAGCTTTTGCAGATGGCGCAGACTTCAGTTTTGTCATATATGTACTTGGTCATACCAGGCCAGTAAAACATGCTCTGTGCCCATTGTAAGGTTGCCTCGATGCCGGGGTGGCCCCTGTGGACTGCGTCGAAGAACTTGTCTCGGATGAGAGCTGGGACCAATGCCTTGTGGCCCTTGACTATAATCCCGTCCTGTAACACCAGTTCGTCGCGAACCAAGAAGTATGGGCGGATCGCGAGCGGGGTGCTTTGTTCTTTATCCGACGAGCCACGCCGGATGACTACCGACAGCAATTGTAAAGTCTCGTCAGCAGCCGTGTGTTCTGCCAGGCTGCTTAGGCAATGAGTAGGAACATACGATACCTTCATTACTGAGAACTGGTCCTGTTCAGAGAGTTGTTGTTTGCTGGTTTTGCATGGGGCCCTTGATAGCGTGTCAGCTATGTGCATGTCCTTGCCTTTTTTATAGACAATGTTGAAATCAAGGCTGCAGCTGTATCATCATCCATTGCAGGCGAGCCGGAGCAGCGTGAATGGGTTTATTCAAGATTGTGACTAGCGGCTGGTGGTCTGTTTCTATAATCACAGACTTCCCAAAAATAAAGTCTTTGAATTTCGTGCAGGCAAAAACCACTGCAAGTAATTCTTTTTCAATCTGGGCGTAACGTTGTTCAGTATCAGTTAGTGTGCGAGAGGCATATGAAACAGGCTTGCAGTCGCCATCGGCAGCGGTCTGCAGGCAAGCAGCGCCAAGTCCGTACTGGAACGCATCACATGTGAGCGTTACTGGTAACTCCAAAGCGAAATTGGCGAGAGTAGGTGGCTGGCCAGCTGCAACTTGAGGATATCAAAAGCTCTTTGGTGCTGCGGATACCATGCAGAGCGTCTTTGTGTGTCAGTTCCCGCAGGGGGGCAGATATGTCGCTGAGGTTGGGAATAACAGGTAGTTGACCATTCCAAGGAAGCTTTGTAGACTCGTAACGTCAGAAGGGACCGGCATCTCGTTTATAGCAGCAGTTTTTGATGGGTCTGGTCAGAGACTATCACTTGTGAAAGCATGTCTGACGTAGGTAACTTCCGGGACTCGAAACATGCACTTCAGGGGACTGAGTTTGAGCTAAATGTCTTTGGCACAGTCCAGTACTTTCCTCATACCCCGCAAAGTTATTCCATCATGCACTGGAAAACTTCGCTGGCGGAGTTGATGCCGAAGAGCATTCTCAGGAATTTGTAACGGCCGAAGGGGGTGCCGAACGTAGTAAGGTTGGACGAGTCTGGGTCCAACGGAATCTGCCAAAACGAGCTTTTGGCATCCAGAATGGAGAACACTGATGCGTTGCCTATTTGAGCAGCAACTTCCTCTACCGTTCGCATAGGGTAATGCGGGCGTTTGATAGCTGTGTTGAGATCCCTGGGGTTTATGCAAATACGGATTTCCTCCTTGTTTTTCTTCGTTGCAACCACCATGGTGGAAATCCAGTCAGATGGGTCAGTAACTTCAGCAATAACACCCTGGGAGACCATCCGCTTGAGTTCATTTTGTACTCTGTCATGGATGGCATGCGGAACACGATGTGGTGCTCGAACCACCGGAGTGACGTTGGGATAAACGGCAATGCGGTACTTGAGGGGCAGCTTGCCAAGCTCATCGTTAAATAGTTCTCTGTATTGAGAGAGTATTTGCTGACCCTTAGCGAGAAAGAGTTGATGGACAGTGCGGCCAAAGTATAATTCATACTTTGTAGTGCTTGTTAGTAGTTGCCCCGCCTATATGCGATTTATATTACCAAGAGCTTCCCTACGTATTTCAGTCTGCGTAGCTGCTAGTCACTGTAATGTCCTGCAGACCAACACTGTAAGTGAACTTTAATAAATATGTGTTGTATCTTGAAGAGACCACCTCCACCTGGTGGGTCCCCGGTCACTTCCCTGGTTCCCTCCCCGGTCACTTCACCGGTGAAAGGAGATGAGGATTCGTACCGCACATGTGCCGGATGCCGGACGGGTCAGTAGGCTACCCATTAGATACGGTGATTTTGTGTAACTATCTATACTTCTCCATATGTGTTATTAAAGTTCTGGCTATTATATTGTTTAGCCACCATGTTTCCACATATCTATGCTTCATTTTGTTTCTACAAGGAAAGATGTAGATTGGTTATTTCCTGCTAATCAATTGTAGTGCTTGTTAGTAGTTGCTCCGCGTATATGCGATTTATATTACCAAGAGCTTCCCTACGTAATTCAGTCTGTGTAGCTGCTAGTCACTTCAATGTCCTGCAGACCAACGCTGTAAGTGAACTTTAATAAATATGTGTTGTATCTTGATGTGTGTACGACTCGACTCATTACAGAGAGGGCAGATATACTTGTTTCGAGTGACCGGCAATGATGATGATGATGACTCTATATAAAACACAGGCCCTCTAGCCAGAGGGGCGAAGGTGAGTAAAGGAAAAGGAAGAAAAGAGAGGGAGACACAATGTGGGGATTCTCCCTGCTAGTGGTGTTTTCTTGTCACAGGATCAAGGAATACTAATGGGCCTGTCCCACAGGCGACTTTTTAGGCGACTACAGGAGACTATGTGGTCGCCACACGTTCACGGGTGGTTGCCGGGGAGTCGCCTTTGTGGTCGTGAGTAGTTACCACATTCTCAGACTAGTCGTGGCTTCATTCTGGTCGGAATGAAGCCGCCATGGGGAGTAACAAAAATTCTCGTGCCGTAGGTGGGGAGGTAGTGGGTCACCAGGAGGTCGAAGGTTGTCGTAGGTTCTCGTAGGTTTTTGCCGGTGCTGACCGGCGAATTTTATTGGCTCATTGGGGGGGAAAAAAACATAAACAGTAGTTTTCAGAACCAAGGATAACAATAGACAATAGGTGCAGGAGTAGGCCATTTGGCCCTTCGAGCCAGCACCGCCATTCAATGTGATCATGGCTGATCATCCCCAATCAGTACCCTGTTCCTGCCTTCTCCCCATATCCCCTGACTCCGCTACTTTTAAGAGCCCTATCTAGCTCTCTCTTGAAAGCATCCAGAGAACCTGCCTCCACCACCCTCTGAGGCAGAGAATTCCACAGACTCACCACTCTCTGTCAGAAAAAGTGTTTCCACGTCTCCGTTCAAAATGGCTTACTCCTTATTCTTAAACTGTGGCCCCTGGTTCTGGACTCCCCCAACATCGGGAACATGTTTCCTGCCTCTAGCGTGTCCAAGCCCTTAACAATCTTATATGTTTCAATGAGATCTCCTCTCATCCTTCTAAACTCCAGAGTGTACAAGCCCAGCTGCTCCATTCTTACAGCATATGACAGTCCCGCCATCCCGGGAATTAACCTTGTAAACCTACGCTGCACTCCCTCAATAGCAAGAATGTCCTTCCTCAAATTAGTGGACCAAAACTGCACACAATACTCCAGGTGTGGTCTCACTAGGGCTCTGTACAACTGCAGAAGGACCTCTTTGCTCCTATATTCAATTCCGCTTGTTATAAAGGCCAACATGCCATTTGCTTTCTTCACTGCCTGCTGTACCTGCATGCTTACTTTCATAGACTGATGTACAAGGACCCCCAGATCCCGTTGTACTTCCCCTTTTCCCAACTTGACGCCTAGATAGTAATCTGCCTTCCTGTTTTTGCTACCAAAGTGGATAACCTCACATTTATCCGCATTCAACTTCATCTGCCATGCAACTGCCCCTCCCCCAACCTGTCCAAGTCACCCTACATTCTCATAGCATCCTCCTCACAGTTCACACTGCCACCCAGCTTTGTGTCATCTGCAAATTTGCTAATGTTACTTTGAATCCCTTCATCCAAATCATTGATGTATATTGTAAATAGCTGCGGTCCCAGCACTGACCGACCGGTAATGTTAATAACCGACCGGTAATGTTAATGTCCACCGAGCTTCACAGCTGTGAATCTCTAGCTTCTTAAAAGTTGTCTCCACCACTTCTCTCCCCTTCTCCCTCCTTCTCCCCCTCTTTTAAAGGAGTTAAATGACCCTTCCCATACACTGTGCTTTCACCGTCTTAGTTACAAGGCCAACCTTCCTGTTCATTGTGGTGTGTGTCTGTATCACATGGGCTTTGCACCGTATGAATTTCACTCATATAGTGCTCCGCCCCACTTGCCCTGTCCCCCGCCTGCACAACTGGCTGGTGAAGGAAGTGATGTGTGTGTGTGTTCTACTCTGACAGGCGCCATTCCAGTCGTTGTTCCAGTCGCTGGTTTTTCAGCAACCTGCTACGACTTGACAGTCACCGGCAGTCACGTGAAAAATTGGCTAAGAGGGACAGGCCCATTAGGCACTATGACAAACCCAAGACAATCAGTGCCACTGTGTGGTCAAGACTAGGCTGCTGGGAAGAAGCCGAAGACAGCCAGCGCTTCTACTGAATTAAGACTGAGCGGCTGGGGCAAGCCTGAGACGACAGTGCCTCTTCCTGCCCATGGACAATAAGGGACTGCACCCATACACAGAGGCAAAGACTGAGCCACCAGGATAATGCAGAGACTGGCAGTGCCACTTCTTCAAGCACTAAAGCTGAGCCTCTTGAAGAAAGGGTGAAAAGCAGGGAGAAGCCTGAGATGCCCATGCCTCCCCCTTTGAAGACATGGACTGAGCTGCCGGAAATAGCCTGAGATCACCAGTGGCACTGCACATGTGCCCTGACAGCAAGAGACAGCGCCCCTATGTTGTCCTGGACTTTATTACCACTCCCTACCACGAGTGTCATTGTGGTTACTGCCAAACCCTGTTTCATCCCTGAAGCCTCACTACTCACAGACTGGAAGAACTTAGCTGTTTAACCTCATGTCATTTTGGTTGGAAATTTATTATCAATTCCTGAGGTTTCCATGTTCCTTTCTAAGTTGTCCAAAAACAAACTTCTGTTAAGATATGATCAGATTCAAGTTGATAACCGGCTTTGGCTTACAGAAAATGGGTATGGGACCAACCCAGTGGCACAGCGGGTAGAGCCGCTGCCTCAAAGCACCAGAGACGTAGGTTCAACCATGACCTTGGATGCTACTGTGTGGGGTTTGCACATACTACCTGTAACCTTGTGGGTTTTATCAGGGTTCTATGGTTTCCTTCTGCATCCACAAGATGGAGGTTGGTAGGTGAATTAGCTGCTGCAAAATTGACCTAAGTATACAGATGTTTAATAGATTATGATGAAAACTGATGAGAATGCAGCAAAAATTAAAACATGGAGTAATGTTGGATTATTGTACATGGATGGTTGGCGTCGGTGTGGACTCGATGGGCTAAAGGACTTGTTTCCCTACCTTAACTCTCTATGACTCTAACCACAGTTTTAATCTAATTTATTTGATTCTTCCATTCTTTGCTTTGCAATGGAACAGAGAACAGCATAGCACAGGAATGGGGCCTTTGACCCACAATGTTTGTGCCGAACATGATGTCTAGCTGAACTGATGTTATCTGCCTCATCTCATCTTATTTAATAATAAAAGTATTGAATATGCCACACTTTGGGTCATCTTGTGTAACTTAACTCGAATACATGTAAACTAATCCTTTGCTCTAATCCATTGATACTGATGATAATGTATAGCCCTGGATGCCTGCCTCTATAAAGTCTGAGTCAGACCTCACAGACAATGAAACCCAGACTGATTGATCAAGGAGGAAGGTTAAGAATAAGGGGTAGGCCATTTAGGACTGAGATGAGGAAATATTCTTCACCCAGAGTTATGAAACTGTGGAATTCTCTGCCACAGAAGGCAGTGGAGGCCAATTTACTGGATGTTTTCAAGAGAGAGTTAGATTTAGCTCTTAGGGCTAAAGGAATGAAGGGATATGGGGGAAAAAGCAGGAACGGGGTACTGATTTTAAATTATCACATTGACTAGAGGGCCGAATGGCCTACTCCTGCACCTATTTTTCTAAGTTTCCATGTTTCTATGTATCCTTGCCCTTGACTGATAGCTTAAGTCCCACTTCAAAAATGTGAACTAAACAGGCCAGGTTGATGCATTATTGCAGTATTAGAGGAATTGTTATACTGTTGCTGACCTTGCCTATCAAGATTAAATGGTAAATAACAATGGCCTCTCCAAGGCCATTAACCTTCAGAGATCGATCGATCGATCTATCTATCTATCTATCTATCTATCTATCTATCTATCTATCTATCTATCTATCTATCCATCTATCTATCCATCTATCTATCCATCTATCCATCCATCTATCCTATCCATCTATCCATCTATCCATCTATCCATCTATCCATCTATCCATCTTATATAACTAAAGCTCTGATCTTGTTATATTCTGGTTTGGCGGTCTTTTTATTTGCGCAAAACTGTTCGCGATAGCGCTACGATTTTTCGCCAGTTCACTCACCGTTCTCCTGTGCTGCGAGTTTTGTTCTGATCGGTTGAATGTCGTAAAAGTTAGCGAGGTTTAAAAATCTTAAAAACCGCTCGTGCGCAGATCGATCTCTTCTCCTGCCTTCCAGCGGCGCGTGGATTAGTTTCTTCCCTGTCATTCCCCGGGACGGTCCACCCTTTCCCGTGCCATCGCATCTTTACTGGAGCTGAGAATGGCCAGCAGAGGTTTCCAACCGGACTTTCGGAGGGACATAAAGCAGCCCAGCCCAGCCCCAAGCAACCCCCAGCCCCAAGCCGCAGCCCAGCCCCAAGCAGCAGCCCAGCGTTGGAGAGCCGTCCCAGCCCAGCGTTGGAGACCCAGCCCAGCGTCGGAGATGTCGCCAAACGGGAAGTGAAGACTCTGATCCCGGCGGAGAACGACCAGTGACCAGCGCCCACTGTGAGTCCCTATCGCACCGCCAATTCCAGCCACTACCACTCTGGTCCCCCTCGCTGGCTCCTCCCCCGTGATGACCCCCCTCTCCTCCATGGCTCTTCCCCCGTCTTTTCTCCGAGCTCACTCCCCCCCACCCACACACCCCTCTCCCTCACCACTCACACCCCTCTCCCCTCACACAACTCCCCCTGCCCACAAGCCCCCCCACCCACACATCCATCCGCCACCCACATACCCCGCACACACACCCCCCCGCCCACCCACCCCCCGCCCACACCCCCCCCCCCACTAACTGAGCAGCGTCTGCACAGTTAGGGGCTATGGGTGAGTAGTGGAATATTGCGTTGGGGGAATGGGTTGCGTTGGGGGAACGGGTCAGTGGTGTAATATTGCGTTAGGGAATGGGTTGCATTGGGGGACCTAGCCTCCCGTGTGACTGGGACCCAACGGATCCCACTTAGTCTAGTTTAAAATTAAATCATTTTTTCAATACTTTGAAGAGCAAGGAAATTGTTCTGTGTGGCCTTACCAATGTTGATGGCTTAATCAGCTTCACTAAAAGAGGTTACTGATTATCCTTGGTGGCCCTCTTTGACCCTCAGGGTTTTGCCAAGGCATTATACACTGTAATGGGAGCTCCATCTGAGCTGAAGTTACATGACAGGGCAGGGTCAGATACTGTATGGCTCACTATTGCCTCGCCTGACTGTGCCATTCAAGCTGAGAGCTTCTCGCTTCACTGGATGGACTGTACGGTGTCCTGAGGTAAAGTTAAGGGTGAATGGTGCTTGGACATGGTGCTCCTGGCAAGTTCCTGTTTCCCAGAATTGAAATATCTTACAGTGAAGTGTCGTCCCTACTACCTGCTGCAGGAATTTACTTTGGCTGTCCTAACTGCATTCTGCATCCCACCCCAGGCCGATGCTAAGTTTTCACTTGAGGAGCCACACACCGTCACCTATAGCCTTGAAACGAAGTACCCTGAGGCCTTGTTCATAATAGCCGGGGACTTCAATCAGGCCAACCTCAAGAGCGTGCTGCCAAAATACTATCAGCATGTCCGCAGCCCAACCAGAGCCCCAAACTCTCACCCCAGCTACACAACCATCAAAAATGCATACAGCTCTATTCCTAGACTGCACTTTGGTATATTCTGACAACTTGGCTGTGCTTTCACTCCCGGCTTACAAGTGGAAACTGAAGCGTGAGGTTCCGGTATAGAAGGTCGTACACTGGTGGTCCGATGAAACAGTTGAGATTCTTGATGATTGTTTTGAGACAGTAGACTTGATTAGGAGAATGGGGTGAGGAGGGAGAGATAGATCAGCCATGATTGAATGGTGCAGACTTGATGGGCCGAATGGCCTAATTCTAATCCTATCACTAATGATCTTATGACTGGTTCATATTCAAGGTCTCTGCTGCTTAACTAGATAAATATGCCACTGCTCTCACAGATTTCATCAGTAAGTGCGTAGAAGATGGTGTACCAAAGAAGATGACGTATCAAAGATGTGTTCTCCAACTGGAAACCATGGAAGAACCACAAAGTCCACTCCCAGGGGAAGCCAATTTTGTCAGTATTCAAATCAAACGATCCCAAGCAGTACAAGATATCAATCTACGATCTTTGCAGAGCCATTAGGGATGCCAAAAGAAATTCTGAACCAAGCTGGAGTCCTGAAGTAATGACATGGATACCATATATTGTGGCAAGATATGTATGCTATAACGGGCTACGAAGCAAAGGCAGACAATATCGCTGGCAACAATGGGTCCCTCCCCGATTAACTCAATGCATTCTGCAATCCGCTTTGAACACAAGGTCGGTGGAGGAAGGCCACCCTCCCCCCCCCCCCCCCCCCGCGCCAGTTTTGTGTCAGTACCACCCTGTATCAGCGGTTACTATGGCAGTCGTAAAATTGGCCTTTAAGAAAGTGAATCTGCGCAAAGCGATGGGCCCGGATGGAATCCTTAGACGCGTCCTTGGGTCCTATGTAGATCAGCTGTCAGAGGTATTCATGGATATCATTAACCTCCCACTGCTCCATTCTGAGGTCTCACCTGCTTCCAGAAGACCATATCATCCAGGTGCAAAAGAAAAGTAAGATGGCATACCTTAATAATACCTGCACCTAAACCTCATTGTGGACTTTGTCTATGGAACTGATGCGCTATAATGCTGAGAACTATATTCTGAACTCTCTATCATCTCCTTTGCTCTGAGCTTGACTTGATTGTATTCATGCATAGTATTCTGATCTGTTAGGATAGCATGCAAAACAAAACCTTTCACTGTGCCTCGGGACATATGACAATAATGAACCTAAACCATTGACCTTCACAGGTGGATGGATTTAAAATAAAATCCTGGGAAATACAGGGAAATTGTTGCATGTGCCCCTACAATGTTTACACCTTAATCAGAATCACTAAAAGAGATGACTGATTATTATAAAACACAGTTGTTTCTGGATCTTGCCATGTGCAAATTGACTGCATTTTCTCCATTACAATAGCAAACACAGTCTGAGATTACTTAACTAGATATAAAGCAATGTGGGATATTGTGGAAGATCATATATAAATTAAAGACTTTTATTTCCATAGAGGCAAGCCACTTTCTTATTAACCTGACATTTATTATCCATTTTTTCAATGCCTTATCCAGACTGTCCACCCACAGAATCTATGAGTGCTTTGCATTTGAAGAATTAAGATGAGATTTGTGTACTTGTTTAAAATTCAAACCCTTCCTCATTGTCAAATGAAGTAACATATTCAGCACTGAAATATTAAATCTTCTGCAATTCCCTGCAATCTTCCACCCATGTGAATTAGAATGATACAAGGTCCTAGCTTTAGGTATATATCTATATTACTAAAAGTCTCATCTTGACCATTTCCTGTTGTTCTGTATATTGATTTTAGAAAAAATGCTGCCATTTACGGCTGTGATTTTTGGCCATCTTACTCAGGGTCCCCCTCCGCTGCGCATAACAAGAGGATTTTTTCCCATCGATTAAAAATAAAAGAGTTATTAGTGTTTAAAAAATGTTGAGATTCTCCCTCCTGAAGGCCACGCCCCTTCCGGAGGGACTATAAAACCGGAAGTGTGGAGTGCCTCAGTTCTCTACAAGATGGGGGAGCGAGAGGTCACAATTCTCAGTCTGAGCTGTGAATACCACTGAACACATGTCTACTAAACTGTGAGTGGTTTTACTGACCTATCAGTGCCCTTAATGTGGTTTGAAAATGTAGTTTGAAAGTGCTAAAGCTGTGTTGCCTTTGGTTTGAAAGTGCTAAAGCTGTGTTGCCTTTGGTTAGAAAGTGCTAAAGATGCCTTGCCTAATTAAAGCTGCCTTGCCTTCCATATCGATCTATCTATATACTATTAAAATTCTGTGTGTGTGTGGGTGTGCGTCAGATTTGGCCTTTGATTCCTTGGTCCGCCAAAACCACATGCGAAAACTCCGAGATTTTTTCCATTTCGCTAGACATTACACTTTTACATACCCTAACACACTCCTTATTAGATTTAGACATTTTTATGTACACATTTTAAAATAAAATCCACCCCCCCCCCCACTCACTCATTTTGTCGCCTCCTGCTGGCCAGCCACCATAACGGCTGCTGCCGCCCGGCTCTGCTGCAAAAACGGCGACATTTTTATTCTTTCGCTGGCGATTTTCGCTGCTGCCGCCCGGCTCTCCTCCACTACCACCACCCCCTCCCACCCCCCGGACCGGCACTCTCATGCTGGCTCAAGCGCCCGGCTCTCCTCCAAAAACACCGAAAATTTTCTTCACTCGCTGCCGATTTTCGCTGCTGCCGCCCGGCTCTCCTCCACTACCCCCCCCCCCCCGGACCGGCTCTCTCTCGCTGGCTCAAGCCAAATATCGGCCCTTCCCCCTCTGCTTTTCGCCGTCCTCTGTCCGAGGACGCCGAAAACCAGCGGCGGCACAGCCCATCTTTGCCTTCAGCCAGCATCAACGGCCTGTCGGCCCGCAGCCCATTGAGGGCGTACGCAGCGTCTCGACGTCGTACGCGTCTTGACGGTGTACAGCGCCTACGCCGTCAACATGCTGCGTGCGCCGTCAAGACGATGCGTACGATGTCGAGACGCTGCGTACGGCCGTCCAGACGCTGTCTACGCCGTCAAGACGTTGAAGCACGTTCAGGAACCAGACCCCGGGGTCTGAAGCATATTCGGGGACCAGACCCAACGGGTCTGCACTTGGTCTAGTATACTTTTAAAACTGTGTGTGTGTGTGTGTTTGTGGGTGTATGTCACATTCCATTTTCAGATTTGATTTTCAGATTAGATTTTTGGCCTTTGATTCCTTGGTCCGCCAAAACTCACCTTTTCACTTTTACATTCTCAAATCCACTCATTAAATTCCGTCGTTTTTATGTACACATTTTTTATAAAATTCTTCCCCCCCACCCCCAAAATGTTAAAAAAAATCAAACCGCTCTCACCCATAGAATGTTGGTGAACGTTCCATCGTGTGATGTCACAGTGCCCAATGCTCACAGATGTCCAATCGGAATGGATTCAATTACATATGCCTTTGCTCCAGCCCCAGCCCCCCCTCCCCCGCCTGATGTCGCAGCACGTTCCATTCTGTGATGTCACAATGCCATCCCTCACAGATGGCCAATCGCAATGGAACCATTAACATGTCTTTGCTCCAGCCCCGCCCCCCGCAGCCTGTGTGGAAGCGTGTGATCACGAGTGTGGGAATAGAGGGAGAGGAGTGGGGGTGATAGGGAGTGGGGAATAGATGGACTGCCCCTACCCCTCCCACTCTCCCTCCGCACTCTTTCCCCTCTCCCCCCTTCCACCTCCCCCACACCTCTCCACCTCCCACATCCCTCTCCTCCCCCCCCTCTCCTCCCCCACGCCCCTTCCCTCTCCCCCACCCCTTCCCTCTCTCCCCCACCCCTTTCCCCCTCCCCACTCTTTCCCCTCCCTCCACAATATTCCCCCGCTCTCCCCTACCGCATCTCCCTCCTCCCCACCCTCCCCCACACCTCTCTTCCCCTCCCCTCTCCTCCCCCACCCCTCTCTCCTCCCCCCCCTTCCTCCCTCTCCTCCCCCTCCTCCTCCCACCCCCATCCCTCTCCCCCACCCCCCTTCCCTCTCTTCCCCACCCCTCTTCCCTCTCGCCCCGTCCCCTTTCCCTCTTCCACCACCCCCCTACCCCTCTCCCCCTCCCTCCCCACTCTTCCACTTTTCTCCCCCTTCCCCACCCCTCTCCCTCCCCCACCCCTCTCCCCCCACCCCTTCTCCCTACCGCTCTGTCCCTCTTCCACCACTCCTGCTCCCCTCCCCATTCTTCCACTTCTCTCCCCCCACCCCCATCCATCTCCCTCCCCCACCCTCTCCCCCTCCCTCCCCACTCTTTCCCCTCTCCCCCTCCCTCCACTCTTCCCCCTCTCACTCCCCTCCCCCACCCACTCTCCCCCTCCCCTCTCCTCCTCCCTTTCCACCCTCTCCTCACCCCTCTCCCTCCTCCTCTCCCACCCCCAACCCCTCTCTCCCCCCCACCCCTCTCCCTCTTCACCACTCGCCCCTCCCCTCTCTCTCCCCTCTCCGCATCCCCCTCTCTCCACCTCTGCCCCATCCCTCTCACATCCCCTCCCCCACCCGTTCATCGCCGCTGTTAACCGCTCCTAACCTCACAGCTGGAAGCGATGGTAAAGTGAACCATTAATTTAAAGCAGCCAAGCTGCTGCTGCATTTACACTGTATCCGAACGCGTCTGGTCATAGCGGCTGTTGTCAACTTCAAATGGCTGCTGTCCAGCTCTCCCGTGCGCGGCGCCTCTTGCAACGGCTGCGGGCGGCGCGAGGCCGAGTTACGTCAACACCCCCCCCACCCCCCGAGGCGCACTGGCATTTGGCTCTCCGACTCCTTCTCCCTCCCGCTGTCCATCTGTGTTCCTGTTCTGCTTCACTCTATGTGAGTGAACGAGCAAGTTCTGCAGATCCGGAGGTCACCGGGGACAGGCGAGATCCTGGGGAGGTGAAGAGGGGGAGTGGGAGGTTTGAGGGAGTGTGGGAATAGAGGGAGAGGAGTAGGGGGGTGATAGGGAGTGGGGAATAGATGGACTCCCCCACACCCATCCTTCTCTCACACCTCCCCCACCACTCTCCTCCCCCTCACCATCTTCCTCTCCTCACCCCCTCACCCCCATCCCCCACCACTCTCCCCCCATCCCCCACTCTCCCTCTTCCACCACTCCCCCCTCCCCCTCTCCCCACTCGTCCACTTCTCTCCCCCCTTCCCTCACCCCTCTCCCTCCCCCTCCCTCACCACTCTACCCCTCCCCCTACCACTCTCCCCCTCCCTCTACACTCCCCCCTCTCCCCTTCCCCCACCCCTCTCTCCCCCTCCCCTCCCCAAACCCTCTCTTCCCCCCCACCCCCTCTCCTCCTCCCCTGCCTCCCTCTCCCCTCTCCATCTCTCCTCACCCTCTCCCTCCTCCCTCCCCCCTCACCCCTCTATCCCCCATCCCCCACACCTCTCCCACCACCCCCATCCTCCTCCCGCTCTCCCACTCCCTCCCCACTTCCACTTCTCTCCCCTTCCCCCACCCCTCTCCCCCCCTCCCCGAACCCTCTCACCCCCTCACCCACCCCCCTCTCCTCCTCCCCTTCCCCCCACACTCCATCTCTTTCTCTCCTCACCCCTCCCTCTCACCCCCTCACCCACCCCCTCTCTCCCCCTCCCCCACCCCTCTTCACCCCATCCCCTTCTCTTGTACCACTCTCCGCTACCCTTCTCCCCCTCACTCCCCACTCTTCCCCTCTCCCATCCCCCTCTCCCCCTTCCCCGCTCTCCTCTCCCTCCCCAATCTCTCCCCTTTCCTCCTCCCCCTCTCCCCACCCCGTCTCCCCTCCCTCCCTCTCCATCTCCCCCTCCCTCCCTCTCCCCCCGCCTGTGTGTTTGGGGGGTGGTTAGTGTGAGTGTGATGCCGCAGCCCCCGCAAATGCTCGTTGGGGAAACAAACCCAACGGGTCTGCACTTGGTCTAGTAATTATTAAAAGTCTAATCTGGACCACTTCCTGTTTGCGCTTTATATTGATTTTAGAAAAAACGATACCACGTACGGCTGTGATTTTTGGCCATCCTACTCAGAGTCCCCCCCCCGCGCTCGTCAGGTGCAGAGAATTTTTCCCATCGATGAAAAATAAAAGAGTTATTAGTGTTTAAAAAATGTTGAGATTCTCTCTCCTGTCAATCATGCCATGAAGGCCACGCCCCTTCTGGTGGGAGGGACTATAAAACCTGGAAGTGTGGGCATGGCTCATTCTCTGCAAGATGGGAGAGGGAGAGGTCATGACTCGCTGTCTTTAGTGGCCTTGCACCCTGCTTGAAATGGAATTTCAAGGAATAGCCGTGAGTCAACTGCGAGCCCACCAGCCATGAGTGAGTGAGCTGCCAGCTCAACAGGCTTGAGTGACTGAGCCGCCAGCCCAAGAATCCATTCGGCCCACTATGTCCATACTAGCCCTCTGGAAACCAGTCCCTTCAGTGCACAACACCCATACTAGCGCTCCAGAAAGCCCCCCCTCCACCACCCACTGGCCACCAATATTGGAATTGGTGGAGAGGTGGAATATTGCGTTGGGGACCAGCCCTCCTGTGTGATGCTGGGACCCACTTAGTCCAGTATATATAAATATACATTGTTTTGTTTTCTCGTTTATAACATTGTTTACAGAGTACTATGTTTACATATTCTGTTGTGCTGTTGCAAGTAAGGATTTCATTGTTTTAACTGGGACGTGAGAGAATAAAACACTCTTGACTCTTGACCTACGTCGCTAATGTGTGGGATAGAACTAGTGTACGGGTGATCAGTGGTCGGCTTGGATTCGGTGGGCCGAAGGGCCTGTTTCCACGCTGTATCTTTAAATTAAACTAAAAGCATTAAAACCAGAGGGAGTCTAAAAAAGGGTCTCTACCCGAAACATCACCCAATTTCTTCTATCCAGAGATGCTGGTTGCTCCATTCAGTTCCAGACGCTACTAAATCTAAGAACCCTTTTTTGCTTAAGTCCAAGTCAAGAGTCAAGAGAGTTTTATTGTCATGTGTCCCAGATAGGACAATGAAATTCTTGCTTGCTGCAGCACAACAGAATATGTAAACATAATACAGAACAGGAGATAAAAGTTTAGTGTGTCTATATACCATAGACGAGATATATACACAATAAATAAACAGATAAAGTGCAATAGGCTGTTATTGTTCAGAGTTTGGAGTTTGGTTTAGGACCCTCCAGCACCTCCAGTTTAAATTCCATTTGGAATATTTTTGGAGGACCAGGAAACCAAGAAGCAATAGTTACTCCAGGGAGTTACTCCAGCTCCAGGGAGCGATTCTGCGTTGGTTTTCAGCGGAAGCGGCGAGGCAGCGACCGGACAGCAATGGCGGCTAGATCTCCCACAATGCAAAGGGAGGGAGAAAGTGCCCAGCGCCGACCAGTTGCCGTGGCAGTGCGCATGTGAAGGGCGGCCGATAATGTGCTAGCCGTGGTTGTGCGCATGTGCAGGGGGAGGATGTGCAGGCCGTGGCAGTGCGCATGTGCAAGGCGAGCGGCCGTGCCAGCGGATGAGGAGCGGTCAGAGAGCGGAGACCCGGCGGCCCGAACGTGGATGGTGGGTGGAGACGGAGATTGACAGAGAGAGAGATATAGAGGGGGGCCCGCTCAGAGTTGAACGGCAGGTGTCCCGGGTGCTTGCCAAGCCGGGCAAAATGGCACGGCTTTTAAGTTGCCCGGCGGGACTTTAGGTGGCCATTGGTACCCGGGCAACTGTTAATTTTGAGTCCTGGATTTGAACAACTGCAAAGAGTGCACAGAATTCCCTCCAGTCCAGGGAGTAGCAGTGAATAGCTCCAGTTGGACCAGTCCAACATGCCTTCCCCTATAAGTTCAGGATAGATTGGTGGATGGAGATGCGCTTTGCTGTCTTGATTAATGATAGCAAAGATAATAGGGAATAAAAAGGTGGTCCATGCAACAGGAAAATTGTTGGAGCAAAGTGCAGACAATCTACTTACCTTTTAAGCGGGAAAATGAATCTGGTGGCTTCTGAATAAGCCCTGGCTGTTAGTGAAAAATGTGCTATACAGTAGGGTCACCACTTTGTATTCTCTCCAAAATTCAATGCATAGTGGATGAATAGAGGGAGTAGTGGATGGATTACAGCAAATAATCAAATCACCTTGCACAAGACGTCCATGCTGGCGTATTATTTCAACAACATAGGACAGGTTTGGAGGGATACGCAGGCAGGTGACCTAGTGTAGCTGGGACATGTTGGCCGGTGTGGGCAAATTGGGCCGAAGAACCTGCTTCCACATTGTATCACTATGACTCCATAAGATTGCCCTGTTACTTCTCTTTCTCCTATCCAACTTTGTTTTAGTCAAGTCAAGTTTATTCGTCACATACACGTACGAGATGTGCAGTGAAATGAAAAGTGGCAATGCTTGCGGATTGTGCAAGAAAAACTACAAAACAGAATGGAACAGGAACACATATTCACATATTACATATTTGTGGGTGGAAAAAAAGAAAAAAACAGCAATTTTAAAAAGACACCACACAACAGTAAATTGGTCCAGTAAAGTTAGTCCCTGGTGAGATAGGAGTTTACAATCCTAATGGCCTCAGGGAAGAAACTCCTTCTCATCCTCTCCGTTTTCACAGCATGGCAACGGAGGCGTTTGCCTGACCGTAGCATCTGGAAGTCCGTTGCTGGGGTGGAAGGGGTCTCCCATGATTTTGTTGGCTCTGGAGTTGCACCTTCTGATGTATAGTTCCTGCAGGGGGGCGAGTGTAGTTCCCATAGTGCGTTCGGCCGAACGCACTACTCTCTGCAGAGCCTTCTTGCCCTGGGCAGAGCAGTTCCCAAACCAAATCGTGATGTTTCTGGACAAGATGCTTTCCACAGCCGCTGAGTAGAAGCACTGGAGGATCGTCAGAGACACTCTGAATTTCCTCAATTGCCTGAGGTTGTAGAGGCGCTGCCTTGCCTTACTCACCAGTGCTGCAGCGTGTGATGTCCATGTCAGATCCTCTGAGGTGGACTCCCAGGCAACACATTTTTAAGTAATTTCCCTCAATTGCTCCAAGCATGTGCAGGAGGAGGAACGGGATCAAGCAGGAACATCGTTTTTTAATAATCATCCACACCATACTGTGCACGTTTGTCCTTTAGAATTAAAGATGCATACACATACATCTTCAATTCCCTGCAAATTTACATTCCTGGTCAATTTGCTGACTCAACGTACTGGAAAGCTTCACATTCCACCCATTCTCTGGGTGAACAGGTTTCTCCTGAATTCACTACTAGGTTTGTTCGTGGACGGTTATACATTGATGATCCCTACTTCTAGCCTCATCTTCAAATTAAGAGCATCTACATTGAACTTCCACTTTGTTAAATTTAAAATATAGAATCATATTAGTCCATGAGCTTTCATTTTCCAGGGATGAGTTGCTGGAAAATGAAAATTAGGTGTAGCTGTTCCATTCTGCTATCATTCCAATACTGTCGAACCATCACTGGAACTGCCCCAGTTACTCTCCTGTCAGAGAGGCACAGAAAACTCAACCAAGCCCTTCAGCCCACTGGCTCTATGTCGGCCATCAACCACCCTTACTAATCCTAAACCAATCCCATTTCATTCTCCCCAAATTGTCATCAACTCCCTCCAGATTCTATTACCCGTTAGAATTGTGGGGAGATTGATAGAAGTATATAAAATTATGAGGGGACTAGATAGGGTAGAGTCAGAACCTTTATCACAGGATGGTAAGATAAAATACTAGAGGGCATAGGTTTAAGATGAGAGGGGCATTGTTTAAAGGAGATGTGGGGGGCAACTATTTTTCCGTGAATGCCTGGAATGCGCTGCCAGGATTGGTGGTTGAAGCAGATACGATAGTGGCATTTAAGAAGTTTTTGAACAGCATTTCATATTTCGCTTGGACAGCTTACAACCCAGTGGTATGACTATTGATTTCTCTAACTTCAAGCATCCCCTCTCTCTCCATCCCTCCTCCACCCAAGTCGTACCAGCATCAAAGTCGCCTTGTTGAGTGTCATTGTCTATAACTCATTTTCACCTAGCACACAGTTAACAATGGCCTGTTTCCTTTATCATCATTACTTTGTTGCATATCTTTCATCCATTTGTTCTATATCTCTCTACATCACCATCTACATCTCTCGTTTCCCTCTCCCCTGACTCTCAGTCTGAAGAAGAGTCTCGACCCAAAATGTCACCTATTCATTTTCTCCAGAGATGCTGTCTGCCCGCTGGGTTACTCCAGCATTTGTGTCTATTTTTGGACAGGCATGCAGGGAATGGAGGGATATAGATTATGCACAGGTAGATAAGTCATTGACTTGGCATCAATATCAATAAATGGTTATACATTTTTGAAAAACATCACTCTGAACTGCTGTGGCTGCTCATTAACATAATACACTTAAGCCTATGATTCATGAATTATTGGGCACTAAGGAAATCAGGCTTATGAAAATCCAGCAAGAAAGTTGATGAGATAGGCAATCAATTCTTATTGAAGAGCAGAGCAGACTCAAGATGCGATATGGCCATTTTTTCATTTATATTGTTGAATTAGGACTCTTTACTCCAACTTGAGGGTCCCATTTCAATATTCAATATCAAACGTTACTTTATTGTCACATATACCTACAGTGAGATGCTTTGTTTTGAATACAATCCAGTAAAATTTTACTACATCCTTGTACAACATAATTGAATCATACATACACTTGGATATAATGTCATCAAACATGTTGCAGGACTAACTTTTATTCATTATCATCGCACCATTATGTATTTAGTACATTATATGTCTATCATAGTTCTTTATCAAGTTCTTGACATGATTTGGCATGGAAACAACAGGATTCAGACAGTTTCCAAGAATGTTTTTCATCTCGATACCACAGCTGAATTATTGCCACTTTGAGCATCTGTCTCATGGTACAGCCCTCTCAGTCTCTCCTTGATAATTGACCACAATTTGTCAATTGGATTCAGGTCAGGCGAGTTACTTGGCCAGTCCAAGACTCCTATCCCCTTCAGCTGGAAAAATTGAGTTACCATCTCTGTTGTGTGGCATTGTGCAAGGTCTTGCTGGAATATCCCAGATCCATCTGCACAAGACTTTGCCATCTCCGGCACCACTCTTCTCTGCGATACATCAATATATTGCAGACATCCTCTTCTAAGATGGCGCCTACCTGCAGTGACATTTTGCCAGTGGCACAACAGAAAATCTTCAAATATGGTATTTCTGAGCTCACCTGTATCAAAGAATCTGCAGAAATCAACGATGTAAGTAGCAAGCTGCTAACGCATTTTAATGCATTAGCGCTACTGCGAACTCCCGAAAATAGCGACAGTAAGGGAATCCCCGACCTCGCGGAGGCGCGCAGGTACAGTAAGTACTGTACCTGTAAACACCGGGGAGGCCTTCATGGAGTCTGGAATCGAGGCCGTCGGGCAGGATCTCCCAGCAGCAACGGAGCTGGAGGTGTCGACTGTAATGGAATTCCCGATCTCAGGGGAATCCCCGACCTCGCGGGGACTCGCAAGTACTGTACCTTTAAACACCGAGGAGGTCTTCATGGAGTACGGAAACGTGTCGGTTGGGCAGGACTACAAGTAAAACTGAGCCTAGGGGACTTCTGCCCCCTCTCCCGACCATCCTACTGGCCGACGTAGTCACTAGAAAACAAAGTGGAGGACTTTAGGTCAAGGCTGCTTTACCAAAGGGAACTGAGGGAATGCACTGTGTTCTGTTTCACAGAGACATGGCTCACCCCCAGCTCCCGACTCAGCGGTCCAGCCTGAAGGGTTCTCCATCCACTGTATGGACCTTACGCAGGCATCTGGGAAAGGGAGAGGAGGGGGCGTCTGCCTCGTGGTCAACTCTGCGTGGTGCTCAGATGTGGCAGTCCAATCCAACTCCTGCTCTCCACACGTCGAACATCTGGCGGTGAAGTGCCGTCCCTTCTACCTACCGAGGGAATTCTCCTTCATCATCCTGACCGCGGTCTACATCCCACCCCAGGCAAACGTCCGTCTGGCACTGGAGGAGCTGCACGCCATGGTCAACAAGCACCAGACGGCTTACCCCGAGGCATTTACCACCGTAGCCGGGGACTTCAACAAAGCCAACCTTAAGAAATCGCTCCGTAACTTCCACCAACATGTCGCCTGCAGCACCAGAGGACCAAACACGCTCAACCACTGCTACACGACCATCAAGGATGCCTATCGCTCTATCCCTCGCCCTCACTTCGGTAAAATCCTACCATACCGTGGCGTGCTTCTTCCTGCCTACAGGCAGCAATTGGAGCGCACCCCCAGAGGTGAGGACTGTACAGTGCTCGTCGGGGGGGGGGGCAGAGGAACAACTCCAGGACTGTTTGAGTCTGTAGACTGGGCAATGTTCAGGGACTCGGCAACGGCCCTGAATGAATATGCCACAGTCACTACAGACTTCATAAAGAAATGTGTGGAGGACTGCATCCCAACCAAAACCTTCAGAGTGTTTCTTAACCACAAGCCTTGGATGAACCATGAGATCTGCATTCTTCTGAAGACCAGATCCCAGGCATTCAGGTCTGGAGATACAGAGGTCTACAAGAAGTCCAGATACGACCTTGGTAAGGCCATCAAAAAGGCCAAAAGGGACTTCTGCACCAAGTTGGAGGATGAGACGGATGTTCGGCTTGAATGCAATCACCTCCTAAAAGGTGAAATCAGGAGGCAGCTCAAATGTCAGCGAAGCATCACTCCCTGACGAGCTCAATGCATTTTACGTACGCTTTGATAGGGAGAACACTGATGTGCATTCCGGAGCTCCCATTCGCCGTGATGGTATTTCGGTCACAGTCAGAGGCCGACGTCAGAAGATCCTTCAGAGGGGTGAACCCTCGGAAATCGCCTGGACCTGATGGTATATCCGGGCGTGTTTGAAAAACCTGTGCGGACCAACTGGATGGAGTTTTTACGGACATTTTCAACCTCTCACTTCTGAGGTCTGAGATTCCCACCTGCTTTAAACGGGCATCAATTATACCGGTGTCCAAGAAGAGCAAGGTGACGTGCCTCAATGACTATCGACCAGTGGCACTAACGTCGGTGGTGATGAAGTGCTTTGAGAGGCTGATCATGGCGCAAATCAACTCATACCTCGACAAAAACCTGGACCCACTGCAGTTCGCTTACCGCCACATGGGATGCGATCTCACTGGCTCTCCACTCCGCTCTGGACCACTTGGACAACAAAAACTCATATGACAGGCTGTTATTCATTGACTACAGCTCGGCATTTAATACTATCATCCCCTCCAAGCTGGTTACCAAACTCTCAGATCTGGGTCTCTGTGCATCCCTCTGCAATTGGATCCTCGACTTCCTCATTCACAGACCACAGTCTGTCCGTATTGGTGGAAACGTGTCATCCTCGATAACAATCAGCACGGGAGCACCTCAAGGCTGTGTGCTCAGCCCCCTGCTGTACTCTCTATACTCATGACTGCGTACCCGGACATAGTGCGAACTCCATCATCAAGTTCGCCGACGACACCACTGTTGTGGGACGTATCATTGATGGGGACAAGTCAGAGTCTAGAAGTGAGATCGACCGATTGACCAAATGGTGCCAGCACAATAACCTGGCTCTCAACACCAGCAGAACCAAGTTACTGATAGTGGACTTCGGAAGGGGTAGGATGGGGCCCCACAGTCCCGTTTATATCAACGGGTCGATGGTGGAATGGGTCAAGAACTTCAAATTCCTGGGCATGCATATTTCCGAAGATCTCTCCTGTTCCCAGAATACTGATAATAATAATAATACATTTTATTTGTATAGCGCTTTTCAAGGACTCAAAGTCGCTTTACATGGAGAGTCAAGAACAAAACAAAATAGAGCAGTAAGACAGAGATGCAAAGGGGAGGAGGCCATGGGCCAAAGGGTATGCAGAGGTGAAGAGATGGGTCTTGAGGCGGGACTGGAGGATGGTGAGGGACTCAGAATTTCGAATCAATTGTGGGAGGGAGTTCCAGAGCCTGGGAGCTGCCCTGGAGAAGGCTCTGTTTCCAAAAGTGCAGAGGTTGGATTTCGGAATGGAGAGGAGACCGGCTGATGTGGATCTGAGGGACCGTGAGGGTTGGTAGGGGGAGAGGAGGTCAGTGAGATAAGGGGGGCCAAGTGGTTGAGGGCTTTGTAGGTGAGGACCAGGATTTTGTAGATGATCCGGTGGGAAATGGGAAGCCAGTGAAGTTCTTTGAGAACTGGGGTGATGTGGTGCCAGGATTTGGTGTGGGTGATGAGTCGGGTGGCTGCATTCTGGACCAGTTGGAGTCGGTTGATGTTGCTGGAATTAATGCCAAAGAGAAGAGAGTTACAGTAGTCCAGTTGGGAGGAGATGAAGGCATGGATGAGTCTTTCAGCAGCGGGGGGTGTGAGAGAGGGTCTGATTTTTGCAATGTTGCGGAGGTGAAAAAATGATGTTTTGACAACATGGCGGATGTGAGGCTCAAGGGAGAGGGTTGAGTCAAAGATCACGCCAAGGTTGCGGGCCTGAGGAGATGGGGAGACAGTGGTCAATAGTGAGAGTGGGGTTGTTAATTTTGGTAAGTGTTGATTTGGAGCCAATGAGGAGAAATTCTGTTTTGTTACTGTTTAATTTAAGGAAGTTCAGTTGCATCCAAGATTTGATGGCTGACAGGCAGAAGTTGATATGGGAGAGAGGGGGGTGGTGGGGGGAGTTGGTGCTGAGACAGATCTGGGTGTCATCAGCATAGCAGTGGAAGTCCAGGTTGAAGTGACGGAGTATATGACCAAGGGAGAGGATGTAGATGATGAAGAGGAGGGGACCGAGAACGGAGCCTTGGGGAACGCCTTGAGTGACAGTGGCTGTGGCAGAGGTGTGGTTATGGAGAGAGATGAAGTGGGATCGGTTGGAAAGGTAGGAACGGAGCCAGCTGAGTGCAGAACCTTCAATGCCAAGGTCTTTAAGTCTGGTAAGCAGGATGTCATGGTTCACGGTATCGAAGGCTGCAGTCAGGTCGAGGAGGATGAGGATGTTGAGGGAACCAGTGTCAGCAGAGGTGAGGAGGTCGTTGAGGACTTTGAGGAGAGCAGTTTCTGTGCTATGGAGGGGGCGAAAGCCAGATTGGAGGGGTTCGTATAGGTTGTACGCGAGGAGGTGGGAATGAAGTTGTGACGCGACGATACGCTCCAGGGTTTTTGAAAGAAAGGGGAGGTTTGAGATAGGGCGGTAGTTGATGAGAGAGGAGGGATCAAGAGGAGGTTTCTTTAAGATTGGTGTGGCAGCAGCAGTTTTGAAAGCAGAGAGTACATAATGTAATCATAAAGAAAGCACATCAGCGCCTCTACTTCCTGAGAAGATTACGGAGAGTCGGTATGTCAAGGAGGACTCTCTCAAACTTCTACAGGTGCACAGTAGAAAGCATGCTGACCGGTTGCATCGTGGCTTGGTACGGCAACCTGAGCGTCCAGGAGCGGAAAAGGCTGCAAAACGTTGTAAACACTGCCCTGTCCATCATCGGCTCCGACCTCCCTACCATCGTGGGGATCTATCGCAGTCGCTGCCTCAAAAAGGCTGCCAGCATCATCAAGGACCCACACCATCCTGGCCACACTCTCATCTCTCCGCTGCCATCAGGAAGAAGGTACAGGTGCCTGAAATCTGCAACATCCAGGTTTAGGAACAGCTTCTTCCCCACAGCCATCAGACTATTAAATACAACTTCAAACAAACTCTGAACAATAACAGCCTTTTGCACTTTATCTGTTTATTTATGTGTGTATATATATATTTATATATATTCTATGGTATATGAACACACTGATCTGATCTGTATTTATGCCTACAATATTCTGTTGTGTTGCAGCAAGCAAGAATTTCATTGTCCTATCTGGGACACATGACAATAAACTCTCTTGACTTGACTATTGCAACAATCTCATAATTCTGTCAATTAGGTGAAGCAGACCAACATCATAGTAACATAGAAAATAGGTGCAGGAGGAGACCATTAGGCTCTTCGAGCCAGCACCGCCATTCATTTTGATCATGGCTGATGGTCCCCAATCAATAACCCGTGCCTGCCTTCTCCCCATATCCCTTGATTCCACGAACCCCTAGAGCTCTATCTAACTCTCTCTTAAATTCATCCAGTGATTTGGCCTCCACTGCCCTCTGTGGCAGGGAATTCCATAAATTCACAACTCTCTGGGTGGAAAAGTTTTTTCTCACCTCAGTCTTAAATGGCCTCCTCTTTATTCTAAGACTGTGGCCCCTGGTTCTGGAGTCGCCCAACATTGGGAACATTTTTCCTGTATCTAGCTTGTCCAGTCCTTTTATAATTTTCTATAAGATCCCCCCTCATCCTTCTAAACTCCAGTGAATACAAGCCTAGTCTTTTCAATCTTTCCTCATATGACAGTCCCACCATCCCAGGGATCAATCTTGTGAACCTACGCTGCACTGCCTCAATCACAACGATGTCCTTCCTCAAATTAGGCCGACTCAACCCCAGAACATTATCTTTACAGTATGTTTGACGAACTGGTCGATGTGGTATTTTCTCACCTGCTCTCCAACTGATCTAACTCATATCTACTTTGGCTTTGAGCTACCAGCAAATGGCTTTTTGCCACTGAATAGCACCTTTCCCTCGTCCTCACCTGAACAATCTTTATATTTTAAGGTCAGCTGGCATCATTTCTTCTTCAGCAGCAATTAGAAATTATTTTTGCACAGGCCTTCTGGCTATATGGCCGACTTGCTCCCTCAGCAAAATGAAAGAGCTGGTCAACGACTTCAGGAAGCGGGGTGATGTACACAGCCCAGTTTGTATTGATGCTGTTGCAGCGGAATTGTTTGAGAGCTTCAAATTACTAGGCACAAATATCACCAGCTTTATTGATGTCATGGTCAAGAAAGCACACCAATGCCTCTACTTCCTCAGAAGGAAATTCAGTATGTCTCCAATGACTCTTATTAATGTCCACAAATGTACTATGGAAAGCATCATATCCAGTGCCTCATTGGGCAACTGCTATGCCCAACACTGCAAGAAATTGCAGAGATTTGTGCATGCAGCCAATCCATCTATAAACTAATCCATCAACTTAATTTATAAGGAAGGCACATCAAACATAATCAAGGACCACTTACACCTTGGACATTCTCTCTTATCTCCTCTCCTGTTGGGTAGACAATACAAAAAAGCTTAACATGTACCACCTAATTCAAGAACAGCTTTTATCCCCTGAATGGACTTCTCATATGCTAAGTAGAAATTTCCAATCTCCCAATCTACCTTTTCTTTTAGCTGCACTTTCGCTTTAGTGTAAACCCATATTCTGCACTTGGTTCATTTTATCTTTTTGCATCACCTGCTGTATGATTTGCCTAGGTAGCATATATATTTGTTTTCACTGTATCTCAGTACACGTGATAATAATAAACCAATACCAATATGTCTTCTAAACAATGAGTTGCTGCTTTTCGATTTATGAGATCTTTGAAGTTACATTAAAGTCCCTAATACTACTTTTAATTCCCATATCCCATCTTTTGTGGGCAATGTTATTTTTTAGCTTAAAAGACAAAATGAGTGAAAATGCGAAAAAGGCAACCAAAATATATATTTTTTCTGCAGGACACCTGCTTGAAGATAAATTGCATGCCATTCTCATTACCCTTCACTAAAATTAAAATTAACTTCACTTTCCTCCCAACAGTTAAAACGAAGCACTAGGAATGTGAAAAGGCAGTTTAGCTTGTCACTCGCAGTCAATGATTCTTATAGCGCTCACTGCTTCACCACTCCCCTTATTGCCGTCCTACCTCAGATGAAGAAATAAATGCTTAGAGCACACTTTTAAGGCTCATTTCATGTCTTTGTTTCTTCCTACATCGAGTTTGTTTTTCAGTCGTGGCAATAACTATCTTGCTTGTTAGGACAGCGACATTAAACTGGAGTTTCGCCTGTTTTGGGATACCTTTATCCTTCACTGTTATCCTTTATAGCAGTGTAACGGTCCTTCCCGTAACACGGCATATCTGACAGTGCAGCACTCGCTCTCTCGATATCCAACAGATGCCAGTCTGCATTTTTGCATTCTAGCTTCGAGGGTGGAGTTTTAACTCTCGGACTTGCTGCATCGCTGAGCCATAACAGTCACTGACCAAGTGGCAGCCTGACCCGGCTGCAATTTGACCACCACCCCCTTTTTTACCTTTAACTGATTCGGGCCTGACAATTGTCACCGTTTTCTTTTTTTTTTGCTTTGGCGAGGATTACCGTGCATTTGAAACCATCGGACTAGCTCTCCCCGAATAGTACATCAACGTTTGTATCATTATGCAGCGTGTCAAACCTATGTTGGTGAAAAAAAAACCTCTGCAATTGCATGGTCAGGCTGCAAATAATAGTTTACACACATATGTCTGTGTGTATTTGAGCGCCAGGACAGTGCGGTCGGAAGACGTGTTGTAAGATCCTTGCATGTGCACCGGAAGTTCCCTGTGCAGGCTCCGGTGTATTATTTCCTGTTTACAGGCGGGAAGAGTGAACCTTTCCTTGCACTTTTGCCTCTTGATTGTTTCTCTGCTTGTAGCCCGAGGATCTTCAAAACACAAAACGCCGAAAAATCATCTCTTCGTCCTTGTTCCCAGCGGCGAGAAGATGGCGACGTTGGCGGACGCGGGCGAGTCGGACCGGGACCGAGAAGGATATCAAGACCGGGACCCGACGCCTGCAGCTGCAGCCGGGGCCGTGCTGGAAGTGTCGGCCCCGGGCACTGTGCCTTTGCGGTTGCTAGAATGGAACGTGAAAGTCGGCTTCCCCGTGCAGATCGGCTCGGTGCTGGCTCACTGCCTCCCCGTGGAGCCGGACGGTGGCGCCGAATGCGAAAGGCCGCGGCCCCGGCCGCAGGAGAAGCGGGTGAAGTCGGACCGGGCTGGGGTGGTGAAGGAGCTTTGCTGGCAACCGGGCCAAGTGGTGCCCAGCGGGTAAGGAGAAGAGCTGGAGCGCGTGACACAACGCGTTACATTGGGAATGGAACGTGGTCCGGGAATGGAACACAGCGCATTGGAATGGGAATGGAACACAGCGCGCGGGCTCAGTTGGGTTGCAAGTGGGGATGGAGTGGTGTGGAGTGCGCGGGGAAAGAGAGAGAGAGTAAGACCCATTTACGGGACTCTTTGCAAGAAGCAAAATATTTTGACAAAAAACGCGTGTTGATTGCAGAGATCTTCAGTGGGAGGGCTTGACTTGGTTTGTGGATGTAACTCTAAACGTATTCGTTTTGGATTTGATGACATGCATTTCGTTAAGATGCATCTCTGGTGAAACGGATGAACACGCATGATTACCCTTAGAATGGATCCTTACCTACTTTTTTCTTCCAAAATTATTTCAAATATGCGATATCTGTAGATGCCGCTCTGCAGTCGCTGCTGTTTCTACATGCGGTTAACACTAAAGGTGTTTGTAAGTTTTCTCTCGGCTCTTTCAAATTGTCAGCTTAATGCTCCAACTGTTGGGATATAACGTGCATATCAGCGACAAGTCTTTGTTGTGAGTGTATATTAGCGAAGGGATTGCAAACTCGTGTTATTGAAACTCGCGTATTTAAATGGAATTTTTGATTTAAGTTAAACAAAATAGAAACTGTTACAAACTTTGAACAAGTTAGGTAGCACCTATGATACGAGAAAGCTGACGTTTCAAGTCCGAAACATCATCTGAAGAATTTCCACTTGTTGTTTTATCTCTTCACGGTACAGTCGTGAAAACTAAAGAAAAGTTTTGATTTAAAAACATTTCTAGACAATTGAAAGTTGTAACCACTGCCCAGTCCATCATCGGCTCTAACCTCCCCACCATCGAAGGGATCTGTCGCAGTCACTGCCTCAAAAAGGCAGCCTACATCATCAAGGACCCACACCATCCTGGGCACACACTCATCTCTCTGCTACCTTCGGGCAGAAGGTACAGGAGCCTGAAATCTGTTACATCCAGGTTCAGGAACAGCTACTTCCCCACAGCCATCAGGCTCTTAAACTCGCCAACAAACAGACTCTGAACTGTAACAGCCTATTGCACTTTATCTGCACTTTATCTATAGACAATAGGTGCAGGAGTTGACCATTTGGCCCTTTGAGCCAGCACCACCATTCAATGTGATCATGGCTGATCATCCCCAATCAGTACTCCGTTCCTGCCTTCTCCCCATATCCCCTGACTCCACTATTTTTAAGAGCCCTATCTAGCTCTCTCTTGAAAGCATCCAGAGAACCTGCCTCCACCGCCCTCTGAGGCAGAGAATTCCACAGACTCACCACTCTCTGTGAGAAAAAGTGTTTCCTCGTCTCCGTTCTAAATGGCTTACTCCTTATTCTTAAACTGTGGCCCCTGGTTCTGGACTCCCCCAACATCGGGAACATGTTTCCTGCCTCTAGCGTTTCCAAGCCCTTAACAATCTTATATGTTTCAATGAGAACCCCTCTCATCCTTCTAAACTCCAGAGTGTACAAGCCCAGCTGCTCCATTCTCTCAGCATATGACAGTCCCGCCATCCCGGGAATTAACCTTGTAAACCTACGCTGCACTCCCTCAATAGCAAGAATGTCCTTCCTCAAATTAGGGGACCAAAACTGCACACAATACTCCAGGTGTGGTCTCACTAGGGCTCTGTACAACTGCAGCAGGACCTCTTTGCTCCTATATTCAATTCCTCCTGTTATAAAGGCCAACATGCCATTCGCTTTCTTCACTGTCTGCTGTACCTGCATGCTTATTTTCATAGACTGATGTACAAGGACCCCCAGATCCTGTTGTACTTCCCCTTGACTCAGGTGATGTTCCGCTGGATTGGAGGAAGGCTAACATCACTCCTCTCTTTAAGAAGGGTTCAACCACCAACCCAGCAAATTATTGTCCTGTTTCATTAACAAGTACTTGCTGCAAATTGCTGGAGCATTTAATTGATAGTAATCTGATGCGACACGTGAGCAAACATAACATTCTTGCTGACAACCAACATGCATTTAGGAGGCATAGATCATGTGAGTCTCAGCTTATCCTGACGACAAATGACCTGGCCAAGCACCTTGATGGTAACGTCATCACGGATTTAGTAGTGCTGGACTTTTCTAAAGCATTTGATGTCATCCCACACCAGAGACTGCTTCGGAAGCTTGACTTCTATGGTATTCGTTCCAACACGAAACGATGGATTTCCATTTTCCTGACAAAACGTCTTCAGCGTGTGTGTGTGAACGGAAAGAGCTCCAATTGGCATCCAGTGTTGAGTGGTACACCTCAGGGAACAGTACTTGGCCCACATCTGTTTTTGCTTTACATAAATGACATCCATGAAAAAGTCGAAAGCACGACCAGACTATTCGCTGATGATTGCTGTACCGTCCAATTAAGTCAGCTGATGATGAAGATGCTCTCCAAAAGTATCTCGATACAATGGTTGAGTGGTCATAACAATGGGGCATGCAGTTCAACCCTTCCAAATGTGAAACCTTGCGTGTCACCAGAAAGAGGAATCCAGTCGAAACATCTTACAATATACTTGGTGCCACCCTTGAAGAATCCAAACAAACCAAGTATCTTGGCATCAAATTGCAGAATGATCTGCGTTGGAATGGTCAGACTCATCATGCAACAGTGAAAGCAACAGGTGGCCTAAATTTTCTGAGGCGCAACTTTCAACATTGTTCAACTTCTGTCAAGGAGAAGCTATATTTCACCCTCGTTAGACCTCATTTGGACTACGCAGTTGCAGCATGGGACCCATACACAAATAAAAACATTTCTTCCATCGAACGTGTCCAAAGACAGGCAGCTTGATTTGTTACTAACACCTATGAGAGGGAAGCGAGTGTTACCAAACTTCTGAATTCTCTGGGTGGAACCCTCTCCAGGACAGACGTGAAGCTCACCGTTTGACCTGTTTTTACAAAATGTTAAATGGTCAGCTCGACATAGATTACAAGTCCTACACCAAACTCAAACCAATTAGGAGCAGACGAGGACATTCGATCCAATTTGTGATTCCAGCTACCAAGACAGATGTGTACAGCAATTCATTCTTCCCCCGCACAATTAAAGCATGGAATAATCTCCACCCTACTATAGTTACCCAACCAGATGCAACTAAATTTAAGGTAGCTCTTTCTTCCCAAAAACCCTTTCTGGCTTAAGGCCTCCCTCCACCACCTCCAGTTTAAATTCCATTTGGAATATTTTGGAGGACCAAGAACCAAGAAGAACCCCTTTTCCCAACTTGACGCCATTTAGATAGTAATCTGCCTTCCTGTTTTTGCTACCAAAGTGGATAACCTCACATTTATCCGCATTAAACTTCATCTGCCATGCATCTGCCCACTCCCCCAACCTGTTCAAGTCACCCTGCATTCTCATAGCATCCTCCTCACATAACATCCTCCTCACAGTTCACACTGCCACCCAGCTTTGTGTCATCTGCAAATTTGCAATTTAAATTCAATTTATGTGTATATTGAACTGTTCTGTATTTTTGCTTACAATATTCTGTTGTGCTGTTATCTCCTGTTCTGTATTATGTTTACATATTCTGTTGAGCTGCAGCAAGCAAGAATTTCATTGTCCTATCTGGGACACATGACAATAAACTCTCTTGACTTGACTTGAATGACGAACAATTGTATTTATACCACCAGTGTCTGATACGCAACTCGGGACTGCCAACTCTTTGTGAATTTAAACTGTTGTGGTTGTGGCAGCAAAGTATGTTTCTCCTGTGGAGCCACTATTGGGCTTAGACCGTTACAGATGAGGCTGGCAGAGTTGATGTAAACTTTTAAGTTCCTGTCACTCTCTTCAGGGAAGAGTTTTTTGTAAGGGTGTGGTTGCTTCAATTGTCAGCCAAGTGTTGAAAATAGCTTCAGGGATTGGTGTCTCTCTTTAATGTCAAAATTATACTTTTTAAGCTGTTCTTTACCAGAGAATTGGACTCCGCTGAAGCATCTAAATTGTTGAATTGATTGGCGTTACATACGGGTTGCTACATCACCAGTGTGGCATGAACTTGCTTTTTGTTGAACGTGCACTCATTGATTTGCATGGTTTAGTGATACATCACACTTTTGATGGAGTGTTATTTGAGGGTTGTGGGTTTGTGTCCTTCTAGAGATATTGGGGCACAAAGACCCAAGGCTGACACCGGTGTGGGACTGGGAAGTGCTGCATTCCATCAGTTGTTTAACTCAAGGCCATCTTGGTTAGTTATATAAAATAAATCCTCTGGCACTAGCCTGTATTTGCCCTTGAATCAGTGTTTCGGTAGAAAGAGATCACCTGAGTGTTGTTTCGGTGGATTATGCACTCTGCCAGTTGGCTTCAGTGATTGGGTGCTGATTTCAGATGTACCACAAGTTCTTTGGGATATTTTGAAGGGATGTGAAGAAGTATGATATAAATGTAAGTATTTCTGTCATTGTGAAGTTGGAAGTAGCATTTGGCACTATAAATGGAAAAAGAACCCTCAACTGCATTGTCTAGACCAGTGCTTCTTAAACTGGTTAATGGTTCGCCCAAGGGTGGATTAAATTAGGGGTGAATAAAACTAGAGGGGTGAATGGCTTCATTTATTCAGATATTTATCCACGAGGGAGAACATGATGAAAATTACCCCCCCAAAAAGTAAATTTTGTCGACGGTGAATGAAATTTTGTGATAAAGACTCAAGGGTGAATGACACTCAAATAGTTTAAGAAGCCCTGGTCTAGACAGTGGTAAAGGATATACCAAATGTTTATGAAATACATGGAAACAGAACTGCAGGTTCATCCACAAAAGGACACAATAATTGGTTTGTAAATCAATTGGTTCAGTTTTATGTAATAAACTTGCGATTAGCCGATCTTCTGTGGAGTTACAAGTTGGATGATGTTCCGTTTTGCTATCAAGTTTAATATTCCACTTTATAAATTTCTTCACAGCATTAAGGGTAACATGCAAAACCTAGCCATGTCACTAGTCGATCTCTCTTCAAGTGGCATTGTAATACATGGGACCATTGTGTAAACACGACAATCACACGATATATAATCCAAGATCATCTTTAATCAATGTGCAGACTATAGCAGTACAATAGATCGTTAGTTGTCAGAACATCCTGACTGCTTC
Organism: Malacoraja senta; assembly: GCA_038087875.1. Lineage (NCBI taxonomy): Eukaryota > Metazoa > Chordata > Chondrichthyes > Rajiformes > Rajidae > Malacoraja > Malacoraja senta. The sequence continues at coordinate 34,976,729 of CM075977.1, read as the reverse complement.
CAGAACTGCGCAGTATAGGAAGTGGGTGTTAATATAAATGATACAGTAAGGTGGGGTTAGTGATGCTAGTCTATTATGATTGGTTGCCATGCATAAACCAATCTACATCCTTCCCACTAAAGAGTGAGTATAGTTACCCATGCCATAAGAATTAAATGAATTAAACAAATTCGCCATATCTATCAGGCGGTCTACTAATGCGACCCGAACGCGTACGGACCAAACCCTCTCCTCCTTCACCGGAAAGATTAAAGGGAGGGGGTGAACCCGGAAGCGAGAAAGAAGCGGGGGACACCCGTGGTGGCCGCCAGGGGGAGCATGCAGGAGTGGTAATCCCGTGGTTTCCTTCCCCCTAGCATCACTAACCCCACCTTACTGTATCATTTATTTTAACACCCACTTCCTATACTGCGCAGTTCTGGAAGCAGTCAGGATGTTCTGACAACTAATGATCTACTGTACTGCTATAGTCTGAACATTGATTAAAGATGATCTTAGATTATATATTGTGTGATTGTCGTGTTTACATGGTGTCAGGAGTGGGATAGTGATGCTAGTCTATTACGATTGGTTGCCATGCATAAACCAATCTACACATTGTTTCTTGCTGCCTCTCTGAGGAACAAAAGCAGCTACAAAGTTACGTAGCACATTTTGCAGCCTCGGTAGATTTTGAAGTCAATGAGACATGCACATTGGAATAGTTTAGGAAATGCTGGAGATACAAGAGACTGCAGATACTGAAATTCTGAACAAAAACAAACTGCGGAACGGAAATGGAGAGAAAGCATTTCGAGTCGGGGTCCTTCTTAAACACGTTCTCATCAGTTCTATTTCCCCCATTCAGTTCCCTTTACTCATTGAACACTCTCCGTCTACAACCTCCTGCCACCGACCTACACTCGGGATAATTTCAGTTACCAGGTAACTTATCTGCACTTCTTTTGGGGTGTGGGGAGAAAAATCACAACACCGGACTCAAGCCCATGTGGTCCCAGGGAGAATAAGCAGAATCCTCTGTGAGAAGGCCCAGGGTCAGTTTTGAACCAGTGTTTCTCTGGTTGTAAGGGTGCAGCACTATCTGCTCAGCCACCCTGCAGTTCACTTGCATTGTTGAGAGCAGGAAATTTTACCAGGTCCGGTCTCTTTATGATGCCAAATTCTCAGCAGCATGGTTAATCTTAACTGCCCTATGAATAGCTGGCAAGCCAATCAGCTCAAGGGCTGTTAGAGACAGGCAATCATCTCAGGCCTAGCTGTGAAAGCCATAACCTGACAATTCATAAAGCAATAAATATCCCACAGCCCCATTATTTTTCTTTATGAATTTTTTACAACTTGTTCTTTAAGTGGACACTACAGCTCTTTAAATGCGTTGGTGCTTCCATGTTATTTTGAGATGCATGTGTGGTTTATGCAAGTTATGTCGTTCATACCCTTTGGAAGCAATCAGTGTTGCTGGTGCAGTGTACTATCACCTGTTGAACAGATGAGCTAATATTATTGTTCCCAATTACTACAGAAAAATAAGCAGTTAGTGGCATTGTACAGTATTTTATAACAAAGTTTAACTCCAACTGCTCTTACTTTACATGAACAGCGATTGTTTGGGCCCTTACATGCATCTTGCTAAAATTACCAAAAATATTAAGGTTTTCACTAAAGCCCATTTCAATCCTTTTGTGTCTGGATTCCTTCAATCCCTCTTACCCCTTTGTGCCCATGGACCTCTCACACTGTCCCTATCTCAGTTCCAGGGAATATCCTAATGAATGCTGTGTTATATACAGGTCATCCACCGATTTCGGGTTTTTGGTTCTGAAGCCTAGCCGGATTATCCGTTTTTCCAGACTGACAGAGGTCATGGCCTCTGAGAGGAGTCCAATGGTACTGGAATGTTCACTGTCGTGGGGGTGGCTGAGATACTGGCCCGCCAAGTTGGCCACGGAAGTCGGCTACAGGAACGGATCCACGAGCTCCAGCTGGGATGGAGTTTCGGAGCCCCCGCTGCAGGGGGCAAATTCGACCCACTGATCGGCTGCCAACGTCATGATGAGGTCGAGATCGATTACCTCACCTGGCCTAGGCACCACATTTTTAGGGGACTTTCATGGGGATTTCAAGTACACTTGTTATTTCGTCCGGATTGAAGGAGGTGCTGGAAAATCAGTGGTGAACTTGTATTACAAGATCTGACTTTACATACTTGTCCTTCAGAAACTGGAAGGTACAGTGGAATAACCAATATTGTTTATTTGATAGTTATGTTAGCAGATGAGTTGACACATAGCATGCGACGTAACACAATTCGGAAGGAGAGTTTGAAAAGAGATGTCCTGTTGCATATTTGTATCTCAATGATAATGTAAATGATCTTTTGACATGAAGCGATTTTCAAGAATATTTCTCACAGCTATACTTTGAAACTGATGTTTCAAGATATAAGCTGCATCTGCCAATTTATCCATCCACATAGTGCTAAATGTATAAATTAAGTCAGAAGTGCTTTCTGATGGTATGTACAGATATGGAATTCTTTTTGATTCAGCTCTGAGACTACTAAATTCTTTATGCCGGTGCCAACTTTGATTTCTGGTAAATTTGATGTGAAAATTCTCATTTTGTTTTTAAATCCCTCTTTGTCTCTCCCCTCTCTATTTCTGTAAACTTTTCCAGTCCTACAACTATCTGGGATCTTTGTGCTGCCCCAACTTAGACCTCCTGGTCATTCCGATGAACGTGGAAGCTTTGGATTTTCCATCCCAAACCACTTCATTTAATCTGCTCTCTTTAGTGACCAAAAATTTGGCCAACTGCCCTCGTCCCCCTTCACGAGACTTGATGTCAGCATTTTCCTGATAATGTTTTTTAAAAACACTTTGCATATTTTTACTCTATTGAATGTGTTACGGTTACTCTCCAATTATTCCAACTACATTTCTCTTTCCTATGTCCTATTTCAAGTTTATTTTTCACGTTCTGATTGAATCGCTCCCACTATCTATTTCAAAGGATACAAAGGACATTTATTATCACATACACCAATTGGTGTAGTGAAATTTGACTTGCCATTTGCAGCACACCAATAAAAATAAGACACAACATTAAAGAATTTAACAATAAACATAAAAACATCCCCCCACAATGGTTCCCACTGTGAGGGAAGGCAGTAAAGTCCAGTCCTATCCCCTGTTCACCCATGGTCGGGCTTATTGAGGCCCCCGCAGTCGCCGCTACAGCAGCCCGATGCTCCAGGCCCTCTCGCCGGATGATGGAACTCCGGCATCGGCAGAACCCTCTCAGCGGCTTGGAGTGACTGGAACGGCCGCTTCCTCACCGGAGACCGCGGCTCCCGAAGTCCACGGGCCGCGCTGGTCGGAGCTCCAACACTGGCGATCCCAGGTGTTTAAAGTTTAGCGCCGCCGAGGCTGGGCGCTCCACAGACTGCAGTTCCGCGATGTTGGAGTCGGCGGCCTCAGCACTCTGGAGCCCACCGCACGGCGACCCGGGTAAGGCATCGCCCGCTCCGTGATGGTGCTTCAGCGCTGTGCCGCCGCCGAAGCTGAAGTCCTGACTGGTCCCGGCAGGAAACGCCGCTCCAGTCCTGTTGGTATGCCGCGAGGATGGGGCGAAGATACGGCTTGGAGAAAAGCCGCATCTCCGACCAGGTAGGGACTGAGAAAAACAGTTTCCCCCTTCCCCCCCCCCCCCCCCCTCCACCCCCCACATAAAAAGACTAGACCTCCAAATCAAACACTTTTGAACTCACTAAAAAAAATTGTTTTAAAGGGTGAAAAGACTAACAGCTGCTGGCAGGGCAGCCATACTCGACGGAGCCCCCTACAGAGACTCGACGGCGTAATGTAGTGGGAAACGTCTTGGTTTTCCTCCTCGTTTGTGTCTTTGGTTACAGAGACCTAGAAAATTACACCAAAAACGAATTTACTCCATCATAGACCTTGTAGGATAAAAATAGAGCCATGCAGCAAGGAAAGAGGCCCTTTGAGTCGGCATGGAATACTTGCCTATAAGAATCCCATTTTATTCCTGCCACATTCCTACATATTAAGAGCTGTTTACAGCAGCCAATTTACAGATGAATCTGCACTTTTTGGGGATGGGGGAGGAAATGGGAGCACCTGGAGAAAACGCACATGGTCACGGGGTGGAAGTGCAAGCTCCTCAGGGACAGCACCTGCGAACAGGATTGAACCTGGATCTCTGGTGCTATGAGACAGCAGCTTTAGATTTGCAGTGTGGAAACAGGCCCTTTGGAGTGCGGGAGGAAACTGGAGCACCCGGAGAAAACCCACATGGTCGCAGGGAGAATTTACAAACTCCGTACAGACAGCACCCGTAGTCAGGACCGAACCCAGATCTCTGGCGCTGCAAGGCAGCAGCTCTACCACTGTGCCGTAACCTGTTGTGCCACACAACGACTGATGATATAAACAGCAATTTCTACCTCCTGCTGGGGTTGGTGGGTGTGGATCAACTTGTGGGCCTGCATGTATGAACCTGCCACAGATGGTCCCAGAAGCAGTGTACAACTGGTCAAGGGCATGTAGAGATTGGGACAAAGTTTCTGTCCTCCAGTAGCTCTTGACCGATGGTTCTTGCATGTCTGCTGGATATCTCATGATGTAGTGAAATAGTGATGGAGGAACATAATTAGGTTGGAAATGAACTGGCAGGTTTCCCATTGTATTAATTGACTAAACTTAATTCTTATGGAAAATTTATTACAGCTATTGTACTGAAAAAATACATGCATTTATTTTGTTGACAAGCAAAAAAATTGCAAATGCTAGAAATCCAAAATAAGCATAGAAAATGACTGAAGCACCTAGTGAGGCAGCATCAGGTGAGAGAGAATGGGCGTTAATATTTTGGGTCAGAACTGGTTTCTGATGAAATTTGATGGTGGGTAATTAACCCCAAGTGTCAACTTTGTTTCTTCCACCACAGATGCCTAACTTGATTGGTATTTTTGGTATTTTCTATTTTTTTAATTCACAAATTTCTTGAGAGTCTTTTGCACTTGGAGAATGCAGCAAAGGACTGCAGCATGTTGCACGTTTGAGAAGTGGTTGCAGCTGTGATGTGGGAAATACAACGATTAATTTTTGCAGAGTAAGCTGCTGCAAATGGCATTCTACCGCCTTGTTAATGGGGTTGGATTTTGCTCCTGTCTCGACGTTTAGAGTGTATGCAGTCTACAGTTTTAAGTGCCCTGTGGTTGAGTGTTTGAGGTTATTAGTATTTGCTTGCTAATTTCTGGCCCCATGTACACGGAAATCAATGTGAAATGATTGTCTTTCAAATAAAACAAGAAACCTGCCGAATATGTCAATGGGTGCAAAGTTATTCAGAGTTATAGTCATAAAACACAGAAACAGGCCCTTCAGCCTAACCCGTCCATGCCGACCAACATGCTCCATCTAAGTTAGTCCCATTTGCCTCCGTTTGGTCCATATCCCTCAACATCTTTTCTATCCATGTACTTGTCTAAATATCTTTGTTATTGTACAGGCTTCAACTATTTCCTTCAGCAACTCATTCTATATACTCGCTACCCTCGGTGTGGAAGAAGTTACCCCACGGATTTTCTCTTTAGCCTTAAACCTTTTGCCCTCTAGTATTTGTTTGCCCTCTAGTATTTGATTCCGCTACCCTGGGAAAAAAGACTCCATGCATTCTCTCTGTCTATTCCTCTCATGATTTTATTCACCTCTCAGATTACCCTTCAGACTCTTGCACTCCAAGGAATAAATTCCTAGCCTGCCCAAATTCTTTCTTTTTTTTAACATTTGTACAGGTATATCATGTATGGGAAAGGTTAAGAGGGATATGGGCCAAACATGGCGGTGGGATTATTGTAGATGGGGCATCTTGATCGGCATGGGCAAGTTGGGCTGAAGGCCCTATTCCCATGCCATGTGACTCTATGACTCTAGCTCAGGCTCTTTAATCCTGACAACATCCTCGTAAATCTCGTAAATCTTCTCTCCACTCTTTCCAGTTGAATGGCATACTTCCTCTAGCAGGGTGACCAAACTGAACACAATACACAAAAGTGAAGCCTCACTGATGTCCCAAATTCTGTACTCCATTTCCTGACTGATGAAGGCCAGGGCCAGTGTCCGAAATGCCTTCCCTTTCTGGCTGCGATTACATTTTCAGGGAATTATGTACTTGTATTCCTAGATTCCTCTACTCTACAACTCTCTCCAGGGCCACTGTGAAGGTCCTGCCCTGGTTTTACTTCCCAAAATGTAAAACCTCACACTCGCCTGAATTAAACTCCACTAGCCATTTCAAGGCCCACTTGCCCAGCTAAACAAAATCATGCTGCAATTCTTGCTAATGATCTTCACTGTCTATGATACCAACTACTTTAGTGTCATCTGCGAACTTACGAATCATGTCCCTGCACGACCAGAGGATATTTCTGAGAGACTTAACAGATACTGTTCTCCAGTCAATAGAAAATAATTTTAATATTTTTCCCAGAACATATTATCCAGTTTTTTAGTCAGTAAGTCACACCCAGAGAGTTGTGAATTTGTGGAATTCTCTGCCTCAGAGGCAGTGGAGGTCGATTCACTATTTGCATTCAAAAGAGAGTTAGATAGAGCTTTCAGGACTAGCGGAATCAAGGGATATGTGTAGAAAGCAGGAACGAGGTACTGATTGTGGTTGATCAGGCATGATCACATTGAATGGCCTATTCCTGCATCTATTTTCTATGTATCTATGTATCTCTGATTGTCAGGGTTATCAGCAGTAGTGGGGACTTGCTGAAGTAAAGCAGAAAATGTCTTGGTCACAGATTTCATTCAAGACATTTGCTGAGTTGCATTTGCACAAGTATAATCGGGTGAGTTGGCTGCCAAACCCTTTGCATCAGGGTTCCAATGAGTTTGGGCGAGGTCCAAGGAATTTGCTAACAGTGTTTTTAAGTAGTCTTACCTTTTAATATTGTGCCTTTCATCTCCCTTTCAAAGACATCCCAAAGTACTTTGTAGCCATTGAGGACCATTCGAAGGGTAGTAACTGTAGTCCTGGAGCAAATGCAGCAGCCTTTTGATACACAGCAAGAACTCACAAGACATCACTGAGTTAATAACTATATCATCTGCTTTAATGATACCAAGAGTCTAGACTGTTTTATTGACATATGTCCCAGATAGAACAATGAAATTCTTACTTGCAGCAGCAAAACAGAATATGCACTGTAAATGTTAAATTCATTGAGAGGTAATTATTGACTGGGGCACTGGTGAGATTTTCCAAACTACATTTTGAAAAAAAATGCCATGAGATATTTTGCATCTTGCTGAGGAGAGCTCAATTTAACACATTGTCTAATACAGTTAAAAATCTGTTAATGAGCATGTTTGGGACTTTGGTGCTATTTTGTCAAGAGTGCTTATTGTCTTATAAACTGGAACGGAACAATGGAGTTTTTACTTGCAGAGACGCGAACAGGTTTGGAAACACAATATAATAGTTTGGAAACACAAAAATAGTTTGAGTCATAATATGATAGTTTGGAAACACAATCTAATAGTTTGGAAACACAATCTAATATATTATCAAAAGATAAGATAATAAACAGGCAAAAAAATCCCGTTTAAAAAACCAATATAGTGCAAAAACAAAACAAAGCCCAAAGTTCCTAGTGCTACCCAGACAGTTCATAGTTCGGTGTTTAGTTGGTGTTTTGATGTTATTGCAATCAACACTGCAACAAACATTTAGTTCATTTGTTTTTAATACTCCAACACACTTAATTCACTTGTTTTACTTTAAAGATGCTACATAGTTTTGGACTGAAAGGTTTGGAAGGACATTGAGTTAAACGTAGGCAAATGGGACTAGCTTGGTCGAAATGGACAAGTTGCGCTGACATGCCTGTTTCTGTGCTAAATGACATTGACTTTAAAGTAGTAGTATACATTTTCCAGTGAACCTGTTAATTTCAAGGAAGCCTGGGAAACTGAATCAGCTAGGTTTCAACAGTCAGAGTCCGTCCGGGAGCCCATGAATTCCACAGAGCGCAAGACTTGGTGAGCCAAATGCCAAACCATCAGAATTTATAAAGCATCAAAAATGGATCATAGGTAGACAAAAATGCTGGAGAAACTCAGCGGGTGAGGCAGCATCTATGGAGCGAAGGACTAGGTGACGTTTCAGGTCGAGACCCTTCTTCAGACTGATGTCGGGGGGGGGGGGGGGTGGGGAAAACGAAAGGAAGAGGCAGAGACTGTAGGCTTGTGGGAGAGCTCCGAAGTGGAGGGGAGGAGGGAGAAAGCAAGTTCTACCTGAAATTGGAGAAGTCAATGTTCATACCGCTGGGTCCCCTTGAGCAGGTGGTCATTCATCCCTCAAACCTGTTTTCCCCCCATTCAATGAGATCTTGTTTGTTGTAGGCCTTGACTCCTATCACATGTCTTTGACTTTAGAAGAGTATGGCTGAGGAATCCACAAACCTATCTAGAATGGTGGTCTAAAACTTCAAATTCCTGGCCGTGAATATCTCTGAAAATCTGTCCTGGACCCAGCACATTGGTACAATCATAAAGAAAGCCCCTCAATGCCTCTAGGCATAGGAAAGAATGACAGATACTGGTTTAAATCGAAGGTAGACACAAAATGCTTGCGTAATTCAGCAGGTCAGGCAGCATCTCTGGAGAGAAGTGGGTGGCGTTTCCGGTCGAGACCCTTCTTCAGACCTCTACTTCAATGCCTCTACTTCTTTAAAAGACTGAGAAGATTTGGTATGTCAACAAATACTCTCTTGAACTTCTATACATGTACAGTAGAGAGCATATTGACTGGTTGCCTCATGGCCTGGTTCAGCACTCAAACAGCCAGGCATGTCGAAGATTGCAAAAAGTGGTATACACTGCCTAGTCTGCCATGGATACTGACCTTCCCACCATCGAAGGGATCTACAGAGTTACTGCCTCATAAAGGAAGCTAGTAACATCATAGACCACATCCCAGGCATGATATTTGCCGTCCAATCAGCCGCTGTCGCTAAGCGCATTGCGTCCAATCACATAATGCACACCGTACCGGACACTTGGTGGCCAATCAACCGCTGTCTCTAAGGGGGTTGCGTCCAATCACCGACCAGCTTCCCTAAAAATCGCTTTGGCCTATATTTCTCCAATTAGCCGCTGTCTCCAAGGGCGTTGCATAATGCGCCGATCTCTCGGCGGCCAATCAGAAGCGTTCTCCGAGGAGCGTTGCGGCCAATCACGGAACACCTTCCTTACTGAAGCAGAAGATGGGTGCAGAAGCCAAGAGAAAGGAACATGTTAGCAGCTCAACAGGCAAGAAAGAAGCACAGGGAAGCCACGTTGAGCAAGTTTACAAACAGAAAGTGTCAGGCAAAGAGGAAGTCAAACTAAAGTTTAGATAATGTTACTTACAGTTACAGTGCTAGACAGTGCGTTGTCCCCTGAACCCCCACTGGGGCGCTGCCCCTGGCCCCTGTCTGGACCCCCAGCCAATACTTCCTACTTTTTTTCTGGAGGTGAGTATCATGCCTGCGCATCACCCGCTGCCATCAGAAAGAAGGTATAGAAACCTGAAAACTATAATGTCCAAGTTCAGGAGCAGTTTCTTCCCAACAGCCATCATGCTATGAAACACTACAAACTCTAAATAAGCTCTAAACTACATAGACTTGGGGGGCATTGTTTTTTTAAAATCTTTGTACTATTATTGTTTGAATTTTTTCGATATATACTGAACTTTTTTGTTGTTCATTATGGTGTTTACAGAGTACAGTGTTTACATATATCTATGGTGCTGCTGGAAATAAGAATGTTATTGTTCTGTTTCAGGACATATGACAATAAAACATTCTTCACACTTGACACTCCTGACATTCAAGGATCTTTGAGTTTAAAACCCCCCCAATATTTGATTTAAAGGAATCATTAACTAGCTTCAAACATAGACAAAATGCTGGAATAACAATGAGCCAGGCAACATCTCTGGAGAAAATGCAGAGGTGATGTTTCAGGTTGGGAGCCTTCTTCAGACTTTCTCCAGAGTTGCTGCCTGACCTGCTGAGTTACACCAACATTTTGTGTCTATGGTATAAACTGGAATCTGCAGTTCATTTTTACTAATGCTTCAGTTGTCTCTTATGAAATGGACATCCACAACTTCACTCTTGAAAGATTTGCCTTTAATTCTTGGACTTGTCTGAAACCCACTGACTCTGAGGCAGGAGTGCATTCATGTGAGCCACAGCTGCCACTGAGATCCATTGCTCAGTGAAGTGTTGTCTCCCCAGTGCCTGGATTGGTTCCAGCATCCTTGCTTTGTTGTAAGCTTCTCATCAGTGACTGCGGCTAATTGATTTGTATGATATGAAAGGTCACGCAGGGAGTAAGCGGGTTCAGTATCTTAAACTAACATCAATATTACTGTGCACTTGAAGGATGGTTTTTGCGCAGTTGTAAACGGTAGATTAAAAGTCATTATTTCCCAGTCTTGCCTACAGTTACTGCACGCAGTGATGGGGACAATGCAGCTCGGGGCCAGCTGTGGAAATCTTGTGCTGTTACTCTCCTAATATGAAATGTTTACCAGAACTCCAGTTTACTGGCGGAACAAAGTAAATCTGATACAACATCAGTAGTTCCAGTCGTGTGGCACCGTGACGGCTCCTGTCATGTGACTGGGCCACGAGAACTTTTGCGTCAGCCTTTGTACCACCTGCCAGTTCAAAAGTTGAACTCCGGAAGAGGAACTCTTGTGTGTGTGTGTGGAGATTTGTTTTCACCAATCTACCAGCTAGGCTGAGAGATGCAACATCACAGGGACCAATCCCATTTTCAGCAACTGCTCCCAGGATGATGGAGGAGGGGGGGGGGGGGTTCATATAGTTTGGTAGATGTGAGTGTGCACATTTGGAACGGCAAGGACTGAATAGGGAGATCCAGCATGGTTTTGCATATGGGAAATTATGTCTCATGAACTTGCCTGAGTTTTTAAAAGAGGTGACCAAGAAGATTGAGGACAACATGGTGGAAATTGTCTGCATGTCTTTGACAAGGTACCACAAGGTAGGCTCATCTAGAAGGTCAGATCACGAGATCTAGCCAAACTAGGCAATCTAACCAAGGCGAACTAGCCAATTGGATACAAAACTGACTCGAAGGAAGGAGACGGGGTGGTGGAAAAGAATTGGTTTTCAGACTGGAGGCCTGTAACAAATGGCGTGTCACAAGGATCTATCCAGTGTCCACTGGTGTTTGTTATTTATATCAATTAATTGGATGTAAATATAACTATATAACCATATAACCAAATACAGCACGGAAACAGGCCATCTCGGCCCTTCAAGTCCGTGCCGAACACTTTTTTTTTTTAATACTTCCCCCTAGTCCCATCTACATGCACTCAAACCATAACCCTCCATTCCTTTCCCGTCCATATACCCATCCAATCTATTTTTAAAGGATAAAATCGAACCTGCCTCCACCACTTCCACACAGCTACCACTTTCTGAGTAAAGAAGTTCCCCCTAATGTTCCCCCTAAACTTCTGTCCCTTAATTCTCAAGTCATGTCCCCTTGTTTGAATCTTCCCTACTCTCAATGGGAAAAGCTTATCCACGTCAACTCTGTCTAACCCACTCATAATTTTAAAGACCTCTATCAAGTCCCCTCTTAACCTTCTGCGCTCCAAAGAATAAAGACCTAACTTGTTCAACCTTTCTCTGTAACTTAGTTGCTGAAACCCAGGCAACATTCGAGTAAATCTCCTCTGTACTCTCTCAATTTTGTTGACATCCTTCCTATAATTAGGCGACCAAAATTGTACTCCATACTCCAGAATTGGCCTCACCAATGCCTTGTACAATTTTAACATTACATCCCAACTTCTATATTCAATGCTCTGATTTATAAAGGCCAGCATACCAAAAGCTTTCTTTACCACCCTATCTACATGAGATTCCACCTTCAGGGAACTATGCACAGTTATTCCTAGATCCCTCTGTTCAACTGCATTCCTCAATTCGCTACCATTTACCATGTACGTCCTATTTTGATTTGTCCTGCCGAGATGTAGCACCTCACATTTATCAGCATTAAACTCCATCTGCCATCTTTCAGCCCACTCTTCCAAATGGCCTAAATCTCTCTGTAGACTTTGAAAATCTACTTAATTATCCACAACACCACCTATCTTAGTATCATCTGCATACTTACTAATCCAATTTTCCACACCATCATCCAGATCATTGATGTACATGACAAACAACAGTGGACCCAACACAGACCCCTGAGGCACCCCACTAGTCACCGGCCTCCAACCTGACAAACAGCCATCCACCATTACTCTGTGGCATCTCCCGTTCAGCCACTGTTGAATCCATCTTGCTACTCCACCATTAATACCCAACAATTGAATCTTCTTAACCAACCTTCCATGAGGAACCTTGTCAAAGGCCTTACTGAAGTCCATATAGACAACATTCACTGCTTTACCCTCATCAATTTCCCTAGTAACCTCTTTGAAAAATTCAAGAAGATTAGTCAAACATGACCTTCCAGGCACAAATCCATGTTGACTGTTCCTAATCAGACCCTGCTTATCCAGATGCTTATATATATTATCTCTAAGTATCCTTTCCATTAATTTGCCCACCACTGACATCAAACTAACAGGTCTATAATTTCTTGGTTTACTCTTAGAACCCTTTTTAAACAACGGAACAACATGCGCAGTACGCCAATCCTCCGGCACTATTCCCGTTTCTAATGACATTTGAAATATTTCTGTCATAGCCCCTGCTATTTCTACACTAACTTCCCTCAATGTCCTAGGGAATATCCTGTCAGGACCTGGAGACTTATCCGTTTTCATATTTTTCAAAAGTGTCCGCACCTCCTCTTCTTTGAATCTCATAGTTTCCATTGCTACTCTGCTTGTTTCCCTTACCTCACATAATTCCATATCCTTCTCCTTGGTGAATACCGAAGAAAAGAAATTGTTCAATATCTCCCCCATCTCTTTTGGCTCTGCAGATAGCTGTCCACTCTGACTCTCTAATGGACCAATTTTAGTCCTTGTTATCCTTTTGCTACTAATATAGCTGTAGAAACCCTTTGGATTTACTTTTACCTTACTTGCCAAAGCAACCTCATATCTTCTTTTAGCTTTTCTAATTTCTTTCTTAATATTCTTTTTACATTCTTTATACTCCTCGAGCACCTCATTTACTCCATGCTGCCTATAATTATTGTAGATCTCTCTCTTTTTCCGAACCATGTATCCAATTTCCCTTGAAAACCATGGCTCTTTCCAATTTTTACTATTTCCTTTCAACCGAACAGGGACATATAGATTCTGTGCTCTTAAAATTTCACATTTAAATGTCCTCCATTTCTCTTCTACATCCTTCCCATAAAACAACATGTCCCAATTCACTCCTTTTAAATCCTTTCGCATCTCCTCAAAGTTAGCCTTTCTCCAATCAAAAATTTCAACCCTAGGTCCAGTTCTGACCCTCTCCATAATTATATTGAAACTAATGGTATTGTGATCACTGGACCCAAAGTGCTCCCCAACGCATACCTCCGCCACCTGCCTTGTCTCATTTCCTAACGGGAGGTCCAGGACTGCCCCTTCTCTAGTAGGTACCTCTATGTATTGCTGCAAAAACTATCTTGCACACATTTTACAAACTCCAAACCATCCAGCCCTTTTACAGAATGTGTTTCCCAGTCTATGTGTGGAAAATTGAAATCTCCCACAATCACCGCCTTGTACTTACTACTAATATCTGCTATCTCCTTACATATTTGCTCTTCCAATTCTCGCTCCCCATTTGGCGGTCTATAATACACCCCTATAAGTGTTGCTACACCTTTCCCATTTCTCAGTTCCACCCAAATAGCCTCCCTAGACGAGCCCTCTAATCTATCCTGCCAAAGCACTGCTGTAATATCCTCCTTGACAAGCAATGCAACACCCCCACCTCTTGCCCCTCCAATTCTATCACCCCTGAAGCAACAAAATCCTGGAATATTTAGTTTCCAATCACAGCTCTCCTGCAACCATGTTTCACTGATCGCCACAACATCGTACTTCCAGGTGTCAATCCAGGCTCTAAGCTCATCCACCTTTCTTACAATGCTCCTAGCATTAAAATATACACATTTAAGAAACCCACCACCACTTATTCTCTGTTTATTATCTTTTTCTTCTTTCTCCCCTAGATTTTGGGTCCGAGTGCTTCCCTTCTCTGCCTCCTGCCTCCCACATTTTCTACTAGCTTTCTCTATTTGAGTCCCTCCCCCCAACCGTTCTAGTTTAAAGTCTCCCCAGTAGCCTTTGCAAATCTCCCCGCCAGGATATTGGTCCCCCTCGGGTTCAAGTGCAACCCGTCCTTTCTGTACAGGTCACACCTTCCCCAAAAGAGGTCCCAATGATCCAGAAATTTGAATCCCTGCCCGCTGCACCAGTTCCTCAGCCACGCATTTATCCTCCACCTCATTCCATTCCTACTCTCACTGTCGCGTGGCACAGGTAGTAATCCTGAGATTGTTACCTTTGCGGTCCTTCTCCTTAACTCTCCTCCCAACTCCCTAAATTCTCCTTTCAGGACCTCTTCTCTTTTTCTGCCTATGTGATTGGTACCAATATGTACCACAACCTCAGGCTCCTCTCCCTCCGATTTCAGGATATCTTGGACGCGTTCAGACACATCCCTGACCCTGGTACCAGGGAGGCAAACTACCATCCGGGTCTCCTGACTGCGTCCACAGAATCGCCTATCCGACCCCCTAACTGTAGAGTCCCCTATTACTATTGACCTCCTCTTCTTTTCCCTACCCTTCTGAGCAATAGGGCCGGTCTCTGTGCCGGAGCCCGGCCGCTGTCGCTACCCCCAGGAAGGCTGTCCCCCCCCAACAGTACTCAAACAGGAGTACTTATTTTCAAGGTGTACACCCACCGGGGTACTCACTAGTCCCTGCCTCTGCCCCTTGCCCTTCCTAACCGTGACCCACTTGTCTGCCTCCCGTGGTCTTGGAGTGGCCACCTCCCTATAACTCCTTTCTATGACCTCCTCACTCTCCCTGATCAGACAGGTCATCGAACTGCTGCTCCAGGTTCCTAACACGGTCCCTTAGGAACCCCATCTCGACGCACCTGGCACAGATGTGGACGTCTGGTGGGGTATCAGACTCCATGACCTCCCACATCTGACATCCAGAACAGTAAACTGCCCTGGCCCTCATACTCCCCCCTTACCCTGGATACAATACAAAGCCTTACCCTGGATACAATACAAACTGGTGGAGGAAATCAGCAGGGATCTAACACCAATCAGCTGCTTCCTCTTAGTCCTCTTCCACCAATCAGCGGCTTCCTCACTTATATGAGACTTGAATGGAACGTTGCAGTTTTGGGTTCCTCCTGCAACGGTCCCTGGGCCTCTGGAAAGCAAAGCCCCGCGCTGTTTAACTAATCACTACCCGGACGCTGCTCCTCCTCCTGCAACGGTCCCTCGGCCTCTGGAAAGCAAAGCCCCACGCTGTTTAACTACTCACTACCCGGACGCCGCTCCTCCTCCTTCAATGGTCCCTGGGCCTCTGGAAAGCAAAGCCCCGCGCTGTTTAACTACTCCCTACCCGGACGCCGCTCCTCCTCCTGCAACGGTCCCTGGGCGTCTGGAAAGCAAAGCCCCGCGCTGTTTAACTACTCCCTACCCGGACGCCGCTCCTCCTCCTGCAACGGTCCTAGGTCCCATGTTTGACCATTTAGTGCATTAGATTAAAATTGGTGGTATAGTGGACAATAAAGTAGGTTATTTACAGTTACAAAAGGATCTTAATCAATTGGGCTAAGGGCAGAAGGAGCTTAATTCAGATAAATGCGAGGTGTTGCATTTTGGTAAGCCAAACCAGGACAAGACGCACTGAAAATGGTAGGGCCTCGGAGAGTTTGTGGAACAGAGAGCCCCAGGGGTGTGGAAACAGAGTACCATGAAAGTGATGATGAGAAAGGTAGACTAGGTGATGAAGAAGCCGTTTGGCACGCTTGCCTTCATCAGTCAGGCTATTGAGTACAGTAGTTGGGCATCATTTTATGGCTGTGCAAGATGTTGGTAGGCCACATTAGGAATACTGTGTACAGTTCTGGTCTCCCTGCTACAGTCATTAAACTGGAAAGGGTGTAATTTTTTTAATTTTACCAGCACTGGAGGTTTTGAGCTATGAAGAGATAAGCTGGGTCTTTTTTCCTTGGAGCTCAGGGCTTTCCTTCCCTGGGGGTAATGGAAACTGCTATAAGGTGGGGGGGGGGGGGGAATTCACATAGAGGCTGTTGTATATATGGAATGAGCTGCCAGTGGAAATGGTAGAAGTGAGTACAATTATGACATTTAAAAAACACTCGACCGATATATGGAAAGCACACCGTGCGTGCGTGCACACACACACACAACAC
Organism: Malacoraja senta; assembly: GCA_038087875.1. Taxonomy (NCBI): domain Eukaryota; kingdom Metazoa; phylum Chordata; class Chondrichthyes; order Rajiformes; family Rajidae; genus Malacoraja; species Malacoraja senta. Next base: position 34,960,241 of record CM075977.1, on the reverse strand, counting down.
ACACACACACTTTTTTTTTCCCAATGAGCCAATGAAATTCACCGGTCAGCACCGGCTACAACCTATGAGAACCTTCGACCTCCTGGCAACCCACTAGGACCTCGTGGTGACCCACATACGGCAGGAGAATTCTCGCTACTCTCCATGGCGGCTTCATTCTGGTCACCACTAATTTTTCAACATGTTGAAAAATTCGTGGCTACCATAATGAGGCCGCGACTAGTTCCCTGAATGCGGGAATTCCTCACGACCATGAAGGCAACTCCCTGGCAACCACCTGCGAACATGTGACGACTGCATAGTCTCCTGTAGTCGCCTAAAAAGTTGCCTAAGTGGGACAGGCCCATAACAGAGACACGGTGAACGTGGAGACAGAGACTGGCATAAACACGTGGTGTCAGAAGGATTGTAGAATTATAATGCGGATTAACTACTGAGTAATATTTTTTCCCCCCTTAATTCAGGGACGGTAAGGCCAATTGTTGTCCCACCTAACACTCTCCTGATTTTCTCCATATTACAACTGTGACCACACTTGATTGTCATATATTGTTGGAGGTCTTCAACAAAATGCACCATTCAAATGAGTTTGCTTGGGTAGCTGACAACCCAACAGTACAAATGGTGAGTTCTTCAATTTTAGGTAACTAACCCACATCTTTCCCCTCCCATTTCTGTGCCAGGACCTTGACCTAACCCCCTCCTTTTTCCCCACTCCCCTCTCTTGAACCCTGGCTGACGTTGCACCACTCCCTCCCCCTCTTCCATTGGCTACACAATTTGAAACTTTTCTACCCTCAAGTTTCAAATTTCGCAGCTCTTTATCCTTTTTGGGCTTACACCTGTCTTTTCACCTCTGGTCTTTGTCCAACAATTTGCCCATCAGAAAACCCCCTTGTCTGCGTTCACCTAGTACTACCCATATTCTGTCTTATCCCGCCTCTTTTTCTGCTTTCTTTCCTCCCCTACCCCTGCAATCAGTCTGAAGAAGGCTCCTGACCCGAAATATCACCTATCCATGTTCTCTAGAGATGATGAGTTACCTCAGCACTTTGTGTCCTTCTTTAACTGGGTGTGTTTTCCTCCAGTTGATCCAGTCGTCCCATGTTGTGAGTCGGTAGGTTAATTGGCCAGGTGTGTAAGTGGTTGGTGGAATTTTGGGATGTTGGGATGTGGGAAGATTAAAATACGTTAACGTAGGATTAGTGTTAATGCAACCATTGGTGTTGACGGTTGGCAAAGACTCAGCAGGCCCTGCTTATGTGCTGTATTTCTCTGATTTCTATGGTCCCGAATAACTGGCATCAGAATTGGAAGAGTTTGTATATCTTGTAGAAGGTTGGAGAGCATGAGAGGGAGCGATCATAGTTGAAGGAGAAATTGAAAACCTGAGCTGCTGCTGAACTGGATGCCAGTGAGGGTCAGCACACAGGGAGCTTGAAGACAATGATACTCACATATGGGAGCTTGGTAAGAATATCATTGCTTTGGGGAGAGAGAGCATTGCAGAGCAAAGAAGAAACAAATGGATTTGGGGAAAATCCCATTTTCATTTGGCTTTGTAAATCAGCTATTCAGATCTTATTGAAAAACAGGGAATAAAAATAGAAAATTCTGTAGAACTTGTGGCAAGCCGGGTAGCATCTAGAAAAGCAGAAAGATAACATTTCAGATCATGCTTCTTCAACCTCAAACATCAATTGACCATCTGAGTGTTTTCAGCCATTTCTATTTGTATTTAAGATCTCCAGCAACTGCAGTTTTTAATGAAATAGAGAAGCTAATTGAAAAGCAATACTGTTAAGGATATTCCCTGGGTTTGAAAGATCTGGCTTTGAAGAAAGCCTGGTAAGAATGTTGTTTTCTTAGCGATAAAGAAAGCAGAAGGGAGTTGTTAGACTTTACTTTAGCCTTTAGAGATACAGCGTGGAAACAGGCCCTTCAGCCCACCGAGACTGCGCCAATCAGCCATCTAACACTAACACCATCCTACACACTAGGACAAATTTACAATTTTTTAAAAACTAAAACCAAAGTTTACAACCTGTACATCTGGTGGTAACTGGAGCATCTGGAGAAAACCCATGCGGTCACAGGGAGAACGTACAAACGCCATACAGACAGCACCCGTAGTCAGGATAGAACCCGGGTCTCTGGCACTGTAAGGCAGCAAATCTACCTCTGCGCCACTATGCCGCCCGATGTAATCGAAGTTTATAAAAAAATGCATCCATGACAAATTAAACATTGAGGATCTTTTTTCCTTAGCAGAGAGCACGGTTAATAATAGGACGTAAATGTAAAGGTGAATTTCCACTGCCCGAATCGCAGTAACACTGCATTCAAAAAGCAATAAAATGTAATTATAATTTAATTCAGATCTCTGAATGGACTAAATGATTGATTTTAGACTGTTGAATCAGGAGGACAGGATGTATTTTGCCTGCCACCTCCTTCAGGTTGTTTGAATGCAATGTTCTAGGTGAATATGAGACAAGAATATATACCAACTGCTTCTGATACCAACACAGTTGGCCTGTCTTTAAACACTGCTTGCCGTTCTGTGGGTTGGAAAGAGTGGATTGGCTGTTTCTGGACAGAAAATCCTTTGGAACACTTTTCTCAGGATTTGTTTATAGACCTAATCTGGGTGGGGCTGGAAGAGGGCTTGGCTGGGTGCCTTTTCATTTGTCAGATTTCTGAAGGCTATGGAAAATGTCTGAGCACTCAATTGGGACTTGGAGAAGGGTGAGATTGCATTTCAGTTGGCACTTATCCACTTAGTTACACGTCACGTATTTTTTAATTTGAAAGGATTTTCCTCTCTCCAGAACGTTTATCATTATCGTTTTATAAATGTGGAATGCTGAATAATGTTCTTAGTTATGAGTTTGCGAATTTAAGTTTTTCCAATAGAATGAGTTTGCTTTACAAAACATTATTCAACAAAAGCAATGCTTTGAGCCAGTCAAAATGCATAGGAAGTAGCTCCAGATGCTGGTTTAAACCAAAGATCGGCACAAGAAGCTGCAGTAAATCAGCGGGTCAGGCAGCATCCTTGGAGAAAAGGAATAGGTGAGGATTTCAGGTTGAGATCCTACTTCAGACTGAGTCAGGAGAAAGGGAAACGAGAGATTTAAACAGTCGTATAGAAGCCCGTGCATTCCCTCTCTCTCTGTTCCTCCCCCACCCTAGTCATCCTACTAGTTTCACTGTCATCCTGTTAAGTTTCACTGTCTATAACTTAAAACCTAGCCCACAGCAAACAATGGACCATTGTGGGGTCCATCTTTCCTTGATCATTGTTACTTTTTGCATAACTTTCATTCATTTGCCCTATATCTCTCTATATATGTCTATATATATATATATGTCTATATATCTGTCATTTCCCTTTCCCTTTCCCCTGACTCTCAGTCTGATGAATGGTCTTGACCTGAAACATCACCTATTCCTTTTCTCCAGAGATGCTGCGTGACCCACTGAGTTACTCCAGCTTTTTGTGTCTATCTTCGAGCAAGTGGTTTAGCATAGCGTCATAGTATGGAAGGATGCCATTTTGCCTGTTGAGCTTGTGGTTGCTCCCTCCTTTCTTTAGAACACTACTGTACTTTATCCTTGTGTGTCCATCTAATTTCCATTTGTAGGCAACCATGCTTTCAACCAGGAAGTTTTGGATCATGGTTATTCACTACTTAAGGCTGATTTTCCTTATGAGCCTGATTATTCTGCCCGTTGCTGTAACTCTGGGTTTTGTCCCTTACTCTGATGCAAATAATTTCTCCTTATTCACCTTAATTATTTGTAAAGGAACTTCCATCAAATCATCCCTTAACTACCACGAGGAGATTAATCCTAGTTTCTCTGGTCTATTCGGAATTGCCTCATTTCCAGGGCCATTCCACTAAATATGTTTTCTACCCTCTGCCTTGAATATCTTTCTGGAAGAATAATGAGAGGGAGTGCAGAGAAGGTTCATCAAATTGATTCCTGGGCTCGGGCATCTGCCTAATGAAAAAAGATTAAGTTGACTCTGTGTTCACTGAGAGGGATTAGAGAGGGAATCCAATTGAAACATAATAAATTCTGACAGGACTAGACAGATTGGATGTTTTCTTTGACCAGGGTGTAAGAAAACCCATGTGGTCACAGGGAGAATGTACAAACTCTGTACCGACCCATAGTTGGGATCAAACCCGGGTTTCTGCGTAAGAGTTTAGGTGACCCGGGTCCTTGTAAGGCAGCAACTCTACCAGTATGCCACCGTGTAACGGTCTTCGGTGTAAACCAGCATCTGCAGTTCCTTCCTACACCCTTATCCACTGACTTGTATTCTCATCAAAAAAGACACAAAGTGCTGGAGTAACTCAGCAGGGCGGTGCCTCAGGTCAGTGCTCGGTGCCTCAGGTCAGCTGATCAGCTGCTCCTGGAGGTACCGAGGTCTAAGCGGAAGCTCAGAGGGGATAGAGCCTTCTCTGTTGTTGCTCCGACATTATGGAACTCTCTACCTTTGAACATTAGACAGGCCACTTCAGTGTCCATTTTCAAAACTAGCCTTAAAACCCTTTTCTATTCCTTGGCTTTTGACCCTGCATGAGACTTTGCTCCTGTTTTAGTGTTTTTTATTGTTTTCACTGTCTTTTCATGTTTTGTTGTTTTGTTTTATGTTTGTGATTGGTCATGTACAGCACTTTGTTGCAACGGTGGTTGTTTTTAAAGTGCTCTATAAATAAAGTTATTATTATTATTATTATTATTATTATTATTGTGAACAAGGGGCCAAAGTCTCAGTTTAATGGGCAAGGGATTTAGGACTGCGATGAGAGAGAATGAATGTGTGGAATTCACTACCATAGGATCTGGAGATCAAGTCGCCGAATATATTTAAGCAGGAGAAATACATTTTTTATACACTAAAGTGACAAGGGTATGGAGAGAGACTAAGACTTTGGGATTGAGATAAGGAATCATCTATGATTGGATTGAATGATTAGGAAGGGCATCAAAGGTTATGGGGAGAAGGTAAGAGAATGGGGTTGAACGGGAAATTGGATCAGCCACGATCGAATGGCGGAGCACACACGATGGGTTGAATTGCCTAATTCTACTCCTACATCTTATGATTATGTATGGTTGGAACAGATTCAAACAGCTCAGTCATCAACTCCTGCACCTATTTTCTGATATTTCGACCAGAATTGAGTGCATGACTCCATTTGTGGCTAAACCAGTGTTTGATAGGTATTTATCCTGTCACTTTGAATTCTTTGATTCTATTTATAAATCCCAGGTACCACACCATATTTGATTCCAGTAAATGGTTGAATAAAGGCTTCTTGTTCAGTGCTCAATGAAGTAAAATATCGGATGTTATTTTATTTTGCTGGCATAATAATTACTGGCAAACCTGTGATCTTCAATGTTAGCGCCTTGTTTTAAAGGACTTGAAGTACAAAATTCACATTGTTCTGTTGGACGTAGACAAAAATGCTGGAGAAACTCAGCGGGTGAGGCAGCATCTATGGAGCGAAGGAATAGGCGACGTTTCGGGTCGAGACCCTTCTTCAGACTAATGTGGGTGGGGGAGGAAAAGAAAGGAAGGGGCGGAGACAGCATGCTGTGGGAGAGCTGGGAAGGGGAGGGGAAGGAGGGAGAAAGCAAGGACTACCTGAAATTGGAGAAATCAATGTTCATACCGCTGGGGTGTAAACTACCCAAGCGAAATATGGGGTGATGCTCCTCCAATTTGGGGTGGGACTCACTCTGGCCATGGAGGAGGCCCAGGACAGAAAGGTCGGATATGGAATGGGAGGGGGAGTTGAAGTGCTGAGCCACCGGGAGATCAGGTTGGTTATTGCGAACTGAGTGGATGTGTTGGGCGAAGCAATCGCCAAGCCTGCGCTTGGTGCCATCAATGTGGAGCAGTTGGCACCTGGAACAGCAGATGCACTACCTCTGCCTCACCTGGAAAGACTGCTTGGGTCCTTGAATGGAGTCGAGTGGGGAGGTCAGGGTTCTCACTTAACTTTTTTTCTCTGTTGCCAGCCTGGCAACCTCGGCAGCTTTTTAGGTTGCCAAATGACAGTTTAGGTGGTCATTTAAAACGGCCAGCATGACTTGTGCGATAATGTGCTCGGACGAAGTGCGTAGTTACCAGTCGGAATTATGGTCAATGAAGCATTCACATATTATTTCTGCTTCACATAAAGTCATAAACTAAACATATTCACCAATCAAGACATGATATATATCACAATGACAATACAGTATCTCATCTCTTTTTACACGTTGCAATGAATGCAATTTCTATTATTTCTTTCCACTTCCAAACAAAAATCTGGTTGGATTATTCAGCGTATGATCAACCTCGGTGCAGGCTTGGCGATCGCTTCGCACAACACTTCCACTTGGTTCGCAATAACCAACCTGATCTCCCGGTAGCTCAGCACTTCAACTTTCCCCCCCATTCCGAATCCGACCTTTCTGCCCTGGGCTGCCTCCATGGCCAGAGTGAGGTTCACCGCTAATTGGAGGAACAGCACCTCATATTTCGCTTGGGTAGTTTACACCCCAGCGGTATGAACATTGGTTTCTCCAATTTCAGGTAGTCCTTGCTTTCTCCCTTCTTCCCCTCCCATTCCCAGCTCTCCCACAGCCTACTGTCTCCACCTCTTCCTTTCTTTTTCTCGTCCCCCACCCCTCCCAACATCAGTCTGATGAAGGGTCTCGACCCGAAACGTCGCCTATTCCTTCACTCCATAGTTGCTGCCTCACCCGCTGATTTTCTCCAGCTTTGGCTATCAACAGGATCCCACCACTGGCCACATCTTCCCATCTCCTCCCCTGTCGGCTTTCCGCAGAGACCGCTCCCTCCGTAACTCCCTGGTCAATTCGTCCCTTCCCACCCAAACCACCCCCACTCCTGGCACTTTCCCTTGCAACCGCAGGAAATGCTACACTTGTCGCTTTACCTCCCCCCTTGACTCCATTCAAGGACCCAAGCAGTCTTTCCAGGTGCGGCAGAGGTTCACCTGCACCTCCTCCAACCTCATCTATTGCATCTGCTGCTCTAGGTGTCTGCGGCTCTACATCGGTGAGACCAAGTGTAGGCTTGCCGATCGCTTCGCCCAACACCTCCACTACCACAACACCTCGCAATAACCAACCTGATCTCCCGGTGGCTCAGCACTTCAACTCCTCCTCCCATTCCGAATCCGACCTTTCTGTCCTGGGCCTCCTCCATGGCCAGAGTGAGGCCCTTTGCAAAATTTGAGAAGCAGCACCTCATATTTCGCTTGGGCAGTTTACACCCCTGCGATATGAACATTGACCTCTAATTTCAGGTAGTCCCTGCTTTCTCCTCCACTTCCGAGCTCTCCCTCAGCCCACTGTCTCCGCCTCTTCCTTTCTTCTTCCCGCCCCCCCCCCCTCCACCCTCACATCAGTCTGAAGAAAGGTCTCGACCCGAAACGTCGCCTATTTCCTTCGCTACATAGATGCTTCCTCACCCGCTTAGTTTCTCCAGCATTTTTGTCTACCCATTCACACAAGTTCTGTTATTCCACTTTCCTCACCCACTCCCTACTCATTAGGGGCAATTTTACAGAGACAAGTTAACCTACAAAGCCAATGCGTCTTTGGGATGTGGTGGGAAACCCACACACTTGCAGGGAGAATGTGCAAATTCAACACAGACAGTGCCCGACGACAGGATCAAACACACATCTCTGGCGTGTGAGGCAGCAAGTCCACCAGCTGTGCCACTGTATTTTATTTTCCAACACACACAAAATTATACATTGATAACTCTGGTTACTTAAAAATAAAAATAAACTATCCATTTTCAGTCTGCTGCAAGTAAGGATTTCATTTCAACGTTACCTATTTCCTTCGCTCCATAGATGCTGCTGCACCCGCTGAGTTTCTCCAGCATTTTTGTGTACCTTTCATTGTTCTAACTGAGAGAATAAAACACTCTTGATTCTTGACTTACGTCGCTAATGTGTGGTATAGAAATAGTGTACACGTGATCGGTGGTCGGCATGGACAGTGGGCCGAAGGGCCTGTTTCCACGCTGTACCTTTAACTTAAACTAAAAACACAAAAAACAGAGGAAATTTAAAGAAGGGTCTCTACCCGAAAACATCACCCAATTTCTTCTATCCAGAGATGCTGGCTGCTCCATGAAGTTCCCCCGCACAATTAAAGCATGGAATAGTCTTCACCCTACCATAGTTACCCAACCAGACGCAACTACATTTAAGGTAGCTCTTTTTTCCCAAGAACCCTTTTTTGCTTGTCCAAGTCAAGAGACAAGAGAGTTTATTGTCATGTGTCCCAGATAGGACAATGACATTTTTGCTTGCTGCAGCACAACAGAATATGTAAACATAATACAGAACAGGAGATAAAAGTTCAATGTGTCTATATACCATAGAACATATATATATACACAATAAATAAACAGATAAAGTGCAATAGGCTGTTATTTTTCAGAGTTTGGTGGTGGTGGGTCCACTCCTGTTTAAATTCCATTTGGAATATTTTTGGAGGACCAGGAAACCAAGAAGCAAGAGTTACTCCAGGGAGTTAATCCAGCTCCAGGGAGTGATTCTGTGTTGGTTTTCAGCGTTCGCGGCGAGGCGGCGACCGGAGAGCAATGGCGTCCAGATCTCCCACAATGCAAAGGGAGGGAGAAAGTGGCAGTGCGCATGTGCAGGGTGGCACATGCGCACAACCACGGCCGATGATGTGTTGGCCATGGTTGTGTGCATGTAACCATATAACCATATAACCATAACAGCACGGAAACAGGCCATCTCGGCCCTTCAAGTCCGTGCCGAACATTTAAATTTTTTATTTTTTTTATTTTATTTTTATTTATTTTTAATTAAAAATAAAATACTTCCCCCTAGTCCCATCTACCTGCACTCAGACCATAACCCTCCATTCCTTTCCCGTCCATATACCCATCCAATCTATTTTTAAAGGATAACATCGAACCTGCCTCCACCACTTCCACTGGAAGCTCATTCCACACAGCTACCACTCTCTGAGTAAAGAAGTTCCCCCTAATGTTCCCCCTAAACTTCTGTCTCTTAATTCTCAAGTCATGTCCCCTTGTTTGAATCTTCCCTACTCTCAATGGGAAAAGCTTATCCACGTCCACTCTGTCTAACCCGCTCATAATTTTAAAGACCTCTATCAAGTCCCCTCTTAACCTTCTGCGCTCCAAAGAATAAAGACCTAACTTGTTCAACCTTTCTCTGTAACTTAGTTGCTGAAACCCAGGCAACATTCTAGTAAATCTCCTCTACACTCTCTCTATTTTGTTGACATCCTTCCTATAATTAGGCGACCAAAATTGTACTCCATACTCCAGAATTGGCCTCACCAATGCCTTGTACAATTTTAACATTACATCCCAACTTCTATATTCAATGCTCTGATTTATAAAGGCCAGCACACCAAAAGCTTTCTTTACCACCCTATCTACATGAGATTCCACCTTCAGGGAACTATGCACAGTTATTCCTAGATCCCTCTGTTCAACTGCATTCCTCAATTCGCTACCATTTACCGTGTACGTCCTATTTTGATTTGTCCTGCCGAGATGTAGCACCTCACATTTGTCAGCATTAAACTCCATCTGCCATCTTTCAGCCCACTCTTCCAAATGGCCTAAATCTCTCTGTAGACTTTGAAAATCTACTTCATTATCCACAACACCACCTATCTTAGTATCATCTGCATACTTACTAATCCAATTTTCCACACCTTCATCCAGATCATTGATGTACATGACAAACAACAGTGGACCCAACACAGACCCCTGAGGCACCCCACTAGTCACCGGCCTCCAACCTGACAAACAGCCATCCGCCATTTCTCTCTGGCATCTCCCATTCAGCCACTGTTGAATCCATCTTGCTACTCCACCATTAATACCCAACAATTTAATCTTCTTAACCAACCTTCCATGAGGAACCTTGTCAAAGGCCTTACTGAAGTCCATATAGACAACATCCACTGCTTTACCCTCATCAATTTCCCTAGTAACCTCTTCGAAAAATTCAAGAAGATTAGTCAAGCATGACCTTCCAGGCACAAATCCATGTTGACTGTTCCTAATCAGACCCTGCTTATCCAGATGCTTATATATATTATCTTTAAGTATCCTTTCCATTAATTTGACCACCACTGACGTCAAACTAACAGGTCTATAATTGCTAGGTTTACTCTTCGAACCCTTTTTAAACAACGGAACAACATGCGCAGTACGCCAATCCTCCGGCACTATTCCCGTTTCTAATGACATTTGAAATATTTCTGTCATAGCCCCTGCTATTTCTACACTAACTTCCCTCAATGTCCTAGGGAATATCCTGTCAGGACCTGGAGACTTATCCGTTTTCATATTTTTCAAAAGTGTCCGCACCTCCTCTTCTTTGAATCTCACAGTTTCCATTGCTACTCTGCTCGTTTCCCTTACCTCACATAATTCCATATCCTTCTCCTTCGTGAATACCGAAGAAAAGAAATTGTTCAATATCTCCCCCATCTCTTTTGGCTCTGCAGATAGCTGTCCACTCTGACTCTCTAATGGACCGATTTTATTCCTTGTTATCCTTTTGCTATTAATATAGCTGTAGAAACCCTTTGGATTTACTTTCACCTTACTTGCCAAAGCAACCTCATATCTTCTTTTAGCTTTTCTAATTTCTTTCTTAATATTCTTTTTACATTCTTTATACTCCTCAAGCACCTCATTTACTCCATGCTGCCTATAATTATTGTAGATCTCTCTCTTTTTCCGAACCATGTATCCAATTTCCCTTGAAAACCATGGCTCTTTCCATTTTTTACTATTTCCTTTCAACCGAACAGGGACATAAAGATTCTGTACTCTTAAAATTTCACCCTTAAATGTCCTCCATTTTTCTTCTACATCCTTCCCATAAAACAACATGTCCCAATTCACTCCTTTTAAATCCTTTGGCATCTCCTCAAAGTTAGCCTTTCTCCAAACAAAAATCTCAACCCTAGGTCCAGTTCTGACCCTCTCCATAATTATATTGAAACTAATGGTATTGTGATCACTGGACCCGAAGTGCTCCCCGACGCATACCTCCGCCACTTGCCCTGTCTCATTTCCTAACAGGAGGTCCAGCACTGCCCCTTCTCTAGTAGGTACCTCTATGTATTGCTGCAAAAAACTATCTTGCACACATTTTACAAACTCCAAACCATCCAGCCCTTTTACAGAATGTGTTTCCCAGTCTATGTGTGGAAAATTGAAATCTCCCACAATCACTACCTTGTGCTTACTACTAATATCTGCTATCTCCTTACATATTTGCTCTTCCAATTCTCGCTCCCCATTTGGCGGTCTATAATACACCCCTATAAGTGTTGCTACACCTTTCCCATTTCTCAGTTCCACCCAAATAGCCTCCCTAGACGAGCCCTCTAATCTATCCTGCCAAAGCACTGCTGTAATATCTTCCTTGACAAGCAATGCAACACCCCCACCTCTTGCCCCTCCAATTCTATCACCCCTGAAGCAACGAAATCCTGGAATATTTATTTGCCAATCACAGCCCTCCTGCAACCATGTTTCACTGATCGCCACAACATCATACTTCCAGGTGTCAATCCAGGCTCTAAGCTCATCCACCTTTCTTACAATGCTCCTAGCATTAAAATATACACATTTAAGAAACCCACCACCACTTATTCTCTGTTTATTATCTTTTTCTTCTTTCTCCCCTACATTTTGGGTCCGAGTGCTTCCCTTCTCTGCCTCCTGCCTCCCACATTTTCCACTAGCTTTCTCTATTTGAGTCCCTCCCCCCAACCGTTCTAGTTTAAAGTCTCCCCAGTAGCCTTTGCAAATCTCCCCGCCAGGATATTGGTGCCCCTCGGGTTCAAGTGCAACCCGTCCTTTCTGTACAGGTCACTCCTTCCCCAAAAGAAATCCCAATGATCCAGAAATTTGAATCCCTGCCCGCTGCACCAGTTCCTCAGCCACGCATTTATCCTCCACCTCACTCCATTCCTACTCTCACCGTCACGTGGCACAGGTAGTAATCCTGAGATTGTTACCTTTGTAGACCTTCTCCTTAACTCTCCTCCCAACTCCCTAAATTCTCCTTTCAGGGGGAGGATGTGCAGGCTGTGGCAGTGCGCATATGCAAGGCAACCGGCCATGCCGGCGGATGAGGAGCGGGCGGAGAGCGGAGACCCGGCGGCCCGGACATGGATGCGGATGGTGGGCGGAGACGGAGAGTGACAGAGAGAGAGAGAGCTAGAGAGGGGAGCCCGCTCAGAGTTGAACGATAGGTGTCCCGGGTGCTTGCCAAGCCAGGCAAAATGGCAGGGCTCTTAGGTTGCCCAGCGTGACTTTAGGTCGCCATTGGCACCCGGGCAACAGTTAATTTCGAGCCCTGGAGGTAAAGCGACAAGTGTAGCATTTCCTGCGGTTGCAAGGGAAAGTGCCAGGAAAAGGGGTGGTTTGGGTGAGAAGGGACGAATTGACCAGGGAGTTACGGAGGGAGCGTTCTCTGCGCAAAGCAGAAGGGGAGGAGAGGGGAAGATGTGGCCAGTGGTGGGATCCCGTTGGAGGTGGCGAAAATGTCGGAGGTTATTTGTTGTATGTGACGGCTAGTAGGGTGGAAGGTGAGGACAAGGGGGACTCTGCCCTTGTTACGAGTGGGGGGGAAAGGGAGTGAGAGCAGAGCTACGGGGTATAGAAGAGACCCTGGTGAGAGCCTCATCTATAGTAGACGAGGGGACCCCCCGTTCCCTGAAGAATGAGGACATCTCCGATGCCCTGGTGTGGAACACCTCATCCTGGGTGCAGATGCGGTGTAGATGGAGGAATTGGGAGTTGGGGATAGAGCCCTTACAGGAAGCGGGGTGGGAAGAAGTGTAGTCCAGATAGCCATGGGAGTCACTGGGTTTGTAGTAGATGTCGGTTAGTAGTCTGTTACCTAAGGGTCTCTACCCAAAACGTCGCCGATTCCTTTGCTCCATAGATACTGCCTCACCCGCTGAGTTTCTCCTGCATTTTTGTCTACCTTCGATTTTTCCAGCATCTGCAGTTTTTTCTTAAACATTTATTCTGTTGGACAATCTGTTGCCTCCCTAAATTCCTTATTGCTCTTTTAGGATGGTCCTCAAAACCTATTTCTTTGGCTTAGTTTGGGTTAAACCCTGGGTGGTATATTTTGTTTCCTGCCAATCCTGTGCGGCACTATAAATATTTGATGAGTAGAATATGCTTTGTAAATGTATTATGTTGATCTTTGATCGGTCAGTCTTGGTCTGGTCACCTTGGTTTTATATATTTTGTACTAATTGGTCAAATGTAAACCATGTTTCTGTGGTTTACACCTCCAGCCTAACAACCTATAATTTTCAAAAATATGCCCTTAAGGGCATCTCTCCATTGAGAATTAACACAGGAAAGCCTGGTTAATGGAGTGAATAGATTGTTGTGGATTTACAAATCACTCGCTTCAAAACCTGCCTGTTTATGTTTCTAAAAACATTGAACATTTCAAAGATTGTGAAATCTACCTGCAGTATTGAAAAATGTGGATTTAACATTAAAGCTTGAGGTTCTGACTCAAACGTGATGTGTATCTACAAAGGAGGAGCTAGCTGAAAAGCTTTTGTTGGCAAGTACAATTATTTGCATGATGTAACATGTTTAAACAGAGAGAAAACATCCTACTGCCTATCCAAAAATGAAGGTCAACCCAATGTAAAAACAAATAAAAGCAAGAGTAGGCCATTCAGTACCTATCCCTCAGTTTACTTAATATTCAGAAATGTCTAAAACTTGTACTGTTTACCTTTGTTAACCCACTTTCTCGGGTAGGAATAATTGATCTAAGAGCATTTTTTTTAATGACGGCCTGGGCATTTGTTCTATTGTCCTCAGGCCAATGTTTTCATTGCTGCATCAGTAATCAGTATATACTGAAAGCGGGTAATGTGCTCATTAACACTTTGCTGTCTGAGTGCTCGTGTTAAATTGGCTGTTATCTTTTCCACATTAAAGGAGTACCTGCGCTTCAATTGGAGGCTGTGAAGTGTTGAGGGGAATTTTTCAAATTGTGACAGTCCTTTTTATAAATGCAAATTTTATCTTTACTTCATTGCTATTTATTTTATCCTGATACCTGCCATCGATGCCTTCAGATCCTTGGCTGATCAAGAAAACAGTCAGTAGAGTGTGTTTAAGAAAAATGTTTTACTCAACTAAATTTGGAGTCTTATTTCCTTTAGAATTTGAAGGATTAACTGCGTGAAGATTGCTGCAAATTTAATTTGATTTGTAACTTGTTTGATTTCCGTTGATAAGGACTTGATTTAATCTTTCGTCATATGAAAGCAGTCCATCAGATTTATCATTTAAAGTACTCCATGCTATCGATTATGGAACATGTAATATAGAACATGTAATATAGATTATAGACAATATAGATTATTTATAGAACATGTAATATAGATTATGAAAGAAAACTGGCAGGGAACATAAAAACTGACTGCAAAAGTTTTTATAGATATGTGAAGAGAAAGAGATTAGTTAAAACAAATGTAGGTCCCTTGCAGTCAGAAACAGGTGAATTGATCATGGGGAACAAGGATATGGCGGACCAATTGAATAACTACTTTCGTTCCGTCTTCACTAAGGAAGGCATAAATAATCTGCCGGAAATAGCAGGGGACCACGGGTCAAAGGAGATGGAGAAACTGAGTGAAATCCAGGTTAGTCGGGAAGTGGTGTTGGGTAAATTGAATGGATTAAAGGCCGATAAATCACCAGGGCCAGATAGGCTGCATCCCAGAGTACTTAAGGAAGTAGCTCCAGAAATAGTGGATGCATTAGTGATAATTTTTCAAAACTCTAGATTCTGGAGTAGTTCCTGAGGATTTGAGGGTAGCAAACGTAACCCCACTTTTTAAGAAGGGAGGGAGAGAGAAAACGGGGAATTACAGACCAGTTAGTCTAACATCGGTAGTGGGGAAACTGCTAGAGTCAGTTATTAAAGATGGGATAGCAGCACATTTGGAAAGTGGTGAAATCATTGGACAAAGTCAGCATGGATTTACGAAAGGTAAATGATGCCTGACGAATCTTATAGAATTTTTCGAGGATGTAACTAGTAGAGTGGATAGGGGAGAACCAGTGGATGTGTTGAATCTGGACTTTCAGAAGGCTTTCGACAAGGTCCCACATAAGAGATTAATATGCAAACTTAAAGCACACGGTATTGAGGGTTCAGTATTGATGTGGATAGAGAACTGGCTGGCAAACAGGAAGCAAAGAGTAGGAGTAAACGGGTCCTTTTCACAATGGCAGGCAGTGACTAGTGGGGTACCGCAAGGCTCAGTGCTGGGACCCCAGCTATTTACAATTTATATTAATGAACTGGATGAGGGAATTGAAGGCAACATCTCCAAGTTTGCGGATGACACTAAGTTGGGGGGCAGTGTTAGCTGTGAGGAGGATGCTAGGAGACTGCAAGGTGACTTGGATAGGCTGGGTGAGTGGGCAAATGTTTGGCAGATGCAGTATAATGTGGATAAATGTGAGGGTATCCACTTTGGTGGCAAAAACAGGAAAGAAGACTATTATCTAAATGGTGGCCGATTAGGAAAAGGGGAGATGCAGCGAGACCTGGGTGTCATGGTACACCAGTCATTGAAAGTAGGCATGCAGGTGCAGCAGGCAGTGAAGAAAGCGAATGGTATGTTAGCTTTCCTGGGATGTCAGGACTTTCATGTGAAGAAAGACTGGATAGACTTGGCTTATACTCGCTAGAATTTAGGAGATTGAGAGGGGATCTTATAGAAACATACAAAATTCTTATGGGGTTGGACAGGCTAGATGCAGGAAGATTGTTCCCCGATGTTGGGGAAGTCCAGGACAAGGGGTCACAGCTTAAAGATAAGGGGGAAATCCTTTAAGACCGAGATGAGAAAAAACTTTTTCACACAGAGAGTGGTGAATCTCTGGAACTCTCTGCCACAGAGGGTAGTTGAGGCCAGTTCATTGGCTATATTTAAGAGGGAGTTAGATGTGGCCCTTGTGGCTAAAGGGATCAGGGGGTATGGAGAGAAGGCAGGTATGGGATACTGAGTTGGATGATCAGCCATGATCATATTGAATGGTGGTGCAGGCTCGAAGGGCCGAATGGCCTACTCCTGCACCTATTTTCTATGTATCTATGTAATCTTAGACTATGGTTTTTCTCCCTCTCCTTGCATTTGTCAGCACTCCAACATTTTAACTTTACCAAAACTAGCTTTTAGCATTCCAGATCATTGTTAAAAGATAAACCTTTTGAAGTTTTACTCTGCAGTTTTTCAACTAAATTCTGTGCTTGCTCTGCAAATGTCTCAATTTTCTTCTTTTCCATCTGGAGGAGCTTGGAACCGCAGGTCAACTTAACAACAGAGGCCATAGTTACCGATGGAAAGAAGGCCTGATGGCTGGGGTGCAGCTTTTATTTGAAAAGAATTGGGTTTGTGAGGCTAGACAAATATGCTGGAAAAACTCAGCGGGTGAGGCAGCATCTATGGAGCGAACGAATCGGGCAACGTTTCTGGTCGAGACCCTTCTTCAGACTGATGTGAGGGTGGGGGGAGGGGAGGAGAGGGGGGGGGCAGGAAGAAGAAAGGAGGAGGTGGAGACAGTGGGCTGAGGGAGAGCTGAGAAGGGGAGGAGAAAGCAGGGACTACCTGAAATTAGAGAAGTCAATGTTCATACCGCTGGGGTGTAAACTGCCCAAGCGAAATATGAGGTGCTGCGGCTCCAATTTACGGTGGGCCTCACTGGCCATGGAGGAGGACCAGGACAGAAAGGTCGGATTCGGAATGGGAGGGGGAGTTGAAGAGCTGGGCCACCGGGAGATCAGGTTGGTTATTGCGAATCGAGCAGAGGTGTTGGGCGAAGCGATCGCCAAGCCTACGCTTGGTCTCACCGATGCAGAGCAGCTGACACCTAGAGCAGCGGATGCAATAGATGAGGTTGGAGGAGGTGCAGGTGAACCTCTGTCGCACCTGGGTCCTTGAATGGAGTTAAGGGGGGAGGTAAAGTGACAAGTGTAGCATTTCCTGCGGTTGCAAGGGAAAGTGCCAGGAGAAGGGGTGGTTTGGGTGGGAAGGGACGTATTGACCAGGGAGTTACAGAGGGAGCGGTCTCTGGGGAAAGCAGACGGGAGGAGATGGGAAGATGTGGCCAGTGGTGGGATCCCGTTGGAGGTGGCGAAAATGTCGGAGGATTATTTGTTGTATGTGACGGCTGGTATGGTGGAAGGTGAGGACAAGGGGGTCTCTGCCCTTGTTACGAGTGGGTGGATGGGGAGTGATGGCAGAGTTACGGGGTATAGAAGAGACCCTGGTGAGAGCCTCATCTATAGTAGAAGAGGGGAACCCCCGTTCCCTGAAGAATGAAGACATATCCGATGCCCTGGTTTGGAACACCTCATCCTGGATGCAGATGCGGCATAGACGGAGGAATTGGGAGTAGGGGATGGAGTCCTTACAGGAAGCAGGGTGGGAAGAAGTGTAGTGCAGATAGCCATGGGAGTCAGTGGGTTTATAGTGGATGTCGGTCCGTAGTTTATCACCTGCGATGGAGATAGTGAGGTCAAGAAATGGTAGGGAAATGTCGGAAATGGTCCAGGTGTATTATGAGTGCCGGATGGAAGTTAGTGGTGAAATGGATGAAGTCAGTGAGTTGTGTGTGGGTGCAGGAGGTAGCACCAATGCAGTTGTCGATGTAGCGGAAGTAGAGTTCTGGGATAGGGCCCTGGTACGCCTAGAACAAAGATTGTTCGACGTACCCTACAAAGAGGCAAGCATAGCTAGGGCCCATACGCATGCCCATAGTTACGCCTTGTATTTGGAAGAAATGGGAGGAGTCAAACGATAAGTCGTTACGTGTAAGGACCAGCTCCGCTAGGCAGAGGAGAGTATCAGTATACATAGAAACATAGAAAATAGTTGCAGGAGTAGGCCATTTTACCCTTTGAGCCTGCACTGCCATTCAATATGATCATGGCTGATCATCCAACTCAGTATCCTGTACCTGCCTTCTCTCCATACCCCCTGATCCCTTTAGCCACAAGGGCCACATCAACTCCCTTTTAAATATAGCCAATGAACTGGCCTCAACTACTTTCTGTGGGAGAGAATTCCACAGATTCACCACTCTCTGTGTGAATTTTTTTTTCTCATCTAGGTCCTAAAAGACTTCCCCCTTATCCTTAAACTGTGACCCCTTGTTCTGGACTTCCCCAACATCGGGAACAATCTTCCTGCATCTAGCCTGTCCAACCCCTTAAGAATTTTGTATGTTTCTATAAGATCCCCCCTCAATCTTCTAAATTCTAGCGAGTACAAGCCGAGTCTATCCAGTCTTCATATGAAAGTCCTGCCATCCCAGGAATCAGTCTGGTGAACCTTCTCTGTACTCCCTCTATGGCAAGAATGTCTTTCCTCAGATTAGGAGACCAAAACTGTACGCAATACTCCAGGTGTGGTCTCACCAAGACCCTGTACAACTGCAGTAGAACCTCCCTGCTCCTATACTCAAATCCTTTTGCTATGAATGCTAATATACCATTCGCTTTCTTCACTGCCTGCTGCACCTGCATGCCTACTTTCAATGACTGGTGTACCATGACACCCAGGTCTAGTTGCATCTCCCCTTTTCTAATCGGCCACCATTCAGATAATAGTCTACTTTCCTGATCTTGCCACCAAAGTGGATAACCTCACATTTATCCACATTATACTGCATCTGTCATGCATTTGCCCACTCACCCAACCTATCCAAGTCACCTTGCAGCCTCCTAGCATCCTCCTCACAGCTAACACTGCCCCCCAGCTTCGTGTCATCCGCAAACTTGGAGATGTTGCATTCAATTCCCTCGACCAAATCATTAATATATATTGTAAATAGCCGGGGTCCCAGCACTGAGCCTTGCGGTACCACACTAATCACTGCCTGCCATTCTGAAAAGGACCCGTTTACTCCTACTCTTTGCTTCCTGTCTGCCAGCCAGTTCTCTATCCACATCAATACTGAACCCCCAATACCGTGTGCTTTAAGTTTGCATACTAATCTCTTATGTGGGACCTTGTCGAAAGCCTTCTGAAAGTCCAGATATAACACATCCACTGGTTCTCCCTTATTCACTCTACTAGTTACATCCTCGAAAAATTCTGTAAGTTTCGTCAGACATGATTTACCATTCGTAAATCCATGCTGACTTTGTCCAATGATTTCACCACTTTCCAAATGTGCTGCTATCCCATCTTTACTAACTGACTCTAGCAGTTTCCCCACTACCGATGTTAGACTAACTGGTCTGTAATTCCCCGTTTTCTCTCTCCCTCCCTTCTTAAAAAGTGGGGTTACGTTTGCTACCCTCCAATCCTCAGGAACTACTCCAGAATCTAAAGAGTTTTGAAAAATTATCACTAATGCATCCACTATTTCTGGGGATTGGTTGGTTCTGCGGTCGAGGAAGAAACGGAGGGCTTTAAGACCCTCCTGGTGGGGAATGGAGGTGTAGAGTGACTGGACATCCATGGTGAAGATGAGGGAATGGGGGCCTGGAAAATGGAAGTCATGGAGTAGACGAAGTGCATGTGAGGTGTCTTGAACATAGGTAGGGAGGGAGTTAACCACGGGGGATAGGATAGAGTCGAGATATGTGGAAATAAGTTCGGTGGGACACGAACAGGCAGAAACAATGGGTCTGCCAGGACAGTCAGGTTTGTGGATTTTGGGGAGAAGGTAAAATCGGACCTTGCAGGGCTGGGGAACGATGAGGTTGGAGGCTTGGTTAAATTACTGGACTCTATATCATGGAGGGTGGAGACAAATTTCACTGTGCCAGATAGAGCTTTTGATTACTCTTTTATTGGTCATCTGGACTGTTAAGAGTTGGTTTTGGTTAAAAATAAATCCTCTAGATCTGCTGACGTATGTAGGCAGAGGAAGAAAATCTTGAGACAGTATTTAGAACAGTGTTTTAGAGGGTTAATTAACACTGGCTATAAATAGTCTGAATGCTAATTTCTTCATGATCAGCTGTCAAACCCAAAATACGCTTCGTCATTGATTTTCAGATTTTATTTATTTTTTTACTTTTATTTTTATCTAAAATAACCTTAAAATAGTCATACAAAATAATTAGCTAAAATAAAAATAATTACCATAATGATAAAAACTTAATATGTTTAATCTACCCACATTAAAGTCGAATATTTATTTATACAACATTTGTCTTTATAAGCAGTGTTTCAAGAAAGTAATTTCCATAATTCTCGTGAATCGGGTGTTTGATTTGGCACCATTAGATGGATTGGCGTTAGAGATTAACGTGGTCGTTTAGTGTTGCCTGCCTGATCTTTTTCTTAATCAATGGGGTCACATTTGCTATCTTCCAATGCACAGGAACCAATGCAGAATCTATAGATATAATTTTGGAAGATGATGACCAGAACACTCGCGTATCTCTAAATCGATCATTTTCAAAGTTACTCAATGTAGATCATCAGGTCCTTGGGATTTGTTGGCTTTAAATCTTGTCAACCAATCTAGTAATATGCTTTCTCTTACATTAATTTCTTCAGTTCCGCAATGTTACTGGAACTTTGGTGCTCTCATTTGTCTGTCAATTTTTGTGTCTTCTGTGGTTCAATTGTATTTTATTGTCAAGTGTACCTAAGTACAGTGACATTTATTTTGTATACAGTTCCATGACAATTCTACTATGCATTAGGTGCAATTATACTAAGTATGAAATACAGGAGAGGTGCCAGAAGACTGGAGGGTGGCAAATGTTGTGCCTCTATTCAAGAAGAGCTGTGGGGAAAAGACTGGGAATTATAGACCAGTGAGGATAACATCTGTAGTTGGAAAGTTACTAGAGAGTATTCTGAGGAACAGGATAGATATGCATTTAGATGGACAAGGGCTGATTAGGGATAGTCAGCATGGTTTTGCACATGGGAGGTCCTGTCTCACAAATCTGATTTGAGTTTTTTGAAGATGTGATCAAAAAGGTTAATGAGCACAGAGCTGTAGATGTTGTACATATAGACTTCAGTAAAGTGTTCGACAAGGTTTCGACATAGTAGGCTGGTCTGGAAGGTTTGATTGCATGGGATCCATGGGGAGATAGTCGAATAGATTTTAAAAATGGCTTAATGGAAGGAAGCAGAGGGTGATTGTGGAAGGTTGCTTATCAGACTGGAATCCTGTGACTAATGGTGTGCTTTGGGGTTAATTACTGTTTGTCTTCTATATTTGTATGAGAACATACATGACAAGATTAGCAAGTTTGCTGATGATATAAACATGGGTGGTAGTGTAGAAAGTGAAGATGGTTGTCAAAAATTGCAACAAGATCTTGATCATCTAGATGGGCTAAGGAATGGTTGATGTAATTTAATACAGAGAATAGTGAGGTGTGGCATTTTGGAAAGTCTAACATGGGCAGGGCCTACACAGTGAAAGATAGGGCTCTGGGGAGTGATGTAGAGCAGAGGGATCCAAGAGTTCAGATGCATAGTTCCTTAAAGGTGGCGTCACAGGCAGATAGGGTGTTCAAAAAGGCTTTTGCCACATTGGCTTTTATCAGTCAGAGTATTGAGTATAGAAGTTGGAAAGTCATGTTGCAGTTATATGAGACGTTGGTGAGGCCACATTTAGAGTATTGTGTTCAGTCCCCAGATGCTCAAAATACAATGGAATGAATGAATACGTTTATTGGCCAAGTATGTACACATACAAGGAATTTACCTTGGTGCTCCGCTCGCATACAGTAAACCATTAAGAATAAAACATAAAACATTAAGAATAAAACATTATAGTTTAATCATGTGAATGAAATAAAATACCAGAGCAAAAGGAGGCTACAGACTTTTGGTTTAATTCCTCATCCATTTCCTACCTCTCACCCTGCCTCATTTTAATTCTCTTGTCGCTGACTATCTGTGACCAGCACTTGCTTTTATTTCCTTTTTACACGTTAAAAGATACTCATGGACTCTAGTTCTTATATTTCATGCCAGTTTAGTTTCAGATTCTATCTTCCCATAATCAGTTCCTTGGATGCCCTTTGCTGTATGCTAAAATATTTACAGTGTGTTGGCCTACTTTGATTTTGAGCAACTGTGCAAGTCTCTTCCTTTGATTTAATACTACCTTTTATTTTTTTCATTGCATCCCTAGATGGACCATTTTTTCCAGTTGTGTTCCTGTTACTTCTAATGTATATTTATTTTGAAAATCACGCAGTTCTTCAAATTTTGGTCCAACATCATATCTTTTTAATGAAGTTTTCCAAATGTGTACAGCCACCTCATCCCCTGCTATCTTTATAGTTTAGTTTGTTTCCATTTCAGGCTAGATGCAGGAAGATTGTTCCCGATGTTGGGGAAGTCCAGAACAAGGGGTCACAGTTTAAGGATAAGAGGGAAATCTTTTAGGACCGAGATGAGAAAAAAAAAATTCACACAGAGAGTGGTGAATCTCTGGAATTCTCTGCCACAGAAGGTAGTTGAGGCCAGTTCATTGGCTATATTTAAGAGGGAGTTAGATGTGGCCCTTGTGGCTAAAGGGATCAGGGGGTATGGAGAGAAAGCAGGTACAGGATACTGAGTTGGATGATCAGCCAGGATCATATTGAATGGCGGTGCAGGCTCGAAGGGCCGAATGGCCTACTCCTGCACCCATTTTCTATGTTTCTATGTTAGTGTTGGATTGAACTACATCACTTTCAGATCCGATGTAAAACTTAATCAGATGATTGTCCCACTTCCTTACAGACCCTTGAATAGGGAGCTATTAATGACCCATTTTTCATTTGCGCAGTGTGGGATCTAAAGCCTTTCCTCAAGTGATTCCCAAAACATAATTGATCTAGTAAACCATCTTGTGCACATTTCATTTGTCCCTCATCTTATATCTTTTCCATTAATCTACAGACTCGCTGTAGATGAAATGCTCCCTGACTACTACATTAATCTGGTTTTATTTTCCGATATCTGCTTTGCCTATTATAACAACTATGACTTGGTGGCCAAACAGTAACTTCCAGCAAATGTTTGCTGCCCTTCTTATGTCTCTGCTCCACTCAAACTGATTCTAATTCTATATTATGATCTGCTGAGCCAAATTATTTCTCACCTCTGTACTGATCTCATCCCATACTAATAGCACTGCTCCACCTCCTTTAACTTTTTGGTCTGACCTTCCTAAATGTCAAATAACCTTGAATATTCAATGTTGAGCTCCAGTCACTTTGCAGCCACGTTTCTGTATTGGCAATAAGATCCACCCTTTCACTTGTGCCATTAATTGATCTGTCTTGTGAATGCAACATGCATTTAAAATTAGTATATTTTAATTTTGCCCTTTAAAACTTTTCAATATTTATTTTGATGCTTGCTGTACTCTTCCCAGCCTATTTATTTTGTTTGTTATTTTTCTAGCATCCATTTCCAGTTATTTTCTCACCTTCCTGAATTCAAAGGTTCCATGACCGTTGTCAAGTTAATGTCAGCCTCCTTTCACATTCCTTCTTGTGAGGATATTGGCCCCAGCCTTATTGCAGTGTTACCTGTACAATTCATACACGTAGCCATCTAGGCAATAAATTGCCAGCTAATCTATGCTGGCAAAGATTTGCTGCCTCCTTTGCCATCCTCCCACTCTTTATAACATCGATACGTGACGTTCCGGGTCGAGACCCTTCTTCAGACGGTCTGAAAATGAGTCTGAAGAAGGGTCCTGACCTAAAACGCCGCCTATCCATGCTCTCCGGAGATGCTGCTTGATCTGCAGAGTTGTTCCAGCATTTTGCATCCTTTTGTGTAACACAGCATCTGCAGTTCCTTGCTTCTATTCTCTCACTCTTTATACTTGCACACTAGTGTCTCTCCCCAGGTGCACTTGTTGTGGTTCAATATTCTTAAACAGACTAAAATGCAAATAAAATCAGTGATCAAGCAGTACAATCTTTATTTTGCCAGGCGGGTGTGGTAAAACTCTTAACAGTATGCAGATTATAGACTATACAGAGTTCTCATCCCCACACAAAGGGGCAGTGATCGAATTACATATACTCCAATAATCGACGATTCAGCAATACGTTATCTATAAAGCTTAGCACAGCCTCTTGCTTCTTAAGATTGACAGATCCTAAAGATTGAAAGCATAAGAAGATTGACAGGTTCTTCTGACAGAGGAAGAAGGTTATATTTCTGCAGAACAAGCATTTTGTTTTTTTCTACTTATGACGCACATCATAATATTGTGGAACAAGGGTTAGTTCCTATGTTTATGTTACAGAGGAGACGTTCGTGAAACTTGTGCTTGTTATCTCGCTTATGTTATTGGAATGGGAACATCAACAGTCTGCTAGCTTTGTTAATGTACTGAAAGCAAAGGTTAGTGCGTTTTGCTGGCCTTTCAATTTAATAGAAGAAGGTTAAAGCTTGTCTTAGTTTCATCGGAATCCATTTTGTAATTTTAAATCATTATTAACTTCCACACACTGCCTGTCAGAGCATTCATGTCACAAAGTGGTTCGCAGCCTGTGTAGTCACTGTCGCAATGCTAATGCAAACGGCTGTAATTAAGTTATTGAGGGAGAAATATTGGCCAGTTCAGTGTAGAAAGCTCCGTAGCAGTTCTTCAATGTAGTGCTATGGGATCTTTCACCAGAGCAAGCCAGGGTCTGGCTTTATTGCTCTATCTGAAGCATAGCACTTGCGACTGCACTAACACTCAGTATTGAGCTGGTGTGTTAGCATGGACTGCAGACCCTCAATTGTTTTACCCATCGAGCCGCAGCTGACACCAGTCTCAACCAGCACACAGAATCGATGTCCACAGTTGCATCATTGTCTCCTGATTATAAACACTATGATTTCTCTAGCATGCTGCAGGTGACTGAAGGATTGTCATACAATGCAAACTATGCCTAAAATCAATTGCAGTTCCTTTGCCGTGTCCAGGTGAGAATAAGGGGGATAATCACCAAGTCATTTCACAGGACTAGTGGTGTTGCTGTTTGCAGCTGGGCTATAAACCCGCAGGCTTCTGATGGATGTCCGATCTCTAAGGAGGTCCCAACACCTTTAGAGAGGAAATACAGCTGTTGAAAGTTATGGATATCTAAGATAGTTGTTTTTAAGCAGGAAGTTAGTTCATTGTCTGCTCGTGGAGTTTATATGATCGACGATCCATGTCAGAAAGTGAGGCAGCTGGCTATCCGGGTCCCTGCAACTAGGGGAGCAGGAGGATTTCAGGATCCCTTTCAACCTCCCAGGTTTATTCTGTCGATTACAGGAATAAAGAGGTCTCACTGCAGTCACAGAAGGATCGTTAAAACTATGCTTGGAGTTTAGATTAACCAACTTTTCATGCAGGAAGGGGGTAAAAGCAAGGGAATGGGAGGAGGCAGTGTATGTATTCGTTACCTAAACTTAACTCTACTTTTATATTAACTGTACTTCTCTTTCTACAGATGCTGTCTGACATGTGTGTTTGTCACATGTTTTGCTTTTGTTTCATAAGTCCATAAGTGATAGGAGCAGAATTAGGCCATTCGGCCCATCAAGTCTACTCTGCCTTTCAATCATGGCTGATCTATCTCTCCCTCCTAACCCCATACTCCTGCTTTCTCCCCATAACCCATGACACCCGTACTAATCAAGACTAAACTGCCTTCGTGTCTATTGCACTTGAGTTTTTTTAATTTTCATCTGTCAATCCCATTTGTACTTTTTGTTAAAGAAACATCGAGCATGGGTACTTGTTAATTGCTTCTTTTTCTTGATCTTTTTCAGAGCTGTGTTGGTGCGACTGGAGGGATGCAATCATCCTGTCATTATGAAAGGTCTCTGTGCAGCATGCGGTCAAGACTTGACTCAGTAAGTTCTTTATCCTTGCATCCACTTGCTCTTAATACAAAATGTACACTGTAGTGAGATGAGAAGCAGATTGATGGAATCATCACTTTGCATAGTAATCTTCCCTTCCAGAGGTTTGGACTTGCCTTACTAGGATAACCTAAATGGAGTTGTTTGTATACAGCATTTCCATGACAGAGGAGCATAATTAGGCCTTACGACCTATTGAGTCTGCCTCACCATTCCATCCTGGTTGATCTACTTTTCCCTCTCAACTCCATTCTCCTGTATTCTCCCCTTAACTTTTGATGCCCTTACTAATCAAGAACCGATCAATCTCCGCTTTAAAAATACCCAAAGACGACCACCACAGCCGCCTGTGGCTATGAATTCCACAAAAATCACCACCCTCTGGCTAAAGAAAGTCCTCCTCATTTCCATTCTAAAGGTATGTCCTTTTATTCTAAGGCTGTGCCCGCTGGTCCTAGACTCTCTCACTACTGGAAGCATCCTCTCCACATCCACTCCATCTAGGCCAGGTAGGTTTTCTGATGAAGGAAAAACTTGCATTTTGCAACCATGTCCCAAAATTCTCTATTCCCAATGAAGTCACCTCAAACGTGTGCTGGACAAACAATAACATGTTGAGAGCCAAATTGTAATGTTAGGTGCTGACATGCAGAGAGTAAATGTTGACTCTATGCCATTAACACCTGGCAGCTCCTCTTCGAAATAACGCAATGGGGTCTTTAGTTTTAAATTTAGCGATACAGCGTGGAAACAGGCCCTTCAGCCCACCGTGTCCGCACCGACCAGCGATCCCCGTATACTAGCACTATCCTACAAACTAGGGACAATCTACATTCTTTACCAAAGCCAATTAACCTCCAAACATGTACGTCTTTGAATTGTGGGAGAAAACCGGAGCACCCGGGGAAACCCACGTGGTCACAGGGAGAACGTACAAACTCCATAAGACAGCACCCGTGATTACGATCGAACCTGGGTCTCTGGTGCTGTAAGGCAGCAATTCTACCGCTGCGCCACCATGCCACCCCAGTCCTTCTCTTCCATCTGAGAGCAGGTGGAACCTTGGCTTAACACCTCGTATAAGATAGGGCCACTGATGAAATGATGCAGTACAAAATCGGGGCCATCAGCTTTCACTTATCCTATCCTAACCCATTTTATTCACCCCACATTCTAATCAAATCCCCCCAGATTCTAACCTTCACTTGCACATTAGGGGCACTTGACAGTGGCCAATTAATCTACCAGTCCGCACATCTTTGGGATATATTAGGGGAAACGCGAGCACTTGGTGGAGATCTATGCATTCACAGGGAGAATAGTAAGATTAAATGAGAACTTACCAGTTTGAAGTTTGATCTTTATTTTATGAGGAGTAACGTTGAGGGATTACGTGAAGAAGACCCCGTCCAGCCGCACACGCGTCAATCTTTCAAAGCAGCGGAGTGACAATCACAGACGATAATTACTGAAGTATGATAGTAAGATGCATAAAGACTTAGAACTACCAGCTTGATCCTTTTATGAGGGTGGGAGCGGAGGGCACGTAATCCCTCAACGTTACTCCTCATAAAATAAAGATCAAACTTCAAACTGGTAAGTTCTCGTTTAATCTTACTATTTTACTTCGGAGTCACGTGAGTGACTACGTGAAGATTTCAAAGCTCTGTGATTTCACACCGTGGATTCAAATCCAGGTGTTCACTGCATCGATTGACTCTATTTGAGTAAGCACAATCAACAATGCATAACCACAACATTAAATGTAATCAGTTAATGGTTTTATTTATTTTAATAAAAGTAACAAAATTAGGCCCATTTATTATAATGGGGGATTTAATACTGTATCCAGCACGGCATCACCAAACCCTGTGAGATCTTTAATCTCCTTGTGGTAATACTTGTGAAACATCTGTTCACTTGCCCATCCTGCGGCCGCGAGAATAAGGTCTATTGCACGTCTGAATCCCTGGCCGCTGATGTTGATGCCGCCCTGGTAAAATGAGATTTAATTTTATCAGTATGAGTATCTCAACACCTGTTTCAACCATCGTGAAATTGTTTGTGTTGACAATTTCTTATGAGGCTTTTTATGACTAATAAAAAATGCCAATTCGGTGCCTCTTAAAACTTTTGTTGTTTCTATGTAACATTTCACATATGTTACTACACACAGTCGTGGATCTGTAGGATATGCTAAAAATTCCAACTTGCATCCTGTGAACCCAGGTCTACTTTGCTTCAGTAAATCATAGACATAGAATGTCACGGCATTTGGCCCTACTTTCATTCTATCAATTCTGAGTTTCTGTAATGTTTGAACTCTCTAAGCTGAAACTAATGCCATGAGCATAACCAATTTCATGGTGATTTTGGATAATGACAGAGTTTCAACTGGATTCCAATTCCTTAGCAACATCAGTACATCTTTTACATTCCAAATTTCTGTATACCTAGGTCTGGGAGGATTAGAGTTGAAAATTCCTTTCATAAACCTACAGACGCAAGGATGTGGTCCTATTGGAGTTTGTTCTGATTTACTGCTTAAATATGCAGAGAGTGCACTTCGTGCAGTATTAATTGCACTATAACTTAATTTTAATTCATAGTATAGAGTTGAAAGAAACTCTATTACATCTGAAATTTCTGCTGTGTTATATGGAATATTCTTTCCTGAACAAAACACCTCCCATTTCTTTATATAGGAAATGTACTGCTTCTGGGTACCATTCCTCCAGGCTGCTGTCATAACATCCACCGTACGGTCTGATAATCCTTTTCCAAGATATGGCCTTCTTAGAATCTGCAAATCAACAAACCAATACGATCATGTAAAGGATGTGGTTCATTAGTCACAGGGTGTACAAGCAGTTTAATCTGCTTTGGAATAACCATAAAGGTTTTTTTATTATTATTTTTTATTTTTTTTAAATTTATTTTTTTCTTTCATTTTAACACCAGTGGGTACCATAGCTGTGTAGGCCAATCTGCTACTACCAAAATCCCTGAGGCTGAGTATTGTTTAATTTTCTGTATGCATCTGTGGATTAAAACAAAATGGTGGAAATGCATACAGAAAACATACCACCCCAATGTAGCGAGAAAGCATCCACCGCTACTGCACCAGGATCAGGTTCCCATGACACATACTTAGGCAATTGGTGGTTCAGTCTTGATGCAAACAAATCAATCTCTGGCATTCCAAATTGTGTTACAATTTGTGTAAATATTTCCTGATTTAACATCCATTCTGTATTATTTAATTTATGTGATCTTTTGTCTGCAATTGTGTTAAATTTTTCTGGTAAATATATTGCTGACAGCCAAATTTTTCTGGCAATACACCAGGTCCAAATTTCATTTGCCAATCTATCACATGATTCTGATTTGATACCACCCATGTGATTTATGTATGCTACAGCTGTAGTATTGTCAACCTGTACCTGAACATGCACATTCCCATATTAGTGCAATAAGCTTTAAGGCCATAAAATGCTCCTAATAGCTGTAGGTAATTGATCCCCTGATTTTCCAGCAAAGGTACTTCATTCACATTCCACCTACCTCCACAGCTGGAAATCATGTTAGTAGCGCTCCATCCAAGAGCACTTACATCCGTCTGTAGAGTGACGGAAGGTGTTTCTACCAGAACCTTTCTGGAAGCATTAGAGACATTGTTAATGCACCATTCTATTTCAGTAATGGATCTAATTGTTAATTTCATGGGCCTGTCAAAATGCGCTATATTCATTTTTAATGATTGTACCTTAGCCCTCTGTAAACATTGATAATGCAATGGTCCAAACTTGACAGCTGGAAACCCAGCAATTAATTTGCCCAGCAAGCTTGCCACTTCTCTAATTGAAGGTGTGTCCTCGTTTATGAGTTTGATGCAACCTTCAATTAACTGCAGCCTTTTCTCTTTTGGCAAAGTGATTACCATGTGTTCTGAGTTGATTGTGAACCCTAGGTAATCAATTTTCTTGCTTGGTAACAATTTAGATTTTTGTAGGTGAATAATGAAACCCATTTTCTCAAAAATGTACTTGACCCTGGATACTGACAATTTTGCAGCACCAAAGTGCCTACAATCAGAATATCGTCTAAATATCAAATATCTTTGATCATTACCATGCAATGCCACAGAATAATATGCATTTTGCAGATCTATGCTTGCCTTGTAGCAATTCTTTGTGACCAGCTAAATGGCATTAGTAAATGTTTCCATTTTGAAATGTTTCTATTGTACATAAAGGTTAAGATTTGTCAGATCGGAAATGATTCTACGTCCACCATCCCTTTTTTTTTTTCCTAGGAGAATATTTGACACAAACTGATGGTGTTGTTCTACTGACATTTATATCATCCTTTTCTGCATAAAATTTTTCAATTCTCCTTTGATCAACCCATTCTCTTCCTTTGAGAAAAATCCGTGACCAGTTTGAATTATGCTGAATTGGAGGATCCAAACGTGGAGAGAACTCAATTTTGAATCCTACAATGCTACATAGAATAAATGAATCATTGGTTATTGATTGCCATTCTTTTAGGAAGAATCGTAACCTTCCCCCTATTTGTGAGTGTGAAACATTTGTTGTGTTTCTTACCAGACCAAGCCCCCTAACCTCGGGGTTTGCTACCGGCAGTTGTTGTCCCCTTCTAGTAGACACATTGTAACCTCCACGTATCCTCGGTGCAGCACGTCAACGTGTATACGAGAATGATAGGATTGTTCCTTCTCCAGCACCACATTTCGCCTGTAGGGATACTGCCTTCTCACCGCTCTGCTCAGCATAGGTGATCCTTTAGTTTCTTTGCTAGATTTTCTCCAAAAACAGATTTAGGCATTTGTATATTGGATGGTTTGCAGAGCCTGCATACTTAGGATGAATATTTGGTCTTATTGCATTTTTATGAATACAATTTATTTCAAAGTGCGCACTACACATGAGTGCTAAGGCATTTAGTTGTGAATACGATATATAATCTTCATCCAAACCACTGACCCCAGAAATTTCAGCACTTGTGTAATTTCAATTCTTGTGAGCGTAAACCACTGCTCAAATTACCCATATCAAGTTATTCACTGCTGTAACTGCTACAATTTCCTGGGGTCTCATATTTTTTGATAGTCTCATCCATGGTTAATTCCTGGGGCTGATGGGAGAGTAGATAATTTATAGTCATAGCTATTTCCTCTCTCAAAGGTTCCCCTGTTACTCTGGGAACAGCAAAGTTTTGTGCCAGCCTTGGAACATTTTTGGCTCTGATAATGGGCTCTGGTCCTCATTTAAATCATCATCTAAATCTAGATATTCATTTTTATGTTGGGTAATTTCTGGCTCCCCTGTTTCAGGTAAGTCTCTGCCAGATTCCCCCTGCGTGGGCTCTCTTGTAGGCTCACGGACAGGCAGCCCTGCTTCAGGTGCTGCTGGCGCTGGCTCAATTCTAGGCCTTAGCACTCTTTATATTTGTCGGTGCTGGCACATTTGTCATTGCACGTTTGTGCTGCCTTTTGTTCAGGCATTTCTAGTACTGGCTCTCCAATAGGCCAACACATAACTTGCCTTTTTTCTGGCATTTTTGGGCACTGGCTCTCCTGTAGGCCAACCTCTTTAATGTTTCTGCACAGGCACTGATGGCTCTCCTGTAGGCCACCCTTGTGCCTGTCCCATCCAAGGCACCTCCTGTGCTAAACTTCATTGGCCAACACTGACTTAAATCCTCCTGTGAGGGTTCTTTACAAATCATCGGCCCCATAAGGAATTCTAAAGTCTTTGACCCTTGCAGTGTAATACTCTTTCCTGCCTGAGGAGGGCATACCTCCGGGTCTGACTCATCCGAGTCTACAGGTCGGGCCGAATTTATTTCTTCTTTTTTTTTCAGCCTTGCGCCCCGCCACCGGCGGTTTAACGGCACATTCGACCACAACGGGAGTTAATGGCTTCGCTGCCACTGACGCCCGCTACCCTTAGGATCTGGGGTTTTACTACGGTGCATCCCTGGCCGCCTCTCCTTCCCATTTCTCCATAATAAACTTGTGTGGAGCTCCACCAACAAGTCTAAACGGGAAGGAAACGCTCCTGTAAGTGAAAATTAACCCACTTACCTTCCGACTTTTGCTTTACTTTTGTTTTACTCACCGGCTGGAGGAGCTCCTGCTCCCCCACACACGGTCATGAACGCTATGCGTCTGATCGATAATGACGCGTGTGCGGCTGGACGGGGTCTTCTTCACGTAGTCACTCACGTGACTCTGAAGTAAAATGAACAATACATCACACAGATCCCACCAGAGGTTATGATTGAATCCAGGTCTTGTTAGCTTTGAAGTTACAGCTCTGCTCGTTTGGCCACTCCCAAAATGCAGCATTAGATAGCCTAGAGTTTCTTTGTCTACACTGAGTCTTGGTCTCTGTAACCCTCTGACTCAAAGGTGAGTCTCAACTGACACAGATGTCATCAGATAGTTTTTTGAAGGAGGCATCAGGTTTCACCACTGGCAGATTGCAAAGGAATCTGCAGCTTGGACAACGAGAGCCAAACTGACATTACTGAAGTGGTTGAAAATGGGTAAACAATTGCTCCATGATTTCTCAGTTAGTTCGTTTTCTCATTCCCTTTAATTGAAAGAGGGTACCAGTCCCATTTCGCAATTCCTATATAAAGCCCTCTCTGCCTCAGCATGTCTAGTTATCTTTGTGGTGTTCATGGGATTGCAAGGAGTGTTGCAGATTGAATATATAGTACAACTCTGCCAATTTGTCATCCGATTGTCTGGAATCATTGTCGTCCAGCATTTGATTCACTCAGTAGTCCAGAATGTGAGCCAGGGGACTCGAGTGACAGAGGGGTGTGAGGCCAGTAGACCAGGGTCCTGACTCTGGGCCGGATATTGGCTGGAGCCAAGGTTTGGACCCAGCTGTTAGAAATGTAGGTAAGATAGCGGCCATAGGGGGCCAGAATGTAGTTATATTCCCTTGCCGGGAAGCTTAATTACATTATTTTTATATAAAAGGGGTGAAGTAAAACTTTGTGTATTGATGAGAATAGCATCCATTTGTCAAAAACATCTGCTGGTTCAGCAAATCAAAGTCCTGAAGGTGCTGGGTTATTGAGGCTTTACTTCATTATGGAGTTTTGGTTCCTGCAAATTGTTGGAATGACTTAACTCACGTACAGTGATTAAGATCCAAATACTTTTATTAGCAATACAGCAAAGGTAACTTCATCATAACACATAACTCAAGACTGGGGAAGAAAGGGAAAGAAGGCTTTCTATTAAACCAGTGGGCGGAGACAAGTATGACTCATAACATGAGTGACACTGATCTACATCCTCTTAAAGAATTAAATGCCAGTACAAAACCATTGACTAAATATAGCATGCATAGCAATTGATAATAACCTGGAGGAAAGTCAAACATAGCCCGGGTACTTCAAGGTGGGCTTGCAAACACGACCAGCACGTGTGCGATATAAACCATCTCCGTTTTTCGCCACCGTGGACAGAGTCAGTGGTATGTCTGGTGGCAGAGATTGAAACAGCATTCCCGGTGATGAAACGGGGGCTTTTGGCACAGGCGGTGGAGGCGTCGCCATTGGGAGAGTAGCCGTTTCAGAAATGGGTTGTTGTGCTGGTACAGGCGGATCGATGCTGCTGGATGTGGAAGGAAGTACACTTGTACGGTCCGGATAATACGGAGGTGGAGCCGGCTCATTCACAGGCAGGATATGTTATCCGTCACGTCTGTATGTGCCACCATCAGCATTGACCAAATATGAGCGTGGCTCAGAGGCAGTTTCAGAAATTACACTGATATGGTCATGATCTTTGTCAGTTTGCAAACTGGTGGCAGCGGCTTGTTAATGGTGGCAGCGGCTTGCTTGTTTTGTCATACCACTGTTTTTGAATGTCACGCTTTTATTGCAGCCTGGACTGGACTTCCGATGGTGGGACCACCTGTGGGATTAATGACTGATCCGTCACAGGCACCGTGGCTCGGGTCTGCCTTGACAATAAACGTTGAGCAGGTGAACCCAAGATGGGGTCGCGGGAGATGATGCATAGGTTGAGCAGGTCCAAGTACACGTCGGAATTAACTCTGTGGGATCGTTCCATCAGCTGTTTGGCACTCTTGACAGCCTGTTCAGCCAGTCCATTCGGCTGAGGATATTCAGGGCTGCTGGTGATGTGGTGAAAACCCCAGCGTGCAGCAAACTCCTTGAGGTGCTGGCTGGTAAATTGACTGCTGTTATCAGATAGCAGTATGCAAGGAGCTCCGTGGTCTGCAAAATGGCGAGCGAGTTTTAGAACTACCCCGTGAGAAGTGGGGCTGCTAAGAAAATCAATGTCAAACCAGCTGGAATACGAGTCGACAAGTACCAGGTACTGCTTGCCATGCCACTTAAATATGTCAGTTGCCACTGTAGACCATGGGAGGGCAGGAGTCGGGTGTGAGAGAAGTGGTTGCTTTTGTTGACGAGGTGCCAAACTTTTACACATTGCACAGGACGGCACATTCTCGGTGATGTATTCGGCCATACCAGGCCAGTAAAACATGTTTCTTGCCCATAGGATGGTGGCTTCAGCGCCTGGGTGCCCTGCATGGATAGAGTTAAAATACTTGCTGTGCAGCGAAACAGGGACAACAGCCTTGTGGCCTTTTACAATAATGCCATCCTGCAGTACTAGGTCATCGTGGACGGCAAAGAAGGGCCGAACTGACAGCGGTACATTGTAGTGTTTGCCTGGCCAGCCACGCTTAATGACGGAGGTGAGCGACCGTAAGGTACTGTCAGCAGCAGTGTGGGCAACCAGGTCCTCCACACAGGACAAGGGAATGAAGGACACAGTCATTATGATAAAGTCGTCATCCGGTGAGGGCGGACCCTCACAGGTCTTTCGGGGTGCACGCGAGACAGTGAAGCCAGGTGCATATCCTTACCACGTTTGCAGGTCAGAACAATGTCATACTTTTGAAGTTGCAGCAACATCCGCTGCAGGCATCCTGGAGAGGCAAGAATCAGTTTGTTAAAGATGCTGACCAGGGGTTGGTGGTCATTTTCAATCGTGACGGTATGTCCGAAGATAAACTCGTTAAATTTGTTGCAGGCGAAAACGACTGCTGGCAGCTCCTTTTCAATTTGGGCATAGCGTTGTTCCGTGTCAGTCATGGTGCGCGAGGCATAGGCGACAGGCTGGTTGCCGCTACCGTCATTTTGAAGATGTGCTGCGCCAAGTCCGTGTTGTGAAGCGTCACAAGTCAGTGTGACCGGTCGTTTAGGATCAAAATAGGCGAGAGTAGGGCACAAGACATTTGCTGCTTAAGAGTGTCGAAAGCCCTCTGCTGTTGCTTGTGCCAGGCCCAAAGAGTGTCGTGGGTAAGCTGGCGCAGCGGGGCTGATATTTCACTGAAGTTCAGAATAAATTTACTCGGGTAGTTAATCATGCTAAGGAATCTCTGCAGACTGAGCACGTCTGTGGATGCTGGTAACTCGTTTATAGCAATGGTTTTCGCAGGATCAGTTTTTAGGCCGTCCTTAGTGAACACATGGCCTATGTAGTTCACCTCACTTACCCTGAATTTGCATTTTTGAGGGTTTAACTTGAGGTTGATGGCATTGGCGTGGTCTAGGACCTTTGTCAGATTAGCACCGTGTTCTTCGATAGTTCGTCCAACAACGAGGATATCATCCACTACAATGGAGCATGGGTAACCTGCAAACAATTGCTCCATAGCTCGTTGAAATACTTCACTAGCAGAGCTTATGCCAAAAGGCATGCGAAGAAATCTGTATTGCCCGAATGGTGTGCTGAAGGTAGTTAACTTAGAGGAGTTGCGTTCCAGCGGAATCTGCCAGAATGAACTCTTGGCATCTAGTACTGTGAATACAGTCGCTTCAGCCAGCTGCGCTGCAATCTCGTCCACAGTGCGCATGGGATAGTGAGGTCGTTTAATGGCTGTGTTTAAGTCCTTGGGATTGATGTAAATCCGTATTTCGTCCTAATTCTTTTTTGTTGCCACAACCATGGTCGAGACCCAATCCGAGGGGTCAGCGACGGGGGCAATTACACCTAGAGACACCATTCTGTTGAGTTCACTTTGAACACGGTCCCTCATAGCATGGGGAATCCTGTGTGCTGGACGGGCAACTGGAAGCACCTCAGGGTTAATCGTAATTGTGTACTTAACAGGCAACCTGCCCAGCTTGTCGTCAAACAAAGGTTTGTATTGTGTCAGGATTTGTTGAGTAAAGTCACAAGATGTAGTCAGATGACAAACAGAAGCACTGAAAGAGACATGCCCCAGGTCGTAACAAGCCTTGACACCCAGCAGGGATGGCACATTCTCATGAACAACATAGAAATTCAGGTTGTGGACACGTGAGTTAAGACAGCAGTGTAACTCGACTTGACCTCCTGCAAATGGAAGGAGGGAGGCAGCCATAGGGGTAATAGTCTCTCTTTTTCGTATCTTTTTCAATCAGATAAACACATGACATTACTCCGAGCTCCAGTATCAACTTTCAGAAAAAGATTCTTGCCATTAACGAGCAAAGCGACCTTGGGATCTTGATGTTTATGAGGTCAATCAGACAGGAAATGAACATCCAAATCAAGATCTTCGTTAGCAGACTGCAAGTCCGTGGGAGCTTGTTGAGAGCATACCGTAGCATGTTCTCATGGTCGAGTGAATTGACAGATTGTCTTGTTTGAACTCTGTTGCTACGCGAACGGCAGTATTTGAAGAAGTGGTTCCTTTTCTTACAGAAATTACAAAATTTTCCATAAGCAGGGCAACGGTCACAAGCTGCAACATGCGAACCCCCACAATTAAAACAACTGTCTAAGAGCTTAGCGATAGAGCTGTCGAGCACTTGAGGAGAGCGGCGAGAGGTTTAATAAAATGTGCCGACAACATTAATATCATGAGCAGAGTGGGGGCCATGTCCCAAAACTTTTGCTTGAGCATCAGCCATTTCAGCAACGTGGTAACGGTTTTCAGCAGTCTCCAGAGTAAGTTCAGTATTGTGCAGTAATTCATCCCATAATTTATCATTGTGGACACCATAGACCAGATGTCACGGACGTCACATAAATCACCAAAAGCAACTGTCAATGTGTTTCATAGCACTAACATACGTTTCAACAGGTTCACCATGTCTCTGGCTTCGTGAAAAAAATAAGTGTGTCTCCATAACTAAATTGGTTCGTAACTCACATAACTGTCGGAATTTGTGTAGCAAACAATCGGGGTCCCAGATAGATTCAGCGGGAGCAATCTGGACACCAGCCAGGTCACACCTAGCTGGTTCATAATGAAATCTTCTAGAACGCCGAGCAGCTTCTGTGCCTGCTCGGTTAAGGAGAATAGAGGCACGAACACCTGGAGCAGCAGCCGGGTGAGGCGCTTCTCTGTAAATGGTGAAATCTTCTTCAAATATGCACCACCGTTCTGCGAGGTCTTCATCAAACACCAAGATTTCTGGTTTTCTGAGAGCAGAAGCCATAGTAGAACAAATATACCGGATAAAATGAAAAACTAAAATAAAAGCAATATAATTAGGCAAGAAGTGAGTCCGAGTTTTCTGACACCATGTTGGAATGACTTAACTCACGCACAGTGATTAAGATCCAAATACTTTAATTAGCAATACAGCATAGGTAACTTCATCTTAACACATAACTCAAAGACTGGGGAAGAAAGGGAAAGAAGGCTTTCTATTAAACCAGAGGGCAGTCACAGTATGACTCATAACATGAGTGACACTGATCGACACACATTTGTCTCCAATTTACAGAAAGGACACTAGAACACACAAGGGTGCAGAAATGATTTTCAAGTAGGATCAAGCTTCCGGGAGAGACAAAGATCAGGAGGTTTTCTCTAGAAAGGGAAAGGCCATCACTTACAGAAGTTTATACTGAAGATCAACATAGTGAAATACTCCCTAATAATGAAAGTGACTGATAACGTCTTTATTCACAGAGGATGTGGAAAATGGAAATAGTGTGTGTATGTACACAAAAAAATAGGTTGCAGTAACAGGCCAATTGGGCCATCAAGTCTGCTTAACAGTTT
Source organism: Malacoraja senta (assembly GCA_038087875.1). Lineage (NCBI taxonomy): Eukaryota > Metazoa > Chordata > Chondrichthyes > Rajiformes > Rajidae > Malacoraja > Malacoraja senta. The sequence goes on along the minus strand of CM075977.1, from coordinate 34,922,172 downwards.
AGTATGATTGTGTCGGATCTACATTAGAGTTCATTTTCTCCATTGTGCCAGGTCCCTATAATTCTTGATCTTTACTAAAATGTTTCTTTCATCATTAAATTAAATACCTCAAATGATCTAACTGCCACAACTCTCCAGAGTGGAAAATTCCAGAAATTTACCATTGGTTATACGAAGATATCACTAAATACATCCCTGCATCCCCAAAATCTGCTATTTATGTTGCTTTATTTGAGATTCTCCCACTGGTGGAGACCAGTCACAATATCTACCCAGTCACAGCCCCTCAGGATCTTTATGTTTTAATAAGACCATCCATCTCAAATAATGGGATCAAAACTCTGCACATTAATAGTACTCGCTAATGAAGCGATTGTGGCAACGTCCTTACGCGGAGAGCGATTAGAATCAGCTTTCAAAGGAGTGTTTTGAGGCAATTAGTAAAGATACACATGTGTTGGTAAGAACTGCAGATGCTGGTATATATCGAAGGTAGACACAAAATGCTGGAGTAACTCAGCGGGACAGTCTGAAGAAGGGTCTCGATCTGAATCGTCGCCCATTCCTTCTCTCCAGAGATGCTGCCTGTCCCGCTGAGTTTTGTGTCTACCTTACACATAATAAGATGCATAAGCACATGAGGTGGGAAGGAAAAGGAGGAATTTGTGATGGTGAGGTGAAGAAAGGTGGGATGAAGCTGTTGTGGACCAGATGCACTAGCGTAAGCCAGGGATGATGTCTTTTTAATGTCCCTCCACCCTCTCCGCCCTTTTAATAGGACCCATCCAGTGATATGTGGTTGTCGTGGTATTCATCAATAAGTGGAATCAATGCCCCAGGAATTGGATCTTGCAGGAACTATCACAAGGGAGGGCTGTGAACATTGGGGCAGAAAACAACATTTCTCCTCTGGTCCAAGTCGTCTTGATGGTGATTCTTACTTTGTTTCAAATTCTTACCTTCAGGTTACAGAAGAGGAATGGGAAGCAGATAGTACCAGTAGCCACAGCAACAATTTCCATGGTTCACAGTGTTCCAGAGCTGATGGTGAGCTCTGAGGTAAGTCAAGCAGAATTAAAACTGTTTGGGTTGCATAACAGTGGTCCCCTCTCCCTGGTTTGTCTCCCTCTCATGACATCCTCTTGGCCCTAGCTAACTGCCTGCCTCTTTTTGATCAGTCTCCAATTGCTTGCTCTGCTATTCAATATATTGTGGAGATCATGGCAAATTTTATTTTTAGTTTCATTTATAAATACAGTGCGGAAACAGGCCCTTCAGCCCACCGTCCGCACCGACCAGCAATCCCCGCACACTAACACTATCCTACACACTAGGGACAATTTACAATTTTACAAAGCCAATTAGCCGACAAACCTGTACGCCTTTGGAGTGAGGGAGGAAACCGGCGCACCCGGCGAAAACCCATGCAGGTCATGAGGAGAACGTACAAACTCCATACAGACAGCACCCTTAGTCAGGATTGAACGCGGTGTCTGGCGCCGTAAGACAGCTCCACACTGCTTTTCTGCACTAACTCCATGTACTCCATATCCCTCGATTTGCTTAATATTCAGAAATGATAGAGATCCTGTATGGTCAAAAGTACTTTTATTAACATGTTGCATTAACCATTCTCTTTCTCAGGTGAGTACAATTGATCTGGCAGCATTTTTCAAAGTTAGCAGGGGTATTTGTTCCATTGTCATGGCGCCAATGTTTTAATTCCTGAATCAGTAATCAGTATCACTAAAAGCAGGTAATGTGCTCATTAACACTTTGTTGTCTGTGCATACTGCTTGTGCCAAGTTGGTTGTCATCTTTTCCATGTTAAAGCATACCTGCACCAGTGATTAAAGTGTTTTGGGAATATTGTTGCTGTTCCTGAGTCCAGCAGGTGGCTCTCACGAGTATCTGATCTATTATCGGTAGATGGTGCTGTCGCTTGATAATTGCACAGTTTGGAGTCTGTTCTGATTGTTGTTACTGCTTTTACATTTATTGCCATGTTTATTTGTCATGTCACTTGCAAACAAAATCTTTTTTTGTTTTTATGGTTTTTCAACATAATTTATGTTTAGTTGTATTATTGTTAATCATTGTAATTTTTTGTAATCACTGCTTCAGAGTTTCTCGATGTGTTGTGACCTTGTGCCTTTCTTTCCTGCATCATTCTGCAGATGAATTTATTGGAAAGGGCACCTGGTGTTTAACAGGATATGTTATGAAGATCTGTAGCAAAACTTGGGTTGTATTCCCATGGATAGACATCATGGAAACAGGCCCCTTGCTGATCAAGATCCCCCATCTACCCTTGTTCCACCTGCCCACATTTGGCCCATTTCCTTCTAAACCTTTTCTATCCATGTACCTGTCCCAATGTCTTTTAAATGTTTCTATAGTTTCAAAGGTCTTTTATTGTCACGTGTACCAATTAAGCTACAGTGATATTCGTATTACCATACAGCCATACTAAAAAAAAAAAGCAACAAGACACACAACTATATAAAAGTTAACATAAACATCTACCAAAGCGGATTCCCCACATTCCTCACTGTGATGGAAGGCAATAAAGTAATCTTCTTCCCTCATTTTCCCTAATTACTGCCTCGACTACCTCCTCTGGCAGCTCGTTGCATATACCCACCGCCCCTTGTGTGAAAATGTTGCCCTTCAGGTTCCTGTTAAATCTTTCCCCTCTCACCTTTAACCTTTGTCCTCTGGTTCTTGATTTCCCTACTCTGGGTAAAAGACTTTGGACATCTACCCTCTCTATTCCCCTCATATATACCCCTATAAGATCACCCTTCACCCCCCTCATCATCCTTGTGTGGGAGAGGGAGTTGTGTGGGAACTGTTCCCAGTGGTGTGATATCCAGAGCAAGTAACCAAAGTGTTTAAATGAAAGGTGTGTTGTTTAGAAGTGAATCAGAGAGCTCCTTCATTCGCCCGACACTCACAAATAGATTACCAGTTTTTTTGTTGTTATTCCTATTTAATTGGAACTTTGAGATTGATTTATGTGAGCAAGGGTGTCTGATAATGTCAAGATTCCAATTAACATCGGTTCATTGTGTCATACAGCATAGAAACAAGCCCTTTGGCTCTACCTTTCCATGCAGACCAAGTTGCTATCCTGCCCAAGTAGTCCCAAAGCGTCTGAGACCTTGTTTTGATCCTGACCTTCGGTGATGTCTGTGTGGAGTTTGCACGTTCTTCCTCCTACATCCCACAGATGTGCGGGTTTGTAATTTAATTGGCCTCTGTAAATTGCCCGTAGTGTGTTAGGGAGTGGACTCGGTAACCAAAGAGCCTATTTCCATGCTGTATCTCTAAAACTAAATCTTTCTCCTCTCACTTTAAATTTTATATTTTAGTTTTATACTTCTTTACCCTGGGGAGAAAGACCAATCATTCACCTTATCTATGCTCCTACGCTCCAGGGAAAAAAGCCTCAATCTATCCACTCTCTCCTTCATAGCACTAGCCCTCCAGTCTTGGCAACATCCTTGTGAATCTAGAACTGCACACAATATCCAAGTATGGTCTCACCAATGTCTTGTACAGTTGTAACATGACATCCAACTGTTGTACTCGGTGTCCTAACTCATGAAGTTGAGCATGCCAAACACCTTCTTTACTATCCTTTCTACCTGTGTCGCCACTGGCAGGGAACTATATACCTTTACCTTCTGGTGTCTATTCCATACCTTTCTGCAGGTCCATTTACTGAGCAAGTCCTCCCTGGTTTAATTTGCCAAATGCAACACTTGTCAATTGTCTAAGTTCAATACCATCTGTCAATTCTCACTCACTTTCTCAGTTGATCTAGATCTTGTTGTAATTTTAGATAACTTTCTTCTTATTCCACTATACCACTAATTTTGGTGACATCCTCAAATTTACAAAACCTGCCAACTACATCCAGATCTTGCTGAATTGTTGTGTAAGTTAAAAATGGTTGAAAGGCCTATCCTGATTCCTATTTTTCTAATATCACATGGTTTAATTTGGTCTTAAATTCTTTCACATTTCATGTTTGACATGAAATATCTTCCTAGTCAGTCAGACTTGATCCGTTTTGATCAACTTGGATTATTGTCTCTGGAGTGTCACAGGCTGTGACAAAATCGGATTGTTTCTCTGGAGCGTTGGCGACTGAGGCGAGATGCGTTAGAAGTATGTAAAGTTATGAGAGGCATAGATGAGGTAGACAAGATGGAATTGTCAAAGATTAGAGGGAATGAGTTTAAGGCGAGGGCTAAAGTTTAAAGGAGATGTGCGGGTTAAGTTTTCCTTTTACACAGAGAGTGTTAGGTGCCTAGAACATACTGCCAAGGGCAGTGGTGGAGGCAGATACGTTGGTGTCATGTAATAAGCTTTTAGATAGGCATGTGGATATGCAGAAAATGGAGGGATATGGATCACGTGCAGGTAAAGGGGATTAGATTCAGGTTTGGCATGGATATTGTGGTCTGAAGGATGTGTTCCTGTGATGTACTGTTCCATGTTCTATACTTTGCTGGTTTTTCTGACACTCTCAAGCTCCCAACAATCTTTGAGAGTGTCAGAAGAACCAGCAAAGTATAGAACATGGAACAGTACATCACAGGAACACATCCTTCAGACCACAATATCCATGCCAAACCTGAATCTAATCTCAGGGATTCAGGTTTGGCATGGATATTGTGTTTCTCCTCTCACTTTAGGGGAGGGAGGGGGGGAGGAGGGGGGGGAGAGGGGGAGCAAGATGGTGGCAGGCAGATATTACCTGAAATTGGAGCATTCAGCATCATACTGCTGGGTTGTACGCTACCTAAGTGGAATGTGAAGTGATGTTCTTCCAGTCTATGTGTGCTCTTACACTGGTGATGGAGGAGGGGGAGGGACAGATGGGTCGATATGGGAATGGGAAGGGGAGTTAAAATGGTTAGCAAACGCATCCACCAGCAGGCCATGGTTTACAGAATGCAGGTGTCTGGCAAAACAGTGACTAGTCTGCAATTGATCTTGCCAATGTGGGGAGCACTAAATTGCCAATGTGTCACATCGGGAGCACTAAATGCAATGGACGGGTTGGAAGAAGTGCATCTGAACCTCTATCTCACCTGGAAGGGCTGCTGAGGTCCCTGGATGCAAGGGCAAGAGGAGGTATAGGGGCAGGCATTACATATCCTGTGTTTGCGGGGGATTGTCCGAGGAGACGGTGGGTTGTGTGCGGAGGCGTGAATGAATCAAGGAGATGCAGAGAAAATGATCTCTGAAATGCCCTTTTAAAATTATAAGGGAGCAGGACAAACTATAGAAAATATGTCCACTAAGACCTTTGCTGTTAAGTCATGAACTCTGGAGGAGTTTCTTTACCCAGAGAATAATGAGAACCTGAATTTTGTAAACCCAGAGTGGTTGAGGGATTTCCCGAGTGCATTTAAAGTGAAAGCCAGGTGGCCCTCGAGGGACAAAGAATACAAGACAATGCTGGTGTAGTTCAATAGAGTTGGAGGGGGCTTAAATTGAGGATCGAATCTGACAAGGATTCAAAGATTAGCCATTTTCTGTGTTGTAAAGTTTCTCTGTACATGATAAATTAACAGATGTGTATTGATGTGTAATTTTCTTTCTTTTATCTCCTCTCCCCCACCACCAACATACAGCAAGCTGAGCAATTGGGTCGAGAGGATCAGCAGTGGCTGCACAAGAACCGGAAGTTAGTGTTGATGGTGGACCTGGATCAGACTTTAATCCACACGACAGAGCAGTTGTACCAAAAAGTACCCAACAAGGTGAGCTGCAGCTCTTGCTGAGTACCAATTTATCACCATTCCTTCATTGTCACTGTGTGTTAGTCCTGGAAGTCCTTCCGTAGCAGCACTGTGCAATCACCTTCAGCAGAAAGGCTCCATGATCAAGGACCACTCAAACCCGGTCATTCTTCTCCCCTCTCCTGTCAGGCAGTTGATACTAAAGTTTAGTTTAGTTTAGAGATGCAGCATGGAAATGGGCACTTTGGCCCACCGAGTTCATGCTGCACCTGTTCACACTAGTTCTATGTTATCCTACTTTCTCATTTACTCCCTTAACACGAGGGACAATTTTACAGGGGAAAATTTACCTATAAACGTGCAATTCTTTTGGATGTGGGAGTTAACTGGAGCACCCAGAGAAAACTCGCATGGTCATAGGAAGAATGTGCAAACTCCACATTCTGCACAGACATCACCCCTAGGTCAGGATTGAACCCTGATCCCTGATGCTCTGAGACCGCGGCTCTAACAGCTGTGTCGCTGTGCTGCTCTTTAAAAGCATGTATCGCCGGAATGAAGAACAGCTTCCTCCCTGATGTGGTCAGACTTTCAAATGAAATTTTCAAATTCTATGTGTATTCCGATCCTGATCTCCCAATCTACCTTGTTGCGGCCCAGGCGCTCTGAGGCAGCAACACTGTGGAATATTAGGTGTTAGTTGGAGGCTTGAGTACGAAACTCTAGGCTGATGACAGTGTGGTACTGAGGGAGTGCTGCATCATTGGTGGGGTGTTACCTCAGAACACGTAGGAGGATGCCAAAGATTCTGTGGCACTTTGGGAAAGGGTGTAGCAGGGTATCCTGGCCAATATTTATCCCGCATGCAAGGATGGAAAATCTGGTCATAATCATGATGCGGGTTGTGGGAGCTTACTATGAGCAAATATGCCATGTTGTTTAATGCATTACAACAATTACCATACAGCCACCGTGCGTTTTACGTGGCGGTTACGCATTTGAAAGGCAGCGAGTAAATCAAAAAGCTTGTAAATCAAGCATATGTCAGGCATCACACGCGACTATGCTGACATTTGGTGCCAGGAATAAATTTGAGCTTGAAGTTATTCTGAAAATAGGAACACGTAAATTATACTTTGCTAGTAATTAAACAAATGTGTTATTCTAAAAACATGTAAATCAAGCAAACGTAAAATGCAAGGTGCCTGTATTCTACTGGGTGTGATGTGTCCCTAAAGAGCCCTGTGTCACCTCTCATTGCTAGCGTTGCTGTGAAGTGCCCAACGTATGTTAAGGTTTCTCTGTAAATCCATTGCTCATCACAATGACAAACCTCTTCATGGGTGCCAAGCTAGTTAAAAGCTCTGTGGCCAGCACCGTCCTTGCCTTCTGCACAGTTTTATGGGCTGCTTAGTAGGAATGATCAGTTTTGCGGTGCACATGATTCCTGATTTAGTGGTGTGATTTAGGCATGAATTGAAAATTGACAGTGGACTTGCCAGTTCTTTTGGAATTGTAACTGTGCTGATTTTTATTATCGCCTGCAGGGAATATTTCACTTCCAGCTCGGCAGAGGAGAGCCAATGCTACACACGCGCCTGAGACCGCAATGTAAAGAGTTCCTGGAAAAAATAGCTAAACTCTTCGAGCTGCATGTATTCACCTTTGGCAGCAGACTCTATGCTCACACCATTGCAGGTATGCAAGGCAAAGTAGTCAACGGCAGGTTAACCAACTTCTCAGAGCTGCCAACATTTTGAAATTCTTAAATTGTTCACAGGACATTGCCAACTGCCTTCTGAATTGGATTGGTTGCTGGGCCATATCCGAGGGTAGTGGAGGTTTGGGTCAGATTGGTCAGACTAGTTTAGGAAGGCATATTTCCTCCACTGGTGGGCTTCAGTGAAACTGGTGGGATTTTAGTCTTGCTGTCTACTAGATTGTAGCTAGATTCCACCTTTGCTGAGAACATAAATGTTCTTGGGGCCATTTATTTCCGTTGATTGGTAGGAACTGCAGATGCTGGTTTACAAAAAAGATACAAAGTGCTGGAGTAACTCAGTGGGTCAGACATCAAGCATCTCTGGAGAACATGGATAGGTGATGTTTCTGGTCTGGACCTAGTCTGAAGAAAGGTTCCGACCTGAAAAGTCACCTAACCATGTTCTCCAGAGATGGTACCCGATCTGAGTTACTGCAGCACTTTGTGTCTTCCCGCTGATTCTTTGTTTGATTCTTTATTGCCTTTCGCCACTCTTTGTTAGTTCATAAGGTCATAAGTGATAGGAGCAGAATTAGGCCATTAGGCCCATACAATCATGGCTGATCTATCTCTCCTGCTGTAATTAGGCTCCTAGAGCTAACCCCCTTAGTCTAGTTCAGTAAAACACTGTCAAGCACGGGACCACTTTCACGCACTAATTATCAACCTTTTTTACTCGTGGACATTTTTGATCAAAACGCCCCGACCTACTTGATGCCACGAGTACCTACGACTAGCATCACGACCTACCTACGACCTCATGACGACCATGCTGCGAGTATGAGTCAAGGGCAAACTCGGCAGAGGTCGTGAAAGTGCGACAGGTCCTTAAATCTTTTATTTTATGAAACAATGACGAATTCACTATATGATACCCTGCCACACTGCGGGATCGATCCTTGTTTCTGCTTGTCCAAGCCTTTCAGCCTTGTGCAAGCAGACACCTCCAAAAGGTTACGCAGTCACAAGCGCTCCTCCAGAAGATCGACAACGAACCTCGTGGGGGTTACTGGGCTGTGGGCCGAGGAGCTTTTTCGTTCAGGTTCGTGACTCAACTCACGGAACTACCTAAATTTTTAACATATTGTGTAAAAATATTATATAAATCATTCTCGTCAAGACCAAAACCTGCACATTTTTAAGAAATCTGAGAAAAACCTCAAATTTTCTGAGTAGTAATTGCCCACTCAATGCACGTTTGACATTGATGTCAGGCACAAATTGACCAATCCCGCACTTGGCTGCCTCCTCATTACATCAAAACAATAGCAAGGTTTCCAAGGAATAAAGGTAATGCTCACCTTGCTGATAATTTTGTTTTTCAATTCATTTATCTTTATAAAGTTATGATGTGAACTGTTAAATTAAAATGATAAATAACAAATGTAGAGCTAGGGTTAGGATTAGGGTCAGTCAGTCGGTCGGTCAGTCTATCAGTCTGTCGGCGGGCTTGTCGGTAGGCCGATGGATGCTGTGGAGGATCGGTTGAGCCGTCGGGCCTCTGGTGGGTGGTGAGCATTGGGCAGGGCCTCCGGTGGGTGCTGCGAGGGGTTGGTCGGGCTGTCAGGCTGCCGCTGTTGCAGCAAGCGTGCAGGTGGTCTGATGGAGCCGGCGCTATGGGGGTGCTGAAGGCGGCCTGGGCGGCGTGCAGGGCAGTGCTGCTCCCCGCCAGAGATTTTGGTCACACGCCTGGAAAGCCTCGAGCTGGATCGACCGAAGCGTGAGCTGCATCTACCAACCAAAGATCCTATAGGATCTTTGCTACCGGACGCACACACATACACACACACACGTCGCGAAGGTGGGGGCCATGGAGAGCAGAGAAGTGCTGTCTGCGCGATGAAGAGGGAGGTAAACGGTGGCCATTGAGACAGTCAGTCCTTTAGAGAGCGGGGGGGGTGGGGAGGGAGAGATGGGGAGGGGAGAAGGGGGCGAGAAGTGAGGAGAAGGGGGGGAGAGGAGTGGAGACAGTTTTAAGAAGTTTAATAAAGTTTAGCGGGCATTTTACCTTCCGGTGGGTCTTCTAGGTCGTGAAACTCCAATGAGCCAATCAAAATGGCTGGTCAGCGAAGGAGGTGGCCTTCGACTGCCTGTAAGTAAATAGCGACCCCACTCCACTAGCTTCGACCAAACAGCAACGTATTTTTAGTCGAGGCCAGTTTTAATTATGTTGAAATAATCAAAGCAACCTAGAAGAAGCCTCGACCACGCGGAAACCACTTTCGATCATTAGGGAGAGTGACCAAAGCCTCAGGCGACCTCATGGAAACCTTGGGTCGGGGGCAAGGCCACCAGAGGTTTCCGTTCAGGTTTCCTAAGTGGGACAGGGGCATTAGCCTTCCCCCAGCCTGGCACTGCCCCAGTCCCACTTTGGCCTTGACCATCACTCTGCACATTGCGGCAGTCTCATTAAACAAACAAACTATATTCATTATATTATTTTTATATAACATAATTATACATAATTATATATCATTACAGTCATATTCACGTCATATATATATATATATTTTATAATATATATATATAATTGTACTGCGTATATATGTGTGTGTATATGTATCTATATATATGTGTGTGTGTGTATATATACATATATATATATACATATATATGTGTGTATATGTGTGTGTGTGTGTGCATATACACACACACACACGCACAGTATAATAATATATGGTTTAAAGAGACTGCAACATGGAAATAGGCTCCCCATGGTGTAATATCGGTATTGGAGACTAGATGGCGCTTACTTTTTCGATCTCATTTTCTAATTAGTTTAATTAATTAATGTGCAACTTTTGGCACTGACGAGTTATGACTTCCTTCTCAATTATATTTTATCTAAATCTGTGCAAAATTTCATGTAGTTCCGAGACATGGGTCACGAAAGTTGATTTCTAGATAAATTTTTGATGCTCGGCCCACCGCCTATACTTTTTATAGGTCATCGAACCCTGTAGGGCAGATCTACATGGGGGTGGTGACCCCTACAAACCAATCACAAATATAGATTACTTTATTCACAGTTCCCCAACCCAACTACAAAGCATCCCATTACAATGTTTCTACAGAAGCTTCTGGAAGGAAGTCAATCCATCATATAATGCAACATTCTCCTAGGGAGTATAAACAATTCAAACAAGGCTTCACACTTCAGCTAATCCTCAAACAGTAACATAAACACCTTGCAACATTATTAACGGTATTTACAATCCTTCTTCAGCCAGCCTATCATCAAGTCAAGTCAAGTCAAGTGAGTTTATTGTCATGTGTCCCTGGTAGGACAATGAAATTCTTGCTTTGCTTCAGCACAACAGAACATAGTAGGCATTTACTACAAGGCATTCTATAAATATATACACAATGGTCAATATACTGATAAAGTGCAAATAACAGTATTGGCTAATAAAGTTCAGTGTTATGTCCGAGCCAGGTTTAATAGCCTGATGGCTGTGGGGAAGTAGCTGTTCCTGAACCTGGTCGTTGCAGTCTTCAGGCTCCTGTACCTTCTACCTGAAGGTAGTAGGGAGATGAGTGTGTGGCCAGGATGGTGTGGGTCCTTGATGATGCTGCCAGCCTTTTTGAGGCAGCGACTGTGGTAGATCCCATCGATGGAAGGGAGGTCAGAGCCGATGATGGACTGGGCAGTGTTTACTACTTTTTGTAGTCTTTTCCTCTCCAGGGCACTCAAGTTGCCGAACCAAGCCACGATGCAACCGGTCAGCATGCTCTCTACTGTGCACCTGTAGAAGTTAGAGAGAGTCCTCCTTGACAACCCGACTCTCCGTAATCTTCTCAGGAAGTAGAGGCGCTGATGTGCTTTCTTAATAATGGCATCATTGTTCTCGGACAAGGAAAGATCTTCAGAGATGTGCACGCCCAGGAATTTGAAGCTCTTGACCCTTTCAACCATCGACCCGTTGATATAAACGGGACTGTGGGTCCCCATCCTACTCCTTCCAAAGTCCACAATCAGTTCCTTGGTTTTGCTGGTGTTGAGGGCCAGGTTGTTGTGCTGGCACCATATGGACAGTTGCTCGATCTCTCTTCTATACTAATGCACTTGCAAAACCTTTGGGTTTCTCTGCAAAGTGCTCATACATTTTGACAGCAGTGAGGACATATGGACCTCACCTTATCTGATAGTTCAATCTAGGACCTAGACTTCCTGGCACCAATTTGCAGCTCTCAGCTTTGCACAGAAATTGACCAAACAGGTTTTGCAAATGCCCTGATACTCCATTTTATATGACTCTATTTTTACCCATATTAACACTGCCTTCTCTCCATATTAGTGAATTACTTAGGTCTCTCTATACCGTGCTTTAGATTTTTATCATCAGTTTGGCATCTTTTTTTTGTTGATGAACCTTCTGAATTTGTAGTCGGCAGGGCAGCACTCTGCATATCGCCAACTTGGATGTGTTGTGCATATTAACATGCTGTTAGTGCCCCCTTAAAACTGTCTAGTGATGGTGATTTTACTATATTGTTGTCCAGTTTATTCCATTCCCTTAAGGTTCTTACAAACAATGAGTTCTTATAAATATCTGTCCTGGCAAATGGGGTTTCTATTTGCATATCATTTCTCTTTCTTGTTCTCCTTTCTGTTGAGTATGTTATGTATCTATCTGCAGTCCCTTCGATAGACATCATATGTATCCGGGAAAATCTCATTACTATTAATGTCCTGTGAAAGCCAAGTTTCTGTCCCTTGTACAATATCAGGATTATACTGATCCAAAAGTACCTTTACTTCAGTGGTTTTATTCCTAATGTTCTGAAAATTTACCACCATAATTTTTAGTAAGTTCCTGCCTTTACATTTTGTTAACTTGTTTTTAACTGTTGTTTTTGATGTGTAGCGTTGTTTCCCAGCATTCCATCTACAGTTTATTAAACTAGAATTGGGCCCTTGACTTGATACTAGGCTACTTAGGTTGTGGATTGTGATGGAATACATTTCTGCGGATGATCCATAGTGTTCTTGGATGTCTGTCTTCTTTAGTACAACTGTAGTGGAAAGTATTGTGGGTGTGAAGACTGGACTTGGTTTAGTTTAGCTTAGAGTTGCAATGTGGAAACAGGCCCACTGAGTCTGCGCCGACCAATGATCCCCACACACTAACACTATCCTACATACTGGAGACAATTTACATTTATACCAAGCCAATTAACCCACAAACCAGTACGTCTTTGGAGTGTGGAAGGAAACTGGAGTTTCCCGGAGAAAACCCATACAGGTTACGGGGAGAAAGTACAAACTCTGTACAGACAGCACCTATAGTCGGGATGGAACCCAGGTCTCTGGTGCTATAAGGCTGCAACTCCACAGCTGTGCCACCCCGTCTCCATGGGAACTGTGCCATGGTCACTCCTTCCATGGCCATCATGCACAGCTGCAATGGATAGATTGCTGAGGAAGTCATCAAGCAGTTCTTTCACTACCTATCACAACCCCAGTTTGGTAACTTTTCTTTTTAGAGAGTGCCCAGAAAGAACAGGATATAAATTACACATTAGACAACAGGCACATGTAGTATGGCTCCTTGCACTACGGCTCTTTTATTAATAATGCCCTTTGCAAACTAATACAAACTTTGCCTCCATCACAGTGAGGATGTGCTTGGTGAACTCACTGTGGTGGATGTTTAATTTGTGTTTATTGTATGTTTTGTTATTATTGGTTCTGTGTATGACTGCAGGCATCACAATTTCGTTCAGACCGAAAGGTCTGAATGACAATAAAGGAAATCTAATCAAACCAGAAGCACTGCAGGAATAGTGTTTGCCTCTCCCTTATAAGAAACTTGTAAACTGCATTAATTTTATAAGTTCAATCAAGCATGTTTCTTTTATAGAGAAACAGATGCTGAGAACTGATGTTAGATCAATGACCTGACAAGTTAATCCTATTTCACTTGTCACAGATGCTATCTGACCAGCTGGATATGTCCAGTAATTTTAATTTTCAATTCAGATTTTCAGCATCAGTCTAGGTATTTTGCCTTGCTTGTATACGTATATGTACATTTAATCTGATTAAGGGGATTTTGTTTTTGATGTTTGGAATTAATTGTGCTGCTTCAAATGAACACTGGACGGCAGTATCAACCTGGAACTTGCAACTCCTCTAGCCATTCCATGAAATAAAAATAAATGGCCGAGAACAAGTTTCATTTCTTCCTTTTAAAAACAACCTGAAGGAATCACAAAATGATTACAGCAGAGAAGGCCATTCAGCCCATTAAACCAGAACAGCTCTGTCACATCAGCCTAGCGGGTCTGATGAACCTATTCCCTTTTCATTGCCCTCCAATTTCTTTCCATTCAAATACTTGGAGTCAGAGAGAGATGCAGCACCCAGACAGGGCCGTCAGCCATCAAACACCCATTGGCACAATTTCAACATAAATCTGATTTTTGATTCTCCCCACATTCCCATCAACTGCCCCTGGATTCTCTCACACCCCGATATGCGAAGGTTGGGGAGGGGGCAATTTACAGCGGACAATTAATTTATCCTTGGAATACGAGAGGAAATCTGTTCACCCGGGGAATGTCCACGTGGTCATGAAGAATGCATAGACTCCACGTACACAACACTTGAGGTAAACATTGAACCTGGTCTCTGTCGCTGCGAGACAGCGGCTTTACTAGCTGTTCTGTTACCATGGCTTACAAATGGCTTATGTCCAGTTCCCTCTCAAGCACCATGCTTGAATCTTTACTGCTATGTATTCCCGCTGATGTATTCCAGATCCTGCTATTTTTTCACAAAAAATGGTCTTGTTACCTCGTATATTATTTTGCCAGTCATCTTCATTCTGTCGTATGGTTTTGAAAATTGTTTTTTTTTAAGCAACAGGGGCAGCACAGATGTAGCGCTATTGCCTTACAACGCTGGAGACCCAAGTTCGATCCTCACTACGGGTGCTGTCTGTATGGAATTTGTACATTCTTCTTCTTCTGTCCACGTGGGTTTTCTCCCGGGTGCTCCGGTTTCCTCCCACACTCAAAAGACATACAGGATTATAGGTTAATTGGCTTCGGTAAAAATAATAAATTGTCCCAAGTGTGTAGAATAGTGCTAGTGTACGGCATAATCGCTGGCCGGTGCAGACTCGATGGGCCGAAGGACCTTTTTCTGCACTGTCTAAAGTCTATTAATAAAGTCCAAATAGCATCAGATTGGCCGATACTCTTTTAATGCTATTCACATAATGGTTTGGCTGGGTATGAAATCTGATGGCAACAGGGAGTAGAATGTAGACAATTGCGGACATTGCCAACTGCAATTGACATCAGGTGAGATGCACCCCTTGCCATCTTCCCCGTGGCAGTTGTTTGAGGGGAGGGATCACCCCTTTTCTTTAGAGGGAATCTTTCTGCTACATGGGAGATTTGGACCTAGGGGGTGAGGGCTGTGGGAAGGGGAACGGACTGAGGAATAAAGCTAGGTCTTTATGAGTGAAGTTAGAACATTCTTCTTTCTTCAGAGGGTGATGGCGAATTGGAACTTATCTACAAGCTGCATTGAATGCTGGTTCATCTGCTAATTTCAAACCGAAGATTGTCAGATGTTTATAAACTGGGAGTATTAATTATTATGGCCAAAAGACAGGATTATGGATCACCAATCTGTCATCTGCTTTAATGATGGAATAGTTTTAAGGGGCTGATTAGCCTCCATCTGTTTCTCTGTGCTTGGACTCTTGTGTGCTGAACTTGCCTGGCAGAAGAACTGTGTTCTATTTATCCTGTCAAGACCATTGGTCATAGAAACATAAAAAATTGGTGCAGGAGGAGGCCATTTGGCCCTTCGAGCCAGCACTGCCATTCATTGTGATCACGGCTGATCATCCACAATCAGTATCCCGTGCCTGCCTTCTTCCCATACCCCGTGATTCCGCTTGCCGCAAGAGCTCTATCTAACTCTCTTTTAAATTCATCCAGTAAATTGGCCTCTACTACCTTCTGTGGCAGAGAATTCCACAAACTCACAACTCTCTGGGTGAAAACGTTTTTTCTCATCTCAGTTTTAAATGGCCACCACTTTATTCTTAGACTGTGCCCCTTTGGTTCTGGACTCACCCAACATTGGGACTATTTTTCCTGCATCTAGCTTGTCCAGTCCTTTTATAATTTTATACGTTTCTATAAGAATCCCTCTCATCCTTCTAAATTGCAGTGAATTCAAGCCCAGTCTTCCCAATCTTTCCTCATATGACAGTCCCACCATCCCGGGGATTAACCTTGTGAACCTATGCTGCACTGCCTCAATGGCAAGGATGTCCTTCCTCAAATTAAGAGACCAAAACTGCACACAATCCTCCAGATGTGGTCTCACCAGGGCCCTGTACAACTGGAGAAGGACCTCTTTACTCCTGTACACAAATCCTCTTGTTATGAAGGCCAACATGTCATTAGCTTTCTTCACTGCCTGCTGTACCTGCATGCTTACTTTCAGTGACAGATGTACAAGGACACCCAGGTCTTGTTTCACTTCCCTTTTTCCTAATCTGACACCATTGAGATAATAATCTGCCTCCTTGTTCTGGCCGCCCAAGTTGATAACCTCACATTTATCTACATTATACTGCATCTGTGATGCATCTGCACACTCACTCAACCTGTCCAAGTCATCCTGCAACATCCTAGCATCCTCTTCGCAGTTCACACTGCCACCCAGCTATGTGTCATCTGCAAATTTGCTGATGTTACTTTTAATTCCATCATCTAAATCATTAGTATATATTGTAAATAGTTGCGGCCCCAGCACCGAGCCTTGCGGCACTCCACTCGCCACTGCCTGCCATTCTAATTTTGCCCACTAATCTCCTGTGTGCGACATTATCAAAGGCTTTCTGAAAGTCCAGATACACTACATCCACTGGCTCTTCCTCATCCATTTTACTTGTCATATCCTCAAAAAAATTCCAGAGGATTAGCCAAGCAGGATTTCCCCTTCACAAATCCATGCTGACTTGGACCAATCTTTTTACTGCTATCCAAATGCGCTGTTATTAGTTGTTTAATAGTTGACTCCAACATCTTCCCCACCACTGATGTCAGGTTAACTGGTCTATAATTCCCCGTGTCACTCTTGCTCCATTCTTGAAAAGTGGAATAACATTAGCACTCCTCCAATCCACAGGAACTGATCCTGAATCTATAGAACATTAGAAAATTATCACCAATGCGTCCACGATTTCTGGAGCCAGCTTCTTGAGTACCCTTGGATGCAGATCATCAGCCCTGGGGATTTATCAGCCTTTAGTTCCATCAGTCTACCCAATATTATTTCTCGCCTGATTTCTCGCCAAATTTCTTTCAGTTCCTCTGTCTCCCTAGATCCTCTGTCCTCTAGTACATCTGGGAAATTGTGTCTTCCTTAGTGAAGACAGAACCAAAGTACCTGTTCAACTCTTCTGCCATTTCCTTGTTCCCCATAATAAAGTCACCTGTTTCTGCCTTCAAGGGACCCACGTTTGTCTTTACTAATCTTTTTCTCTTAACATACCTCTAGTTCAAGTTACATTTATTGTCACAATTGGTACAGTGAGATTTGAGTTACCATACAGCTATACGAATTTAAAAAAGAACAAATTACACGATAGAGTTTAACATAAACATCCCCACTCAGCGGAATCAACATTTCCCACTGTGAGCGAAGGCAATAGAATTCAGTCATCTTCCTCTATGTTCACCCGTGGTCAGGGCCCTTTGAGCCCTCCGCAGTCGCCGCAATGGCGGCCCGATGTTTCAGGCCCCCTTGCTGGGATGATCGCAGCACGGCGTCTGAACGGAAGAACACTCAGCGGCTTGGAGATTCCGAATAGGCCACTTCCTACCAGAGACCGCGGCTCCCGAAGTCCACAGGCCAAGCTGGGCGGAGATTCAACGCTGGCGACCCCTGGCAAGGGGTCCCAGGACTCCGTTCGCAATGTTAAAGTCAGCTGCGCAAACCACAGCTCCACGATGTTAAACAGCAGTCACAACACTCCGGAGCTCCACACGTAAGGCATCGCACGCTCCGCGATGGAATTCAGTGCTGCGCCGCTGCTGAAGCTCAAGCCGGTCTCCGGCAGGAAAGGCCATGCCAATCCAGATGGTAGGCCGCGAGGAGGGGGCGAAGATGCGACTCGGAGAAAAGACGCATCCTCGACCAGGTAGTGACTGGGAAACAGTTTCCCCTCTTCTCCCCCCCCCCCCCATCCCCCACCTCCCACATAAAAAAAGACTAAGAAACCTCCAGAAACATACTTTTAGACAGACTAAAAATAACAAAAAGGATGAAAGGACGGACAGACTGCTGGCGAGGCTGCCGCGAGCGGCGCCACGCGATACCTAAATAAGCTTTTACTATCCTTCTTTATATTCTTGGCCAGCTCACCCTCGTACTTCATCGTTTCACACCGTATTGCCCTTTTTGTTACCTTCTGTTGTCCTTTTGAAAGTTTCCCAATCCCCTGGCTTCCCACTACTCTTTGCTATGTTATACACCTTTTCTTTTAGTTTTATTCCATCGCCAACTTCCCTTGTCAGCCACGGTTGCCTCTTACTCCCCATAGAATCTTTCTTCCTCTTTGAAATTAAATGATCCTGCATCTTCTGGATTATGCCCAGAAATTCCTGCCATTGCTGTTCCACCGTCATTCTGGCCAAATTTTTGTGCCTTCCACCACAGTGATGAATGCTGTGGTGGATGTTTGTGTTACATTTTGTGTGTTCTTTTTTATTGTATCGCTGCTGACAACCCAATCCTTGCCGGGTCACTGCTCATGCGGTCGACCGGTCGGTGCAGATTTAATGTATTGTTTGAATTGCCCCTCGGGGATAAATAAAGTGCTTGATTGATTGATTGATTGATTGATTGATTCCTGCTAGGTCGATTTCCAGTCTACCTTGGCCAGCTCCTCTCTCATGCCTTCATAGTCCCCTTTGTTCAACTGCATCACTGACACTTCTGATTTAACCTTCTCCCTCTCAAATTGCAGATTAAAATTTATATTATGGTCACTACCTACTCGCGGTTCCTTTACATGGAGTTCCCTTATAAAAAAATGGTTCATTAGACAACACTAAATCCAGAATTGCCTTCTCTCTGGTCTTCTCTCTCTCTCTAAGAATCCATCTCAGAGGCAATCTACAAACTCCCTTTCTTGGGGTCCAGAACCAACCTGATTTTCCCAGTCTACCTGCATATTGAAATCCCCCATAAACACAATGGCATTACCTTTGTTACATGCCAATTTTAACTCCTGATGTAACTATATCCAGGCAACTGTTTGGGGGCCTGTAGATAACTCCTATTAGTGTCTTCTTACCCACACAATTCCTCCATTCTATCCATAGCGACTCTACATCGTCAGTCCCTATGTCACCCCTCGCAAGGGACTGAATTTCATCCCTCGCCATAATTTTAACTACCCGTTGGTTATTTACGCATGAGGCAACACAGGATCCGTGAAACCAGTCTTCAGAATGTAACCCTTTTAGTGCTAATATCCAGCGAATTTCTTCTTCTTGGGCAGTGTTCCCACTTTGGTTTTGTGGGTTCTATGCTAGCTGATGAGGACAATGCAAACTCTTCCACAGTTGTGGCAGGAGGTACACGGCGGGTCAGGCGGGTAATATATGAAGGAAGGAACTACAGTTGCTGGTTTAAACAGAAGATAGACACAAAAAGCTGGAATAACTCGGCTGGTCAGGCAGCATCTCTGGAGAAAAGGAATAGATGACGTTTCAGGTCGAGACCTTTCTTCAAGTCTTATCTGGATGCATCACAGCTTGGTATGGCAATGGCTCTGTCGCAGACCACAGGAAAGTAGTGGTCGCAATCCAGTCCATCAGCTTCCTTATATCCATTCAGGTCAGCCCATTACAGGAAGGACGTTGAGGCTTTGGAAAGAGTGCAGAGGAGGTTTACCAGAATTATGCCTGGGTTAGGGCATATTAGCTACAGGCAGAGGTTGGACAGACTTGGATTGTTTTCTCTGGAATGCTGGAGAATGATGGGAAACCTGATAGATATATATATAATTATGAGAGGCGTGGATAAGGTAGACAGTCGGAACATATTCCCCAGGGTCAAAATGTTAAAGACTAGAGGACATAGCTTTAAGGTGAAAGAGGAGATGCACGGAGCAAGTTTTTGTAACAGAAGTTGGTGAGTGCCTGGTGCGCACTGCCAGGAATGGTGGTTGAGATAGGTACGATAGTGGCATTTGTGACTTTTGGATAGGCACATGGTTATGCACAGAATGGTGTGATATGGAATACATGGAGGCAGTTAAGAGTTGGTCTTGGCATCATGTTTGGCACTACAATGTTGTCCGAAGGGCCTGTTCCTGCGTTATGCTGTTCTATGTTCATTTAGTATACACTCCGTCTATACTTCATGCTGCTCTGGAAGCAGCCAACTTGATCAAGGACCACAGGCATACTGGTTCTCTCTCTTCTCCCCTCCCCCGTCAGGCAGAAGATACAAAGCTTATACTACCAGATTGAAGAGCATCTTCTTTGATTTTATCAGACAAGGTCATAGGGACAATGTGTAATCTCCACACATACAGCTCTGGAGATCAGAATTGCACTCGGGTTTCTGGCACTGTGAAGCAGAGGTTCTACCAGCTGCGCCACTGTGTCCGCCATCTCTGGAACCTCTGGGCATCTGCATTCCCAGTCAGATAGAGAGTGAGATAAAACTATGTGGGGCAGTGAAGTAGGACAGTGGTGTAGATCAGAAGGAAATGGCACAAACTGCTTAGGAGTGTAGTCAGTATGTAATTGCAAAAGTGGCAGACAACCAATAGAGAACAGGCAGCACTTGTTGCTCATCTGTAATTGTCCTTGCAGGTGAAGGTGAGCAGTTGCCTTTGTCCACTGCAGATTATTCCTGCAGTGCGGAAGAAGTGTCTCGACCTGAAATGTCACCTACTCTTCTCCAGAGATGCTGTCTGACCCGCTGATTTACTCCAGCTTTTTGTGTCCATATGCTGTTCCATAGGTTATCTAGGATTAGATCCAATGATTGTGAAGAAGCAGCAAATATATCTCCAGGACAGGATGTCCATCCTATCTATGCCTCTCATAATTTTATACACATCTATCAGGTTTCCCCTCACCTCTGACAATCCAAGTTGGTGTTCCTATGTACCTGCTGCCTCTGTCCTTAGTAACAGGTGTGCATGGTGTTAAAGTAGCCTGGGGGGGATGGGGGTGAAGGAAAGTACAGTACATATTGAATAAGGACAACAGTTTGGCAAGTCGAGACAGTGAGTGAATTTAAATTGCTTTATTTTGCAACGGTAAAACAACAAATTAACTCAGGTCGGTAAGACAGCCAGAAACTCGATGCTGCTTCCACAAGTGTGGCACTAGACTGATACAACTCGGTAAAAAGCGTGCGAAACACGCCCCCCCGCGCCCACGTGATCGGTACAGCCAATCCGAGGGTTTGACTAACCAAAGCCACCACCAGGTGTCGCTACAACAGGACAGTTACAATACCCCAGTGGTGGAGGGAATGACTTGGCAAGTAGGGGGAGTACTCCATCACACACTCCATCACATTCCAGACTTTTGCTTTGTGGATGATCCAAAAACCTTTGATGGCTCCCGTTTGGGTGCGGATCTAATCCTGGACAGACCCAAACAGACCCAATGGCTGGCAGTGGACAAAGGTCACCCCCACCTGCGAGGACAACAAGTGCTGCCTGCACTGTTTGGATGTGGCTGGGGCTGAGAATAATTCTGCTGTTCATTAAAATGCTCTTTTTCCTTCCATGGCTAAGTTTATCCTTTTTTTTCCCCCCTCTCTTCTTTCTCCCCTCCTGGAATCAATGGGTCCTAAAAGGTATTTTAAGGTTCTGATTAAAGGGCATGACCTTGATATAGAGGTGAAATCTGACTGTTTATGCCACACAATTCAGATATCTGATGTATTTTGTTGGTTTTGTCTTCATGCTTTTATTTAATTTGTCAGAAAAGTATATACACATTAAATATATCTCCATTATCTTGTTTGCAGGTATTATGCTGAGGCAATTAATCGGAGTTGCATTGCTCCTTAATTATTATATGTCTCAAATTTTGCAATCCTCTAATGATTAATAACTAAGCAACTATTATTACTTGGGTACATTTGATAGACGTCTTCAGCATTTTATGTTAATATAATTAACATTGTAATGTCTCTGCATCTCTAAATGTGCAAAGAATGGCCAATTTCTTTGATGTTGTTAGGAATTTGTTTTTCATGTAACATTGCAGATGTTTTCTGCTAGCAAAGTCCTTGTAACACCAGCATTTGGACGGATTTTTCTATTTTAATGCACAAGATTTCTGAATTTCCCACTGAATCTTGTGAAGGTTTAAAATTAAAATTTGGATCAATTGAAAATCTACAATTCTCAGGAACACAGCAGCAAGCTGGGTTGCTTTTTAGCATTAACCAAAAAAAGTGATTTGTAATCCCTTTTTCTTGTTTGTGATGCCACCCTTTCATTGAGCTTAATTTTGAGTTGTCCTATTATCATTACATCTGTGTGTGTATGTGTGTGTGCGCGTGCGTGCGTGCGCAACGCTGGAAACGCTCCAGGAAATGGGAGTGTTGGTCAGCAGATCAGGCGCTATCCATAGAGAGAGAACCAGAGCTATCTTTTTCAAATTGAGACCAAGTGGATACCACTGGGAATAAAGTAGTGATAAAATCAGTTATAGGATGGAGGGAATGAGCTGAACAGAGGAGAGAACAAAAGGTCTGGTGTGCAATACAGTGGAAGAGGGTGTTAAATGATAAAGAGGGTGAGGGTAGAAGGTAAAAGAGGATTGTAGGGAAATTAACTGTAGAATTGGCCATTTGAGAGGTATAGGAGAGTGTCACTGCATAAGGCTGGTATTTGATATTTCATTCTCTTACAATATAAGTCATTCATCCCATCGAATCCATGCAAACTTTTAGGGAAACAATTCCATCAATCCCATTCCCATACATTTCCCTGCAACATGTTCTCGCTTGCATGTCCATTAAATTCTCTAATTGCCCACCTATGATGAGTTTAGGTTTATTATTGTCACGTGTACTGAGTACAGTTAAAAGTTTTGTTTTCCATGCTATAAAATCAAATCGGATAATACTATACATAAATGCAATCAAGCCAAACTAATGTGTAATAATATGTTGAGCGAAGGAAAATATATAGAGTGTGGAATATAGTATAGTTTAGAACAAAGATACAGCATGGAAATAGACCCTTTGGCCCCCTGAGTCCACGCCAACTATCAATCATCTGTTTGCACACTAGTTCTATGTTATCCTACTTTTGCATCCACATCGTACACACTATTTACAGAGGGCTAATTATCCTGCGCGTCTTTGGGTTGTGGGAGGAAAACGGAGCATTCAAAAGAAACCCACATGGTCACAGGGAGAATGTGAAAACTCCACACAAGCAGCACCCAAGATCACGATTGAACCTGGGTCTCTGGCCCTGTGAGGCAGCAGCTCTACCAGTCATGTCACCGTACTGTCCTCCACATTATAGCACAACAGATCCAGAGATGAAATCCAATGTCCGCAGGGCGGTGGAGGCAATCGGACTGTACCCTAGCTTATGGAACAGCCATTCAGAAGCTTGATCACAGAGAAGAAGAAGATGTTCCTGAGTCTGGTGGTGCACACCTTTGAGCTATGCATCATGTGCCCGAGAGGAGCGGGGAGGAAAAGGAATGATTTGTGTGCAAAAGGTCTTTGATTATGTTGGCTGCTTTCCTGAGGCAGTGTAGACAGAAGTAATTTAATGCAGCCAATTAACCTCCCATCAGCGCACTTTTGGGGAAAAGGCCAGAGCTCCCCGAAGAAACCGCCACAGTTATGAGGACAATGTGCAGATTGCATGCAGACAGCACCAGTGACCAAGATGATTCGGGTCACTGGAGCTGTGCAGCATAAGGATCTGGAAGTTAGCATTCAGGGGTCTCAGTGCTTTTGTCCATACATGCCAGGTTCTTGCAGTTTATGTGGTTAAGAGCAAAGACAGCAGGGTTGATGAGTGATCACAGCACCATGGAACTGGGACCATTCAGGTTGGAAATCAAAAATAAAGTTGTGAGAATATGAAACGCAGTAGTTAGGAGAATGTTCTTGTTCTCTGTAGCTGAGTACGAAAGGTATGATGCCCTATTTCTTTCCTTCTCCACTGACCGTGCCAGATATTAAATCTGCTGATTTAATCTCCTGCACCAGTAGCATTGTAATTTTATGATTGACTGCTTGGGGTACTTGAAACTTTGTTTCTTGTGACTTCACTTCCACCCATGTTTACCTCAAATTTAATAATCAACCTTTTGTTTTGTTTTGCTTTATTTTTAACTAAAGGTTTTCTGGATCCAGAAAAGAAACTTTTTTCGCATCGAATTTTGTCAAGAGATGAGTGCATCGATCCATATTCTAAGACCGGCAACCTGCGGTGAGTACTGTGCTGTGTTTTATAACTCTGTATGCACATGCACCTATTTGGTGCAGAATGCACAGCTGTTAGTTTACAGTCTGTGCAACAACCATATCTGGTAGATACAATTCTCGTTCCAGAGGATTTTCCACAAAATGTTTAGATTTGTCAGAAATTAGCAAGTTCGGCTGCAGTATTATTGACATGCTTTGTGAATGGGTTAGTGATTTTTGTCATGTTTCGAGGTCAGAATGTCACACGTCTCATTGGCTAGAAACTGATTCAGAATTGCTCTTAGCACGGAAAATATAACTTTTAAGAAGGAACTGCAGATGCTGGAAAATCGAAGGTAGGCATTCCTTCTTCGCTCCATAGATGCTGCCTCACCCGCTAAGTTTCTCCAGCATTTTTGTCTACCACGGAAAATATAACCGTCTTTCTCCATACATTCCATTATTCTGATGTATCCATGGTCACCATTCTCACCCCTCAATATAACCCTAACAGTTCTTCCCTGCTGCTGATGCTATTGGGAAATGTACATAGACACAGCCACATTGATCTCTCACTATCCCAGTACATATTTTCCATTGTCTTTTTTTCAAAATAAAAGATAACCCCCACAAACTGAGGGGTCTTAGAAGATATGTTTAAGAAGGAACTGCAGATGCTGGGAAATCGAAGGTAGACAAAAATGCTGGAGAAACTCAGTGGGTGAGGCAGCATCTATGGAGCGAAGGAAATAGGCAATGTTTCGTGTCGAGACCCTTCTTCAGACTCTTTAGAAGATATGTTTCACACCAACACAAGGTAATTAGTTCTTGGAGACAGCACTAGTGGGATGTCATGTAGCCACAGTGGGGAGGAAGTCTGCTTCGCTCAACTTTAGTGCATAAACTTGCCTGCCTGGATTCATCACCACTTCCCATTCCAACTCCAAGCGGGGACATTAACAAGATACATATGATCAACTACTCTGTTTCTCCTGGGGGATTCCCGTTGGGAGCATAAGATAGTGGCACAGTGTTCACTTACATGAAATGTCCAAAGTAAATGAGTTGGTCTTGTAGAAATGAGTTTTTGGGGGATAAGCTTTACACACACTGCCAGAGGAGGAAGAGGAATCAAATATTATTACGCCTAAGGGGCATAGGATGAACACACAAATAGGCGAGGCATTTAATGTGGGTAATTGAAATTGGTGCTGATGGTCATAAAGATCGATGTGGCGTGTGAGGGACGTATCCATGCTGCGTGACTTTATGGCTGTATGAAAATCTACAGCTATATTTCAAAGCCCAACGTCAAACCTCAAGAAGCACCGGGACAACAGAAGGTAGAAGCAACTCTCAATGTTTATTCCTGTTCAGCTGGTCGCTGTAGGGTGTGGTTGCTGAGTAATGTGTTGTCAAGTACGATGTGTACAGCTCCTTTCATGAGTGCCTCATGCCTCAAGCGGTTTGACAGTCAGCCCCTTGGCAATCATCCATTTATCATTAATGGCTTTGTCTCCTTTGGAATAGTAGAAGGAGATTGTTCATAGAAAATAGAAAGCAGAGCATTCTTTTTAAGAGAAAAACGATTGAAAGATGCTTGTATTCGGAAAGAACTGGATGTGCTTGTACTAAAATAATTGAAAGGTGGTGTGTGGGTGCAGCAAGCAATTGGAGTCGTATAGTATGGAAACAGGTCATTTGGTCCACCCGACCAGTGGGCATCCAATTGTATCAATCCCATCTTCCAACATTTCAATCAATGTCCAGACAATTTTAATGCTCATCCAGATACTACTTGAATGCTAGCAGCCGCTCTGCTTCCACCACTCTCACAGGCAGTATATTCCTCCGATCCCCTCTATATCTTTAGTGTAGGAAGGAACTGCAGATGCTGGTTTAAACTGAAGATAGACACAAGAAGCTGGAGTAACTCAGGGGGACAGGCAGCATCTCTGGAGAGAAGGAATGGGGAGAGAAACACTCGACCCGAAACATCACCCATTCCTTCCCTCCAGAGATGCTGCCGGTCCCACTGAGTTACTCCAGCTTCTTGTGTCTATCTTCCCTCTAAATCTTTTATCCCTTACTCTAATTCTATGTCTTTTAGTTGTATTTACCTCTGAAAAACGGAATAGTTGTCTGCAGCCTACCTAATGTATATAGCTCATAATTTTGTATAGCTCAATCACGTCTCCACTTAACTACCTCCATTCCAGCAAAAAGAGACCTAGCCTCTCCATTGTCCCTTCATAACTGAGAAGCCAAATTTAAAAAAGCCGTAAACTGAAAATATATAATTCGTGGTATGGCCGGTATAGAACTGTACAGCTCAAGAATAGGCCCTTCTGTCCACAATGTCTGTGCTGAACATGATGCCTAGACCAACTCTTATCTGCCTGCACATAAACCATATCCCTCCATTCCCTGCATATGCATGTCCCAATCCGAAACTCTCTTAAATGCCACTATCATTCAAGAGAGTGTACATGGTTTTTCAAGACGTTTTTTTTTACACCGTCTATGCGTGTGTAAAAAAAAAACTTGCCCTGCACATCTCCTTTAAACTTTGCCCCTCTCACCTTAAAGCTATGTCCTCTAGTGTTTGATATTCCCATCCTGGAAAAAAAAAAGTTTTTTCTGTCTACCACAACCAATGCCTGCAAATCTGGTGTTCTCTTTGAAACATGCAGCACTCTAAAGGTAGATTTAGAGTTCAGTTTCAGTTTAGGTTATTGTCACGTGTACCGAGGTACAGTGAAAAGCTTTTGATGCGTGCTCACCAGTCAGCGGAAAGACAATCCATGATTACAATTGAGCCATTCACCGTGTACAGATACATAATATGGGAATAACGTTTAGTGCCAGATAAGGCCAGTAAAGTCCGATTAAAGATAGCCGAGGGTCACCAATGAGGTAGATAGTTGTTCACGACTGCTCTCTAGTTGTGGTAGGATGGTTCAGTTGCCTGATAAAATCCCCTGGCTGGAGTGTCCAGAATCTGAGGTTGAAGTCTCAAAATAAGGAGTTGGCTATTCAGCTCTGAGATGTGAAAACGTCTTCACGCAGAAGGAAGTGAGTCTTTGGCATTCCCCACAAAAGGGACGCTTAGGAGGCTCAGTTTCTGATTATATAATAGATTTGTATATATTAAGGAAATAAAAGAAGTGCAGTTGGTGCTGAAAAGTCATTCAGAGCTTAGAGCTCATCTATGAATTGCTGATAAAACTGGCCATATCCATTACAATGCATCCCAAAGTGCTTGAGTACTTTTTGAGGATTAGTTACTGCTATTGTATAAGACACATGGCAGTCAATTGCCACCAAACGCACTTGCCCAAACAGCAATGTGACAATTACCAGATGATCTGGGTTTTTTGTTGTTAATATTGGTCAGAATAATTCCTCTACTCTTCTTTGAAATACTCACTAGTTATTTACAGTCATCTGTAAAGGTAGATGGGTACTTTGGATTTGATGCCCCATCTGAAATATAACTCCTCCAGAGCAAGGCACTCTTTCTATATGGTTTGGACAAGTTGGCCCGAGTGGCCTGTTTCAGTGCTGTATGATTCAATGCACTGATGTTTATATTTAATTCGCTGGAGTGTAATCTGAAATTGAAAACTTCTAGTGGCCAGAGTGCTGTAAAATGAGTAATTGCCGCTGATTTTTAAAGCTATGTGTAGAATGCAGTCATTTTGTAGCCGTCGCACTGTAATTAATGTAGGTGGAATTAAATGTGTCAAAAATTAATATGAAATTAACAATAAGAGCAGCATTTACTCCAATGGAGTGGTATAAATAGGCTGGCCTAGGGTCACAACTAATTGGCAGAACGTGAGAATGGAAACTGCAGACATTTCCTCTGGTTTTCTGCTCATCATAAGTGAACCAGAAGCAAATTCACTCATTGCAAGCGTGGAGCTTCCAAGTGTTACAGAAAATATTGAGTAATGCCCCTCAAAATGTCAGTCAATTCTCAGCTGCCTACTTTAATTACCATTTTATAAAAGTGGATGAGGATGTCAGTGGAGGATTGAAACTTTTCAAAATACAAACCAGCATTCATGCTTATGTTGGAAATACTCACATGGTCTAGCAAAATCTATGGAGGGATAAATGGAGATAGCGCTTCAGCTTGTGTAGGAAGGAACTGCAGATGCTGGTTTAAACCATAGATAGACACAAAATGCTGGAGTAACTCATCAGGTCAGGCAATATCTATGAAGAAAAGGAATAAGTGATGTTTCAGGTCCGAAGAAGGGTCTCGACCCGAAACGTCACCTATTCCTTTTCTCCAGAGATGCTGCCTGATCCGCTAGTTACTAAATATGTGACTATATTTAGCGATTGATGACTTTACATCAGTGCCATTCCAATTAAAGCCCGTTGACCTGAAGCATTAGATCTGTTTCCCTTTCCCACAGATATGACCTGACCAGCAGACAATGTCCAGCATCTTCTGTGCTTCATTTCACTTTGCCAGCATCTCCAGTCTTTGATTTATACTTTGGCTTTCTTTTTTTTATTATTCGTCAATTTAGAAACCTCTTTCCATGTGGCGATTCGATGGTTTGCATCATTGATGATCGGGAAGATGTCTGGAAGTTTGCACCAAACTTAATAGTGGTTAAAAAGTACACTTATTTTCAAGGAACAGGAGATATCAATGCTCCACCAGGATCAAAAGATGCACCAGTGAAAAAGAGGGGTGAGTCTTAATCAACGAATGTAGCATGCTGCAATTGTAGCATATTTAAAAAATGTTTCCTTTTGGATTATAGTCAAAGTTATTGGAATTTAAATTTCACAATGGAATTTTAAATCATTTAATAAATTCTAGAATTTAAAAGCCACCATCAATGGTGATGAGCATTCTGGGTTGTTATAAAGACCCTCTTTAATATGCATTATGAAATCCAATGGTTTTACTGGTGTGGCCTATATGTGTTTCTAGACCCTCTGCAATTACTTGAGTCTTATCAGCCTTGAGAATGATACAATCTACTGGGTCCTCGGATACTTCGAGAATGGATCATTAATGCTAGCCATGTTTGTAATGTTACATTCTTAAATTAATTTTTTTAAAAAGGCCTTTACATCCATCTTTTCCAAGAGCAACTTAATTAAAAAGTAAAAAAATAATAACTAATAATAGATAGCCATAATAATAGTGTTAAAATCAGTCTGTAGTGCTGCCAAAAACACAACCCATAGAAGTTCATAGATGCCGAGGTTAGTGTTGTTGTGTAATGTTTAAGAGCCTGATAGTTGTTGGGGAGAAGCTATTTTTGAACCTGATGGACATGGTTTTCAGATACTTGTACCTTCTACCTGATGGGAGGAGCAAAATAAGAGCATGGCCAAGGTGGTGTGTCCTTGATGATATTGGCTGTCTCTGTATTTGCCACAGATTCTAGCATTTGCGGTCTCTTGCATTTCCAGTAGAACAGATTTGGTCGAGGTTGGGTTGATTTGAAGCACAAAGTGTGTTTTTTACTTTTGATTTGGGCAATGCTTTTGGTACATAGATACATAGATACATAGAAAATAGGTGCAGGAGTAGGCCATTCGGCCCTTCGAGCCTGCACCGCCATTCAATATGATCATGGCTGATCATCCAACTCAGTATCCCGTACCTGCCTTCTCTCCATACCCCCTGATCCCTTTAGCCACAAGGGCCACATCTAACTCCCTCTTAAATATAGCCAATGAACTGGCCTCAACTACCCTCTGTGGCAGAGAGTTCCAGAGATTCACCACTCTCTGTGTGAAAAAGTTTTTCCTCATCTCGGTCTTAAAGGATTTCCCCCTTATCCTTAAGCTGTGACCCCTTATAAGTAATCTTATAAGTGTTTCTAACTTTGTTTCTTTTCATGCTCTGTTCTACAGTAAACCACTCTTCAAAGCACACAGAAGGATTGGAGCAGCCAGTGACCATTTCAACTGATGCTGTCAGTACAAGCAACAGGTGTGGTGAGGGAACGGAGACAACAGAGGAGAGCAATGGTCTTCGGGAGTGTTCCAAGAAGCAGAACGGTAGCAATAGTATTCTTAAGGACGAATCATTAAAATGTGCTGAATCTTTAGAATGTGATTCCAGTGCAAACGCTTTACATAAAAAAATACATGAAAGGATACCTTTATGCGACGCCAGCCTCTCCCACACAAAAACTGATAGTACTGATACTTTTGATAAAACAAAAGAGTCTGAACAGTCGTCAGAGTGTGGAGTTACACCAGTGGAGAGCAACTTGGGACAGTCTGCCAAGGAAGGCGAAAGTCTTTTAACGGCAGTTAGCAGTGAGCTTGACTTTGACCTGTCTAGTGACAGTGAAAGTGAACCGGAGGAGGGAAAACAAGGCTCCACCTCTCCCTCGCCCACCCCCAGCTTGGACAGCGAGAAGAATGTGACAAAGAAGAAGCCGAGGAAACAGCGAAAGGGGGGCGCAGAAGCAAAACTTAACCACTCGGAGAAGGAGAAGGTGCTTGATTTACTGGAGAGCGATACGCGGGGTAAGGTTGCCGATCAGGAGCCCGAGTCAGATGCTGGCCAAGACTTGCTTGGTGATGTGGGAAACGGTTGCACCGACAAGAAAGAAGCTGAGACTGAATCTCAGAACAGCGAACAGTCTGGTGTGACCATGGGCGAGTCCCTGGATCAAAGCATGGATGTGGAAGAGGAGGAGGACGAGGAGGACCAAGATGAGGATGACCATTTGATTCATTTGGAAATGATCCTCGTCCAAGTCCACACTGAGTATTATGCCCAGTATAAGAAGTACCTCGAAAAGGAAAGACAAGTGCCTGATCTGAGGAAGATTGTTCCAGAACTGAAGAGCAAGGCACTTGAAGGCACGAGAATAATATTCAGTGGACTCTACCCTACAAACTATCCCATGGAAAAGACAAGAGAGTGGTATCATGCCACAGCCCTTGGAGCCAAGGTTAGCAAAACCTTATCTTTGAATCCCAAAGATCCCAACTGGACAACTCACTTAGTTGCTGCTCGTCCTGGTAAGTGCACTGTGGTCTACCTTGTTGAGCTACATTTTTAATGGAGGAGGAATGAAGATTAGTTATTTTAAGCATTACATGTTGGGTTGGGCTGCTCTCTTCTAATTGTTAATAACATTAGGAATGCACTGCTTACTAGTTTCGGCTCTTAATTCTGCACCTTGTTACATGACAAGGCTCCTCATTTATGTGGGCTGCAAGTTTTGGAAATTAATTTAATTCCTGTCCTAACACTTCAGATTTTCCATGTGGTTTGTGTGTCTAAAGATGCACCATCTGTTCCTGTCACTTACTTCACTGGTTAGTGTTTGCAAACTTATAATAGTGTTTTGTCTGCAATGCTTCAGCAAGAGAAAACCTTCCAATCCATTTCACAAGGGAGCAGTGAGAGAGAGAGGTTGAAGGAAAGCTCAAAGAAAGATATGGAAATGGGTGGCATGGTCACTACGTCCGTTTTTTAAAGGGTGTCTGGTAAAAAGGAGGAGATTGCAAAGCTTTAGGCCCAGCCGGTGGAAGGAATTGAGATCATTGGTGAGGATGTACAAGAGGCAAGGATTTGAAGAATGTAGAGTGACAGAAAGATTGCTGTTCTGGATGTCGCTGCAGAACTAGGCGGGGTAAAAGGTTGGAAGGGTTTGAGTGTTGGAATTTTGTAGTGTTGTTTGACTCAAAGCTTGGCCCAAGAAGGGATCATCAAGGTCATGCTCCATGCTGTGAGTTTGGAAACAGGCAGGAGAATTTGAAAGAGGTCAAGCTCATGGATGCTGGAGATTGGCAAGCCAGCAAGGCTTTTTAAGGTCACACCTGATACAGCCTTTTCTTTAAGAACAACAATAGACTAGCTCAGCAAATAGATTGACGATTGAAAATGCTATGTATGTGTGTAAGAGTTTGGTTCGAGTGGGGACGAATGTAAAGGTAAGAAACGTGAAATGGGGGGAGCATAGGATAAGAAACACAAGGAGAGAAACGGAACATCTTTGTCATTGTTTGAGACATTGGGAGAAGAGAAAGTTTGTGAAATGGCAGTTTAGGGGGAATAGTGGGAGAGTTTACACAAGAAAGATTCAGGAAGCACAGGAGGAGCCAGAAGGACAAGCAGAGTAGGCAAGGTGAATTTGAAATGCTTTAACTTTTGTGGTACACTAAATTTTGGACAGTGGGAAATTGACGAAAGCAGTGTCAATACTTTGGGTAGGGACATTACACCAAAGTTTTCATGGCAATTCATTTGAGGCACTGTGTGAAAATAGATCCCTCGTCTTTGATCTGGAAATGCATTATTTTTACAATTAATTATTACTAAAATATCTTTTGAGATGCTCCATGTACAAACAGACCTGATGGCCCACTGGACATTCCTATTTGAAATTACAGTGCCACCAGGTCTCGATATCGACTCCAGGGTCTCCATTGTGGGCAAGTCTCGTGAGAACGCTGCAGTTCCAATATGTCTTCAGCAACGTGCAGAGTGAGTGGAGGTAAGAGCAGAGAACTGACGGGGGGCCTCTCTAACCCGCCTCCCCTCCCTCTCGCCATGCTCTGGCATCATCCCTTCATCCTCCTCACTGGGACAATGGGTTCTACTGAGCATTTTGAATTGTAAAGAGAAATCTGTGTGCCTTTTTTTCTGAAAAGGACAAGGGTAAAAAATTAAATACCTTGTTACACTTAACCACATGCCACAAAACTGTGAATTGATCGTATGCTATTAAATGAAAGGAAAATATTGTGCATTGATGCTTCATTATCTAAAAATACACAAGTTGGACTACAAGAATACGGTCTTCTATGAGTTGGAGAGCACATGCCTGCAAATAGTCAAGAAGACTTGGGAATGTAATGTGGGCAGCGTTCAGTGATTTTAACCATTGCAAGGCACATGTATAGTCATACGGTGGTGAAGTTGTTTGATGTATATCGAACTTTATACTATTGATGCAAAGAAATGGGTTCAGATCTCACCAAGGTTATTGGACACTTTAAAGTCAAGCCATTTAAGTAATTCTACAATCGGTAAAAGTGGAAATGAGATGGCAGAATTCCATCTGAGGGCATCTTTCAGGGAAGGATGTCTGCTGCCTTTATCTGATCGACTTTATGTGTGCTGCCACCAATGTGGATGATCCACTGTCTTCTGCTATGACTCAAGAAGCCAAAGGGTAATGAGGATTTGGTTATAAATGTTCATCTTCCCATTTATGTCCACATCCAATGAATAAATAAAATTGGCTGCAAAAAGAATATAATGGAGTATAAACTATCGGCAATGGGGACTAATGAGAATCAACCACATAAATACTGCGGTTTCAAGAGCAGATCGGAGGCTGAGTAACCTGCAGTGTGATTTGTCTCCTGTCATCTCAAAGTCTTTCCACCGGCGTTCAACTCCATTCACCCTCAAAACTTGATATCATTCAGGCCAAAGCAGCCCACATGATTGGCATCCTATTTATCATCCTAGGCGTTCACTCCTTCTATTGCACTCTAGCTGCAGTGAGTATCACCTAGCGACCTTCCCAGCACCTCCCAAACCCATGACATCTACCACCAAGAAGACCAATGGCATCAGGCACAGAGAATCATTACCAGCTGCAGCTTCCCTTCCAAATCGTGTGTTATTCTGAGGTAGACAAAAGTGCTGGAGAAACTCAGTGGGTGCAGCAGCATCTATGGAACGAAGGAAATAGGCAACGTGTGTTATTCTGATGTGGAAATATGCAGTGGTTCATCATTGTCCTCATCCTGGAGCACTCTACCCTATAGCGCCTTCACCTTGTGGACTTCACAGATGGCAGAAAGCAGTTCTCCATCTCCAGAGCAGTTAGAGAGGGAAATAAATGCCGGCTTTGCCAGTGGTAACCACATCCCAACGCATAAATAGCAAACCCTCCTTTCATTTTATTGAATTTCTTCTTGTGTTTTGTTTCTTACTCGCTGGCTTTTCTCCCTTATTTTCTTTGATTTTGTGCAGAAGTGGAGACAGAACTATGTGTCGGTAGAGTTTAATTGTTGACAAAATAGGGAGAAAATTCAGGGTAGAAGCTGGTTTGAAGGTAGAGTGAGTTAGCACAAAGGGTATTTGAAGAACCAGTTAAGGAAAAACTCAACAGATAGGGGAGAAGGGGTTTTGTGATCCAGGGTGAGATTAGGAGGGTGGGAAGAGTTGGTGTGGATTTAAAGGGCTGCTTCTGCAATTCAGGTATTTGGTTTAAATCTTGGAGCTGGGGAGATATAGAGTGTTGGGTCTTACAGGCAGGTGTTGAGGTGGATGGGATAAGGTTGGTGCATGGGGAATGTGTAGGAAGGAACTGCAGATGCTGGTTGACACCGAAGATAGACACAAAATTGTGGAGTAGCTCAGCGGAACAGACAGCATCTCTGGATAGAAGGATTGGGTGACGTTTCAGGTTGAGAAGGAGGGTCTTGGCCGAAAACATCACCCATTGCTTCCATCCAGAGATGCTTGCTGCCTGTTCTGCTGAGTTACTCTAGCATTTTGAGTCCATCTTTGGTGCATGGGGAATCCATATATTGGGACCCAGTCAGCTGATGGGAATGGGTGATTGGATGGAGGCATAGCTGTCCAATGTTTTTTTTTATTGCACAGTCTGCTAGGAACCCAGCTGTATTCCTGTTCCCATAGGGTCCAGCAGTGTGACTATCTCTGCAGGCACAAGCATAACTATGCCTACTGAAAATTTAACAAGAAACAAATTCATTAAGAAAATGTGAGAATCTCATTCATCTGCAGCAGATCTATCTAGTCATTTGGAATAGGTAGTCAGGGTTTGGTTGCAAAAGCAATTAAGGGGCAGTATTAGTTTCAAAGTAGCTTGTGAGTCCAAAATTCTATATCTGTTAGAATCCTTAGCAGTGCTTTCTTTGTCTGTCTCTTTCCCTTTATTCCACAGCAGTTTGTCCCTTATGTAATAAAGGAACTGCAGATGATAGTACATACCAAAGATAGACACAAAATGCTGAACTCAGTGGATCAGGCAGTGTCTCTGGAGAACATAGATGGGTGATGTTTGGGGTCGGGTCTGAAGACGAGTCCCAACCCGAAACGTCACCTATCCATTTCCTCCAGAGATGGTGCCTGACCCGCTGTTACTCCAGCATTTTGTGTCTATCTTCAGCTCTTACTTCATTTTTATTTGTGAGTGTTACTACCTCTCCCTTTGTGCGGTCCGTCATCCTCTCCCTTTGTGTGGCCTGACATCCTCGTAGAGTCATACAAAAGTATACCTCTGAAATAGGTCCATTCAGCCCATCTTGACCACATCGGTCATGATGCCTATCTACGCCAATCCCATTTGCTGTATCCCTCTTATGCCGTTATTATTCAAGTACCTGTTCAAATGCCTTTTAAGAGGTACAAACGTCATAGTGCCCTGAAATGGGGGGACTATGTATAAACACTGCTGTAATTTCTTCATGGTGAAACCAAAATGTATAAAAATGGCCTTCATTAAAATCTGACAATGTGTTGATTGTCACACTACATGTGATTTTGTTCAATTACAAATCTCAAATTGTGGAGTACAGAGGCAAAAATGATAGGTCTCTGTCCCAAACATTATGGAGGGCACTGTATTTACATCTTTCAACTCCCCTGGCAGCTCATTCCAGATATAAGCACCTTCTGTATGAAAAAATTAAAATTTTGATCTCCTGTAAATGATTCACCTCTCACCTTAGCCTGTGCCCTCTAGTTCTAGACTCCCCTGATGTGGGGAAAGAAACTCCAACTATCTTATCCTATCTATATCCCTCATGTTTTTATAAACTTCTGTCTCTTATTTATTGCTTTTTTTCTTTCTTACTCGTTGTGAGGTTGAATGTAAGGTGGAAAATATACAATTATAGCAAGACCCTTAACAACATTGATGTACGGAGGGATCTTGGGGTCCGTCCATAACTTCCTGAAAATCGCAACACGTAGATAGAGTGATAAAGTGGAGGTTGAGAGGAGAGATAGAAATAAATAACATTAGTAGAGGCATAGATAGGGCAAATAGTCAGAAGCTTTTCCCCTGGATGGAAATATCAAATACTAGAGGGCATATAATAACTTTCAGGTGAGAGGGGCAATATTTAAAAGAAATGTGCTGGACATATACGGTGGTGAGTGCCTGGAACATGCTGGCAGGGGTGGAGGTGGAGGCTAGAAGATTTTCCAGACTATTAGGTATTGCTATTATTTTTACCCCTGCACACTTTTATTTACATGATACAACAGTATTTTAAATTTTCAAGTGAACTCGCTGAGATGAAAGGGAATGCGATATTGAGCTCTGAGATTTAGCTTGTCAGAAGAAGATCCAGAACCCAACGTGCATTTTGGCCCAGGCTCCGTCCTTTTCCCAACCCACCCCGGGTGTGAGCCTCCTCACAATAGACGATAGGTGCAGGAGTAGGCCATTCGGCCCCTCGAGCCAACACCGCCATTTAATGTGATCATGGCTGATCATCCATAATCAGTACCCTGTTCCTGCCTTCTCCCATTATCCTCTGACTCCGCTATCTTTAAGAGTTCTATCTAACTCTCTCTTGAAAGCATCCAGAGAACCGGCCTCCACTGCCTCCTGAGGCAGAGAATTCCACAGATTCACAACTCTGGGTGAAAAAGTTTTTCCTCATCTCCGTTCTAAGTGGCCTACACCTTATTCTTAAACTGTGGCCCCTGGTTCTGGACTCCCCCAACATCAGGAACATGTTTCCTGCCTCTAGCATGTCCAATTCCTTAATAATCTTATATGTTTCAATAAGATCTCCTCAAATCCTTCTAAGTTCCAGAGTACACAAGCACAGCCGCTCCATTCTATCAACATATGACAGCCCCGCCATCCTGGGAATTAACCTCATGAACCTACTCTGCACTCCCTCAATAGCAAGAATGCCCTTCCTCAAATTTGGAGATCAACATTGCACATAATACTCCAGGTCTGATCTAAACTAGGGCTCCATACTGTGTACTGTCAGTGCATGGGTCACCTTCCTGACCCATGATTTTTTAGACGTTGACCCCATCTACTGCTACACTCCTGGAACTTATTCCCAGCTGTGCATATCTGCAATTAGGAAGACAAACACTATATTATTTATTGAAAGAAGATTTTATTATCAGAGTATGTTGGAAGGAACTGCAGATGCTGGAAAATCGAAGGCAGACAAAAATGCTGGATAAACTCAGCTGGTGAGGCAGCATTTATGGAGCGAAGGATATAGGCGACGTTTAGGGTCGAGACTGAAGAAGGGTCTCGATCCAAAATGTCGCCTATTTCCTTCGCTCCATAGATGCTGCCTCACCCGCTGAGTTTCTCCAGTATTTTTGCCTGCCTTATTATCAGAGTAAATAAGTCTGACAGGAATTACATGGAGTCCTGGCAAAGCCATACCTAGAGTGTTGTATATAGGTATGGTCTACATAAGGAAAGATGTAGTTGAGGTTAACAAATTGAAATATGATATGAGGGTTTTGATCGACGAAGAGAGAGTCAGGAAACTGTAGTATAAAACCTGCCGGTCAGGCAGCCAGTGAAAAGATAAGCATAACAAGGGGCCATGAGAGTGCCTCTGGCTATACCTTTTTGATTTCTTGAAAAGAAGACAAATTAAATGAGAAGGAGACACAAGGAACTGCAAATGCTGGAATCTTGCACAGAGTACAAAGTGCGAGAGTAACTCAATGGGTCATGCAGCTTCTCTGGTGACATTTTGGGTCCCTTTCTTCAGACTCTAGAACACAAGTAGTGGAGTTTGAATCAAAAGATAAATTGTTCAGGGTAAGAACACGTTTTGCGAGGTGGATGATTGACTTAGTGGAGTGGAACTGATTAGTTAGTAAAACTGAATCCGTACTCCCTGGAGCTTAGAAGAATGAGTGGCAATCTCATTGAGGGACCTCAAGTTTCTGTTTCCTCTGTTGACAAAGTAGATGAAGTTGGAGATCTAGGGTAAGGGCCTTGTTATTTTTGATCCAGTCACTGCATCCACATCCTTGCAATGGGAGAGACCTTGCCCCTCTCCAATGTTCTGGGAGCTTGTGGACTGGTGGAAGGCTGCGTCCAGGTCCGTGCTGGATGGAACAGTGTGGTCCAGGGTGCAGAGATGGGCAAACAAGGGATAGTGGAAGATCTGCCCCTACAGTGCACCTGCTTGGAAAACCAAGTCTATCCAAGTAGTGGGGGAAATTTAACTACAGCAAGTTCTCGCAACAACAGCAGTTGATTTGTCTGGAAAAAAATGCAGTGAATAGAGTATGGTCGCATACAAATCATGTGCATAAAATAAATCTCAATCACTGACAACAGGGTGATTGCCAAGCTTGTTGACAATTAGCTAATCATCTTAATTCTGTCTGGCTATTGCGTTATCTCTGCATGGAGCCTAAATGTGAGTCTCTTTCATTACTAGTCCTCGTCTCACTCTTTCCATCTTTATGGTGGATATCTCCTGTCTGCGCTGTCAGTCCTAATGCAGATTCGTGGCCTAAAATGTCAAGAATTACTTTCCTCCACACATGCTATTCAACCTGTTGAGTTCTTCCAGCAGATAGACACAAAAAGCTGGAGTAACAGGCAGCATCTCTGGAGAGAAGGAATGGGTGGCATTTCTGGGTCGAGAAACTTGTTCAGATCTGAAGATCTCCAGCTTTTTTTGTCTATCTTCGGTTTAAACCAGCATCTGCAGTTCCTTCTTGCAGAGTTCTTCCAGCAGTTTGTTTTATTTTTGCTCCAAATTCCAGCATCTGCAGCTCTCTTGTTTCTATATCACCTTGTTCCAAGCAACCGGCAGAATTTATGTTTGTGGGAGACCGGAAATTCTTTCGTACATTTTTAATACTTCAATTCCAGCCCACAAACACTTGATATATAAATTAACATACATGATGGAAAGCCATTAGCTTTCTAGAGTGCAGGCAGGGCTAAAAAGCGCATCAGATGCACCCATTTGCAGTTTAAAACAGCACGCTAATCTCATTGCAGAATCAAAAGGCCACAATGGTTTCATCCCCATCGAGATAATAGCTTTGTAAGAACTTGTATTCGTGCACATTACTGAATCAAACAGATAATTTAGCAGATACCAGCAACTGAGTTATGGACCGTTTTATCTGCCTAGCTCGGCTGTAGCTGTATCCTCTAAGCCATTTCAGCTAAACAGCTCATATGTTTAGCTGCAAGTTGCAGTTATAACCCGGGGCAAATACAGTGCCCTCCATAATGTTTGGGACAAAGACCCATCATTTATTTACTTGCCTCTGTACTCCACAATATGAGATTTGTAATAGAAACAAAATGTGGTTAAAGTGCACATTGTCAGATTTTATTAAAGGCCATTTTTATACATTTTGGTTTCACCATGTAGAAATTAGAGCTGTGTTTATACATAGTCCCCTAATTTCTGGCCACCATCATGTTTGGGACACATGGCTTCACAGGTGTTTGTAATTGCTCAGGTGTGCTTAAATGCCTCCTTAATGCAGGTACAAGAGAGCTCTCAGCACCAGTCTTTCCTCCAGTCTTTCCTTTTTGAGTTGGGTGTGGATTTGTCAATGACCACTGTCCACAGAAGACTTCATGAACAGAAATACAGAGGCTACACTGCAAGATGCAAACCATTGGTTAGCTGCAAAAATAGGATGGCCAGGTTACAGTTTGCCAAGAAGTACTTAAAAGAGCAACCACAGTTCTGGAAAAAGGTCTTGTGGACAGATGAGAAGAAGATTAACTTATATCAGAGTGATCAAGAGCAAAGTATGGAGGAGAGAATAAACTGCCCAAGATCCAAAGCCTACTACCTCATCTGTGAAATACGGTGGTGGGGGTGTTATGGCCTGGGCATGTATGGCTGCCGAAGGTGCTGGCTCACTTATCTTCATTGATGATACAACTGCTGATGGTAGTAGCATAATGAATTCTGAAGTGTATAGACACATCCTATCTGCTCAAGTTCAAACAAATGCCTCAAAACGCATTGGCCGGCAGTTCATTCTACAGCAAGACAATGTTGCCAAACATACTGCTAAAGCATCAAAGAGATTTTCAGAACTATAAAATGGTCAATTCTTGTGGCCAAGTCAATCACCTGATCTGAACCCAATTGAGCATGCTTTTTATATGTTGAAGAGAAAACTGAAGAGGACTAGCCCCCAAAACAAGCATAAGCTAAAGATGGCTGCAATACAGGCCTGATAGCATTACCAGAGAAGACACCCAGCAACTGGTGATGTCCACGAATCGCAGACTTCAAGCAGTCATCGCACGCAAAGGATATGCAACAAAATACCAAACATAACTACATTTATGTGACATTGCTGTGTCCCAAACATTATGGTGCCCTGAAATCAGGGGACTATGTATAAACACTGCTGTAATTTCTACATAGTGAAGCCAAAACGTATAAAAATGGCCTTTATTAAAATCCGACAAAGTGCACTTTAACCACATGTGATGTTCTCGATTACAAATTTCAAATTGTCGAGTACAGAGGCAAATAAATAAATGATGGTTCTTTGTCCCCTACATAATGGAGGGCACTGTATGTGTAGCAGCAACCAGTGGAACCTGCTCTCTCTTTGGATGACTGACATCCATTCCCTGTATATTATTGAATTTTGACACTTATGGAATACAAGCAGCACACATCCATCTGCAATATAGAAGATGTTTTATATTCTGTAATATGGAAGCTTTTCTATGACTGAGAATGTCAGACCACACAAAGGGAGGGGAAGACAGATCACACAAAGGGAGAGGTAGTGACACTCACAAATAAAAATGTAGTAAGAGACAAGCTGAAGATAGACACAAAGTACTGGAGTAACTCAGCGGGTCAGGCAGCATCTCTGGAGAAAAAGGATGGGTGAGGTTTGGAGTCGGGACCCTTCTTTAGACTCTGCTATTTATCATATATCCTGTGTATGGTCAGTGCGTTCTGTTGAAAGTGGATGTGCAAAACAGGCCAGCATTTCCGTCATCCTTGGCTTTGATTCCAACAAGTGACGGTGAAGTGAAAAGGTGGACCAAGGGCATTGTTCTGCAGGGTACAAGTCTCGGTACTTTTACTCTTTGATCCAAGCTTCCTAGGGCATGAATAAGTATTATCTATTCCCCAGGAACATAAATATCTGGTGTTCAATGTTATTTCAAAGAAAAATAACTTCATACCGTGTTAATTAAGATTGGGCCTTTACTAGGGTTTAAAACAATGAGAGATGATCTTGTTGAAACATATCAGATTCTAAAGGTGCCTGAAGGTGGATGCTGAGGATGTTTCCTCCAGTGCTGGGATTACAGAGCATAGTTACAGAATGAGTGGTCAGCTATGCCTTCCAATAAAAGCATGGCTGATTCAACAGTAACCTCAACTACACATTCCTACCTAACCTCGGGAATCTTTCACCCCCGCTTTTCTTATCAAGCATCCATTTATTTCTGTTTTAAAATTTATTCAAAGCTTCTACTCACACCGACCAGCCTTTAGGAAGACAGTTCCAAAATCTCACAACCCTAAAAGATGCAGTGAAAAATTTAAATGGGCACCATCTTTACCATGAAATAGCAGCAAAAAAAGACACGGGGCTAGAGTAACTCAGTGGGTCAAGCAACATCTCTGGAGAACACGGATAGGTGACGTTTTGAGTTGGGACCCTCTCGCCTATCCATTTTCTCCAGGGATGCTGCCGCTGAGTTACTCCAGCACTTTTTGTATCTTTTTTGTGTGTAAAACAGCACCTGCAGTTCCTTGTTTCTACCATTTAAATAGTAGTCCCTTATTGTAGATAAAAGATGATAACCTTTCCCCTTCCACCCTATTCAGACCCTCTGATTTAAAAAAAATTCGGACTGACGCAAGAAGAAAGTTATTTTCTCAGGATTGTGAATCTTTAAATTCCCCAACACCAGAGTTCTCAAGGCTAAGCAGTGAAGTATATTCAGTTGTGGTATCTGGGAGCAAGTTCTCCATGATAAGTACTCTCTGGGTGGTAATCTTTCTGAATATTCTATTGCATTTATAAATTAATGGCCTCTAGCTTTAATCTCCTCCATCCTTTGGGGTTGAGGATAACTTAGTTCTATGCCATTTGTCTGGGATCTAAGTGGTTGATGAATCCATTATGGGATTCTTGTTCTCCAAGATTTCCGTCTCTCTATCTGCACAGTAAAGCGTTCACAATGAAAATGACCTCTTGTCAAAAGTCTGCTTTCTCTTTTGAAGAAAAGGAAATATAGTCTCTTGAGCGTTACCTCAATTTGATCATCATCCTTTATTGCTGCTTTTTTTTAAATGCAGTGTGTGAACTAATGGAGACAAGAGAGACTGCAGATGCCATAGTATGGGGAAAACAAAACACTGGAGGAACTCAGCGGGTTGAAAAGCATCTGCAGAGGCAAAGGGAGAGTTGATGTTTCATTTTGAGACCCTGCATCGGCACCCAATGGTGAGGGGAGATAGATAGTACAAAGAGATAAGATGAAAGGGTAAGAAAGGGGCAGGCAGATGATAATGGGACCATTTGAGGAGGAGGGTATGCATTTCTTTTCATTTCTAATCTCTAGATTTCTTTAACTGCAGTAAGCAGAGAAAGCAAGTCATACACTTATTTGAGTACTTTCAAAAACGAGTTACAAGTTTGAACCAGTTTTAATTACCACTTTATTATCAACTATTGGATTACCATTTATAAAATATTAATATTCCAATGTGTGACATTTGTCAGACGAAGGATAAGCACTGGAGAAAGAATGCCACTAATTGTCATTTTCATATCACCCGTTATGTTGGTAGAATATGTTAAAGTTCTAATTAGTGAATCAAAAATATCTTGTGGTTGATGTTAGTTTAGAGACACAGCGAGGAAACAGGTCCTTCGGCTCACTGAGTCCACAGCGACCATCAATTACCCATACACCAGCTCTAGTATATCCCACTTTCACATCCTACACATGAGGGGCAATTTACAGAAGCCAATTAACCTACAAACCTGCACGTCTTTGGAAATGTGGGAGGAAACCGGGGCAACTGGAAACCTCCCAAAGAGAACGTACAAACTCCGTACAGACAGCACTCATAGTCAGGATCGAACCCGGGTCTCCAGCACACTGAGACAGCAGATTTACTATTGTGGCACTATGCCTCCCCTTAAATAAAACAGAAACATCTAGAAATATTTAGTAGGTCCGACATTGGCTATAGATAGTGGAATGGTGCTATATTTCAGACTCATGACCTCTTACCTGAATTGAGTTGGTTCTGAAGAAGGGTCTCGACCTGAAACGTCATCCATTCCTTCTTTCCAAAGATGCTGCCTGACCCGCTGAGGTACTCCAGCATTTTGTGCATACCTTTGAGTTGGTTTTCATCAGTTCCA
This sequence comes from Malacoraja senta, assembly GCA_038087875.1. Classification (NCBI taxonomy): domain Eukaryota; kingdom Metazoa; phylum Chordata; class Chondrichthyes; order Rajiformes; family Rajidae; genus Malacoraja; species Malacoraja senta. The sequence goes on along the minus strand of CM075977.1, from coordinate 34,878,799 downwards.
ATGGGTCATATATGACCATAATACGACGTGGGGACGAGAGACTGCAGGTGCTATAGTCAGGAGCAAAATACAAAACACTGGAAGAATTCAGTCGGTTGAGCAGTGTCTGTGGAGGCAAAAGGATAGTTAGAGTTAGAGTTTACTTTATTGTCATTCAATCTTTTAGTTTGAACGAAATTGCGTACCTTGCAGTCATGACAGAAAATAAAATAACAGAACACACAATGAACACAGTTTATCATCCACCGGATAGACAAGGTTTCAGATTGAGACCCTGCATCAACACTGATGTAGAGAGGAGATAGCTAGAATAAAAGAATACGATGGAGGGGTATGGCTGGAGCAGACAGGTGATATGTGCAACCTGTCAAGGAGGAGAATGATGCACATCTTTGTATTTCTAATCTCTAGATTTCATGCACTGGAGAAAGCAAGAGTCACACTCTTATTTGAGGCTACCTTTCAAACAAAATTTACCAGATTAAACAGCCTGCCTCTTAATTATCAACTTTTGAATTGCCATTTATGAAAATATTACCATCCCAATGTGTGACATTTATTCGATGAACAGTAAGCAATAGGGAAACTTATCACTTATCACCCATTACATTGGTAGAAAAATGTTAATGTTGCAATTAGTGAATCATAACAAAATCTTCTTGTTGATGGATATCAAAAAGAAAAATAAAGCACTGGAAACACTCAGTAGATTAGACATTGGCAGTAGATAGGGGAATGATGTTACATTGCAGATCATGGCCTTTCTGAATCTCGTTGCTTCTCATCTCCAGTTCTAATGGGTAATACCATGATGCCACAACATGGGGAAACAATATGAACATAGAGCACTACAGCGCTGCACGGTGGCGCAGCGGTAGAGTTGCTGCCTTACAGTGCTTACAGCGTCGGTGACTCGGGCTCAATTCTGACTTCGGGTGCTGTCTCTATGAAGTTTGTACGTTCTCTCCGTGACCGCGCGGGTTTTCTCCGAAATCTTCGGTTTCCTCCAAAGACGTACAGGTATGTTGGTTAATTGGATTGGTATAATTGTAAACTGTCCCTAGTGTGTGTAGGATAGAGTTAATGTGCAGGGATCGCAGGTCGGCACACTCGATGGGCCAAAGGGCCTGTTTCCACGCTGTATCTCTAAACTAAACTAAAACTAAACTGAAGCACACAATGTCTGTGTCGATCAGGATACCTATGTATGAAGGAACTGCAGATGCTGGTTTAAACTAAAGATAGACACAAAATGCTGGAGTAACTCAGCGGGACAGGCAGCATCTCTGGAGAGAAGTAATGGGTGACGTTTCGATTCGAGACCCTTCTTCAGACTTGACCCCAAACATCACCCATTCCTTCTCTCCAGAGATGCTGCCTGTCCCGCTGAGTTACTCCAGCATTTTGTGTCTACCTAGGTGAACTAATTTCCTCTGCCTACACGTCATCCACATTCCTAGCATGTCCATGTGCTTAGTTCAAAGCCTCTTAAAAACCACGGTCTGCTTCCAGCACCACCCTGATAGCATGTTCCAGGCATATACCCAGCTCAGTTTAAAAAAAACTTGACCAGCACATCTCCATTAAACTTTTCCCCTCTCACTTTAAGGCTATGCCTTCTAGACATTTCCATCATGGGGGAAAAGGTTCTATCTAGCCTATCGATGCCTCCCATAATTTTATATACTTCCATCAGGCCTCCCCTCAGCCTCTGACATGTCAGAGAAAGCAATCCAAGTCTGTCTAACCTCCTTATATTAATATTCTCTATTCCAGACAGCATTCTGGTAAACCTGTTCTGCACCCTCTTTGAAACCTCCATATCCTACCTACAATGGGGAGACTGCACATGGTACTCCATTTGGCCTAAACAAAGTTTTATAAAGCTGAAACATGCTTTCCTGACTCTTATACTCACTGCCCCAATCTGCTGCCTTTACTGCTCTATCTACTTGTAAGTTTCTCAGAGCAATGTACTCAAACCCCACAATCCTTCTGCACATCAATGCTGTTAAGGGATAAGAAGGATAAGGGAATTGAACATGTTTTTCCTCATAATTTGCACTCTACGGAGCAAAATTTAGGAAATATTCTTCACTTTTGTTAATTTCCCTGTGACGGAGCACCATTTGGTCCACTCGGTCCATTTGATTCCATACCCACTGAGCAATCCTATTCCCCACTAATTTTTCCTGAAATGTGTTCTCAACAAACACGCATCAATTCTACCATCTACCTCCACAAGTTGCAATTTAGCATAGCCAATTAACCTACCAACCCATGTCTTGTTGGAATATTGGAGGAAACTGGAACAGCCAGAAGAAACCCAACAGCCCATTGAGATTGAGTCCTAGATTAAGTAGAGGCCTTACATGGGTTTTCTTGACATCGCCCTCAAACAGTGTACAATTTTGGTCTCCCTAACGAAAGATATGTGTGAGGAAGTGCGGCCAAACTTCACTTGATTGACTGCTGGGATAAGAGTGTTGTTAAACAAGAAGCAAAAAGCAAAATCCTTGACGATCTCAAGAGGAGAGGTACCAGCTGGAGGAGGGAAACGAACAGTAGATGGTTTTGGGTTGAGGCTCTTCACCTGGACTGAAAGAATAGAAGGGAGATAAAAAAGATGTGAGGGAGAGGGGAATGACCCAAGCTTGCAAGCAACATTTGGACCTGGGGACGAGGGATTGATTGGTACATGGATCCACCTATCTCATGCAAGCGCTTGCTCCACCCCTGCCTCTTTATTCCAATTGTATCTCCTCTAAATTTTCAGTCCACATGAAGGCTTGGCCTGAAACATCAACTGCTCATTTCCTTCCACAGAGACTGCCTGATCCATTGAGTTCCTCCAACAGTTTTTTTTTTTTTTTTTTGTTTTGCTCGACTTCCACTACCAACTTTGTTTTTTGCTCAATAAAGTTTGTGCCAAATTGGAATTCTAACAAAGCACAGTTTGACAGATTTTTTTTTTGTATCTGCTCAATTGCTATACTGAAGGATTATATTCCTTTTGAAGAAAATCACAGATCTTCAAGAATGAGAGCAAAGCTCATCATCTCCTGAACTGTTTACTGTAGCTGTTAGGCTGCAAAGAGCTTGTTGACAGTAACATGCGGTCTTCACCAGCACCAATACATTGAGCCATGTATAAGATTTAAAGCTCCCATTGCTCCTTGAAGAAATTAAGGCGACTGGAGCAAAGATTTGTGGCTCTAATTAAAGTTCAAATGCAAGAAGGGAAAGAGAATGATATTTGGAGGTTGTCAGAGATCTAACATCGCGTTACATTAGCAAGTACATCTAAGCTGGTTTGATTCAATTTGCACTTGTTATTTTTCTTTTCATGTTGCTCTAAAACATTAAAATATACAGAAGCCAATTTTGAACTTTAAGAACGCAGGAGAGGTGTTTTTTGTTCTTGATCATAGTGGTAAATGCTTATTTGAAAGAAAGTGCACATTTTTGTTTATGAGTGTGTGGCAGGCACGTGCCATCAGGGTAGGCAAGGTAGGCACTGCCTACCCAGACTAAAATTATGAAATGGCAATTATTAAATATAAATAGTAAAGGCATGGGAGAATTATGCCTATCTAAGAGATCAATCTCTTAGGTAGGCATAATTCTCCGTGCCTTTCATCCGTAGCACTTGTAACACGCGAAGGTCTGTGCAGCCCACGTGCCGTCAGCGCTGCTTCAAGCCGTCAATGACAAGCAAGGCTGAAGGCAGCTGAAATTATGCCTTTGCAGAACTGCGCATGCGCAGCGCGAGTTTTTTGGTGGGTTTTTCAAATATGGATTGTCATTATTTTAAGAGTATCTTAGGAAACAAAGAGTGAAGAATGGAGTTCGTGTACCAATAACGTGGTAAGTATTTCTTGGTGCTTTATGTTTTTAAATACCGTATTTCCCGGGGTGGGGAGAGCTCTTTTCACAGTGTTTGGGGAGTCTAGCCCGGGGTAAAGTTGCGGGGAGGGCAGGAGCGTTGTGAAGGAGGGGATCGGGGCCAGTAACCCACTTGCGATGCTCCGGGCACGGAGCCACCACATTGTGGCCGTGGAGTGAATTAGCACGGGTGGCCGCCGGTGACAGCCCCTTCTGCTGGTCCCTGCTCACCCCTGGCAGAGCACTGCCAGAGGTGAGCGGGCTAGCAGAAGGCGCTGAAGTGGCAGCCGGTTCTGCTGTCGGGTCCCGGCGGCTGCTCGCAGTCACCCGAGCTGCTTCCTTCCCTGGAAATGGCGGCCAGTTCTGCTGTCCGTGCCCGGAGCGCTGCGGCAGCAGTGAGTGAGTCTGACATGATCTCCGACCCCCTCCTTCTAAACACTCCTGCCCTCCCCGCATCTTTAACCCCTGGCACAGACTCTCCACATGCTGTGAAAAGAACTCTCCCTCCAATTGGTCCCTTGAATTGGTATTGTCATTCAATAAGATGACAACTGATTCAACGTCCCGGTGTGCTCCCGTTTTTCCCACCATCTCCCCACCTGCCTTCATCCTCCGTCCCCCACCCATTCAGTAATTAAAAAATGAAGGAGATTTAGAAGCCTTGGGAAAATTGAATTGTTACTTCTTTTTATTTTTTACGGAGAGAACAATCTGCGCATGCACGGTTTAAGATTTTATTTTAAAAGCCAACTGACTTCCTACCCTGAGTAATTACTCACGGCACGTGCCTGGTGTGTGGCCAGGATGTTGTGGGTCTCTGATGATGTTGTCTTCCTTTATGAGGCTGCGACTCTGATAAATCCCTTCGATGGTGGGGAGGTAAGAGCCTGTGATGGACTGGGCGGTGTTCTCAACCTTTTCCAATTTTTTTTTCGTTCCTCGGCATTCAAGTTGCCGGACCAAGCCATGATGCAACCAGTCAATATGCTCTCTACTGTACACTTGTCCAAGTTCAAGAGAATCCTATCTGACATCCCGAATCTCCGTAATCTTCTCAGGAAGTAGAGGCGTTGATGTGCTTTATTTATAATTGCATCAGTGTGCTGGGTCCAGGAAAGATCTTCGGTAATATGCACGCCCAGGAATTTGACGTTTTTGGTTCCTTCCACCATCGTCAACAGGATTGTGGATCCTCATCCTTCCTCTTCCAAAGTCCACAATCAGTTAATTGGTTTTACTGATATCGAGAGCCAGGTTGTTGTGCTGGAACCATTTGGTCAATCGGTCAATCTCACTTCGACACTCTGACTCATCATTTCTGTTGCCTTACCGACAACCTCTAAAAAGCTTTACCTTTTACAAATCTTTATATAATCAGACCTATTTTATGTATACCACACACACTTAATTCCTTTAAAGGGCAGAGTTGATGACTGTTTTAACAAGTGTGTGTCACAAAACGATTATAAAACCAAGTTCTGCAACGGTAAGTAAGTTTGAATCAAAAACTGTTCTTCTGCACTTCTAACTACAAACCCACTGACTCCCATGGCTATCTGGACCACACTTCTTTCCACCCTGCTTCCTGTAAGGACTCTATCCCCTACTCCCAATTCCTCCGTCTACGCCGCATCTCCACCCAGGATGAGGTGTTCCAAACCAGGGCATCGGAGATGTCCTCATTCTTTAGGGAACGGGGGTTCCCCTCTTCGACTATAGGCTCTCACCAGTGTATATTCCGGACAGGAGAATGAATAACAACTTACACGCAGGTTGCCTGGATCACGAGAGAGAGTTTTATTACCCAACATTCCCTGCTTATATTAAACACCAACTCAATAACATATACATGAATATGTATGAATACATTACACTGATCTCCTTTTTTAAAGTATTAAATCTAAGTACTCAGTTACAATTTTGTTGTTGTGATACTCGATTTAAACCAGTATTTATGAAATCTTAAATGATAAACATAATATATTTATTTTACATATCTACACATTTTCACTTTACCTATACAGTGAATTACTTAACTTACAAACCTAATCTGACTACTGGTTTACGGATCCTGCTTGATCGTCTAACAGTAACAGGTGTAACAGGTTTAGGTGTTGACTCAACTCTAGGCTTGTTTGGCTCTGTTTTAGTACCCTGACTTTGACCAGAGGAATCTGTTTCTTTGTCTGTACTAACTGAACTTTGTGTTTCAATTATTATTATGATCTGTGTTGTTATTAGTGTTAATGTGACTAAAGCAGTGTACCATCATGTACCGAACCCAAATACCACCAACCCTGGTCGTGTGGCAAATAAAGATTCTATCTATCTATCTATGCTCAGTTTTTGGTTCATCTTTGGCTGGAATTGATTTGATCAACGAACAATTTTGATCCTATCTCCAACTTCAACTAAGTATCTTTTTGTTCCACACACTTCCACTATTTTCCCAACATCCCATTTGTCTCGACTGGACTTGTTGGGAGGACTGAACACACAAAACTGCTCATCTGGCTTGAAGTACCTCTTCTTTTTGTGGGAATTAAAATTGGCAGTTTTGACTTAACTGTTTTTGCTCAACTCTCAAGGCCAAATTGGGTTGAACTAGACTTAGGCATATTCTTAGCCTTCTCTTCATCTACAGTTCTGCAGGTGAGTGACCTGTTGTGTGTTGTGTGCTTCTGTAATTCAGCAAGAAACTAGCCAAATGATGTTTCATGCTGAGCTTTGAACTACCCTGCAAAACCTTTCTTGAGAGCATCTTTGACAATTCTAACAGACCTTTCCACTGCCCCGTTAGAGGCTGGATGGTATGGGGGAACAAGTGTGTGTTTTAAACCATTGCGCTGCATGAACGAACTCTTTGAACCGTTCTGAATGAAACTGAGGCCCATTATCAGAAACAAGTTCTTCCGGTAAACCATGGCATGCAATATTTGATCTCAACTCATCTATGGTACACTCAGTAGTAATGCTTGACCCCATATGCTTAACCTCAATCCATTTGGAATGACTATCTACTAGTACCAGAAAGTGATCATTACCCTTTTCACAAAGATCTACATGAAGTCTCTGAAAAGGTCTAATTGGCCATGACCAGGTTAGCAGTGGTGTTTTTGGGGGTTTACTCCAGCAATTTTGGCAGATGCTATATTTGTTCACCAGTGACTCGATGTCAGTGACCAAGCCAATACACTGCCAATTGACTTCATGCTTACTATGCCAGGATGTTCGGCATGAAGTTCATTCATAATTTTGTTTCTCAAAGACTCTGGTACAACCACTCTGTAACCCCACTTAATGCATCCCTGCTCACATGATAATTCATGGTGTCGATTATGGAAAGGCTTCAGCTCTGAGTTCAGAACTGAGTTCAATCCACTATTGATTTCAGTCCAACCGTTCAATGTCTGTTCATGGACCAACTTCAGCACAGTGTCTTTCTCTGTTTCTGCTGCAATTTCTGTTGCATCTACAACTTGCAGTGTATAGATTGAGTTCTCACTTCCCAGGTCAGAGTTCTCATGGGGCAACCGGGACAATGCATCTGCAACAGCGTTGCACTTGGAGCTTCTGTACTCAACCTTGTAGTCATACTGGGACAGCAAAATTGCCCAGCGCTGCATCCTTGATGCCACCATGGAAGGTATAGCTGACTTGGGACCAAGTATCACTAGTAGTGGCTTGTGATCAGTCACTAGGGTGAATGGTCTGCCGGGAAGAAACGGATGGAATTTCTTGATTCCGTTCACTCGGTGATAGGGTACGGGAAGCAAAATCAATAAGCCTTTCCTGTCCGTCATTCATTACGTGGGAGATCACTGCACCTACACCATAACTTGAAGCATCACAAGCAAGTTTCATCTCGTGTGTCGTATCGTAGTGAACAAGGAGTTTGTCACTTGTCAAGTTTTCCTTGCAGATGTCATATGCACTTTGCTGTTCCTTTCCCCACGTCCATTTCACATCTTTTTGTAGCAGATGATGTAGTGGCTTTAGCACAGTTGCTAAATCTGGAAGGAATCGTGCATAGAACTGCACCATCCCAAGGAATCATCGTAGCTCTGACACATTGTTGGGTTTTGGAGCATTCGCTATTGCTTCAACTTTCGCCTTCACAGGGCGAAGTCCGTTGGCGTCTACTTTGAGTCCAAGGTAGACCACCTCTGACTGCGCAAATGCATATTTACTTTGTCGCAGTTTGACATTGTGGCAGTTCAGTCGTGTGAGAACTTGCTTAAGGATTTCCAAATGTTCTACCATGCCCTCTGTGAATATCAGTAGGTCATCCTGGTTGCACACACAGTGCGGAATGCCTTGTAACATTTTGTCCATGGCAGACGGGAAAATGTTCGGGAAGGATTTCACACCATAGGGCAGCTTTGTATATGAATACAAGCCCTTATGTGTGTTGACAGTCAAGTACTGCTGACTTTCCTTGTCGACATTGAGTTGGGCGTAAGCATAAGACAAATCCAGTTTAGTGAATTTCTGCATACAGATCTTGCGAGGTTGGTAACGGATATTGTTCGTCATCAATGGCTTGGTTGATTGTGACTTTGTAGTCACCACATAGTCGAACAGTTTTGTCGGGCTTGGGTACGGCCACAATTGGCCCAGTTACTCTGGTCTGTCTTCACGAGTACTCCATTCCGCTCTAACCTGTCTAGTTCTTCCTCCACTTGTTGCTTTAGTGCATATGGTACAGGTCTTGGTCGACAATACACAGGTCTCACATCTTCCTTAAGTCGAATGTGTGCAGAGTACCCTGTTATTCCCGTGTAACTGTCAGCAAAAATGTTTGCATATTTGCTTATGATGTTTTCAAGATGTGATTTAGACGAATCGTTGCTGAAAATGTTCTTCCAGTCTAATTCTATTCTACTCAGCCAATCCTTTCCAAGGAGGGCTGGTTTATTTCTGTAGCTGGCCACTATGATGGGCAATGTTACTGACTGACCATTATGCTGAACGTTACAGTTCATTTGTCCACATGTCTCCAAAACTTCGCCCGAGTAGGTTCTCAGCTTGACCTTACTATCAAACAATGGTATCTGTGGGAACTTTGTTTTGTACAGGTCTCTGCTCATGACCGAACAATCTGCTGCTGCGTCAATACACCTATCGATTAACTGTTCATTAATCAATAGTTTAGTTCGAAAGTCCTTGCCTTGGCTGGTTGTAGGCTTATCGATGTTGGTTGCATAAATGGTGTACAACCCAAGTTCATTTCCATCTGGGTTCACCTCTAAGTTAAGAACTCCTCTCTGGTGTTGTTGCTTGATTCCTGCAGAGGCGATATGACCTTTCTTCTGGCAGTTATAGCACTTGGCCATTTTGAACTGACAAAATTAGGATCAGTGATTACCGTTGCAACGATAACAACTGGCTGAACTCGGCTCCCCGCCACACTTTGATTTTGGTTTAGCACCTCTTGGTTTGGCCATAGGCACTGCCTTGTGACCGTAAATGGCCACTGCAGTCTGTGGTGGATGAAACTCGCGAGCATTCTTTGATGCCATCTCCATTGTGGTAACAATCTTGTTTGCTTTCTCGAATGTAAGATCTGGAGTGTTCATGGGTTTGGACTGAATTCGTTCATCCACTAGTCCACAAACATCTGTCGCGTAGTGCGCGTCCGAGAAAGGTTCCAAAGTTACAGTACAAAGTTAAGTTTTTCAAGGTAACAATGTACTCATTGATTGTCTCATTCTGCTTCTGGTTTCTAGTGCCAAATTTATAGCTTTCTGCAATTTCCAGAGGCTTTGGGTTGAAGGATTCCTCCAACTTCTTCATAATGTCATTGAATAGCACGTCTTTTGCCTTTATGGGCGTAAGGAGATTCACGAGTGTGCCGTACACTTGAGGACCGATCTCCGTGAGCAGAATCGCATTCATGCGTTTGCAAACTGCTTTATTTGTTTCAGTCACTATCTCTCCTTCACCACTAATCTCCATTATGTTGTTTGCCATGAAAAACATGTTTAACTCTCCATATAGGAGCTGAATGGCTCTCTACTCTTGTCAAAAGTGCCAAGGTTTCCAATGTAGCCCGTGGACGCTGCCATCATGCCGTTCTCTTTTTTTTTAAAGTCCGTTCAAAAAGCCCGATTCCCTGTCTGTTCTGGTGTAACAATTCACCTAAAACTTGGTTGTACAAAGGCTATTCAGCTTAAGGAAATTGACAAAAAAAACTCAGTCTAAAATATGATACAATCCCAAGGGCGACATCTTGCCACGTAGACACAACATAGAGATAGCCTGAATAACTCTCGCCGATTTGTACAGCTGCTGTTTTAAACTAAAGTCCCCTGCATAGAAGGATCTGCGGCCTATCGTGTCCAGCTCGCAAACAACTGCGATACAACTCCGTATTTACTGTTTAAAATGTTAAACAATACTGCATGTTGCAAAACAGTCCTGCACTGCATTTAAAGGATGAGTTCACAAACACTATCCCATCCTCGTCGCCAATTTTGCTATATTCCGGAGGGCAGAATGAATAACAACTTACACGCAGGTGACCTGGATCACGAGAGAGAGTTTTATTACCCACCATTCCCTGCTTATATTAAACACCAACTCATTAACATATACATGAATATGTATGAATACATTACAACCAGAGTCTCCTCTATATCCCGTAGCTCCGCTCTCACTCCCCATCCCCCCACTCGTAACAAGAACAGAGTCCCCCTTGTCCTCACGTTCCACCCCACCAGCCTTCACATACATAGGATAATCCTCCAACATTTTTGCCACCTCCAACGGGATCCCACCACTTGCCACATCTTCCCATCTCCTCCCCTTTCTGCATTCCGCAGAGACCGCTCCCTCCGTAACTCCCTGGTCAATTTGTCCCTTCCCACCCAAACCACCCTCTCCCCTGGTACTTTCCCTTGCAACCACAGGAAATGTTACACTTGTCGTTTTACCTCTGCCCTCGACTCCATCCAAGGACCCAAGCAGTCTTTCCGATGCGGCAGAGGTTCACCTGCACCTCCTCCAACCTCATCTATTGCATCCGCTGCTCTAGGTGTCAGCTGCTCTACATCGGTGAAACCAAGCGCAGGCTTGCCGATTGCTTCGCCCAACACCTCCGCTCAGTTCCCACTAACTAATCTGATCTCCCGGTGGCCCAGCACTTCAACTCCCCCTCCCATTCTGAATCAGACCTTTCTGTCCTGGGCCTCCTCCATGGCCAGAGTGAGTCCCACTGCAAATTGGAGGAGCAGCACCTCATATTTCGCTTGGGTGATTTACACCCCAGCGGTATGAACATTGACTTCTCCAATTTCAGGTAGTCCTTGCTTTCTCCCTCCTTCCCCTCCCCTTCCCAGCTCTCCCACAGCCTACTGTCTCCACCTCTTCCTTTCTTCTTCCCGCCCACCTCCTCCACCTCCACATCAGTCTGAAGAAGGGTCTCGACCCGAAACGTCACCTATCCCTTAGCTCCATAGATGCTGCCTCACCCGCTAAGTTTCTCCAGCATTGGTTTTTGGTTGGTTGGTTTTGTTGACAGGCCCAGTCATTTCTATACCCAACAGACTGCTCTGTTGCGGCAAAAGATCAGCTGATGGACTGAGAAAAATTCTCAAAAGCCTCCTTGGAGAAAATACCCACCAATCCAACTGATCAGATATCTATTCCATCTGTGTAAGACAGATTCCGTCACTTGCATGTAATTCATCTCAGAATTACAGAACTAAAGTGGAAGCAAATCATCCTCAATCCCAAACGACTGTTGAAGAGGAGTCCAGTTTATTAAGTGTGGCTATTATATGGCTGTTGCTGCATAATTCACTGCAAAAAAGGACTTGAATATCTGTTATTCTATTAGTTTACCGTTTAGAACAGGGGTCGGCAACCTTGTTCTGCATAGGGGCCAGGACGCATGTCTGTGAGCGGATGACGGGCCACATCTATCACGTGTTCACAAAGATTCCGCCTCGGATGGCAGACATCAAATCACGTGTTCACATGGATCCTGCCCCTTCGAGGACGCCACCCGGAGCACTGGCCCCTAGATACAGGCGCTCACAAACATGGTGTACCTACGGTCCATTGCCTTGGCTCTGTCCTGAAAGCGGTGGCTCAAATACTCGTACTCACTCGTTCCCGGCCTATTGACAACCCCGATCCCGACAGTGAAGCCCAGGCACAAAAGGTGCGCGATCATGCCGGCAGCTTTGCACAGGATGCGGTACAGCCAGAGCTCGGCTCCACTTGGGCGCTCAGCGGCTCCACAATTGTGGCCGTCAGCGCAGGCCTCCTTGCGTCCTTGCGTCACCGAGCTTGGATGCCTTGATCCCGGGAGGTACCAGAGATGAAGGCAGTCTGCGGGCCGGATGTCTACAGAAAAAAAAAAACGCCTGCGGGCCGGATGATTTCGGGTTACGGGCTGCATTCAGGTTACGGGCCGAATTCGGCCTGGGGGCCGTAGGTTGCCAACCTCTGGTTTAGAATGTCTCAATGTCCTTTTGCAGCTAATCAAGTACCCTCAAAGTGTATTCAGTAATGCAGGAAATTTGACATATGTAGAAATGTCAGTGTCATCATGTTCATTCAAATAATATGGTTTAGCAGAGCTATGGCCACACAACTCAGACGGCCTGGGTTCAATCCTGACCTCGGCTTCCTTCTGTCTGTAGGCTGCATATCTTTCCTGTTACTGCCTGCATTTCTGCCAGGTGCTCCAGTTTCCTCCAACAACTCAAAGGCTGGTTGAGGACTCGCCTTTGGTCAAGACGTTGAAGATGGTTCCGTTGTTCCTCTTCAAAGTTAACATCCACGCATGAGAACAGTCACAGCTGCAATTTATTGTCTGATCTGGGAGATAGCAGTTCTTAGAATCTAGCACTCCCTGGGCACTGAACGAGAAAGTCAATTGGGAGTTTTGTGTTTGACAGTGTAGTGGGCACAACTGTCTGTTTTGAATGCACGAGTTGTAGAGAGAGTCAGCACAGAAACAGGCCCTTCGACTCACCGAGAATGCACTATCAAACACCCATTTTTACACTGAAACTACCCTATCCCATTTTATTTTCAAATTCTCATCAACTCCCCTCTGGATTTCACCACTCATCTACGCACGAGGGACAATTCTCAGCAGCCATTTTACTTACCTTCCCACTCATCTTTGGGTTGTGAAAGGAAAATGGACCTCGCAAAAAGGGAAACCCTCGCAATCACAGGGAGAACATCCAAACTCCACACAGACAGCAGCAGAGGTCAGAATTGAACCAGGGCTCCCTGAGCAGTGTGGTGACGGTTCTATTCGCTGCGCTTGCCATGGAACCACTGAGCCACTATTAATGCAGGATATAATTTGTAATACTTCAGAGCAATGATGAGCTGGGGATGTCTGAATATCACTGACTGGATTGGTTTTAGTTTTAGGATGTTACATATCTTTCTAAGTATCGCATATACCAGTTTTGACAATAGTGACTATCAGCCAAATGTGTTGCTATTTGAGTTATCCTCATGGCCTGATGTATTTAATCTTTGGAGTGAAAGATTGAAATCATCTTCCCAAGCATCATAGAAGAAAGGTTTAAGGAGAAACTTTGGCTGGTGTCACCGCTGACATCTAGTTTTGGGGTATATTTTACCCATCTCAGATGATGTACATAGATACATAGATACATAGAAAATAGGTGCAGGAGTAGGCCATTCGGCCCTTCGAGCCTGCACCGCCATTCAATATGATCATGGCTGATCATCCAACTCAGTATCCCGTACCTGCCTTCTCTCCATACCCCCTGATCCCTTTAGCCACAAGGGCCACATCTAACTCCCTCTTAAATATAGCCAATGAACTGGCCTCAACTACCCTCTGTGGCAGAGAGTTCCAGAGATTCACCACTCTCTGTGTGAAAAAGTTTTTTCTCATCTCGGTCTTAAAGGATTTCCCCCTTATCCTTAAGCTGTGACCCCTTGTCCTGGACTTCCCCAACATCGGGAACAATCTTCCTGCATCTAGCCTGTCCAACCCCATAAGAATTTTGTACGTTTCTATAAGATCCCCTCTCAATCTCCTAAATTCTAGCGAGTATAAGCCAAGTCTATCCAGTCTTTCTTCATATGAAAGTCCTGACATCCCAGGTATCAGTCTGGTGAACCTTCTCTGCACTCCCTCTATGGTTATAATGTCCTTCCTCAGATTTGGAGACCAAAACTGTACGCAATACTCCAGGTGTGGTCTCACCAAGACCCTGTACAACTGCAGTAGAACCTCCCTGCTCCTATACTCAAATCCTTTTGCTATGAAAGCTAACATACCATTCGCTTTCTTCACTGCCTGCTGCACCTGCATGCCTACTTTCAATGACTGGTGTACCATGACACCCAGGTCTCGCTGCATCCCTTTTCCTAATCGGCCACCATTTAGATAATAGTCTGCTTTCCTGTTTTTGCCACCAAAGTGGATAACCTCACATTTATCCACATTATACTGCATCTGCCAAACATTTGCCCACTCACCCAGCCTATCGAAGTCACCTTGCAGTCTCCTAGCATCCTCCTCACAGCCAACACTGCCCCCCAGCTTAGTGTCATCCGCAAACTTGGAGATGTTGCCTTCAATTCCCTCATCCAGTTCATTAATATAAATTGTAAATAGCTGGGGTCCCAGCACTGAGCCTTGCGGTACCCCACTAGTCACTGCCTGCCATTGTGAAAAGGACCCGTTTACTCCTACTCTTTGCTTCCTGTTTGCCAGCCAGTTCTCTATCCACATCAATACTGAACCCCCAATACCGTGTGCTTTAAGTTTGTATACTAATCTCTTATGTGGGACCTTGTCGAAAGCCTTCTGAAAGTCCAGATACAACACATCCACTGGTTCTCCCCTATCCACTCTACTAGTTACATCCTCGAAAAATTCTATAAGATTCGTCAGACATCATTTACCTTCCGTAAATCCATGCTGACTTTGTCCAATGATTTCACCACTTTCCAAATGTGCTGCTATCCCATCTTTAATAACTGACTCTAGCAGTTTCCCCACTACCGATGTTAGACTAACTGGTCTGTAATTCCCCGTTTTCTCTCTCCCTCCCTTCTTAAAAAGTGGGGTTACGTTTGCTACCCTCCAATCCTCAGGAACTACTCCAGAATCTAAAGAGTTTTGAAAAATTATCACTAATGCATCCACTATTTCTGGAGCTACTTCCTTAAGTACTCTGGGATGCAGCCTATCTGGCCCTGGTGATTTATCGGCCTTTAATCCATTCAATTTACCCAACACCACTTCCCGACTAACCTGGATTTCACTCAGTTCCTCCATCTCCTTTGACCCGCGGTCCCCTGCTATTTCCGGCAGATTATTTATGTCTTCCTCAGTGAAGACGGAACCAAAGTAGTTATTCAATTGGTCCGCCATATCCTTGTTCCCCATGATCAATTCACCTGTTTCTGACTGCAAGGGACCTACATTTGTTTTAACTAATCTCTTTCTCTTCACATATCTATAAAAACGTTTGCAGTCAGTTTTTATGTTCCCTGCCAGTTTTCTTTCATAATCTATTTTCCCTTTCCTAATTAAGCCCTTTGTCCTCCTCTGCTGGTCTCTGAATTTCTCCCAGTCCCCTGGTATGCTGCTTTTTCTGGCTAATTTGTACGCATCATCTTTTGCTTTGATACTATCCCTGATTTTCCTTGTTATCTACGGATGCACTACCTTCCCTGATTTATTCTTTTGCCAAACTGGGATGAACAATTTTTGTAGTTCATCCATGCAGTCTTTAAATGCCTTCCATTGCATATCCACCGTCAACCCTTTTAGAACTAATTGCCAGTCAATCTTGGCCAATTCACGTCTCATACCCTCAAAGTTACCTTTCTTTAAGTTCAGAACCGTTGTTTCTGAATTAACAATGTCACTCTCCATCCTAATGAAGAACTCAACCATATTATGGTCACTCTTGCCCAAGGGGCACGCACAACAAGACTGCTAACTAACCCTTCCTCATTACTCAATACCCAGTCTAGAATAGCCTGCTCTCTCGTTGGTTCCTCTACATGTTGGTTTAGATAACTATCCCGCATACATTCCAAGAAATCCTCTTCCTCAGCACCCCTGCCAATTTGATTCACCCAATCTATATGTAGATTGAAGTCACCCATTATAACTGTTTTGCCTTTGTTGCACGCATTTCTAATTTCCTGTTTGATGCCATCCCCAACTTCACTACTACTGCTAGGTGGCCTGTACACAACACCCACCAGCGTTTTCTGCCCCTTAGTGTTTCGCAGCTCTACCCATACCAATTCCACATCCTCCAAGCTAATGTCCTTCCTTTCCACTGCGTTAATCTCCTCTCTAACCAGCAACGCTACCCCACCTCCTTTTCCTTTCTCTCTATCCCTCCTGAATATTGAATATCCCTGGATGTTCAGCTCCCAGCCTTGGTCACCCTGGAGCCATGTCTCCGTGATCCCAACTATATCATAATCATTAATAGCTATCTGCACATTCAACTCATCCACCTTATTACGAATGCTCCTTGCATTGAGACACAAAGCCTTCAGGCTTGTTTTTACAACGCTCTTACCCCTTATACAATTATGTTGAAAAGTGGCCCTTTTTGATTTTTGCCCTGGATTTGTCTGCCTGCCACTTTTACTTTTCACCTTGCTACCAATTGCTTCCGCCCGCATTGTACACCCCTCTGTTTCTCTGCTCACCCATTTAAGCACCCCACCACCTCTTATTCTCTTTATTATTGTTTTCTTCTTTCCCCCCTACATGTTGGGTCTGAGTGCTTTCCTTCTCTGCCTCCTGCCTCACACACTGTCTAATAGCTTTCTCTATTTAAGTCCCTCACACGCACACACGAGGCTTCGGAGGCTTCAGACGTGGGCCCTGTGTACAGTAGTTAGCTCAGGATTCTTCCAGTTTCCAGCCCCGCGACGCGTCTACTATGGGGCCGTTAGAATGAGTTAACTAACAAACTTTATATGGGACTATAAATCCCACAGAATACAAAGAAAACATTTGTGTAAACCTAAAGAATCTGGCGGATTATCACTCCCTAATTTTTTATATTATTACTGGGCCACAAATGTCAAAAATATGATTCACCTGTTGGACAATTTGGTCCAGCAGGTGGATTGGATAGTAATGGAGAGAGAGGATTGTTCCCCTTTTAACATAGGAGCGATCCTTCTCTCACCAACAAAAATGAAGAATACAATATACAGTAAAAACCCAATTATTCATAGTACAATTAGAATTTGGAAACAAATAAAATTAACTTTAAAATTAAGAAATCTATCACTTCTCTCACCTATAATGAATAACCCTTCGTTCAAACCTTCTATGATAGATAAATCTTTTACAAATTGGGATAGATTAGGAATTAAAACGTTTGGAGATATGTATGATAATGGAAGTTTTTTAACATTTTACCAACTACAACTTAAATACAACTTGAGTAGTAATCAATATTTTAAATATTTTCAAATACGTGACTATTTGAAAAAATATACACGAGAATATCAAAATATGTCTCCAGACCTATTAGATAAGATAATGAATATAAAAGCGGAATCAGCTAATTTAATATACCTGTATAATTCCATTCTAAACATAGAAATTCCATCATCTGATAGGATTAGAAGAGACTGGGAACAAGAACTCGCTATAAAAATCTCGAAAGAGAGTTGGGATAAACACCTGTTATATGTGCATAAATGCTCGATTAACGTAAGACATACTCTAATTTAATTTAACATTTTACATAGATTATACTATTCGAAAGCTAAATTAAGTAAATTTTACCCAAATACCTCTTCTATCTGTGATAAATGCCTAACCCAAGAAGCAACTATAGCACATTATTTTGTTTTTTGTATAAAAATCCAAAAAATGTGGAATGAAATTTTTGAAATTTTCACGAAATTATTAAAAATAAAACTGAAACCGAATGCAGAACTGATTATTTTTGGAACAATAGAAGCAAGTGTGGAGCTGACTTCGTTTCAAAGGAATTTTCTTAATTATGGCTTAATAACGGCAAAAAAACGTATACTGAAAATTTAGAAAAACGCTCCCACGCCAACGACAAAAATGTGGATTTCTAATATGTTGGAATTGTTACACCTAGAAGATATGAGATTCCTCTTAGCAGGTAAACCAGACCAATTCCAAAAGATTTGGTCTCCATTTATCGACTTATTACAAACATAGGGTGCAACAAAATGTTGATAATAAATGGTTTCAGGACCTGGTGAGGGGTGAGTAAAGATATGAAGTAGGTACATCCCTTTCATATTGTCCTATCTTATCTTATTTTTTATTTTTTATTTTTCCTCCTTTTGGTTTTTCTCTTTTTTTTTAAACTATTTCTTCCATATGGATGTTCCTGGACCACTCTTTCAATCACTCACTTACTATCTTTACTAACTATTTCTATCCTTTTCTCTTATTAAAGTTTAAAATAAGAAGTGGTACAAGAAAAGTATAAACTTACGTTATTGGAGATTATTGTAATGTACACTACTAATAAAATAAAAAATAATTAAAAAAAAAAAAAAGAATGAGTTAACTAGTGCAGATCTGTACCACAGATTTAACATACACTGGACAACATAATATAGGACAGGACACTTTCAAATGTGTGGTATGGAAACCAAGCTATTAAAACCAAGCAATATATAAATGATCTGCATTATAGGCAACCTAAAACTTTGTATGCTTGGATGTATTAAGCATTTTTTTCCCAATTGCGAGCGGTAAAAATAGAGGGTGTCAATTAGTTAATAAAATTGCTTTATAATCTGAAGAAAGCATTTGGTCTCTGTAATATGTACCCGCATCAGAGTTTTAAGAACTTCTCCCGTTAATTTTATTCAAAGGAACGCGTCATACTTGAAGCAAGGTCAGTTCACACAATTATATTTACTAAGGATTAAGGAATGCATATCGATGTAGCAGTTAATAGTGACAGTTAACACATCGTTTCGTCTCAGTCAGAGGAATGAAGTGATAAAGGACTCGAATCGTTCTGCAGTACACGACTCATTAAACCCGACACAATACTTTACAAAGCTTGTAATGAATATGGAATGGATGAGCGTTTATCAATAACGAAGGATGACATTTTCAGAGTCTTCTTTCCAGAGTCTAATTCTTTTCAGAGTCTGAGCCAGCTGACCATGCATGCGGCATCGACTCCGCAGCGTGAAGTCGGATGGGAACTGATTGCAAAATATATATTTCACAAAACATGGCGGGGATTGTCCCCCACCTCTAAAAACATGGACGGGACACGGCCCCCTGCCCCCCTCCTCGGGATTTCCGCCCATGGATAGACTCGTTAATCTCCATTATAATTTTGTTATTTTTCAATGACATCACCCAATACATGGATCACTAAACTGGTGGCATGCGAACTGTGAACAATGCCGTTGACTGCACAATAAAGTACGTTGTGTAGTGATAAACGTGTACTGATGCCTTGTTCTGAGTGAGAAGCAATGCTTCTTTGGTAATGAAAGAACAGGATATTGACAGAACATCAAATCGATGCTGTCTTCCTCAAATGCATCAGAAGAGAAGACATTCTGCAGTGATAACAAGGGAATAATCCAAGCTGGTGATCTTTCTAACTTTTACATCAGTCACGAATCATGCTTGGAAGACACATTTAACATTTTTCTTTGCTTCCCGACTCTTCAGTGTGATTAGTACCCGTTGTTAAAACAGAATATACTGCAGGCGAGACAAAGCAAGAAACAGACTGAAAAATTCAAACAAACTGGAAAAGAATCTGAAATAAAAACAAAATACTGGCAACAATTGGTTATGACTCTTATTACATGCCATATTCATCAGCGCCTTGTAGGAGAATAAGGTTGGTAGATGACACAGAAATTGGCAGTGGTATTGATAGTGAGGAGGCTAGTCCTGGGCTAGTGAACACATTTACCAGCTGGTAAATTGAATGGAGCAATGATAGATGGGATTTAATCCTGCCATGTGTGAGATGATGCATTTTGACAGATCCACGAAGGATAGGGCATAGACCATGAATGGTGAAGCCCTAAGGAGTATTGAGGAGCAGGGAGACTGTGTACAAGTCTATAGATCTCTAAAGATGGCAGCACAGATAGATAAGGTGGTGAACAAGGCATACAGGGTCTTGGCTTTCATTAGCTAGGGCATGGAATATAAGGACAGGGAGGTCATGGTACAGCTTTATAAAACGTTGATGAGGCCATTGCTGGAATATTGTGTGCAATTCTTGTCACCACTTTATAAAAAGTACATTATCTTACGGGAAATGATGCAGATAAGATTTACCAGGCTATGACATGAGATGGAGCGTTTGAGTGATGAGAACAGGCGGGTTTGTTTCCCTTAGAGTGGAAGAAGCTGAATGGGGACATACAAAAAATGAGGGGTGTAGGGTGGATGATGCGAGACCTTTCTCGTAACAGAGACATCTAAAACCTGAAGGCATCAATTTACTGTAAGCTGAAGAGTAAAAAGGTTTCAGGGTATTTGAGGAAAAATAATTTCATCCAGAGATGTGTTTAGGTCAAGATGTCACCTATCCATGTTCTCCAGTGATGTTGCCTGACCTGCTGAGTTACTCCAGCACTTTGTGTCTATTTTTGTATTAACCACCATCTGCAGTTCATTGTTTCTACATTTGAAACGACAGCATTTCAAAAGTTTATATTAGATTGTAGCAGAGATGGGGTTGTGCAATGTGGTTCAAGAGCCTGATGGTTGATGGGAAGAAGCTATCTTTGAACCTTGACGTCAGGCTCCTGTACCTTCACCCTGATGGTAGCAGCAAAATGAGAGCATACCCATGGTGGTGTGGGTCTTTTATGATATTTGTTTTCTGCCTATAGATCCCTTTGATGGGGAGGTCAATACCAGTGATGGACCAAACAACGTCCACCACTTTCTGCAGCCTCCTTCATTCTTATGCATTCAAGTTAACAAACCAGGCCATGGAAGTAGTGACGATTAAGGGGGCCATTTTTAATTTGGATAGGTTGCACCTAGGAAGAGTTGAAGGCCATGAGGGCACTATTTTCTAGCCTAATTTCTTCCCTTCTTTAACATCTCTGCTGAAACCTTGATCTGCACCAATGTCATGGTAAAACCTGAGTATTTCAATGGACTTTTGACTGGTCTCCCTCCCTCTATCCTGTTGGCATGAGGTTATCCAAAAACTCAGTGGGTTATGCACTAACTGTTGGCGCCCCATTGACTCCTCTGCTTTTTGATCTACACTGGCTCACCATTGATCTAAGCCGCCATGTTTCCCATCTGTCCACGGGCTCATCTTTCTTCATCGGCCCCAGGATCTTCAGCACCATTTCTCCAGTTCTATATTTTTGATTCCCACCCATTTTCATTGCCCTACATCGGCAGACATGTCTTCAGCTGCCAAGGCCTGAACTTCTGGAATTCTCTCCCTAAACCCCTTTATCAATTTCTTTCCTCAAATTAAAATCAAATTTTAAATCAGAGGTGTTGAACGGTGTATGATAAAACTTGGCAATAAAAACTGCACAACAGTCCCCGGCACATTAAAAGACTCAAAGAGCCAACCAGCTTCCTCCTGTGCCCGTGTTTGGGTGAGGGGACCAAATACCGTACCTTCTCAACTTTTTGTTGACACAAAACTAGCTGGGATTGTAGGGAGGACGATGTAAGGATGTTCCATGAGGATATGAACAAGACTGACAGGCGTGTGGGCAAGACCACACCAAATGTAATGTAATGTGGGAAAAATGTGCTGCACATTGGTGTAAGGAATAGAAGAGCAGAGTAATTTTTAAATGAAAGAGTAACAAGAGTTATGCAGCTTGGAATCAGGCCCTTCAGCTTAACTTTGCCCTGCCGACCAAGGTCTTTGCTAGTTCTACCTGCCTGCATTTGGCCCATAACCCTCTAACCCTTTCCTATCTATGTACCTATCCAGATGTCGCTTGGATGTTGTTATGGTACTTACCTCAAATCCCTAGGATACTAGGATAGACACAAAATGATGGAGTAACTCAGCAGGACAGGCAGCATCTCTGTAGGGTGGCGTTTCGGGTCGAGACCCTTCTTCAAACTCGGACGCCTCAGGTCTGAAGAAGGGTCTTGAAACGTCACCCATTCCTTCTCTCCAGAGATGCTGCCTGTCTCGCTGAGTTGCTCCAGCATTTTGTGTCTGTCTTCGGTTTAAACCAGCGTCTGCAGTTCCTTCCTAAACCTAGGATACTAGGTATAGGTTTACCTATAGGATTGGTTTAGAGGGATATGGGCCAAAATATACTGGGATATGTTTAGAGGGATATGGGCCAAACGCAGGCAAGTGGGACCAGAGGAGATGGGACATGTTGGTTGGTGTGGGCAAGTTGGGCCAAAGGGCCTGTTTCTGGAAGCTCGTTCCATATACCCTCCACCCTCTGTGTGAAAAAGTTGCCCTCAGGTTCCCCTCTCACCTTAACCCTATGTCCTCTGGTTCTTGATTCCCCTACTCTGGGTAAAAATGATGAGAGATGGAGTAAGGTTGATGCTTAAAGGAACCTGGTTGAAAACCAGCATGTTGCTGCAGCAAGCCATAGTGAAAGCAAATTGAATTTTATTACAAGAGGATTCAAGGAGTAAATAGGGTCTTTCTGCAGTGTATAGAGTCTTGATGAGGGCAGCATCTGGGGGTTTGTGGACACAGTTAGCATAATCACTTCTCAGTTTAGCTTTTCTAGTTCAGGTGTTATTTTGGAAAATCTACGCTGTACTCAATCCAGGAACAATATGTTCACCCAAAGATGTGTCTAGAGCTACAATCCAAAATAAACTAGGACATTATAAAGATGGAGCACTACCTCAACATCCTTGTAGTCCATTGATTTTCACTGACATATGGGCACATCCAGATGTACAAATGCTGAAAGAAAGTTTGAAAAAAGTTGGAAGGGATTATTAAAATGTAAAAATTACAAAAGAAGCATCATACTAAAATCAGATGGCTTGAAGAAAATGGAAACAAATGTCACTGAATAACTTTAAGTTTACCCCTATTGATATAAAATGGCCCATATTTTGGTAGCTTGATGAAGCTATTACAACTTTTCTATCTGTTGCTTTGTTGAGGTCTGGACCATCTTATATTTCTTTGGTATGGCTTGTAGAAGTTATCATATGATGGTGTCTGGGTTAATTAGCCCATGCCTTGCATTAGCAGTGAGCTGGTGGATGTCTGTTACACCCCTGGCACCATAACATAAAGGACACTTCAAATTTACATGGTTACTGCTAAGAATGCAACATTTGTATTGCCTGCTTATGTTTAAGAAACTGTGTTCTCCTCACAGGAACTGAGAAAGTTCGACAAGCGTCAGCTTCGAAGCATCTTCATGTGGTAAACCCGGACTGGTTATGGTGCTCTCTAGAACGTTGGGAAAGAGTTGAGGAAAAGCTATTCCCACTGATAGAAGACTATGTCAAAACTCAAAGGTAACCAACAACAAGCATTTTACAAGGTACTTTTAATGTAGAAAAAAATCATGAGAATGCTTCACATGCCTCCAAGAGTTCAAGGAGGATGCTGAGCATGGGAGGTGTTGGAAAGGGCTGATGGTGAGTCTGGTTTCGGGGAGGGCAATTATTATGTTTTTGAAGAATCTTTAGGGATGGGACTCCAGTTGGATCAAGGTTTTGTGGTTGTTGGTGGTCATAGAAACATAGAAAATAGGTAGAGTGAAGGAAGTGAGATAGGACAAGGGATCATTGTTGGAAAAAGGCAAGCTTCTCCCAGAAATTACAAACTGCATGGGCTACAGAACAAGAGCGAGAAAAACACAGTGAAACACTTTGAATGCAAGATTTAACTGGGGCAGCAAAGAGCCAAGACGTGAATGGTAGGATGGATGACCTGGATTGTGTGTGCTCGTCAGGGGAATGATGGATTAGTAAAAATGATTGATTGATTGATTGATTTATTGATTGATTGATTTGAAAGAACGATACAGCATGGAAACGGATCCTTCAGCCCACCAAGTCCACGCCAACCACCAATCACCTGTACACACTAGTTCTATGTTATCCCACTTTAGCATCTGTTCCTGACACACTTGGGGTGATTTACAGAGGCCAATTAACCTACAAATTTGCACTTCTTTGCGATGTGGAAGGAAAGCGGAGCAGCCAGAGGAAACCCATGCAGTCACAGGGAGAATGAGCAAATTGCACACAGGCAGCACCCCAAGTCAAGGTCGTACCCAGGTCTCTGATATTGTATTGCCCTGTATCTGGAGGAGATTAAAGCAAATGTGATATTATAGCACAAGCCTGGCTGATTTAGGAGCAAGGAATGTGTTTTATGAGTCTGGGTCACAGGATGCATGTTTTGAATAAGGTGTTGATATTAAAGATAATCTAGGTAAGTGATGACGGGAGGGTATGAGTGAAGATGACACCTGTCTTCCCAATTTATATCTGGGTAAAATTGCAGCTGTTCCAAGGCTGTTCATCGGACATAATGTCTGATATTGCAGGCCCTGGAGCAATTGAGAAAGATGACGATGCCATCATGGCTCAGGAACCGATGGAAGCTGCTAGCATAGGTGATAAGCTATTTGAATGGGTTTTTCATTTAAAGTATGGCGTCTAATAATACTTGTTGGTAATTCAAAGGCTTCATACAGATTGGCGGGTGGTAAGAAAGCATTCATATCTATTAGAGATAAAAAAATTGATAACTTTTGCTGCATATAACAACCTCAATTATGCTTCCTTAGATATGCTATTACTGTAGCCTTTTAAGTCCTTTAGCAAGTTCTCGAGCTCCAAATAGCATCTTCTGATTTAATGAGCTCTTTTTTTGACATGGTGTCAAATATTTCTAAGAGTACAGAAACATTGGAGGTATTATTCAAACCGAGCTCACAGCTTAGCTTTAATCATCTCAGTGAGGTGCGAATAAAATTTGAATTTAGATACATTGAACATTAACAGTACAGCACAGGAACAAGCCCTTCAGCCCACTATGCCTGTGCCGAACATGACACCAAGTAAAAGGAATAAGGGGTGAAGGCAGGAACGGGGTACTGATTGTGGATGAACAGCCATGATCACATTGAATGGCGGTGCTGGCTCGAGGGGACGAATGGCCTACTCCTGCACCTATTGTCTAATCCCTATTGCCTGCACATGATCCAATTCCCTAGTTGTAGTTTTAGAGATACAACGTGGAAACAGACCTTTCGGACCAATGATCGCCCAGACACTAGTTTTATCCTACACACCAGGAACAATTTACGGAAGCCAATTAACTGACAAACCTGTATGTCTTTGGAATGTGGGAGGCAACCAAGCAATCACAGGGAGAATGTCCAAACTACATACAGACGGTACCCAAAGTCAGGATCGAACCTGGATCTCTCACATTGTAAGGCAGCAACTCTACTGCTGTGCCACTGTTGTCTACATTGCCAAATATTTATGTGCCTATCTAAACCTTCTTAATCATTGCTGTTGTATCTGTTTCCACCGCCACCAAGTGCCTACCACTGTGTAAAAAAAACCCTGCCTTATCACCTTAAAACTATGTCCTCCTGTGTTGTCACTTCCACCCTGAGAAGAAGATTCTGGTACCCTACCTATTCCACTCACGTGAGGGGGAGTTTTGATAGGCAGGTGGTGGACAAAGGCCAGTGATGAAAAAACTGAATGTGTGAGACAAAAGGATTGAAGAGCTGCGAATTGTGAAGCCAGAGGAATGAATGTAGGTGGAAGGGGAGAGCGAGGGGAGAAATAGGTGCCAGGTGGGGCACAGGGGACAATGGGAGGGGGAGGAAAGTGGGCTGTGGGGGAGATAGGGGAGGGGAGTGAGAGATGTAAAGGGCCTGTCCCACTTGGGCGTCATTTGCCCGTCATTTACGCAACATCATTTCCGCCTCACGACGCGCATGGTGCGCATTACATGCGCATGGTGCGTGGTGATGTAGGCAGTGACGCACGGTCGCGAGCGGCACCCCAGGATTTTGGGATGTACAAAATCTTCGCGCGGCATCTGCGTGACGTGAAAATGACGCCCAAGTGGGACAGGCCCTTTAGGGTTACGTAAAATTGGAGAATTTAATGTTTATTCTGTTGGGTTGTAAACTACCTTAGCGGAATATAAGGTGCTGTTCCTCCATTTTGCATGTGGCTTCATTCTGGCAATGGAGGAGGCTCAGGACTGGAAGGTCAATATGGGAATGGAAAGGGGAATTAAATTAGTTAGCAACCGGGAGATCCAGTAAGCCTTGGTAGACTGAGCGCACATGTGTCTTTGGCGAAAAGTTCGTTGTGGTCGTGCTTGGTCTCGCCGATGTACAGTAAGCCTCATCAGTAATATCGGATGCCGTAGATGACGTTAGAGAAGTTGCAGGTGTATCTCTGTCTCACCTGGAAGGAGAGCTGAGGTCCCTGGATGGAGGCGAGGGAGGAGGTATAGAGACAGGTGTTACATCCCCTGTGGTTGCAGGGGAAAGTACCTGGGGAGGGAATGGTTTGGGTGGCAGGGATAAATGAAACAAGAAGTTGTGGAGGGATCTGTCTCGGCTGATGCTGGAAAGAGGTGGAGATGGGAAGATGTTATTGATAGTGGGATCACCTCCCCACTCCCTTGGGTCCCACCTCGTCTTGCCCTATTTCTCCCCTCTCCCTTCCCTCCGTCTACATTCCTCACTCTGGCTTCACAATTCTCGGCTCTTCAACTTCACACCTTTTTTCATCTCTGGCCTTTGCCTACCAATCCCCCCTCACCTGTGTTCACCTATCACCTGCCACAAATTGTCCTGCCTCTCCTCTCTTCCACCTATCCTCCCCTCCCTTCCCACAATCCGTCTGAAGAGGGGTCCAGACCCGAAGCGTCCCCTATATTTTTTTTCCAGGGATGCTGTCCGACACCCTGAGTTAATCCAGCACTTGGTAGCTTTCTTTTAAACTTAAGTATTTGTGATCACTGTTCCTAAAATGTTCTACCACTGAAATGTCAGTCACCCGGCCAGGCTTGTTTCCTGGTACAAGATCCAGTAAGGTCTCTTCCCAAGATTCAAGAGAGTTTATTGTCATGTGTCCCTGATAGGACAATGAAATTCTTGCTTTGCTTCAGCACAACAGAACATAGTAGGCATGACTACAGAACAGATCAGTGTGTCCATATACCATTATATAAATATATACACACATGAATAAATAGACTGATAAAGTGCAAATAAACAGATAATGGGCTATTAATGTTCAGAGTTTTGTCCTAATTGGACTATCCACATACTTTCAAACAACCCTTTTGGAGACACCTGCCCCATCCAAACCACTTGTACTCGGGTAGTCCCATGAATAATTGGGGAAATTAAAGTCGCCCACTACGACAGCCTTGTTGCTTTGCATCTTTTACATCTGTCCACATCTCTCTTCTAACTCCTGCTGGCTATTGTGAGGATTGTAGTACAAGCCCATCAGAATGATTGCACCTTCTTTATTTTTTAGCTCTACCCATATTGCGTCAGTGGACGTACCCTTCAGTATGTCCTCTCTGAGTGCAGCTGACATACTTATGATTAGTAATGTAACTCCTCCCTCTCTATCACGTCGGAAGCATCAAAACCCTGGAATGTTGGGCTGTCACTCCTGTCCCTCTCGCTACCAAGTCATTGTCAGGGTCACAATCAAAACTTTCCCCCAAACCCTGAGCTATTTCTCAGAGGCGGTGCAGTGATAGAGTTACTTCTTTACAGCTCCAGAGATCCGAGTTCGATCCTGACTACGGGTGCTGCCTGTACAAAGTTGGTATGTTTGCCCCACGGCTACTTGGGTTTTCCCCGGGTTCACCGGTTTCCTCCCACACTCCAAAGATGTACAGGTTTGTAGGTTAATTGGCTTTGGTAAAGATTGTAAATTGTCCCTAGTGTGAAGGATAGTGCTGGTGTAGGGGATCGCTGGTCAGCACGGACTCGGTGGGCCGAAGGGCCTATTTCCAGCTGATCTCTAAATTAAATAAACAAAATGAAAAAAATGGATGTAGTAGGTTTATTATCATTTACTAATACTCCTGTGTCTGCCTTGTCCACAGAGCCAACAGCCCTGCTAGTTTCCCTGAGCTACAAGGTGGTTTTCAAACACCGTTGTTTCATCCAACTCCCATTCATCCGAAGGCACAGCCTGGGCCGGATGTCCGCATTTACGATCCTAACACTGGGAAACTAATCCGGAAGGACTCGCAGGGAAACAGGCAATCCGCGTACATCCAACCCCCAGCAGCTCCTGTGAAGTTGCCGGTTCATGGAGAACAATCGTCGTTCAGGTAATTGTCCCAGAAAACTCCAGCTGACTCGGCTGGCCACTCAGTTTAAATTGTACGTTGCTGTAAATGGCAAGGTCACAGTGCAAACAGAATTAGTGCTATCAGTTGCTGCCAGCACATCAGTGAAAGGAATGGAGGAGAGTGATTACGTTGATGGAACATTTTGTAAAGGAACTTTCTGGAGGGTTATTTCAAAGACTGAGGAGCTGACTGGTTTATGTTTTCCTCTGCTTAACGACAGCCAGCAAATCCTTACTGCCAATCGCACAAATATCATTTGTTGCATTACAGTCTAATATTTCCTCTGAACATTTGTCCAAAATGAAGAAGTAGTCTTTGCAAAATGTTGCAGGATGTAATTGAAAAGTTGGAAGTGTTGTTCTCCACGTTGCGTTCTCAGTCTCAGCCACGCTGTGGTGAGGCTTTATAATGTGGAGAACAATTGGCTTTGAACCAGAAAGTGAAACAGCGAAGCTTGATGACCTGCTAGAAGGTTTGAAGCAAGTCTATTTGTCCATCTGCTCATCTGGGGTTGACCTGGAGTTCTCTGTGACCTTTTGAAGGATGAACGATGTTGCTAAAGAATCTGTTGATTTACATGCATAGATTTGGTTGAATACCAAATGGTTC
The DNA here is from genome assembly GCA_038087875.1 of Malacoraja senta. Lineage (NCBI taxonomy): Eukaryota > Metazoa > Chordata > Chondrichthyes > Rajiformes > Rajidae > Malacoraja > Malacoraja senta. Next base: position 34,849,976 of record CM075977.1, on the reverse strand, counting down.
GGAAATATAAATCTTTATTTTAAAATGTTTTTTAAAAGATCACTGGAAAATGTGAATTTGAGCTGTGTAACATTATTTGCAAACTATTGATATTCAGTTTGCATTTCCAATCACTAATTAGTGCATTAATTAAAGGAACTCTCTTTTGCTTCTTGAACTATGAGTAAATTATTTTATTCATTGCAGCCAATTTAATTAATTTGAATTGGATGCAAATGGCCCTTGTCCTCAAATGCTGAATGTCATTGCCAGTAATGCTTTTATTTTGCTGAATCCTCAAATTGGGTATCATTGGAGAGTTAGGAAAGAAACATTAACTTAACAGAGAGTAATTCCCCTTTTCCCTAATTAACACAAGTATTATGACCTAGAATTAGTGCATCCCCATAAGCTCACGAGATGGGCTTTGCTATTGGTGATAGTTTATTGTAGTCACATTAATTGAGGTACATTGAGGTCCAGGCAGAACATGCCATATGCAATTTCAATCAGGTAGTGCATAAGAGAAAATAAACTGTACAGAATACAATTGCAGCTACGAAGAAAGTGCAGCTAAAAAAAGTGCAGGGGCCGCAACAAGGAAGACCTGGACTACATCCATAGCATATGAGTGGAGAGAAAAGAAAAGAGAAGGTCAATGACCATAACTGGAACAGAGTGTTTGGTAAGTGAGCGAGATAGGTAGCTGTGTGGAGCGAGTTTACGAGTATTTGGGGTTGAGGGAGGAGAGTGAGCTAAGGGGATCAGGGGGTATGGAGAGAAGGCAGGTACGGGATACTGAGTTGGCTAAGGGGATCAGGGGGTATGGAGAGAAGGCAGGTACGGGATACTGAGTTGGATGATCAGCCATGATCATATTGAATGGCGGTGCAGGCTCGAAGGGCCGAATGGCCTACTCCTGCACCTATTTTCTATGTATCTATGTATCTATGTGAGGAAATGGGGAAGAGTTGTGTGGAAGTGACCAGCGGATGGGTTGGCGCTGTGCTGTGACAAGGGAAAGAGCTGTGGAATTAATTTGTGGCCATGAGGAAGAGATGGATGTCATGGCTTCAGTCAATCGAAGCGGTGGCACCATGGAGGCGTTTGGGGTGAAGGTAAGGGTGAAGTCATGGGCCAGAGAATCAGTGGCAAGTATCAGACTTACTTGTGTGGAATGTCACTCCAGCATCACACTGTGAAGGACACATTACCCCAGGAGAAACCAGTGAGGGACAGTCTTACGTCAACTTGATCTATGGATAGGAAGGAATTGCAGATTCTGGTTTACACCGAAAATAAACACAAAATGCTGGAGTAAAGGGGCTGTCCCACTGCGGCAACCTAATCTGCGAGTTTAGACAAGTTTGCCCTCGACTCAAACTCACAGCATGGTCGACACGAGATCCTGCAACTGCAACTGCAACTGCAACTTTATTTATATTGCACATTTCATACACGAGGCAGACTCAAAGTGCTTCACATAAAAACATGTCATACAATAAAATGAAATAATAAAATGAAATAAAATAGAAGAATTAAAAGAAAATAAAAGCAAAGTTAAAAATGCATTATAGAAAAGTGCAAAAGTTAAAAGTGCAATGTAGTTAAGATTTAGCTGAAAGCTAAAGTGAACATAAAAGTTTTCAGTCTTGTTTTAAAAGTGGTGAAAGTAGGGGCAAGTCTTAAATCTTCAGGAAGTTTATTCCAGCTATTTGTTGCATAGTAACTAAATCCTGCTTTCCCATGTTTTGTATTTACTCTGGGAATCACTAACAGATTGGTCTCAGAAGATCCACTAGAAGGCTTATATAGTGGAAGCATGTCAGTGATATACTTTGGCCCTAAACCATGTAGTGATTTATAGGTGAGCAGCAGGATTTTGAAATCAATTCTCTGACATACAGGGAGCCAATGTAAGGATTTAAGAATTGGTGTAATGTGTTCACATTTTTTGGTCTTTGTTAGAACTCTAGCAACAGCGTTCTGTACAAGCTGTAGCTGCCTGACAGTTTTTTTCGGAAGACCTGCAAGGAGACCGTTACAATAATCTAGCCTACTAGTAATAAAGGCATGTACAAGTTTTTCTAAGTCTTGAGCTGACATGAGTCCTCTTAGTCTTGCTACGTTTTTGAGGTGATAGTAGGCCGATTTTGTTACTGATTTGATGTGACTGTCGAAATGTAAATCTGAATCCATAATAACCCCGAGATTTCTGGCTTTGTTTGAAGTTTTCAGGGACAGAGAGTGAAGGTGTTGGGTTACTTTAACCCTTTCTTTTTTAGCACCAAAAACAATTATCTCTGTTTTGTCCTTATTTAGTTGGAGGAAATTTTGACACATCCAGTCTTTGACTTGCTCAATGCACTGGCACAGCAGATCTATGGGGCGATAGTCACCATAGATCCAGTGACCTCCTAGGAGGCCCTATGAGGTCACTGGAACTCTCCTTCATGCTCAAGGGAAGTTCCCGAATACTCGCGGCCTCAGCTAGGTCGCTGAAGATTTTTCAGCATGTTGAAAAAATGTCCGCAAGTAAAATTTGGTCGGCATGGTTCTTTTGAACTCGTAGTGCAGTGGAGTGGGGTCGCTATGTAGTTACAGGCAGTCGAGGGCAGCCGTAGGCAATCTCCTTCGCTGACCGGGCATTTTGATTGGCTCATTGGAGTTTTCAGGACCAGGGAAAACCAACCGGTAGGTAAAATCCCACTAAACTTTATGATACTTCTTAAAAGTGTCTCCACTCCTTCTCCTCCCCTCTCTCCCCTTCTCTTCCCTTCTCTCCCCCCCGCCCCCCCCCCCCCCACGCACTCTAAAGGACTTACCGTACACTGTGGCAGCCGTTTACCTTCCTCTTCAACGTGGGTATGAATTTCAGACAGCGCTCCCCCGCTTTCCCTGGCCCGCACCTTTGCGATGTGTTTGCGTGTGTGTGTGCGCGGTTGGTCGATCCAGCTCGCGGTTTCAACGCGGACAGCTCGAGGTTTTCCAGGCGAGTGCCCTCGAGCTTGAAGGTCGAAGGCACTCTTCTTAACTCGCGGATTAGGTCGCCGCAGTGGCACAGCCCCTTAACTCAGCAGGACAGGCAGCATCTCTGGAGAGAAGGAAAAGGAGATGTTTCGGGGTCTGACAATAGACAATAGGTGCTGGAGTAGGCCATTTGGCCCTTCGAGCCAGCACCGCCATTCAATGTGATCATGGCTGATCATCCCCAATCAGTACCCCGTTCCTGCCTTCTCCCCATATCCCTGACTCCGCTATTTTTAAGAGCCCTATCTAGCTCTCTCTTGAAAGCATCCAGAGAACCTGCCTCCACCGCCCTCTGAGGCAGAGAATTCCACAGACTCACCACTCTCTGTGAGAAGAAGTGTTTCCTCGTCTCCGTTCTAAATGGCTTACTCCTTATTCTTAAACTGTGGCCCCTGGTTCTGGACTCCCCCAACATCGGGAACATGTTTCCTGCCTCTAGCGTGTCCAAGCCCTTAACAATCGTATATGTTTCAATGAGATTCCCTCTCATCCTTCTAAACTCCAGAGTGTACAAGCCCAGCTGCTCCATTCTCTCAGCATATGACAGTCCCGCCATCCCGGGAATTAACCTTGTAAACCTACGCTGCACTCCCTCAATAGCAAGAATGTCCTTCCTCAAATTAGGGGACCAAAACTGCACACAATACTCCAGGTGTGGTCTCACTAGGGCTCTGTACAACTGCAGAAGGACCTCTTTGCTCCTATATTCGATTCCTCTTGTTATAAAGGCTAACATGCCATTCGCTTTCTTCACTGCCTGCTGTACCTGTATCTGAAGAAGGGTCTCTACACAAAATGTCACCCATTCCTTTCCAGAGATGCTGCCTGAGTTACTCCAGCATTTTGTGTTTATCTTCTACAACTTGATCTAATTGCCTGTGAAATGTTGCACAGGGAATGACATCAACCCTGATGTGACTGACCTAAAATCACATTGGTGGGCACATCGTGACAGGAATTGCTCAATTGTGGATATTCTCAAGAACTTGTATTTCATTTTCAGGTTGGACTGGACAGAGGGCTTTTAAAAAATAAATTCAGGTGCCTAGTGAGAAGAAGAACTGTGGAATGTGCACAAACTTCACTGCCTGTGATCTTCTGGGAATTTTGAAATTGGTTCCCCTGGTGGCAGCTTCACACATTTTCTCTTTGACCTTGATGCATGACCTGTGTTGGCAACTAGAACAAATGTTGGCTTCCATATTAGCAAAGAGAACAGTGAATGAATTGTTGATGATGGAATGAGTTATTTAACTTTTAGTTTCAGTTTCAGTTTAGTTTATTGTCACGTGTACCGGGGTACAGTGAAAAGCTTTTTGTTGTGTGCTAACCAGTCAGCAGAAAGACAATACATGAAATCAATCCATTTACAGTGTATGATAAGGGAATAACGTTTAGTGCAAGGTAAAGCCAGCAAAGTCCGGAAGGATAGTCCGAGGGACATCAGAAGTAGATAGTGGTTCAACATGGCAGAGTCTGTTCTCAACTAAGGATTTGTATACAGATCAGCATGGGAGTAAAATGGAAAGGGGAGATCAAAGTCATGAATGACATGCAGGAATAGGGCTAATATTTTATATTCTTAAACTAATCTGGCCTACCAGTGATGGAAGAATCAATATTACTGCTCTTATTGCTATTTTGGGAGGTAACTTTGTATATTTGTAAACTGTTAGGTTGATTAATTGTGTGTTGTGACCTTATTTGTCGCAATGATTAGTGTATTGTTTGGAAGCACTTTTAATCTCTGAGAAATCCTGACTCAAGAAGCATGATTACGGGGAAATAAATGAACTAATATGTGTTACTCATCTTGCAAGTTTCAACAGCCATTGTTTTGAAGGCATGCTCTTGTAGCTGCTTTAACCCCTGTGGATTGTACTCAACCTTCTGCAGTAATCAATTCGTTCTGCTTCATCTTTTTTCCAAAGTGAAGTTGTCAAGCTTGTTCTCTTAACTTCAGTTAATTTTCTTTTTCAGTTTATCTATTTTTTCCCTTCACCTCTTTGCCAAATTGGGTCTTTAATAGACAGTCGAATTATTGCATGGAATGGAGGCCCATAATTGTCAGGAGAGATTGAAAAGACTAAAGGGCCTGTCCCACTTGGGCGTCATTTACGCATCATTTACGCCTCATCATTTACGCATCACGACTCACGCATCGTGACGCGCATGTGATGCACGCATGGTGAGGCGTGGTGGCCCAGGATTTTGGGATTCACAAAATCTTCGCGCACCACCTGCGTGACGCGCAAATGACGCCCAAGTGGGACAGGCCCTTAAATTTATTCTCACTGGAACATTGGAGGCTGAGGTTTCTAACAATTTTGGTCACCATGTTATTGGAAAGATATTGTCAAGTTGGAAAGGGTGCAGGATGTTGCCAGAACTCGAGGGTCAGTTTGCCAGAACTATAGGGAGAGGTTGAGTAGGCTAGGACTTTATTTATTCGGGCTCAGGAGGATGAGGGGTGATCTTATAGTGTACAAAATCATGAAAGGAATAGATCGGGTAAATGCACAGTCTTTTGCCCGGAATAGGGGAATTGAGAACCAGAGGATATTTAAGGTGAGGGGGGAAAGATTTAATAGGAACCTGAAGGTTAACGTTTTTACACAGAGGGTGGTGGGTGTATAGAATGAACCTGTAGTTGAGACAGGTACTATTGCAACATCTAAGAAACATTTAGATAGGTAAATGGATAGGATAGGTTTAGAGGGATACGGTCCAAATGCATGCAGGTGGGACTAGTGTCGTTGGGGCATGTTGGTTGATGTGGGCAAGTTGGGCCTGTTTCCACGCTACATGAATCTATGACTATAAAATTGTGAGAAGTATAGAAGGTGAGAATCTTTTTCCAGAACTAGAGGGCATATGTTTAGGGTGCGAGGGGAGAAATTTAAAGGAGATTTGAGGGGGATGAGTTTTGCACAGAGAATTGTGAATATCTGGAATGGATTGCCAGAGGAAGTAGTGAAGATGGCACAATTACAATATTTAAAAGGTAGTTGTTTAGGTAGTTAGATATGAAAGGTATGGAGGGATGTGGACTTAATGCAAGCAAATGGAATTAACTCAGAAAATCAAATCAAATCAAATCAAATCAACCTTTATTGTCATCTTGCAAGCAACAGTTGTCAGTGCAAAATGAAAAGACGTTTCCCAGGGAATACCGGAGCATCGCACATGAAATTTAAAACATTTCACACATAATAACACAAAAAACAATCCAGTCCCTAATGGAACAGTATAAATAGTTAAAAAGTAGGTAAAAACAACGTTAAAATACAGTAAAACCAATCATAAACATGTCCGGGGTGGCTGATTTGAGTGGCCAGTGCCAGTTATTAAAGTGTCCATGCCAAGCCGCAGAATCAGGTGACTGTGAGTATAGAGTGGCTGTTTAGCAGCCTCACAGCATATGGCAGGAAGCTGTTTAGCAGTCTTGTAGTCCGGGCTTTGATGCTGCGATATCTCTGGTAGGCATGGACGACGACCTACATCTGTGCTGTACATTTCCATGTTCCAGGAATTATGCATCCAGAAAGCTTGCTGGTCACTGGGTGATCTTGGTCAATACCTCGCATGTATCTGACCATTCCCTTTTAATTATTTCTGTAAACACAAAGTGCAGGAGAAACTGAGCAGGTCAGACAACATCTGTGGAGGTAATGGACAGGCAACGTTTTGGGTCGGGACCCTTGTTCTGACATTGTAATGGGGGGGGGGGCTAGAAAACAAAGGTGGGGGGCAGAACACAGCCTTTCAAGTGATAGGTGGATACAGGTGATGGGGACTGAATTGGAAGATGAGTGGATCAAGTAACAAAGGAGACGAAAGGGTGTCAGATTAGGAGAAAAGAGGAGTGAAATCTAAAGCCAGAGTGAGGAATTCAGGTGGAAGGAGTCAGTGGGGCGGGTGAGCAGAGAAATAAAAGGGAAATGAGGAATGTGGATGGGAGATGAAGGGGAAAGGAGCAGGGTGACGGGGGTGGGGATTGGAGATAGTGGGAGCACTGGGGTGGAAGAGCACATGAAAGAGGGGGATAGGGGGTATTACTTGAATTGGATAATTCAATGTTTGTACTGTTGGGTAGTAAGCTACCCATGTAGAATATGAGGTACTGTTCCTCCAGTTTGTGTGGTACCTCACACTGACAGTGGAGGGGACGAAGGACAAAGAAGGTTGGTATGGGGAGGGGGGGGAGAAGTAAAATAGTTAGCAACTGGGAAAACTAGCAGGCCGCCAATGGATGATCAATTTGCCAAACACTAGCACTCTATCCTCCAAACCCTGCTAGTTCTCTTGATTGTTAACCATTTTAACTCCCCCTCCCATTCCTTGATCTCCTACATTGTACTTTGAATTCTTCAATTTCAAATACTGGTAAAATCCCCATTCCCACTCCCCCTTTTCTCCCACTATCTTCCAACCCCCAAATTTCCTTGCTCTTTTCCCCTCCTCCGTACACTTGTTTCCCTTTTATCCTCCCTTCCCCCATTCCCTTCCAACTATCTCCCTCCCGCTGACCTTACATTTCACTCCTCTTGTTATTTGACACCCTTTTGTCCCCTTTGACACTCACTCAAGCCATCTGCCAATCCAACCCCTATCGGCTATATCCACCTCCCACTTGCCAGGCTTTGTTCCACGCCACCCCTCTTCCCCCCCCCCCCCAATCTTCCCCTCTACTACAATCAGTCCGAAATGTTGCCTGTCCATTTCCCTCCACAGATGCTGACTGAAACGCTGAGTTCCTCCAGCATAAAGTGTTTTGCTCAAGATTCTAGCATCTGCAGTCTCTTGTGTCTCAATTTTTTCTGGATTGTGGTCGGAAATGTTTTATGTTGTGCCCAGCGAAGTGTAATATTGATCACAAAATAAGTTATAGCCTTACTGTAAGTGATCGTAACAGAGTGGCTGATATATACTTTGGGTTTGGGATCTTTACCCCCTCCCACACCCAAACTGTTAGATGACTGCATGTTGGGATATCTGGTGCTTATTTGCATTAATGTGGTTTAGCTGCTCTGTTTAATTTTGGTCCACACTTTCAAGGATGTGTCATCAAGAGTGTGACATTTAGTTTAGTTGTGAGATACAGTGCGGAAACAGCCCCTTCAGCCCACCGAGTCCGCGCCGACCACCGAACCGCACATTAACTCAATCCTACACACACTAGGGACAATTTACATTTCTACCAATCCAATTAGCCTACAAACCTGTACATCTTTGGAGTGTGGGAGGAAACCAAAGGTCTCCGAGAAACCCACGCAGTCACGGGGAGAATGTACAAACTCCGTACAGACAGCATATGTAGCCTGGATCGAACCTGGGTGTCTGGCGCTGTAAGGCAGCAACTCTACCGCTGTGCCACCGTGCTGCCATTTCCACACGTTTAGTGGGACTAGCATGACCTTTTTCCCGTTCCAGTTCAGTGATTGTAATTTAGCCTCCTAAACATTCAGTGACTGCTCGCATTTCATAATTTCGCCCTTTCCTTTGTCTGGAGTAATCTAGCATTGATTCACAATTTATGTTCTCCGATTAAAGTGTGAACCGTTAAATGAAGAACAGAAGAGATAGAATGAAAGATGCAAGAGACTGCAGATGCTGGTATCTGAAGCTAAAAGTAAGTTGTTCAAGGAACTCAGTGGATCAGGCAAAATCTGTGGAGGCAAAGGAATAGTCAGTGCTTCGGGTCGCGACCCTGCATCAGGACTGCGACTGTAGAGGAAAAACATAGAAAATAGGTGCAGGAGTAGGCCATTCGGCCCTTCGAGCCAGCCATTCAATATGATCATGGCTGATCATCCAACTGAGTATCCTGCACCTGCTTTCTCTCCATACCCCCTGATCCCTTTAGCCACAAGGGCCACATCTAACTCCCTCTTAAATATAGCCAATGAACTGGCCTCAACTACATTCTGTGGCAGAGAATTCCACAGATTCACCACCCTCTGTGTAAAAAATGATTTTTTTCATCTCAGTCCTAAAAGATTTCCCCTTTATCCTTAAACTGTGACCCCTTGTTCTGGACTTCCCCAACATCGGGAACAATCTTCCTGCATCTAGCCTGTCCAACCCCTTAAGAATTTTGTACGTTTCTATAAGATCCCCCCTCAATCTTCTAAATTCTAGCGAGTACAAGCCGAGTCTATCCAGTCTTTCTTTATTTGAAAGTCCTGACATCCCAGGAATCAGTCTGGTGAACCTTCTCTGTACTCCCACTATGGCAAGGATGTCCTTCCTCAGATTAGGAGACCAAAACTGTACGCAATACTCCAGGTGTGGTCTCACCAAGACCCTGTACAACTGCAGTAGAACCTCCCTGCTCCTATACTCAAATCCTTTTGCTATGAATGCTAACATACCATTCGCTTTCTTCACTGCCTGCTGCACCTGCATGCCTACTTTCAATGACTGGTGTACCATGACACCCAGGTCTCGTTGCATCTCCCCTTTTCCTAATCGGCCACCATTCCCCTCCACCTGGGGCGCCGTCGAGTATGGCTGCCCTGCCAGTAGCTGTTAGTTTTTTCACCCTTTTTTTATTTTTAGTTAGTTAAAAGTGTTTGTTTTTGGAGGTCTTTAGTCTTTTTATGTGGGGGGTGGGGGGTGGGGTTAGGGGGAAACTATTTTCGCAGTCCCTACCTGGTCGGAGATGCGGCTTTTCTCCGAGCCGTATCTTCGCCCCTTCCTCGCGGCCTACGGGCAGACTGGAGCGGCGTTTTCCTGCCGGGACCGGCCAGGACTTCAGCTTCGGCGGCGGCACAGCGCTGAAGCGCCTTCGCGGAGCAGGCGATGCCTTACCCGGGTCGCCGTGCAGTAAGCTCCGGAGTGCTGTGACAGCCGGCACCAACATCACGGAGCTGCGGTCAGCGGTCTGCGGTCAGCGGTCTGCGGTCTGTGGAGCTTCCAGCCGCGGGCGGCGCTGAGCTTTAAACACCGTGAAGCCTGGGATCTCACGACGAGGTCGCCAGATTCGGAGCATCGACCAGCGCGGCTCGTGGACTTCGGGAGCCGCGGTCTACTGGGAGGAAGCGGCCGCTCCAGACACTCCGGGCCGCTGAGAGTGTTCACCCGACGCCAGAATTCCATCATCCGGCGAGAGGGCCTGAGGCATCGGGCTGCTGTATCGGCGACTGCAGAGGCCTCAATAGGCCCCGACTATGGGTGAACTGGGGATGGGACTGGACTTTGCTGCCTTCCCCCACAGTGGGAACCATTGTGGGGGGATGTTTTTATGTTGTTGTTAAATTCTTGGATGTTATCTTTATTGGTGTGCTGCATGGCAAGTCAAATTTCACTGCACCAATTGGTGTATATGACAATAAATGTTTATCTATCTATCTATCTATCTAGTCTACTTTCCTGTTTTTGCCACCAAAGTGGATAACCTCACATTTATCCACATTATACTGTATCTGCCATGCATTTGCCCACTCACCCAGCCTATCCAAGACATCTTGCAGCCTCCTAGCACACTCCTCACAGCTAACACTGCCACCCAGCTTCATGTCATCCGCAAATTTGGAGATGTTGCATTCAATTCCCTCGTCCAAATCATTAATATATATTGAAAATAGCTGGGGTCCCAGCACTGAGCCTTGCGGTACCCCACTAGTCACTGCCTGCCATTCTGAAAAGGACCCGTTTACTCCTACTCTTTGCTTCCTGTCTGCCAGCCAGTTCTCTATCCACATCAATACTGAACCCCCAATACCATGTGCTTTAAGTTTGTATATTAATCTCTTATGTGGGAACTTGTCGAAAGCCTTCTGAAAGTCCTTCAGAAAGTTCCGAAATATAACACATCCATTGGTTCTCCCCTATCCACTCTACTAGTTACATCCTCGAAAAATTCTATAAGATTCGTCAGACATGATTTACCTTTCATAAATCCATGCTGACTTTGTCCAATGATTTCACCACTTTCCAAATGTGCTGCTATCCCATCTTTAATAACTGACTCTAGCAGTTTCCCCACTACCGATGTTAGATTAACTGGTCTGTAATTCCCCATTTTCTCTCTCCCACCCTTTTTAAAAAGTGGGGTTACATTAGCTACCCTCCAATCCTCAGGAACTACTCCAGAATCTAAAGAGAGATGGCCAGTATAAGGAGATGAAGGGAAGGATGAGTCAGGAGTGACAAGCAATAGGTGGATCCAAGCATGGAAGGGTTAATGGGTAGCAGGAGGACGGAAGGAACGGAGGGGATGTAGGTTAGCTGAACGTGGAAAATTCTAATTTAATACGTTTTGGGAATATGAAGTTGCTTTAGCAAAAGACAAAGTGCTGACGGAACTCGGCGGGTCAGACAGCGTCTGTGGAGGGAATGGACGGATGATGTTTTCGAATGGTACTCTTCTATTTTGGCCTTGCCCTGAAAGTGGAGGAAACAGAGGACTGATGTGTCAGTGTAGGAATGGGGAGCGGAGTTGAATTGACTTGAAGCTTGGAGCTCAAGATGGCCATCGTGGACAGAGTGCTGCAGGTGCTTGGCAAAGTGGTCGATCAATTTTGTTGATGAGATAGACAATAACTTGTTCAAATTGTCATTCAACAAAGCATTCTTGCAGTAAGTATGAAGGTCACTATGCGGCAACAATCACAGATGAGTTTCTGACATGGAATATAGTTTATTTTGAAGAGCTAATCATACAAAGCTGGATTTATTTTTTATGGCTCTAATAAAACGTGAGTGAATTTGTTCTGCTGAAATTACTATCTGTAAGTTTAAATTCTCAGTGTCTGGTCCAATTGTTACTTGTCTACTGCTGTAATAGAGTTGACATTTAGTAGCTTTGCTGAGTAAATTCAGTCTGTTTTGGATGAATAGAAGAAAACTTTTCTTGAAATTACAGACCAATCTAACTGTTCACATATAGTTTTGATCTTTTTCTACCCAGGGGGAAGCATGAATTGCAGTTGGGTCAGGATGTATTGCTTGTTCACATTTTCCCTTGAACTGCACTTGAATAGGCCATTTCAAAGGTCAGCCTAAACTCTGTCGCATTCACGTGAGAAGGGCCAACTTTCTTAGCTAGAGGGAATTCATCAACCATGTGGCGTTTATGAAAATCTGGGAGCTAAACAAAATAACTTTATAAAACATTCAATAGAATCATAGAATCGTATGGCACAGAAATAAACTGCTACCACCATGACCACACCAATCATTTTGCTCATCTCCACTAATCACATTTGCCTGCATTAGGTCTATATCTTTTTGTGCATTTCCTATTTGTCTCTTAATACATATAAAACATAGTAATTATATCTGATTCCACCACCTCCTCTGGCAGCGTGTCCCAGTTAACCACTCTGTATATAAAAAATACAGCCCTCAGATCGCCTTTAAAATTCCTACCTAAACATTTTTGCTAAACCTAATAGCGAATTGATTCCAAACCTTCACAGGAGCATTCTCAAACAAAAGTTTGCCCTCAGCCAACATAAAAAGCTGATATAGACACAAAGAACTGCTGATGTTAGTTTACAAACCCCCCCCACAAAGAGCTGGAGTAACTCAGCAGCACAGGCAGCATCTCCGGAGAACATGGAGAACAACAGTCTGAAGAAAGGTCCTGACCCAAAACATGTTCTCTAGAGATGCTGCCTGACCTGCTGGGTAACTCCACCATTTTGTCTTTTTAAGAAGCTGATAAATTAGATGGTAAAATCTTGGTCATAGAATTAGTTTAACCTCTTTTGAAGAAACAAAGAGAGATAGAGATGGAAAGGTTTCTCTGAGGGCCAACATGGTAGTGCAGCAGTATAAGGTATGGGCAGCAAGTGTATTGGTTACCTCTGCAAAGACTGGAAACCTACAGAATAATGAAAATAATGGATTTGGAGAGGATGTTTCTAGTAGTGACAGAGCCCAGGACCAGGGGCACAACCTCAGAATAAAATGACACAACTTTAGAATGGAGATGAGGAGTATTTTCTTCAGCCAAACGATGGTAAATCTGGAATTCATTGCAACAGACGGTTATGGAGGCCAAGTCATTGAGTATTTTTAAAGCGGTGATTGATAGACTATTGATTTGTAAGAGTGTCAAAGGTTACATGGAGAAAGCAGGAAATGGGGTTGAGAGGGGAATTAGAATAGCCGTTATAGAATAGCAGAATGGCCTAAATCTGCTCCTATGCCTTATGATCTCATGAAACAAATTTAATGCAAGCCCTAGCAGTTCAGATGTTATTTTATATTGATTCATCTGGTGTTATAAAATGGTTAAGCACATAAAAGTACTGCTTTGGCATGGCCAGTGCATTATGAAAACAACTAGCAAAACGATTAGACCATCTCCGAGTGCTTAATGTTTAAATATGGGTACGAGCACTCTGAGGTGATAATTAAAAATTGCAACTTTACAATGTTAAGATTAACTAGCTTGTGCCGTTTTCATAAATTGCATTGGTGCCAATATCTAAAATAAACTTATTGACAGCTTTTCTTTCAGTAATTATTAAAAACAAAGTCTAGTCAGTGGCTGTCTGATTCCTAAAGGGAAGAAAGGTGTGTAAAAATTATCATGATGCAGAATATTAAAGATAATCTATTGGGACGATGAATGTTTATATTAGTCCTTTTAACTGAACAACAGTAGTAACTTAACATGTATTTTTATGGTTCAGCTCTATGTGACTTTACTATCCACTAACAAAATAAAATTAGCAAACACTGATGGTTACTGTGATCATTAGGAAATTGTGTACGGCTTCAGTGCCCGACACCAAAAGTATTGCAATGCACATACGCAGTGTTCTCGAGCACAGTCTAATTCAACATGTCTGTCTTTCATTCGATTCATAAAGTCTTTCAGAGCCAAAAATAATGAGTACTATGTATGGATAAAACAGTGCTTGGAGGAGAAACAATGTGACGCACGTACTTTGGATGTTTTGGGGATATTTTAATCTGAGTATTTCAAGGGGGACTGATAGTGAGGGAGGATAGTTCCAGTATTTGGAGAACCTGGGGCTAGTGAGGTGAGTGGGGGTTTGGGGAAAGGGGGGTGGGGGTTGGAACTGAGGCTACAAATATTAACTAGTTCCCTCATGAGTGGAGTTATGGAACACTTCTTGGCATGGCAGGTGGTAGAAATCAGGAGTTGACTCACCTAAAATTGCCGCTGTTGCTGGTTCACCCAGCATTTGTCACATCTCAATGGAGTCACAACCATTTCTTTAGTGAGAATGGTCAGTCCTTCCCCAGCCTCTCTTCAGGACCCCCACCCCCGACTCATACCAGGATTTGTCCTGTTTTTTATTTTAACCCTTTCCAGGTGAGGTGTTAAGATATATGACAAATAATTTGCGAGGTGACATTGCACAATAGCAAGCTGGTATTAACTTTGGCTAATTGGTGTTTGTTTTTAAAGCCCCTTTTCCAATCTCAATCGATATCAATGCAGCCTATTACCTGAGAACCGATATGCCTGTATTCAAGTCAGTGTAGTGATTCTGCACTATAATGCAGATAGTGTAACTTGGAATGGTGGAGATCCATTTGATGGAGTTTTGTTGTAGGTCAATGATAATTTAAATGAATGGAAAAACAGGGATAAGAGGAAGAATTGGTTTCTAATCCTTTATCGTAAAACCAAATGATTGAACAGCTCAACATGATTCATCTGGAGTGACTGACAATAGACAGTAGGTGCATAAGCCATTGGCCCTTTGAGCCAGCACTGCCATTTAATGTGATCATGGCTGATCATCCTCAATCAGTACCCCGTTCCTGTATGCAATACTCCAGATGTGGTCTTACCAGAGCCCACATCTTGTTATGAAGGCCAACATGCCATTAGCTTTCTTCATCGCCTGCTGTACCTGCACGCCAACTTTCAGTGACCGGTGTACAAGGACACCCAGGTCTCACTGTACCTCCCCGTGCAGGTTTGTAGGTTAATTGGTTTGCTGTAAATTGCCCTTTGCGTGTAGGGGGTGAATGGGAAAGAATGGGATAACATAGAACTTGCGTGAACTGGTGATTGATGGTCAGCATGGACTCGGTGGGCCGAATGGTCTGTTTCCATGCTGTATCTTTAAAACTAAACTTGGCCAAACCCTGCCTTTTTCATCTATTGGGGTCTTTGCTTTCAGCCACTAAACCTCCTCAAACATCTGGAATTATCTCCCTGACTTCTTCACCATCGCTTTCTACCTTTAAGATCCCAGTGAAAGAACATCTCCTTCACTGGATCTTGGTAACATCTTTCCCTTCACCACACCTCTTCTCTGGCGCAAGCAAGAACTTTAATGTAATTACTCCATCTCTGTGGAACCTTTTATCCCATGACCTGATTTGCATAGTACATTTGATGGCCATTTTCATTTTGTAAGATGGTCAGAAGATTTTCCAAAGAAGTTTGAATACCCTTTAGAGAACTTTTAGATTTAACATTATAGATTTCTAACAGTGCATGTTAAACATGTTAAATTGAGCTTAGTAGCCTTTACAGTAATATGTTTTGAATCTCTTGGCTCTGGGAGGATGAATCATTATTTCAAATAAATTCCCCAAACAAATTTTATGGACTTCAGCTTCTCCATGTCCCCACTCAATTAAATCCCAATTAAGTTAGGTCCACGCTACTGTAAATTATTAAAGGAAATATATTGGGTCTTGTTAATATTTCACGCCAGGATTTTTTTTAAGTTACTTTTGTGACCAAAGTCATTAAAACTGGAAATGTTCTTGTATTCAAAAAAGATTTGACCCTTGCTCTTACCACAACAAAGCAAATCAGAATCTTACTAAACAGAATATGTGCCTTAAATGAGGTTGAGTTGGGTTGTGTGTTCTGTTTTGCGGCAGGGTTGTGCAGCCTCACCAGCACCACATCTTGGATGAAGATGAGCTTCCGAACTCTGGTCAGAGCGATGAAAAGCCTGGCCAATCGTGCCCCGCAGGGCGGAAACGCCAGCCCAGCATGTCCGAGACGATGCCTCTCTACACACTCTGCAAGGAGGATTTGGAAAGTATGGACAAAGAGGTGAGTCAAAACTGATCCTTGATTCCAACAGCCGCCCCTTTCTAACGAGACCCGGATTTGAACTCACAACCTTCTGACTCGGACGTGAGTGCTCCCCTGGAGGCACCATCACATTTTGCAGATGTTCTGCTTTAAAAAAATTGTACTTAGGATCAAAATGTGGTTTAAAAAAAAAGGAATTGATCTTGTAACAACGCTTGTAAAATTTGGGACCTTTTCAAAGGGAGTGATTAATTTTGCCTGGACTATTTAAGAACTGACACAAAACATCAAAGACTAGAAGTACAAATATGTCACTGATTGCTATATTGTCAATGGAATCAATCTAAGAGATAAGGAATAATGCACTGAAGGGACAATGCTGTGTTCTTACCAAAACATGGATGAATTTCTGGGCCTCAGAAATCTATTATCACTAAGTCCCTTGAGCTTAAGTTTCTGAGTGAATTGTGTTTAGATATTTCAGACGTGCCCATGATGTTGCTCAGTGACAGATGAAGGCTCAGATCATGGTTCAAAGTGAGCTACTTGGCTGGAGTCATCTCTCACCTCTCAAGTGCTGTCATAATAGATAACTCAGTAGACGAGGAATGCAGTAATTGAATGAGGAAAGTGGTTAAACCTAGGGAAGAACCTTATGAGAAGCTGCAATCATGAAAAGCATGAGGAATGAGCCAAATGCTATAAACAAGTTTGACTTTTGGCTGTCATCTTGATTTCATCACTCAATTTGTGCAGCTGTGGGCAGAGAAACAGAATTGCAAGATTTATAGGGAAGATAATTACATTTCAAACATTATATTTCTGGTACAAAACAAAGTGCTGTAGTAACTTGGCAGGTAAGGCACATCTGTGGAGGGTATGCACAAAAAGCTAGAATAACTCAGTGGGTCAGGCAGAATCTCCAGAAATGCTGCCTGACCTGCTGAGCTACTCCAGCTTTTTGTGTCTATCTTCGGTTTAAACCAGCATCTGCAGTTCCTTTCTACATATCGGTGGAGGGAATGGATAGGCAATGATTATTGTTGGGACTCTTTTTCAGAGTCTGAAGAAGGGCTCCTACCCGCAAAGTCACCAATCCATTCACTTGACAGATGCTGCCTGACCTCCTGAGTTACTACAGCACTTTGTGTTGTGCTCAAGATTCTAGCATCTGCAGTTCCTTGTGTCTCCATTCTATTTCTGGTTTTGGATGGTCCAAATCTCTTTGCTGTCACCTTTAAGCCTAATTCGCTAACTTGGACTGGTTTTCTGTCTGTTGAGCAAGCTCTGCTTCCAGTGTGCATTAGGGTCAATTACGTTACGTTTTTATTTAGCTTAGAGTTACAGTGTGGAAACAGGCCCTTCAGCCCACTGAGTCTGCGCCGATGTGTTGAACAACTTTGTGGCAGCACCTGGGCCAAGACCTTCTTCATTGTCTGATGTGAAATGTCAACTCAGTTTCACTCGGTAAATGGAAATCGCAAAAACATTAGATGCTGGGAATCTGAAATAAAACTGAAAATGCTGGAAAAACTCAGCAGGCCAGACCGCATCCGTGGGAAGGGAGATGGTCAACATTTTGGGAAAGGGTTGCAGATCTGAAACATTGACTGTTTCTCCTTCCACGGATAGAACATCAAACCGTGCAGCACAGGAATAGGCCCAAAATGCTGGAGTAACTCAGCAGGTGAGGCAGCATCTCTGGAGAGAAGGAATGGGCAACGTTTCGGGTCGAGGCCCTTCTTCAGACTGATGTCACGGGAGGGGGCGGGACAAAGATAGAATGTAGTCGGAGACAGTAAGACTAGTGGCAGAACTAGGAAGGTGAAGGGGATGGAGAGAAAGCAAGGGCTATCTGAAGTTAGAGAAGTCAATGTTCATACCGCTGGGGTGTAAACGACCCAAGCAAAATATGAGGTGCTGTTCCTCCAATTTGTGCTGGGCTGGGCTGACAATGGAGGAGGCCCAGGACAGAAGGGTCAGATTGGGAATGGGAGGGGCAGGTGAAATGCTGAGGCACCGGGAGATCAGGTAGGTTAAGACATTTACTCCAGCATTTTGTGTCTACCTTCGATTTAAACCAGCATCTGCAGTGCTTTCTTATACAGGAATAGGCCCTTCGGCCCACGATGTCTGTGCCGACCTAGATGCTGACTTAAACTGCCCGTCTGCGCATCCCTCATCATCATCATCATCATCGGCGGTCACTCGAAACGAGTATAACTGTCCTCTATTGGGAGGACGCCTGTGCGTGACTTTGTTTAACGTGGGGAGATTGGTGCACAGACAGCCACCTCATTCCTGTATCCTTGACTTTAGCTGTTGCCTTATCTGCTGAACATTCCCTGCATTTTTCGTTTAGTTTGCAATATATGTAGCATAAAAGGTTAAGGCCAGGGCAATGCATAGAGCCTTGTCAGAATTAAGAAAGAAGATTTCTCAGGTATAACAATTCTGTAAATGTTATATGTTACTCCAGTTTAACCTCCTTTTCAACCATCGTGTTTGTAACCCTTTCAGCAGCCAGTCCTGTTATTATGAGTTTTGGAGGCTTTGAATTGTTAGTCGTATAGCACAGAAACAGGCTCATCAATCCATGACACCGTGCTGATCATCAAACACCCATTTACACTAATCCCCTTTTATTTCCCCCACATTGCCATCAACTCGCCCTAGATTCTACGTCTTACCTATGTACTTGACAATTTACAGAGACAGTTAACCTATCAACCACTGCAATTACAGTAATTAAAATACATTTGGACAGGTTTATGGATTGGAAAAGTTTGGAGCAATATGGGGCAAATGCAGGCAAATGTTAGCATAGATTGGGACCATGGTTCTCATGGACGATGGGCAGATGGACCTACGTATTTTCATGCTGTAAACTCAATGAATCTACAAACCTGCACATCATTGGGTTCTGGGAGAAAACCAGAGTGGAAGAAACTCGCAAGAAGCTCGCAACGTAGCAATGGCCAAGAAAGCACACCAATGCCTCTTCTTTCTTTGAAGGCTTAGGAGATTTGGCATGTCCCCAACAACTTTAACCAACTTCTACAGATGTGCCATAGAAAGAATTTTATCGGGATGCATCAGAGCATGGTTTGGGAACAGCTCTACCCAAGACCGCACAAAATTGCAGAGTTGTGGACGCACCCCAGACCATCACGCAAACCAACCTACCTTCCATTGACTCCATCTACATTTTACGCTTCCATGGCAAGACCACCAGCATAATCAAGGACCAGTCTCTCCTCTTCTCCCCTCTCCCATCAGGCAAGAGGTACAGAAGTTTGAAAACGCACACCTCCAGATTCAGGGACAGTTCCTTCCCAGCTGTTATCAAGCAACTGAACCATCCTATCGCAAACTAGAGAGCAGTCCTGACCTACCATCTACCTCATTGGACTGTCTTTAATCGGACTTTATCTTGCATTAAACGTTGTTCCATTTTTCCTCTGTATGTACACTGTGGACAGCTTGATCGTAATCATGTATAGTCTTTTCACTGACTGGACATATAACAAAAAAGCTTTCCACTGTACATCTGAACACATGACAATAAACTAAACTAAACCAAACAGGTACTGGCACATTATATAAACTCCACACAGACAACACCAGAGGTCAGGTATGAACCCCGGTCTCTGAGCTGTGAGGCAGCAGCTCTGATAGCTTCGCCACTGTGCACCCACTCCACAGTTGTAAAGCTCGAGTTCAGTAATTACTTCAGGCTCCTTGTGAAAGCAAAATATTTACTTTCGTATAATAGAATAGCTTCAACAGCTTAAATTGCACAGCTCATGATTATAATGAATCATGCTACCAAAGTTGTGCTGCAGAAAATATATTTGCAAAGAATTCGTTGCAGCACTCCCACGCGAATAAGGTTCTCATTCATTATTTTTAAATGATAGAATATTTCATCAACCATATAATTTTTAAATGGTGCTAGAAATGAAAGCTGTGATTCATCAAGGCTTCTTCACCAATGAAAGACAAAAGCCATTGTCCTGTACCCTCAGCAAATACTGTACCCTTTCCATGGGTTCTACTTCCATCCCGAACGGACTCTATGCTTTACATAGCAGTTGTTGCTGAAATGGAGAACCACGCTTTTCCCACTTCCAGACTTCTTGGCTCTGTCAATTCCAGATTAAGGTCCCTTTCTGGTTTTGTCCTGATTCATGCCCTCCATTCTCTAACTCCTGCAATGAGTATAATTTCCTCTTTCTTTGAACCTATCCCTCCTCCTAAACCCTCACCATACTGTTTATGCCGTTTGATCACCCCCTCAGACTACCCCCACATCCCTCATATCGGCATTCCTCCCCCTCCTCCATAAAAGGTCCCATGTACATGCAGGTTACTGGACTAATTTTATACCAAATCATGAGCGCAACATTAGTTTGTCAGCAGGCGTTCTGTTCCCTCCAAAGCATCAAGGTGATGTGAATTGCATTGGATTTACTACTCATGATGTATCTCAGCATTCGAGCTATTAAAACAGTTGAATCTTGGCGTGTTGTCAGTTAGATTATTGGCATTTAGCTTCATGCAGGGCTGGTCTCCACTTCCAATGTTAGAGGGGATTGCTGCTCATCTCAAGTCTTACTAAGTTTAAGTGTAAGTGGCCTCTTAGGTTTTGATAGAATTCCATCATTACTTTGGGAATGATCATTAAATTGATAATTTGGACAGATGGGGGTGAAGATGATGTACAATTTTTAATAATTTTAATAATTAATTATTAATTTGGGAAAACTAAAACCAAGCTGTGACCTATCACTTCACTGGTTTATTAAGAAATATGCTTGACATTCATTGAGATTAAAGTGGTATCAATGAGGAGAATCCTCTTGTTCTTACCATTCTGCTGATGTCTTCAAATTATATATACTAGAAAAGTACTATGTTGGAAAGGAACATTGAATTATCTGAAGGTGCGTAGGCCTGTTGTGTTCATCATCTTCACCCCCATCTGTCCAAGTTATCCATTTCATGCCTGAACTATTTAGGAGATTGGCAAAGCACTGTTAGAAAGCCTGAGTGTAATTTTTCATTTTCCCCTATTTCCTCATTTACATAAGTGACCTCTTCATTATCTTTGATGATGATAAAAGGGAACAAATCTAGATTGGTACAAACAAGGAACTGCAATGCTGGTTTACAAAAAATGACACAGAGTGTTGGATCCCTGGAGAACATGGAGAGGCGATGTTTTCGGTCTGAAACGTTGCCTATCCATGTTCTCCAGAGATGCTGCCTGACCCGCTGTGTTACTCCAGCACTTTGAATCTAGATTGGTTTTTGAAGCAGGAAACTAAACCTGACACGTCCTGACTGTTGGCTCCAAAGTGAAATGCCAACATTTTAGGTACTTTTAAGTACCAGTGTTAGAGTCTGTACATGCTGGATTTCGCAGGCACTATGCCTGCCTGGTCTGGTGTACATTCAGCATCCCTATTCATTTAATGGTGCTTGACAGTTTGGTGATTAGGAGAAAAAAGGAAAGTTAATATCAATGTTTTTCATGATTTTGCTATGCATTTCCATTTTTTTAATTAATATCCTTATAATTATAAGTTACTTGCAACAGCTTTAACGTGTTTAAACATCTGTAAGAATCAGGGATGCTGTTCTAAATGAAAAGCCTCCCAGTTTTGACAGAAGGTACATCTCAACCAAAAGACTTGCCTCCTGTCATTCTTCAGGGCCCATTTTGTTTAATGGCTATGTAAAATTGTCTTGGCTAGCAGTCCACATATGGAGTAGGTGAGTGCAGTTGTCAATGTACCAGATCAAGTTGGATCAAGTTCCAGTAAGCTACATATTCTTTTTCCCAATCTCAGGGACACCAAAGTGCTGTGTAACCAATGAAGTTATTGTGAAGCTTGGTCCTTATTGTAAAGTTTGACTTATTACAATTCTTAGAAGAATTATGCTTCGTACTATAGAATACTTTGTTCTATGAGTTCTGCAACAATTGAAAAATTGTCTTTTTATTAGACTTGACAAAAGTCACTAATTAAAATGTCGGGGCAACATCAGCTGCAATATTGGAAACTATTTTCAATTTGGAGGCTTTGTCAACATGCACATAAAAGACTAATGCATTTTAAATAAAGGGGATACTTCAAAAATATAGTCCCAGTCTGTCCTTCAGTTCCATAAAGCAGCGTTAGAAGCTGTTGTCTGTGAAGCTTCTTAGTTATTGTGACCTTTCCCTAGAGACAGTTAGATATTGCTGGTGATGAATTTGTGTGACATGCTAACTCATCCCTCACCCTCTGGCTCATAGATTTGGGGTGTGGGGTGCTAAATAGTCAGCATTGAGAATGGTGTTTGTCACCATTCTTTTAACAGGTACCCTCAGATTAAACCAACATTGGATCACAATGTTAAGTGTACCATTGTGAAAAGCTCAGTGTACCAATGTGAAAATTCTAACCGTTTAAGCAACTGTGCATTTGATTGTTAAAAGGGTGATTCCTTTTTGTTTGTTTACTGTGGTTTTATGCAATTGGTGCTGTATATAAATATTGAAAAAATACTGGAAGTTTTGGAGCGCAGACTTTCATACATTTGTCACTACCTGCCCAGACATTTCAAAGTGATTTGCTTATTTTGCCAAATCACGCATAATTCATTGTGTCACATTGTAATGAGGAGAGACAACATGAGGTCTTCAGCTATTGTTTGTATCTCAGTATGCCTAATTCTTGTTTTCAAGATGTAGATTATTGCTCATTACCGCAGTTTAGTCATGAATGTATTTGTATATTTTCCATTTATAAGGAATTGCTAATCAGGCATGTACCAAACAGTGCCCAATTATAGTTCTCGTACATATTCCAAGAGCTCCCACTTATTCTTGACTTGTGCATAATTTCCAGTTATTCTAACCTGTAAATTAATTGATAAAGCTTGTCTGGACATCCACGATTTCCTTAATGTTCCTGTTTTAAACTAAGTGGTGATATTTCACGATTATCCATGCTTTTCTTTCATTTGCGTGCATATTTAGTTTTCTCATAGTGTTGGACAAGTGTTGGTAGTGTGTAACAACATCTGTTCCCATTAATAAATCATGTAGCTCTTAAATATTTCCCTTAATGGGCATGAGAGCCATTGCCAAATTTGTGCGAGCGAATGATACCACTGTTTATCAGTATCTGTGGACTTGCACTTTGCATTTTATGTTGATTAGGAACAAGATTTTCCATTTTTGTGCCATTCGCTATCAAATTTGGCTTGATATTGCTCCAGTTTTAATGAGCTTTCTATTTGTTCCAGTTTGAATGGAGCTTACAGATACTTAAATTGTGTGTAGAGGCTCACTCGCAGTCACTTACAGCTGTGTGGTTACTGAACTTCATTGACACTTCATCTCCAATTGTTTGGCCACTACATTATCACTTTATGAAGTCAGGTACCAAATAGAGCTCTCATAATGTGCACAGAGAACTTCCGAAAACAACAGTGAAAAAATGATAGAGGTCCTGTTTTGTTTAAGAATAAACTGCAGATGCTGGAAAAATCGAAGGTAAACCAAAAATGCTGGAGAAACTCAGCGGGTGCGGCAGCATCTATGGAGCGAAAGAATGGGCGACATTTCGGGTCGAGACCCTTCTTCTGTCTGATGTCGGGGGGGCGGAAAAAAGAAAGGAAGAGGTGGAGACAGTAGGCTGTGGGAGAGCTGGGAAGGGGAGGGGAAGGAAGGAGAAAGCAAGGCCTACCTGAAATAGGAGAAGTCAATGTTCATATTTTGGGGTGTAAACTACCAAAGCGAAATATGAGGTGCTGCTCCTCCAATTTGCGTTGGGACTCACTCTGGCCGTGGAGGAGGCCCAGGACAGAAAGACAGAATGTTTTAGTATGTTGATTAAGAAATAAATGTGGCTAAGGACATATTGAATGATGCTCCTGATCCTCTTTAAATGCTATCAGAATGTTTTTATATCCAGCTGAGAGAGCAGTTGGATCTTGGTTTAATACCTTATCCAAAAGATGATATGTCCAAATTATAGCACTGTTGGATAGTCAGCCTGGTTCATGAGTCTGTGTGGGATTGAATCCATGACCTTCTGACAGATAGGTGAATTCTGCCCACTGGGCCATGATAAGATTGAAGTTCGGATTTCTGGAATTGTCTGCTTTCTTAATCTAAGGAAAGGGTTAAAAGTTGAATAATTTG
Organism: Malacoraja senta; assembly: GCA_038087875.1. Lineage (NCBI taxonomy): Eukaryota > Metazoa > Chordata > Chondrichthyes > Rajiformes > Rajidae > Malacoraja > Malacoraja senta. The sequence continues at coordinate 34,825,773 of CM075977.1, read as the reverse complement.
GACTGACTTGAGATATACACTCACAAAAGCAGTTGAGCAGATAAAATGAGGAAGGCACTAGGTCTGAGAGCACGGCAGCTTTATTGGAATGTGAGGGAACCAAAGATGTATAGGTTTATAGGTTAATTGGCTTCTGTAAATTGTAAATTGTCCCTAGTGTGCAGAATAGTGTTAGTGTACAGGTTGATCACTGGTTGGTGCTGACTCGGTGGGCCGAAAGGCCTGTTTCTACACTGCACATCTAAAGTCTAAAGTCAAATAAGCATTTGAATTCCCAATTCAATGTAATCTTTCAGTGTGAGGGTCAAACTAACTTGATTGGCGTAATAATAAACTGCTCTCAGATGCAGAAAAAAAGTACATAATGGGAAAAAAATTGTTTTTATTCTAGATTTGGGGAAGCAATTTTCTATTGTACGTATATCATGAATACAGGTCATAGAGTGATGCAGTGTGGAAACAGGCCCTTCAGCCCAACTTGCCCACACCGGCCAGCCCTCCCTGGTTATGAATGACCGATTTATGTACGGTCCTTAATACATCCAAATAAGCGTTTTGGAGACAGGCGGGATGAATCTACTGGCTGCTGCGGGACTTCAGTCATCTTCTGCCATGTGGGAACTTGGTCGTGGGAATATCATTGCATTTTGCAGAGAAATCAGAACGGTTGATTTAAATGCCTTTGGTTGGCCTAGATTTTTAATTTAACTAGATTGTAAGTCAATCTAATTTCTAATGTGAACTGTTTGGGTCACAATCAGTTCTCAGGAATGGAATCCAGTTGCAACCTGGCAACGACCTATCCATGATGTACATTAGCATGTTCCTTTTGTCATTCTGAGCTTTTAATAGGATCTCTTTAAGTTACAACGCAAGATTTTTAATTGTTGCAAAATCTATGAAATTGTCTTTTCCTGTTTACGCGTTAGATTGGAGGGGGTTGGTGAGACTTTTGTACACTTACACAGTGAATAAATCGCAAATAAATTTCAGTATGACCGTTCAAGTATATTGTAAAATCATCTAAACTCAGTAAATATAAATGTTTAAGGCAGAGATTGCTAGATTCTTGAGTAGAACGGTTGTCAGGGGTTATGGGAAGAAGAATGGGGTTGAGGGGGAAAGAAAAATTAGCCATGATTGAATGGCGGAGTAGACTTGACGGGCCAAATGGCCTAATTCTGCTCCTATCACTTACAGGATGAATCCACACACTCGTGTGTTAGAGTTGGTGATGAGGATCACCAGAGTGCACAGACTTTGTGAAATTGATGTTTTCCATAATTATTTTTACCCATGCCCAATCTTTGACCAAAGATATTTGTTGCCGCACTGGGTGTTGCAAGAGTGTTAAGAGTATTCATTGACCGATAGATACGGGTGATGCACAGCACACAGAGCCAGAAAAGCTGAAGTATCTGAAGTGTGAGCAGTGGAGTGTCACAGTGAGACTCCCTGCTGTCAAGGGAAGGGAAGAGGCTGATTTCATTCACACTCTGGATGCAGGCATATGAACAGTGTGCATTTGCAGATAACCTTGTTATTTAATACTAGTCAACATTTTGTAGTGTTGTTTGTTGGTGATATCCGTGTTTAAACATGCAGTCTGCTGTTTCATACCCATCTCTGAAAAACATCAAGGAAAAACGGTCCGGTATTGACTTTGGAATTTGTACACTTAACTGAATGGAATAAAATGGAATGGAATAGGATGTTATATCACTAACCAAGATTTTGCAACCTTTTTGAGTAATTTGCTTGAGACCTCAGACAAATAGAGATGTACTTCAAAACTTTCCTGATATTTCCTTGTGTTGGTTTGTGGCAAGCCTAAAGCATTTGAACAAAGACTGTAAGATTTAGCTTTTTATAGCAATTACAAGTTTATCCAAGGTGTCAAGGAATTCTGTGGTTTTACTGGTTCACTAAAAAAATGACAGTTAACATGCTTACCATATAATTACACAAACTAATCAGAGGTAATCGTATTGACTTGTTCAAGAGAGAGTTAGATATAGCTCCTAGAGCTAACCGAATCAAGGGATGTGGGGAGAAAGCAGGAGGGGGGCACTGATTTTGGATGGCGGTGCTGGCTCGAAGGGCCAAATGGCGTATTCCTGCACCTATTTTCTATGTTTCTAAGAGGGATTGGTTGGACTGGGGGACGACTAATATTCTGGTGGGGAAATTTGCTGGAACTACTCAGGTCGGTTTAAACAGTTTTTTTTAGGGGAGTGATGTCGCAGATAAGAAAGTTGAGGCAAATATAGAAGTTAAAATGAGCAGGTCCTGTAGGCAGGACAGGGAACGAGGAAAGATTGATAAGCTAAACTACATTTATTTTAATGCAAGACTCCTGACAAATACATCAGATGAACTCAGGACACGGATAGGTACATGAAATATTACACCTATTACTGAAACATGGTTGATAGGTGGCAGCATTGGCAGCTCAATGTTCTAGGATTCAGATAGTGGAGGTAACAGGTGGGGCAGTTGCAATATTAATTAGAGGGAAACATCACAGCCGTACTTAGAGAGGATATTCCAGTGGGAGCGTCCATGAGTGCGTAGAATAGGTTTTTCAGCTCTCATTATCTGCACCAACAGTGATGCCAAATTAAGCTAGTCTCAGCAACTTGTGCAGGGTCTATATCCCTCCATTCCCTGCCTTCAAGTGCCTGTCAATGCCAGGCAGGTAAACCAGCAGAGAGTGAGTAGAATTTTGAAATAATAAGTTTGTGCACACTTAGATAGGATTTCATTGTAGATCCCTCTATAGCCAGCGGGAATTTGGAGCAAATATGTAGGGAGATCACGGATAGATGTAGGAATAATAGGGCTATAATATTAGGTGGTTTTAATTTCCCTAGAATCGGCTGGGACTAGATACGACAGAATTTGTTAAGTGGGTCCAAGAAGGTTTTCCCAAACAATAAGAAGATGCAGTACTGGAGAGGCAGTGATACTCTGCCTCTTCTTAGGAAATGAGGCTCGACAAGTGGCCTAAATGTCAGTGGGAAAGCACTTTGGGATCCGTTACTACTATTCTAATAATTTTAAAATAATTATGGAATAATTATGGAAATATAAAAACATGGAACTGGTTCTCATTGCAAATCCTAAATTGGGACATGGCTAACTAATGGTATTAGACTGGAACATGTAGAGGTTGATTAGGAGAGGCTGTCAACAGGGTATATGGATGTCTGTTAGTGGGAGGCTTTTAAAAGTGAGATAGGGAGAGTTCAGGGCCAACTTGTTGGAGTGAAGGGCAAGGCTGGTAGGATTAAGCAACCTGGTCAGGCAGCAGCTCTGAAGAAACGGAACAGGTGGTGTTTCAGTTCGGAGCCTTCTTCAGAATGGTAATTTGTGCAGTCTGCAAATAAATTGCAGTCTGATAAAGGGTTCCAACCCGAAACATCACCTGTTTGTCTCTATTTAATGAATAGAACTGGACATTGTAATGTCCATATACCTGAAATATATGGACATTACAAAAGAGGATGTGTTAGCAATCTTGAGGCGCATAAATATAATGAATCCCCGGAGTTGGGCAAGTGTATCCTGGGACATTGTGGGAAGCAAGGGAAAAAATTGCTGTAGACCTGAGATTTTTCTGACCGCTGAGTTCCTCCAACACTTTTTGTTTGCTAAAGATTCCAGCAACTGCAGTTTCATGTATCTCCCTCAGAGATGTTTCTATCTTCTTTAGTCACAAATGCGGTACCGGAAGACTGGAGAGTGACTATTGTTGTGGCTTTATTTAGGAAGGCCTGCAAGGATAAGCCAGGGAGCTGCAGATTGGTGAACATAGCATATATAGTGGAAATGTTACCAGAGGACATTCTGAGAGAGAGGACCTATCTGCATTTGGAAAGGAAATTTGATTAAAAATAGCCAGCATGATTTTATTAGTGGGAAATCAAGTCTCACAAATTTGATTGAGTTTTTTTGAAGAGGCAGGATGGTAGAGGTTGTCCTTGTGGATTTTAACAAGACCTTTGACAAGGTAGACCTTTGGTAGGCTGATTTGCAAGGTTAGATCACATGGGATCCTGTGTGAATTAACAAATTGGATACAAAATTGGCCTTGTGGAAGGAGTCAGAAGGTGGAAGTGGAGGGTTGTTTCTCAAATTAGAGGCCAGTCATCAATGATGTGCTGCAGGGATTGATGCTGGATCCCTGTTGTTTCCCACATATATTTACGGCTTGGATGAGAATGCAGGAGGCAGGATTAGTAAGTTTGTGAATGAGACCAACTTTGGCAATGTAGTGGACACTGAAGAAGGTTGCAACAGGATCTAGATCAACTGAGAAAACGGGCACAGAAAAGGTAGATGGGAAGTTAAACCAGACCAGGACGGATAGTGACTCAAGGGATCCTGGGTAGTGTTGCAGAACAGAGAGACCAAGTAGTACAAGTGCATAGTTCCCTGAAATTTGTGACACGTTTAGATAGGATGGTGAAGAAAGCATATGGCACACTTACCTTCATTGGTCAGAGCATTGAACACATAAGGTGGGACATCATATTCCATCTGTATAAGACCTTGTAAGACCACAGTTGGAGTATTATGTATAGTTTTGGTCGCCGTATAATATGATTACGGTGGAGAGGGTTGAGAGAAAATTCACGAGATTGTTTCCAGGACTGGAGTTTGATTTATAAAGAGAGAATGGATAGGCTCGGACTGTATTCTCTGAAGCAAAGGAGATGAGGGGTATATAAAAGCACAGATAACTTGGATGATCACAGTCTTATTCCCAAAGTAGGGAAGTCTAAAACTAGAAGGCAGAGGTTTAAGATGATTTAAAGGGGAGCTAAGGGGCAAATGTTTCACACACAGGGTGGTGGGTAGATTGGACTGTTCGATACATTTTGACAAGTACAGGGATGGAACATTTTTAGAGGATATGAACTAAACACTGGCAAATGGGATTAGCTCGGGCAGGCACCTTGTTCACCATGGACGGGATGAGCAACAGGGTCTTTTTCGATGCTGTAAAACTCTGTGACCAAAAATGCATCCTTTATAGTTTCTCATAGGAAGGGGAAGAATTGAGAGAGATGTTGACGCAGCATTTAGTGATGGGGACTTGGATTCAACTGTGACGCTAGATGCTACCTTTTTTGAAGTTTGCATGTTCTCCCCTTGAAGGCTTGTGTTTCCACCTGGTGTCAACATTCCAAAAATGTGCTAAATATTAATTGTTGGACATTTGGACTGACGCATGGATAGGAAAGGTTGAGATGACTATAGGCCAAATGCAAGCAAATGGGACATGCTCGTGTAGGCAGCTTGAAAACATCGAGCAGGTCATGGAGCATCCATGGAAAGCAGTGAAGAACGCGAATGGTATGTTAGCATTCATAGCAAAAGGATTTGAGTATAGGAGCAGGGAGGTTCTACTGCAGTTGTACAGGGTCTTGGTGAGACCACACCTGGAGTATTGCGTACAGTTTTGGTCTCCAAATCTGAGGAAAGACATTCTTGCCATAGAGGGAGTACAGAGAAGGTTTACTAGACTGATTCCTGGGATGTCAGGACTTTCATATGAAGAAAGACTGGATAGACGGCTTGTACTCGCTAGAATTTAGAAGATTGAGGGGGGATCTTATAGAAACTTACAAAATTCTTAAGGGGTTGGACAGGCTAGATGCAGGAAGATTGTTCCCGATGTTGGGGAAGTCCAGAACAAGGGGTCACAGTTTAAGGATAAGGGGAAAATCTTGTAGGACCGAGATGAGAAAAACATTTTTCACACAGAAAGTGGTGAATCTCTGGAATTCTCTGCCACAGAAGGTAGTTGAGGCCAGTTCATTGGCTATATTTAAGAGGGAGTTAGATGTGGCCCTTGTGGCTAAAGGGATCAGGGGGTATGGAGAGAAGGCAGGTACAGGATACTGAGTTGGATGATCATATTGAATGGCGGTGCAGGCTCGAAGGGCTGAATGGCCTACTCCTGCACCTATTTTCTATGTTTCTATGTTTCTATTTCAAGTCCGGATTCCGCTATTGAACTGACAAAGGATCCCTGACATGTGTTTACAGCAAATTTCTGTGCAGTGATTTGTTTCAGAAGTTCTGTGCTAAGCAGTTGATGTCACAATTTAATTTCAGAGCTAGGTTTCAAATCATGAAAGGTTTAAGTGATCAACCATATATATATATTCTGATACTAAAACCAAAAGATTTATAATCTGTGTGTGCATGTGTTTTGCATTCTAACTTGCAAGTGTCTAAAATTGAATACATGCAGTGGGATGCAAACTAATCAACTCCACTTTCAATTCCTTTAAAAATAAATCTGGATTTCAATGTGAGTTTAAAAATATTCACAAAACTGATTTTAATATTGGTATTGGCTTATTGCTGTCATGTATACCGAGTTCCAGTAAAAAGCTTTGTTTTTGTGTGTTATCCAGTCAAATTATACCATACAGGTACAATACGCAAGTACAACAGGTAGTGCAGAGAGAAAAATGACCAGAGTGCAGAATATAGTATTACAACCACAGTTTTGTTTTCATTAAGAAATGTTAGTAGGGAAATATTAATGGGGTGGGTCTGTATATCTGTTTGCATTTAAATTTGAAGGCTAAGTACAGATTATTTAAAGGCCTGTCTCACGAGTCTGCGGTCATTGGCGGCGAAACAGGAAGAATCTACCGCTCCTGGGCCGCCATAGACCGCGCACTCGGTCAAACGCACAATTCCGGGGCCGTGCGGCGTTGTTCCCAACACCGCACGGTGCTAAAATAAAACCAACACTGTTCAAAAAACTTTTCCTACCGCACAGCCTCCGCCAGTGAGGCACAAGTGCGGCATGGCCGCCGCCACAGCCGCCGCCAGTGAGGCACGAGCGCCGTGCGTCGAACTTGCATCGCCACAGCCTCCGCCAGTGAGGCACGACCGCTGCCACAGCCTCCGCCAGTGAGGCACGGGTGCGGCACGGCCGCCGCCACAGCCCCGCAGATCCAAAATGACGTCATCGCAGTCGGCCCGCCCTTTGTTTTTACTTACCGCAAGCTCGTGGGACCAGCCGTATTTAAATCACTCGGCCCCCGCGCAGCACCCGTGCGGCGCTCCCGTGGCATAGGCTCGGCGCTCTCGCCATTGCCGTACGGTCCCCTCTACCGGCGACGCCGCGCTTCACCGCCGATGACCGCAACACCGTGAGACAGAGCCTTTAGGTCCCAACATGGTTGACAATGTTGAGATATTCATAAGATCTTAAGACATAAGAGAAGCTATACATCCCTTCAAACCTGCTTCACGGTTGATTAAGATCATGGCAGATTTTCCACTTGAATTCCATTTCCCTGTCCTGCCCTGGTTCTCTTTAATCCCTTGATTTTTTTTTAATAACTATTTTTACAATATATTATAATAACTAGTTGGCACCTCAACAGCAACCAAACCTTGCTGCTGACTGCTATCTTCTATTCTCTGCAGGATCTGGAAATTTAATGCCACCAAGGAGGTTGTTAATCATTAGCAAATGCAAGCATTTGATTCCACATTCCCCAAATTTCATAACTGATTTTTGCTGGTTGTTTGTCCTAGCCTCGTATTACTGCTACAATGCACGAAGATATAATTTTTACAGAAACTTGAATTTTCTTTGGTGTGCAAAGTTGCTCGCATCTCTACTGTATTAAGGCTTTGTTGTTATGGAAGACAGCAGTCTTCTTGGTTCTTGGTTTCTTGGTCCTCCAAAATATTCCAAATGGAATTTAAACTGAAGGAATTTAAAACCTTCTAGCTATCTGCTACTACTATCTAAAACCTATCAGCTACTAGCTTCTGTCTCTATCCTCCCCTTCCCCACACGACCTCACCTGCCTAATCTTTATCCCCCCCTACCTGTTTTCACCTGTCACCTACCTGCCTCTGTCTTAACATATCCCCACCCCCACCTGGCTCAATTTGTCCATCATCCCCCTCACACCTACTTTCACTCGTCATCTGCCATTTTGACTCAACACCACCCCTGTCTCCCCCACACCCAGCCCACCTGCCTGCATCTGCCTAACAGTTCCCTTCCCGCCCAATCTAGTTGCACCCATGACCTACTATCTTCTGTCTCACCCTCCCTCTCATTTCTATACACTGGTTATCCTTCCTATACACACTTAGTCCCAACATGGGGTTTCACCCAGAAACGTTGACCATCTTTTCTGATCTTTTCAAGATCCTGCTGAGTTCTTCCAGCAGTTTATTTTTTTTTTACTCTTCAAACTTGCAACTTGATTGGCATCACATTTGTTTTGCCAGGACAATTTCTTGTTTGGCATTGTGGCAACACTAAGCTGAAGTTTGTCCTCGAAGACAATTCAAGATGAAGGTCTTGCTGTCGTTGCGACAGATGTATGTGGGTACTTCCTCTGGATATCATTTGGCAACTGTGAATAGCTGACCATTTGCAACGACCTGACAGGTGGAGTGCTAGAATAGAGATTTGTAGGCATTTTAGTGGGACGCCGAGAAAGTTATTTCTAATCTGCAAAAGAGAAAATGCAGCATCACAGCAATCCTTTACAAACAAAAATATGGATTTGATCCTGAAACATTCATTGTCATGGGACCCAAGAATTAAACTGAAGCAAAATTGTCTGTCATTTTGGAGCTGCTGGGAATTGCAGGATTTGCAATTTTCTTGTGACAGTGTTTGCATTTGCAAATTAAATAATGATGCTTTTAATGTGGTAAAATATCTCAGAGGGATCACCAGGCTAAACCCTACCCCATGCCTTACCAGGGCTCTCGCTTAACTTTTTTTCCCTGTTGCCAGCCGGGCAACCTTGGCAGCTTTTTAGGTTGCCAAAGGACAGTTTAGGTGGTCATTTAAGATGGCTTGCATGACCCATGCAATAATGTGCTCGGACGAAGTGCGTAGTTACCAGTCGGAATTATACTCAATGAAGCATTCACATATTATTTCTGCTTCAAATAAAGTCACAAACTAAACATATTCACCAATCAAGACATGATATATCCCACAATGACATGCAGCAAAATTATAAGACAGTATTTCAACTCTTTTTACACGTTGCAATTAATGCAATTTCTATTAGTTCTTTCCACTTCCAAACAACAATGTGGTTGGATTATTCAGCGTATGATCAACCTGTGTCAATAAATCCTGGACCATGGTAACATATATGCGTACGTATAGTTGTGATTGTTGCTCATTAAATAACTACAGTACTGATACTCCATATTAAGAGCATTAATTTGCCGTTAAAATGAATTCTGTAATAACGTGACAACGGCAGCAGTGACAAACGAACACTGCGGTTTTAATGTTTCACGTGTTCACAATTTAATTAATCCATCTTTATGTATTAAAACAAATAATAACATTGGGAATTAAAACACATTTGATTGCATTCCGTTATCAAACATAGTCAAAGTTCGCTCTGAAGACATTTCCAGCACAATAGGGTCAGGGAGGGAGGTGTGTGTGTGAATCAGTGCGGGGTGGATAGATGGTGGGGGTGGGGGGGGGTTAGAAGGCAGTCGGTGCAGAATGGATGGATTGAGGCAGGTGAATTAGTACGTGTTGGTTGGAGTAGGTAAAATTGTGAGGGGAGAGCACCGGGGATGTCAGTGGTGTTGAATGGGGGGGGTTCAGTACGGGATGGATGGGGGTAGACAAAAGGCAGCATTTATGGAGCGAAGGAAATAGGCAACGTTTTGGGTTGAGACCCTTCTTCAGACTGTTCCCCCCATTCCTCTTGAATGGGAGGATCAGTACAGGATGGATGGGGGGGGGGAGATCAGTGCAGGATTAATTGGGGGGGGTCAGTACAGTGTGGATCAGAGGGTCTGTGCAGGATGAATGGGGGATCACTACAGGATGAATGACGGGAAGGGGGGATGGATGGGAAAGGGGTAAGTACAGGGTGAATTGGGAAACCAGTGCAGGATGGATGGGGGGGGGTGGCAGGAGAATCAATGCGAGGTGTATGGGGTGATCAGCGCAGGATGAATAGATGGGGGGAGGGAGATGGGGAGGGGAGCACAGGGGATGTCAGTGAGGACTGAATAGAGGCGGGAATGGGGATCAGTGCGGGATGGAGTGGAGGGGTCCCAGGATAATGGGGTTTAGGGGGCGTACAAGAGAGAGAGAGAGAGGGAGAGGGGGGGAGGGGGGGCGAGGTGGGGAGGAAGGAAGGTCAGCGCTCCTCGGACAACATCGCCCTGCTGCCTTGGCCGTTGGGAACTCCTCGCCATCGCCTCCCTCCTCCGCCAGCCAACGGCAAGGTGCGGGGCCGGGCGGTGCAGCTCAGAGATCCTATAGCTATAAGATCTTTGGTGCAGCTGCTTCAGACGAGTCGGAGCGAATGACGGGCCCCGCACAGCGGCAGCGGCCCCATCTCCTCCTCCTCCTCCCGCACCCCGCCCGCCCTGATAAGGGCCTCTGCTTGCAAACCCGCTAACAGCGATAATCGCTTTCAAAACAAACCCTCCCGCACGCCGGGGCCTCGCCCTCCCTCCCTCCTCCCGGCCTCGGAGTGCGGGAGGGTTTGTTTCGAAAGCGGTTATCGCCGTTAGCGGGTTTGCAAGCAGAGGCCCTTATCAGGGCGGGCGGGGTGCGGGAGGAGGAGGAGATGGAGCGGCTGTCGCGGCCGCTACTGCCGCTGTGCGAAGCCCGTCATTCGCTCCGACCCTTCCTCACCCCGCACCTAGTATCTTTGCCCCGCAATACAGCCGTCACCGCCGACACAAAACATCACGTTCCTTTTCTCCAGAGATGCTGCCTGACCCATGGAGTTACTCCAGTTTTTTGTGTCTATCTTCGGTACAAACCAGTATCTGGTTGCCAAGCCGGGCAAAATGACTCGGTGTTTAGGTTGCCCAGCGGCGCTTTGAGTGGTCAGTGGCACCCGGGCAACCTCTAATTTTGAGCCCTGCTTACGTTGGCCATTTATGGAAGGCATGGTGTTGCACTAGCCCGTGCAAGTGTGCGGTCTCAATAAAATAGTGGTGTTGCTGTTGCGGTGACGGATTGGCAGGCAATTAAAGCTCCAACCCCTTGTACAGTACCTCCCCGACATTCTACTGACCGCTCGGTCTTTGTAAGCCTGGAATCCACCATTTTGTGTTTTAAAATATCTATTAAAGCATCAAAAAATAATTTACGTTATATTATCCTTGCAGTGACCACGCTGTAGCCTCGGCAGTTGCTTCTGGTTGTGAATACACCTCTAGTGACCTAGCAAGCATCAAGTAGACATAAAATGCAACCTCAGTGAACCTATTGCTAGCCCACTGCATGAACCGTGAATGGCCCTCCATGGCCAGGCCCAGGAGTAGACTGACTTGCAGTGGCCACGCTGCAGCCTCGGCAGTGGCTTCTGTTTGTGAAAATAGACAACTTGTCCAGAGAGGTCTCTTGACAGTTGTCCACCTCCATGTTGGGTGATCAAAGCTCAGTGGGACTATCCCCACCAAAGCCCTTCTCTGTCTCAGAGACACTTCGGAGCAGCCGAAAAGCATTAAAAAAAAATAAAGATATTGTTTCAAAAAAAGTAATTAAAATATGTGATTAGTGTGGATTAATTTAAAACATTGATATTGGTTAACATACAGTTTTAAAAAACACTTTTAGTGAAGGTCAGTGACCGCATTCGCATGTCTGGGCCTCAATAGTTGCAGCTGATGCAAAGGAGAGGGGGCCAGGTATGAAGTGCATCCACCACCCTCCCTCCCCACCACTCCTGCCCTTGGCTTTGCAAGTTATGGAGTGCCCTGGTCCTTGCTGAGTGCAAGAACACAATGGGTGTTCAGATGCATTACGGTCAGACCTGCAGTGCATTTCATACTTCCATACGTAGATGTTGAATTCTGACACATGTACTGCAGATTGGTATAGTGTTGGTTTATTATTGTCGCGTGTAGCGAGATACAGTGAAAAACTGTTTGCGTGCTATCCAATCAAATCCTACTCTACATGAGTACATTTTAGCCATATATGGGTACAACGCTAGTGCAAAGGGGAAAAATACCAGATTGCAGAATATTGTATTATAGAATTACAGTTGCAGGGCGGCACGGTGGCACAGCGGTAAAGTTGCTGCCTTACGGCAAATGCAGCGCTGGAGACCAGGGTTCGTTCCCAACTACGTCTGTACGGAGTTTGTACGTTTTCCCCGTGACATGCGTGGGTTTTCTGCTAGATCTTCGGTTTCCTCCCACACTCCAAAGATGTACAGGTATGTAGCTTAATTGGCTTGGTAAGTGTAAATAGTGTCTCTAGTGGGTGTAGGATATTGTTGATTTGTGGGGATCGCTGGTCGGTGCGAACCCGGTGGGCCGAAGGGCCTGTTTCTGCGCTGTATCTCTAAACTAAACTAAACGGTGGTTCCCCAAGGAACCTCCAGCTGTTTCTATTAGAGCTTTCAGGCTCACCGTCAAACAATAACTGATGCTCACAGAAGGAAGTGGGAGAAGAGGTGGCCACACATCTCGGTGGGACATCCAGGTTGTAAGAGAGGAGAGAAGGGTGGAGAGATTTAACAAGAGAATATCAGCGCTTTTAGGACTTTGGAATGTGAAGGAATGACCACCAGAGGTTGAGAGATTAATATTAGGATACTCACATGACCACAGTAATTGCAACATAGACATCTATGTATTGGATCGCTAAATCGAAAAAGGAGGGTAATTTCTGTACATCCCTGTTTCCTTATAGTGAAGAATAGCTGCTTCGGCCCATCGAGTCTATACCTGTTCACAGAGGAACTCTCCCACTAATTTTCCTTGTATCTAACTCTCCCTGCATTCCCATCAACTCTCCCCAGATTCTATCACTCACCCACATCCTGTAGGCAATTTACAGTGGAAAATTAACATACCAACCTGCAGGTCTTTAGGACATGGAAGAAAACGAGAAAGCATTGCACGGTCACAGGGGGAGCTTACAAACTCCAAACTGACAGCACTGGAGCTGTGAGGCAGCAGCTCCACCAGCTGCACCACTCCTGACCACCATGGAGTTGCAGCAACTTGTAACAAATGTATTGTCTTTCTGCTGACTGGTTAGCACGTAACAAAAGCTTTCCTCTGTACCTCGGTACATGTGACAATAAACTAAACTGAACTGAACTGAACGTCAAAATTGAGGCCTGCTTAACTTAGTCTCTTCCTCATAAATGTACTCATGGATAAATAACATGTAGTTTCTGTAACCATTCAAGCCAATCACTTATGCTGCTTAAGGAGCAAATGCAAAAGACAGAATTTTTTTTTAAATTTATTCATTATTGCACTAAAGGAACCATGTAATTCCATCTCAGCATAGAGTGGGAGGTAATTACAGGAGTTGAAAATGTAAAATTTCAGATTAATTAATGAATATCTTGCGAATTATTGGTTAGCTTGCCAAGATCTTGTACAGCAGAGTTTCTAACTTTTCAGTAAGTATAGTTCCAGTGTGGCAAAAAAAGAGTCAAATGGGGCAAAGGGCCTTGTGCCTCAAGGCTGGTTACATCACTCGGCACAAGTGTTAGGTTTCACCCCTGCATCCCCAGAACAAGTTGGATAACCTATGAGGTCCAACCCCAACTCATAAGTTGAGTTCAATTTAGTTTATTGTCACGTGTACCGAGGTATAGTGAAAAGCTTTTGTTGCGTTCTAACCAGTCAGCAGAAAGACAATACATGATTACAATTGATCCATTTACAGTAGATACGTGATAAGGGAATAATGTTTAGTGTAAGGTAAAGCCAGCAAAGTCCTATCAAGGATTGTCCGAGGGTCATCAAAGAGGTAGATAGTAGTTCAGCACTGTTCTCTGGTTGTGGTAGGATGATTCAGTTGCCTGGTAACAGCTGGGAAGAAACTGTCCCCATATCTGGTAGTGTGCATTTTAAATTGAATGTTTGTGAGCGATTATGCCATTTGCAGATGTTCAGAAACAATCAGCTACATTAAAATTAACTAAAAGTACGATTAGCATATATGTCTCTTCAATAGGTTGCTGTTTCTTCCCACTGAGATAGATGGTCCAACTTCTCTTCCATGAGGATCAGTGGGCACAGTTCCCAGTATGCGGGACCCCCATGAAGACTCTGGGTGCAAGTGGTAGCTACCTAAGGGGAGTACTGAACTGAGGAGAAGCCTGGACTGTAGTCCACATCGCAGAGTCCAACACGTGCACACAGTTGTGTAAGAAGGAACTGCAGATGCTGGAGTAATTCAGTGGGACAAGCAGCATCCCTGGAGAGAAGGAAAGGGTGACGTTTCGGGTCTAGACCCTTCATCAGACTGGTTAGGGATAACAGAAACGAGAGATATAGACGGTGATGAGGAGAGATAAAGAACCATGAATGAAAGATATGCAAAAATTTAACAATGATAAATGAAACAGGCCATTGTTAGCTGTTTGTAGGGTGAAAATGAGAAGCTGGTGCGACTTGGGTGGGGGAGGGATAGAGAAAGAGGGAATGTCGGGGCTACCTGAAGTGAGAGAAATCAATATTCATACCACTAGGCTGTAAGCTGCCCAAGCGAAATATGAGATGCTGTTCCTCCAATTTGCATTTAGCCTCACTGTGACAATGGAGGAGACCGAGGACAGAAAGGTCTGTGTAGGAATGGGAAGGAGAATTAAAGTGTCCAGCAACCGCGAGATCAGGTAGGTCCAGGCAGGCTGAGCGAAGGTGTTCCGTGAAACGATCACCCAGTCTGCATTTGGTCTCGCCAATGTATAAGAGTCCACATCTTGAATACCTGATACAGTAGACGAGGTTGGAGGAGGTTCTGCCTAACCTGAAAGGACTGTCGGGATCCCTGGACAGAGTCAAGGGAGGAGGTATAGCGATAGGTGTTGCATCTTCTGCAGTTGCAAGGGAAGGCACCTGGGAGGGGTTGGTTTGGGTGGGAAGGGATGAGTTAACCAGGGAGTTGCGGCGGAAAGGGGTGGAGATGAGAAAATGTGGCCAGAGGTGAGATCCCGTTGGAGGTGGCGGAAATTTTTGGAGGATTATGTGTTTTATGCCACGGCTGATGGGATGGAAGGTAAGGACTAGGGGGACTCTGTCTCTGTCACGACTAAGGGGAGGGGGAGCGAGGGCAGAGCTGAGTGGTACCGAGGAGATACGAGTGAGGGCCTCATCTATGATGGGAGAGGGGAACCCCCATTCCCTAAAGAATGAGGACATCTCAGATGTCCTAGTATGGAACACCTCATCTTGGGCGCAGATGCGGCGTAGACGGAGGAATTGTGAGTAGGGGATAGAGTCTTTGCAGGAAACAGGGTGGGAAGAAGTGTAGTCAAGATAGTTGTGGGAGTCAGTGGGTTTGTAATAGACGTCAGTCATTAGTCTATTTCCCGTGATGGAGTAACGTGCACAAAGTTACTGGGTAAGAGCTAAAGCAGACGATTGGGGTTGGTGTTTTTATGGTCGATTGTACAAACTTTAAGTGAGAGTGGAAGAATGTGGAGGTGTGAAAAAACATAAAGAAATTAGAACTAGACTGAAGCTTAAGTTTGACCATTGGATCCTAATCCAAATTAGATATGACAAATGCAGGAATTGAGTACATTGTGACATGATCACAGAAGCCAGTGCCAGAGCTTATAAACTTAACTACGCTCAGCTATTTTGAGCAAGCCCATTATTGATGACTCCTAGTACCGTGAATACCATTTCCATCAATTGTAAAGTGAGCAATTCTTGCTTAATGTCTGGACAATGCATATAACAGCTATTTAAGCGATTGGAGCAGAATTAGACAATTCGGCCCATCTAGTCTACTCTGCCATTCAGTCATGTGAGGTTATCCACTTTGGCGGCAAAAACAAGGGGGCAGATTATTATCTCAATGGGGTTAGGTTAGGTAGGGGGAGGTACAGCGAGACCTGGGTGTCCCTGTACACCGGTCACTGAAAGTTGGCGTGCAGGTACAGCAGGCAGTGAAGAAAGCTAATGGAATGTTGGCCTTTATAACAAGAGGATTTCAGTATAGGAGTAAAGAGGTTCTTCTGCAGTTGTATAGGGCTCTCGTGAGACCACATCTGGAGTATTGTGTACAGTTTTGGTCTCCTAATTTGAGGAAGGACATCCTTCTGATTGAGGCAGTGCAGCGTTGGTTCACGAGATTGATCCCTGAGATGGCGGGACTGTCATATGAGGAAAGATTGAAAAGACTAGGCTTGTATTCACTGGAGTTTAGAAGGATGAGGGTGGATCTTATAGAAACATATAAAATTATAAAAGGACTGGACAAGCTAGATGCAGGAAATTTTTTCCCAATGTTGGGCGAGTCCAGAACCAGGGGCCACAGTCTTAGAATAAAGGGGAGGTCATTTAAGACTGAGGTGAGAAAAAACTTTTTCACCCAGAGAGTTGTGAATTTATGGAATTCCCTGCCACAGAGGGCAGTGGAGGCCAAGTTACTGGATGGATTTAAGAGAGAGTTAGATAGAGCTCTAGGGGCCAGTGGAGTCAAGGGATATGGGGAGAAGGCAGGCACAGATTATAGATAGGGGACGATCAGCCATGATGACAAGGGCCGAAGGGCCGAATGGCCTCCTCCTGCACCTATTTTCTATGTTTCTATGTTTCTATGGCTGATCTATATCTCCCTTATCCTCCAGCCTTCTCCCCGTAACCCCTGACACCTATTTTGTAGATAACTTTCTATTGTTCTTTATGGGAGCAGGTTGTGAACAAATTAGCTGCAGCGTTATTGGTATTGGTTTATTATTGTCAGGAGTACTGAGATCCAGTGAAAATTTTTGTTTCGCATATCATCCAGTCAAAATATCCCATACATTCAACTGTGAGCACACTTGAAAAATATCACAGATTCCGGAGGCTGGGAAAAATTCTGTATCAATTGATGCCTTTCCTCACAATTCCCTTGTCCTGCTTTTCAATTTTCCTGCTTACAGAATTTTGCTTGGCCGTTTGCAATTTTACTTCACTTTTCTGTATTAAAGTTGGAAAGCTACAATTGAGTGCTTTTGCGAGGCAAAATGTCAGGTTTGCATTTTCTGTTGGAGTGTCTCAACCAGAAACCACAACCTGCGTTTATTTTAATGGCATTGATGATGTTGAAAGCCTGGCTGTACTTTTTGCTTATTAATGGTATAGTAGGATGTATGTACGCATCAAACTTGCATCATGTAGTCAATCACAGGAGTATTGTGCATGGCTTTCTTCACTCCTTCTCTCCCCAGCTGCAGGTGAGAGTCACACTACCCTTCAATGTACTGTGTCCATGTGCGCCATCTTACCACGCTCCCTCCACCCAATTCTGTCACCCACCTGTTCACTGGGGGCAATTTGTTGTTCAGTCTACATGCCTGTGCATCTTTGGGATGTGGGAGGAAATCCATGCGATCAGAGGGAGAACGTGCAAACTCCACATGGACATCACTGGCAGTCAGGATTGAACTCAGCTTGTCGGAGCTGGAGGCAGCCCCTTCTGCATGCTGCGCCAGTGTGCTACTCCAGTTATCTAAACGTTCAGTATATTCGTTGGCCAGATAGGTGTATTCTCAAAGCTGCTTATGAAATACGGCAATAGAGCATGAGTTACACAAGTATAGAGCCATAAAGCGGGGAAGGAGGATGTTGCATCTCTCAACCATCTAATTGGTTTCCCTGCTCCACTTACAGCCCACTGCAAGTTTCTCTGCTTTCAAATATTTATCTTGTTCCTTTTTGAAGTGTCTATTGAATCTGCTTACATCAGCCGTTCAAACAGTACATTCCAGATTATCTGAAAGAAGATCTCGACCGTAATCATCACCCCTTCCTTCTCTCTAGAGATGCTGCCTGTTCTGCTGAGTTACACCAACATTTTGTGTCTATCTTTTGTTTAAACTAGCATCTTCAGTTCATTTCTACACATTCCGTAGCCAGATTTCTGCATGTTTTACCCGTGGCATTTCCCCTCACAAACTTAACATGAGACTGAAACTTCACCCTCATCCTTAATGTCCGGTCATGATTTAGTATTTAGAAGGATAAACGTAACCTCAAAGATTTCGGCACTAAACCTGTGACTGACACTTGGTGCTGTGCCAATGGAGAGATGCACTATCAGAGCTGTCATATTTCAGGTAAGATCTTAAGCCAAGGCTTTATTTGCACTCCAGCCTTACATTTCACTCCACCTCTTTTCTTATCTGACCCCCTTTTGTCTCCTTGTGTCCTCTAACTTTTGACGCTATCTCCACCCAACTACCGTTCACTCTTTGCTCACCTGTAACCAGAATCATTTGCCAGGCTTTCACCCCCTCTACTCCATCAGTCTGAAGAATGGAAAGCCTCATCTCTTGAGCAGATGAGACGGAGAAATTGGGAGTAGGGGATAGCATCTTTGCAGGAGGCAGGATGGAAGGTGTAGTCTGGAAAACCATGGGGGTCGGTGGGTTTGTAGCTGATGTCAGTCGATAGTCTTCGCTGTGATGTCGACAGAGATCAAGAAAGGGGAGAGAGGTGTCGGAGATGGTCCAGATGAATTTAAGGGCAGGGTAGAAGTTAGTGGTAAATTTAATGAAATCATCAAGTGCAGGAGGTAGCCCTGATCCAGTTGCCAATGTAGCGGAGAAAGTTGGGGATGGTGCCAGTGTACAAGGTTGGAACAAGGACTGTTCGAAGTAGCCAACAAAAAGGCAGGCGCAACTGGGACCATTTGAGGGTATTTTGGAGTCAAGCAATGATATTTGTCTGGAGTCACACATAGGCTAGACCAGGTAAGGAGATCAGTCTTCCTTGCCTGAAGGACACTAGTGACCTTCACAAACATCTGATAATTGTTGTGGTGATCGAAGATTAGTTGTCATTTCACAAATGCCAGATAATAGAATTAGCATTTCATAGCTGCGATGGTAGAATTTCAACTTCGGCTTATTAGTCTATATTGTTAAGCATTGTGCCACCATTGCACCGAGTTACATGAAGCGCTGTATAAACACGTTCCTTACTTTTGTCAATAGTTTCAGTGCCTGAGTATAACTTTGAACTCTGAAGGAGACAGCATAATTCTGGCACAAAGGTGGAAGGGCACGGAGAGGGACGTCAGTTCGCAGGTCGATCCACAAGTCCAAGGAAGGCAATGGTTGGAGGCTTGAAGCAGCCTGTTGCTTGTCTGGATCACCATCACTCATAAGACCTAGAGCGTGGACTTGAAAATGGCGCCAAAATATGGTGCATCTTCCGTGTGGCTCAGTGGACTACACTTTGCTTATCGGAATGTGCTAAGGTATGGCGATACTCTACTGGACTGTTCGTAAGAAAATAATTTCATTGTGCATTTGCACATGTGACAATAAAGCACCATTGATCCAAATCCAGATACAAGCTATCCCACTCAGCAAAGAAAAATGAATTGAATTAACAATCTTCCACACAGAACAAGATTTTGTGGGTTTCCCAAAATCAATCCGCAGGATCAGGAAGGTTATTAATGAGCAGTGATTGGAACCATATATTATTCAAGGTGTTTTATATTTGGAAAAGAGGTTAAATTTAACATGGAATTTGTCGCTATTTTTATACACGTAACTTGGAAGATTAATTGATACCTTCAAACGTGGTTGTATAAAGTTAATGAATCGCTTCTGGTACAAATGCAGTGATGGAGAAACTGAGCTCGGCTTTGTACTCAGTATCAGGTTTTGAGCTGCTTGCTTGGGAATACTTGATACTGATGGGAGTTTAGTTGCTTTTTTTACACGTGCTTTGCATCTTTCCTTACAATAGAGAAGGAGGCCATTTCAGCGCCTCAAGTCAATTCTAGCTCACAGAGCAATCCCACTCTCCCTCTTAAATTTTCCTGTGACCTATTCTCCCAGCATTCCCATCAACACCCCACTCCAGATTCTACCACTCACCTGCACACCAAGGTAAGTATATTGGCCCACCAACCAACGTCCTTGTTGATTAAAAACAGGAAATACTGGAAATGCTCCATGAAAAGGAAAACAGATAATATTTCAGGTCTGGGAGCCTTCATTGGAATTTATGACTTTTGGCATGTGGGTAGAAGCCAAAGCACCCGAGAGAAACCCACGTGATCACATAGAATGTGCAAACACTATATTGGAGCAGAAAAACATAGACACAAGATTCAACAGATGCTGATTTACAAAAATGAACACAAAGTGCTAGACTCAGTGGATCAGGCAGCATCTCTGGAGAACATGGAAATATCACCTATGCATGTTCTCCAAAGATGTTGCCTGACCCACTGCGTTACTCCAGCATCTTGTGTCCTTTTTTATATGGGAACAGAAGTCGGGATCAAACCCAGGTCGATGGAACTTAGTTTTAGTTTAGTTTTTTTTGTCACATCTACCGAGGTAGAGTGAAAGGTTTGTGTGCTATCCAAATAAAGTATGTGGTGCAGTGCTTTCTATGATCATTTGCATTGTTTTCTTGCCCCCAATCTTCTCCTGCCTGTTCTCTCTTTTGCATTCCCTCTGTCACATACTCTCTCTTGTGTTTTGTCTTGCACCCTCTCTTGCACTATTTCTGCCGTCTTCTCAACACATTTTATTCTCTTGTTCTCTTTTGCATTGTCTTGGCGAAGCAGCTGGCCAGCTGTTTTCACTCCAGTACAAGGTTCTTGTCGTGTGCCTGGAGGAGCCTGTGGCAACTATCCACATTTTCTAGCTATGGCAGAGAGCAAACGTTCTTCACTAATGATCAAGTTGCCAGAATCTAGCAATCAGTGCAAAGCCTCTCCTTGCCTCTGTGCTCTTGAGGAGATTTATCTGCGTGATTTATGCTTGTGTTGAACCACTTGAACTGATGGATTGATGGAAAATAAATCACGAGTCTATAAATAGTTTGAGACCCAACCCAGGAGATATTTTTGTTGGCCTTGTTGATCATTGGTCCCTCGTATTGAGCTGATACATAAAATGTATGTTTCAAGCTGACAATCAATAAAGTCTATTCTGTAAAGAACGTCATGCTGTTTATTTTAATTTTCTATTTGCAGGAGAAACCGTTAAAGATTGCAATACACACAGTGACAGGATTTTATTAGCCATGTCTGCGTCAGAATTCTACTTTACATGAGTTGAAACAAAGAACTGCAGATACTGGTTAATAAACAAAAGGACTCAAAGTAGTGGAGTAACTCTGATTAGTCTGAAGACGGGTCTCTACCTGCAACGTCACCTATCCATGTTCTCCAGAGATGCAGCCTGACCGGCTGAGTTACTCCAGCACACACCCCCCTCCCTCACACCCCCCCCCATCCCCCACACACCCCCTCCCCCACAAACCCCCCCCCCCTCCACCACACCCCCCCTCCCCCACACAAACCCCCCTCCCCAGGCTGCTGGACGCTCCCCGCCTGAAGCCGTCCCCATCCCCCGGCTACAGAATGCTCCCACCGTTGCGTTGGGGGAACAGGTGAGTGGTTGAATATTGCATTGAGGAATGGGTTGCGTTGGGGGACCAGGCCTCCCGTGTGACTGGGACCCAGCAGGTGCCACTTAGTCTAGTATAAACATAATACTCTGCAAATCCCATAATAAACAACAACAAAAAATGTTCAGTATTTATATAAAGGAACAAGCAGACAAATAAATAGACAATAATAGTGCAAAACTAATGTCAGTTCGGAGTCTAGTTGGAGGATGTAGGTTTTAATAGCCCGATGGTTGTAGGAAAGAAGCTGCTCCTGAATGTGATGTTACAATTTTCAGGCTCCTATTTCCCGATGGCTAACCTTTTTCCCGATGGCAGGAGTGAGAGTATGGCCGGGATGGTGTGAGTCCAATGATGCTGGCTGCCTTTTTGAGGCAGCAACTTGTAGATCGACATTTGATGGTGAATTTGCACAGTATCTGTATGTACTGTGTAGTCCATAAGTATTTTCCATTGTGAAAATTAAAACCTTCTCATATTGCACAGATGTTTACCCGAGTGACGTATGACCTGAAATGAGTACCACTTTTCCCACAAGATGCTAGGGATAAATAGTTTATGCATCATTTATTTCCTTCAAATTAAATTGTAGTGTAATTAAGTGTTGTGCATACAGCGTTAATGTTTTTTAAATTATCCACTGAACTTTCTTCTGGGATCTCTGTTTTGTTTGAAAGACCTGGGGATATTTTCATGAACCAGATATTTTCATTCAGAGTTGAGTTAATAGTTGTGTCTAAATTGACTGGATGCAAAGGTAATATTAAGTGATAACGGCTGCAGAGGTCTTAAGTCAGAAGCTGTTAAAAATACTTTGAGTTAAGGAAAAGGGAAACATTTTAAATACCTGTTCGGGGGAGGTTCAAGTTATATTTATTGTCACATGCACCAATTGGTACAGTGAGATCAAGTCAAGTCAAGTCAAGTCAAGTGAGTTTATTGTCATGTGTCCCTGGTAGGACAATGAAATTCTTGCTTTGCTTCAGCACAACAGAACATAGTAGGCATTGACTACAAGGCATTCTATAAATAAATACACAATGGTCAATATACTGATAAAGTGCAAATAACAGTATTGGCTAATAAAGTTCAGTGTTATGTCCGAGCCAGGTTTAATAGCCTGATGGCTGTGGGGAAGTAGCTATTCCTGAACCTGGTCGTTGCAGTCTTCAGGCTCCTGTACCTTCTACCTGAAGGTAGTAGGGAGATGAGTGTGTGGCCAGGATGGTGTGGGTCCTTGATGATGCTGCCAGCCTTTTTGAGGCAGCGACTGTGGTAGATCCCCTCGATGGAAGGGAGGTCAGAGCCGATGATGGACTGGGCAGTGTTTACTACTTTTTGTAGTCTTTTTCTCTCCAGGGCACTCAAGTTGCTGAACCAAGCCACGATGCAACCGGTCAGCATGCTCTCTACTGTGCACCTGTAGAAGTTAGAGAGAGTCCTCCTTGACAAACCGACTCTCCGTAATCTTCTCAGGAAGTAGAGGCGCTGATGTGCTTTCTTAATAATGGCATCATTGTTCTCGGACCAGGAAAGATCTTCAGAGATGTGCACGCCCAGGAATTTGAAGCTCTTGACCCTTTCAACCATCGACCCGTTGATATAAACAGGACTGTGGGTCCCCATCCTACTCCTTCCAAAGTCCACAATCAGTTCCTTGGTTTTGCTGGTGTTGAGGGCCAGGTTGTTGTGCTGGCACCATATGGACAGTTGCTCGATCTCTCTTCTATACTCTGACTCATCCCCATCAGTGATACGTCCCACAACAGTGGTGTCATCAGCGAACTTGATGATGGAGTTCGCACTATGTCCGGCTACGCAGTCATGAGTATAGAGTGAGTACAGCAGGGGGCTGAGCACGCAGCCTTGAGGTGCGTGAGTTGAGTTACCATACAGCCATACAAATAATAAAGAGCACAATACACGAGACCACGGCTCCCGAAGTCCACAGGCCGAACTGGGCGGAGATTCAACACTGGCAAGAGGTCCCAGGACTCCGCCATGTTAGAGTCAGCGTCGCCCGCGGCTAGAAGCTTCGCAAACCACAGCTCCACGATGTTAAAGCAGCAGGCCCACACTCCGGAGCCTCAACACGGCGATCCCCGGTAAGGCATCGCCTGCTCCGCGATGGTAATTCAGTGCTGCGGTGCTGCTGAATCTCCGTCCGGTCTCCGGCAGGAAAGGCCACGCCAATCAGGTTGGTAGGCTGCGAGGGGAGGGGGGGCGAAGATGCGACTCGGAGAAAAGACGCATCCTCGACCAGGAAGGGACTGGGAAACGGTTTCCCTTCTTCCCCCTCCCCACCCCCCACATAAAAAACACTAAGAAACCTCCAAAAACATACTTTTAGACGTACCAAAAATAACAAAAAGGGTGAAAGGACGGACAAACCACTGGCGAGGCTGTCGCGCATGGAGCCACCCGATGACGTTATATGTTATATGAAATATATGTTGATGAAAATCAAATATATTGTAAATGTTGGAAATCTGAAATAAAAATAGAAGATGCTGGAAACAATAATGCCAGGCAGCATTTGTGGAAAGAAACAGTTAATATTTCAGATTGAAGGTCAGAATGGTACAAGGAGTTATTTGGGAAGAGAAGCCCTGTGTGACTTGGTGTCAGCTTTGTGCAGTAACACAGGTTTAGGCAGCTTCACTTTGTTAAGGGTATGGTGGAAATGTTGAGGTGAAATTAGTGATCACGTGGCCTGCGCTAACTGTGTAGATATACTAGGTCAGATACCTTCATCATCAGTCAGTATGTTAAGTATAGGAGTTGGGATGTCATGTTACAGCAATATAAGACATTGGTAAGGCCAGTGACAACGATCAGGGGCTACAGATTGGTGCCGCAACTAATACTGCTACCTCATTGCCTCTGCAACCCAGCTTCAGTCCTGACCTCCACATCCGACTATGGAGTTTGCAAGTTCTCCCTGTGATTGTCTGAATTTTCCCCAAGTGCTCTAGTTTCTACTTATATCCCAAAGATGTACAAATTGTTTAAGTTTATGGTTCAGTTGAAAACCCATATAATTGAAGGAATGCTAATGACAGGGAAGTAAGTGATAAAGAAAGAACAGCTGAGTTACATGGCTGGTGGAGCTGCTACCTTGCAGCTCCAACCATCCGGGTTCAAACTTGACTTTGTGCTATCTACGCGATCTTTGCTCTGTGACCAGGGGGGTTTCTTTTAAATGCTCTGGTTTCCTCCAACGTGCCAAAGACGTATGGGTTGGTTGGTTAATTGTCCCCTGTAACTTGTCCCTGTATCTTGCTCATGTAACTTGGGTGTCGGTGAGTGATAGAATCTGGGGAAGTTGATAGGAATTAATTACAATACAATACAATGTGGAGGAAAGAAAATAGGATTAGTGTGGGACTCAGTGGGCCGAAAGGCCTGTTTCCGCATGTATCTCAAAAGTTTAAAGTATAGAGTCACTTGGAGCTAGTTCATGGCCATCTCTGTATCTCCCCAGCCCCTGAAGAAGGGTCTCGAGTCGAAACATCTCATTCCTTCTACCTTCTATTTTCTCTCTCTTTCTCTCTCCCTCTCTCCCTTTTTTTCCCCTTTCCAAGGACTTTATTCAGCAATTGCACATAACTGCACACCAAAAATACATAAACATTCAATGGTTACAATACACAGGGCTGCCAACTCTCACGCTTTGAGCATGAGAATCATTCATTTGGCCAAATTCTCACGCTCTCACGCTGATCGCAAATTTCTCACGCTCTGTCGCTCGCTGCAGCTCCGGCCATGGAGCAACCTCAGTGCAAGAGCCCTGGGCCGTCGGAGGCGACGGAAGCAAAGATCCTATAGCGAGCATATAGGATCTTTGGTCGGAAGCGTTGCGCCGCTGCCGTGAGAGTCTCTATGTCGAAGGCGGAAGAGAGATGGGGGGGGCAAAGAGAAAGAGGAGATAGAGACAGAGCAGAAAGAGAGAGCAAGGGAGAGAGGGGCAGAGAGAGAAGAAAGAGAGGGAGAGAGAGAGAGAGAGGTGGGAGAGAGAGAGGGGAGAGTGTGGAGTGAGAGGGGGAGAGGGAGAGGGAGAAAGAGAGAGAGAGGGGGAGAGAGGAGAGAGGGGGAGGTGAGGGGGAGAGAGAGAGGAGAGGGGGCGAAAGAGAGGGGGAGAGTGAGTGGAGGGAGAGGGGGAGAGAGAGGGGAAGAGAAGAGAGAGAGAGAGAGAGAGAGAGAGAGGGGGAGAGAGAAGAGAGAGGGAAGGGGAGAGAGAGGGGGAGAGATGGGAGAGAGAGAGGGGGGTGAGAGGAGAGAGGAGAGAGACAGAGGGGAGAGAGGGTGAGAGAGTGGGAGAGAGGGGGAGGGTGGGGAGGGAGAGAGAGGGGAGAGAAAGAGAGGGGGAGAGAGAGGAGAGAGAGGGTGACAGAGAGAGGAGAGAGGGGAGGAGATAGAGGGGGATAGAGAGGCAGGGCTGCCAACTCTCATGCAATGAGCGTGAGAATCACGCATTTCGCCAAATTCTCACGCTGATCACAAATTTATCATGCTCTGCCGTGAGAAATTCTGTGATCAACGAAAATTTCAAAACTCATATCACCTGCATAGGCCACGGGTTTTGGAAGCAGAAGCAGCGGCGGGGACATATGCGGACGGGGAGCGGGGCTGGCTGGGCTGGCGAGTCGCTCACTGCAGCTCCAGCCATGGAGCAACCTCAGTGCAAGAATCCCGGGGCGTCGGAAGCGTTGCGCCGCTGCCGTGAGAGTCTCTGTGCCTGATTCGCCCAGGTGACCGGCATGGATCAGGCTGCAGCTCGGTTCATCCTGGAGGACAACCAGTGGCTGCTGGAAGTAAGTACCAAGCACTGGGTAGAAACGGTGGAAGATAGTGGACTTGGGAGTGGTTGGAGAAAGCATCCTGCTTGCCTGCTAGATTTTCACTTACTGTAACAGCAGGAAAAATGTTCCCGATGTTGGGGGAGTTCAGAACCAGGGGTCACAGTTTAAGACTAATGGGTAGGCCAGTTAGGACTGAGATGAGGACAAACTTTATTCACGCAGAGAGTTGTGAATCTGTGGAATTCTCTGCCACAGAAGGCAGTGCAGGCCAATTCACTGGATGTTTTCAAGAGAGAATTACATTTAGTTCTTGGGGCTAACGAAATCAAGGGATATGGGGGAATAAAACAGGAAATCGGTACTGATTTTAGATGAACAGCTATGATCATATTGAATGGCAGTGCTGGCTCGAAGGGCCGAATGGCTTATTCCTGCATCTATTTTCTATGTTTCTATGCTTGAGTATATGGCAATAAAACTCGATCACTTGATTTTGAAGCATTCATGCATAGTGGAGGCATAATGTAGTCATAGTGATACAGTGTGAAAACAGGCCCTTTGGCCCAACTTGCCAACACCCGCCAACATGTCCCAGCTACGCTACCTGCTTTTGGGCCATACCTCCAAACCTGTCCTATCCATGTATCAGTCTAACTGTTTCTTAAATGTCGGGATGGTCCCTGCCTCAAATACCTCCTCTGGCAGCTTGTTCCATACACCCACCACCCTTTGGTGGAAAAAGTTACCCCTTAAAAAGTCACCTCTTAAAAAGACTTCATACAAAAAATTGAAATCATACTTCTATAATGCACTAAAACATGATTTTAATACATCAAATTTCAAAAAGTCCCTACCCTGGGAGGGGGGACACCCCCCTTCCACACCCTCTCCCCACTCAGTTGCTCCACTCCCTCACCGGGTACCCCCAAGGCCTGTGATCAGTGATCACTCAGCTCCCCCACTTTCAAAAATGCTCTGCGGCCCCTGGTTCAGACGGAGAACACTGCCAGATGTTAGCGGGGAACTGAGGCCAGTTGTCCGTGATGTCTGGATCCCAATGCTCAGCACTTCGGGTTTCTGAGTTGGCTAATGTTATACAATACAATACAATACAATACCATTTATTGTCATTAGAACCTCAAATGAGGTTCAAACGAAATTTGGTTTCTGCAGTCATACAAACAAGTAAAAAGAACCAAGACACAACACAATTTACACAAACATCCATCACAGCGAATCTCCTCGCTGTGATGGAAGGCAAAGTCTTATCTCTCCCCTGCACTCCCCATTCTCCTCCCGATGTCAGAGTCAGAGCCCCCGGCGGG
>CM075977.1:34733232-34793232 GCA_038087875.1 Malacoraja senta | reverse complement strand
CAAAGGTAACAATCTCAGGATTACTACCTGTGCCACGCGACGGTGAGAGTAGGAATGGAGTGAGGTGGAGGATAAATGCGTGGCTGAGGAACTGGTGCAGCGGGCAGGGATTCAAATTTCTGGATCATTGGGACCTCTTTTGGGGAAGGTGTGACCTGTACAGAAAGGACGGGTTGCACTTGAACCCGAGGGGGACCAATATCCTGGCGGGGAGATTTGCAAAGGCTACTGGGGAGACTTTAAACTAGAACGGTTGTGGGGAGGGACTCAAATAGAGAAAGCTCGTGGAAAATGTGGGAGACAGGAGGCTGAGAAGGGAAGCACTCGGACCCAAAATGTAGGGGAGAAAGAAGAAAAAATTAATAAACAGAATAAGTGGTGGTGGGTTTCTTAAATGTGTATATTTTAATGCTAGGAGCATTGTAAGAAAGGTGGATAAGCTTAGAGCCTGGATTGACACCTGGAAGTATGATATTGTGGCGATCAGTGAAATATGGTTCCAGGAGGGCTGTGATTGGCAAATAAATATTCCAGGATTTCGTTGCTTCAGGGGTGATAGAATTGGAGGGGCAAGAGGTGGGGGTGTTGCATTGCTTGTCAAGGAAGATATTACAGCAGTGCTTTGGCAGGATAGATTAGAGGGCTCGTCTAGGGAGGCTATTTGGGTGGAACTGAGAAATGGGAAAGGTGTAGCAACACTTATAGGGGTGTATTATAGACCGCCAAATGGGGAGCGAGAATTGGAAGAGCAAATATGTAAGGAGATAGCAGATATTAGTAGTAAGCACAAGGTAGTGATTGTGGGAGATTTCAATTTTCCACACATAGACTGGGAAACACATTCTGTAAAAGGGCTGGATGGTTTGGAGTTTGTAAAATGTGTGCAAGATAGTTTTTTGCAGCAATACATAGAGGTGCCTACTAGAGAAGGGGCAGTGCTGGACCTCCTGTTAGGAAATGAGACAGGGCAGGTGGCGGAGGTATGCGTCGGGGAGCACTTCGGGTCCAGTGATCACAATACCATTAGTTTCAATATAATTATGGAGAGGGTCAGAACTGGACCTAGGGTTGAGATTTTTGTTTGGAGAAAGGCTAACTTTGAGGAGATGCGAAAGGATTTAAAAGGAGTGAATTGGGACATGTTGTTTTATGGGAAGGATGTAGAAGAAAAATGGAGGACATTTAAGGGTGAAATTTTAAGAGTACAGAATCTTTATGTCCCTGTTCGGTTGAAAGGAAATAGTAAAAAATGGAAAGAGGCATGGTTTTCAAGGGAAATTGGACACTTGGTTCGGAAAAAGAGAGAGATGTACAATAATTATAGGCAGCATGGAGTAAATGAGGTGCTTGAGGAGTATAAAGAATGTAAAAAGAATATTAAGAAAGAAATTAGAAAAGCTAAAAGAAGATATGAGGTTGATTTGGCAAGTAAGGTGAAAGTAAATCCAAAGGGTTTCTACAGCTATATTAATAGCAAAAGGATAACAAGGAATAAAATTGGTCCATTAGAGAGTCAGAGTGGACAGCTATCTGCAGAGCCAAAAGAGATGGGGGAGATATTGAACAATTTCTTTTCTTCGGTATTCACGAAGGAGAAGGATATGGAATTATGTGAGGTAAGGGAAACAAGCAGAGTAGCAATGGAAACTGTGAGATTCAAAGAAGAGGAGGTGCGGACACTTTTGAAAAATATGAAAACGGATAAGTCTCCAGGTCCTGACAGGATATTCCCTAGGACATTGAGGGAAGTTAGTGTAGAAATAGCAGGGGCTATGACAGAAATATTCCAAATGTCATTAGAAACGGGAATAGTGCCGGAGGATTGGCGTACTGCGCATGTTGTTCCGTTGTTTAAAAAGGGTTCGAAGAGTAAACCTAGCAATTATAGACCTGTTAGTTTGACGTCAGTGGTGGGCAAATTAATGGAAAGGATACTTAAAGATAATATATATAAGCATCTGGATAAGCAGGGTCTGATTAGGAACAGTCAACATGGATTTGTGCCTGGAAGGTCATGCTTGACTAATCTTCTTGAATTTTTCGAAGAGGTTACTAGGGAAATTGATGAGGGTAAAGCAGTGGATGTTGTCTATATGGACTTCAGTAAGGCCTTTGACAAGGTTCCTCATGGAAGGTTGGTTAAGAAGATTCAATTGTTGGGTATTAATGGTGGAGTAGCAAGATGGATTCAACAGTGGCTGAATGGGAGATGCCAGAGAGTAATGGTGGATGGCTGTTTGTCAGGTTGGAGGCCGGTGACTAGTGGGGTGCCTCAGGGGTCTGTGTTGGGTCCACTGTTGTTTGTCATGTACATCAATGATCTGGATGATGGTGTGGAAAATTGGATTAGTAAGTATGCAGATGATACTAAGATAGGTGGTGTTGTGGATAATGAAGTAGATTTTCAAAGTCTACAGAGAGATTTAGGCCATTTGGAAGAGTGGGCTGAAAGATGGCAGATGGAGTTTAACGCTGACAAATGTGAGGTGCTACATCTCAGCAGGACAAATCAAAATAGGACGTACACGGTAAATGGTAGCGAATTGAGGAATGCAGTTGAACAGAGGGATCTAGGAATAACTGCATAGTTCCCTGAAGGTGGAATCTCATGTAGATAGGGTGGTAAAGAAAGCTTTTGGTGTGCTGGCCTTTATAAATCAGAGCATTGAATATAGAAGTTGGGATGTAATGTTAAAATTGTACAAGGCATTGGTGAGGCCAATTCTGGAGTATGGAGTACAATTTTGGTCGCCTAATTATAGGAAGGATATCATCAAAATAGAGAGAGTACAGAGGAGATTTACTAGAATGTTGCCTGGGTTTCAGCAACTAAGTTACAGAGAAAGGTTGAACAAGTTAGGTCTTTATTCTTTGGAGCGCAGAAGGTTAAGAGGGGACTTGATAGAGGTCTTTAAAATTATGAGCGGGTTAGACAGAGTGGACGTGGATAAGCTTTTCCCATTGAGAGTAGGGAAGATTCAAACAAGGGGACATGACTTGAGAATTAAGGGACAGAAGTTTAGGGGGAACATTAGGGGGAACTTCTTTACTCAGAGAGTGGTAGCTGTGTGGAATGAGCTTCCAGTGGAAGTGGTGGAGGCAGGTTCGATGTTATCCTTTAAAAATAGATTGGATGGGTATATGGACGGGAAAGGAATGGAGGGTTATGGTCTGAGTGCAGGTAGATGGGACTAGGGGGAAGTATTTATTTTTAATTTTAAAAAAAAATGTTCGGCACGGACTTGAAGGGCCGAGATGGCCTGTTTCCGTGCTGTTATGGTTATATGGTTATATGGTTAAGCTACCTCCTGCACCCATGCATAACTCATGGACTTCATCAACTTCACAAACAATTTTTATCCTACACTCAAATTTACTTGGAGAATCTCCGACACCTCCCTCCCCTTTCTTGATCTCACAGTCACCATCACAAGAAATAGACTATTGACTGACGTCTATTAGATAACCACTGACTCCCACAACTATCTTGACTACGCTTCTTCCCACCCTGCTTCCTGCAAAGGCTCTATCTCCTACTCCCAATTCCTCCGTCTACACCCAAAATGAGGTGTTCCATACTAGAACATCTGAGTTCCTCATTTAGGGAAAGGGGGTTGCCCTCTCCCATCATAAATGAGGCCCTCACTCGTGTCTTCTCGGTACCCCGCAGCTCCGCCCTTGTTCCCCCTCCCCCTAATTGCAACAGAGACCCCCTAGTCCACCACATCAGCCGTCGCATCCAATACATAATCCTCCAGAATATCCGCCACCTCCAAAGGGATCGCACCACGAGCCACATTTTCCCAACTCCACACCTTTCCCAACTCCACACCTTCCCTGGTTAACTCATCCCTTCCTACCCAAACCACACGCTCCCCAGGTACGTTCCCCTGCAACCGCAGAAGATGCAACACCTGTTGCTATACCTCCTCCCTCGATTCTGTCCAAGGACCCCGACAGTCCTTTCAGGTTAGGCAGAGGTTCACTTGCACCTCCTCCAACCTCATCTCCTGTATCCGTTGTTCAAGATGTGGACTCTCATACATCGGCAAGACCAAACGCAGTCTGGGCGACCATGTCGAGGAACACCTTCACTCAGCATGCGTGAACCGACCTGACCTCCCGGTTGCTGGACACTTTAATTCTCCTTCCCATTCTTACACAGACCTTTCTGTCCTCACTCCTCCATTGTCAGAGTGAGGTTAACCGCAAATTGGAGGAACAGCATCTCATATTTTGCTTGGGCAGCTTACAGCCGAGAGGTATGAATATTGATTTCTCTCACTTCAGGTAGCCCCGACATTCCCTCTCTCTCTATTCCTCCCCACCCAAGTCGCACTAGCTTCTCATTTTCATCCTACAAACAGCTTACAATGACCTGTTTCCTTTATTCAAAGTAACATTAGCAAATTTGCAGATGACACAAAGCTGGGTGGCAGTGTGAACTGTGAGGAGGATGCTATGAGAATGCAGGATGACTTGGACAGGTTGGGGGAGTGGGCAGATGCATGGCAGATGAAGTTTAATGTGGCTAAATTTGAGGCTATCCACTTTGGTATCAAAAACAGGAAGGCAGATTACTATCTAAATGGCGTCAAGTTGGGAAAAGGGGAAGTACAACGGGATCTGGGGGTCCTTGTTCATCAGTCTATGAAAGTAAGCATGCAGTTACAGCAGGCAGTGAAGGAAGCGAATGGCATGTTGGCCTTTATAACAAGAGGAGTCGAGTATAGGAGCAAAGAGGTCCTTCTGCAGTTGTACAGAGCCCTAGTGAGACCTAGTGCGCAGTTGTGGCCCCCTAATTTGAGGAAGGACATTCTTGCTATTGAGGGAGTGCAGCGTAGGTTTACAAGGTTAATTCCCGGGATGGCGGGACTGTCATATGCTGAGAGAATGGAGCGGCTGGGCTTGTACACTCTGGAGTTTAGAAGGATGAGAGGGAATCTTATTGAAACATATAAGATTGTTAAGGGTTTGGACACGCTAGAGGCAGGAAACATGTTCCCGATGTTGGGGGAGTCCAGAACCAGGGGCCACAGTTTAAGAATAAGGGGTAAGCCATTTAGAACGGAGATGGGGAAACACCTTTTTTCACAGAGAGTTGTGAGTCTGTGGAATTCTCTGCCTCAGAGGGCGGTGGAGATCAGTTCACTGGATACTTTCAAGAGAGAGCTAGAAAGGGCACTTAAAGATACCGGAGTCAGGGGATATGGGAAAAGGCAGGAACGGGGTACTGTTTGAGGATGATCAGCCATGATCACATTGAATGGCGGTGTTGGCTCAAAGGGCCGAATGGCCTACTCCTATTGTCTATTATCATTGTTACTTTTTTGCATTTCTTTCATTCTTTGTTCTTTATCTCTCCACATCACTGTCCATCTCGTTTCCCTTATCCAATCTGAAGAAGGGTCTCGACCTGAAACGTCACCTATTCCTTCTCTCCAGAGATGCTGCCTGTCCCGCTGAGTTACTCCAGCTTTTTGTGTCTATCTTCGGTTTCAACCAGGATGTCCTAATTCTTTAGGAAACGGGGGTTCCACTCTTCCATTATAGATGAGGCCCTCACTAGGGTCTACTCAATATCCCGCAGCTCCGCTCTTACTTCCCCTCCCCCCCATTCGTAAAAAGGACAGAGTCCCCCTTGTCCTTCCATCCCATCAGCCGTCGCATAACTTCCCTCTGCAGTTCCTTCTTACACAAGTTATAATATTTCCTAGGCAAGCTCTTTCAGTATGTCTGCTTATCTTGGTTACAAAGGAATGCAGTTGTCATAAATCGTTGTGTACCTAGGAGCTCCCCTTCAGATAGTATCAACTTCTGAGCTATCAAAACAATATGTTAAGAACCCAAAGCAGAGATGGCTGACTGGCAGGAACGTGCTTCTGATCTTTCCCTTTATTAGTCACTTATCCTGATGCTACTTTCCTTGGTTTGTTGCCCAGTGTTGTCTAAATACACTCTCTTGCAGTATCCAAATCCGTTTTTCCACTTTAAATGCTCTGCGAATGGCAGATTGGCTTAACTAGTCACAAGCCTTACTGAGTCAGAAATATCACCGCTCCGTCATCAACGTTGGTTCACAATCACAAATGGGAGAACGATCATCATGAGGGCTAAATGTTGCCGGTTTTTAATGGGCAATTCTGAGGTCAAATTGTGGCTCCGATGACCTCTCTTGGACCCACAATACCTCAACTCTGGTCAAGAAGGCTCACCAGCGTCTCTTCTTCCTGAGGAGACTAAAGAAGGTCCATCTGTCTCCTCAGATTCTGGTGAACTTCTACCGCTGCACCATCGAGAGCATCCTTACCAACTGTATCACAGTATGATATGGCAACTGCTCTGTCTCCGACCGGAAAGCACTGCAGAGGGTGGTGAAAATTGCCCAACGCATCACCGGTTCCTCACTCCCCTCCATTGTGTCTGTCCAAAGCAAGCGGTGTCTGCGAAGGGCGCTCAGCATCGCCAAGGACTGCTCTCACCCCAACCACAGACTGTTTACCCTCCTACCATCCGGGAGGCGCTACAGGTCTCTCCGTTGCCGGACCAGCAGGTCCAGGAACAGCTTCTTCCCTGCGGCTGTTACACTACTCAACACTGTACCTCGGTGACTGCCAATCACCCCTCCCCCCCCCCCCCCCCCGGACACTCCTCCCACCAGGAAAAAATACTATGACTATGCACGTAAATAGATTTATTTATTGCTCATATTTATGTCGCTCTTCTAGGGAGATGCTAACTGCATTTCGTTGTCTCTGTACTGTACACTGCACAATGACAATAAAGTTGAATCTGAATCTGAATCTGAATCTAAATCCAGTAATTCAAAAAGTATCTCATGATATAAAAGGAGTCCCTAAGGTCCACCACGTCTATGCCAGCTCTCAGATAATTCAATGCCATCCCTTTACTTATTTCTTTGCATCCTATACCCATCAACAACCTGTGATGCTCCAACCACCCACCTACACAGGGGACCAATTACACTGGCTAATTAACCTACCAACCAGTCTATATTTTGAACATGGGAGGAAACCGATGCACCGGGAGAAAGTCACGGAGTCGCAAGGAGACTCCGCGCAAACAGCGCTGGAGTCAGCTGTTAATATGAAATCAAAGTTTTTTTAAACAAAGGCGTGAGCAACATTTAAGAAAAGGCAAGTTGAGTGCAGTTTATCTAATTGAATGGAAGAGTAGGCTTGAGGGCCTCAGTGGCCTCCTCCTATTCCGGTGATTATATCTGAGATAAATTCCATTGTGAGTGTAATTCTATTTAAGTTGGCTGTCCTGTTCATCCCTGTTGATTATCAACATTTAAGTAATTTTAAATCTGTTTTTGTCTTTTATTTTTACATTGAGAAAATGATCCAGGCAGGGTACTGAACAGTTACGAGTCTGGGTATGTTATTTGATTTCTTGAACTGATGAGCCACAATGATAATTTGAATTTAGTTTCAGAAAGGAAAGCTGAGAGTAAAAACCAATAAAGTAATTGCAAATCTGCTGGATTGTTTTTGTAACCTAGCTCATTCAGAGAAGAAATGACATTTTCCTTACTTGATCTGTCCTACGTGTGATTCCAGGAACACGCCAAAGTGAGTGACTACTAATAGCCATCTGACTTGGCAAGCAATAGGTCATATCCAACAGCTGGCACTCAAGGAAGTGACCCACCAACATCTTCTCCGGATAATTAGGGATGGGTAATAAATGCCAGAGATGGTCTTCCGAGAAGATAATTTGAAGATCAACTTATAAAAGCCCATGAATAAAATTCTGTGAAAACTAACTACCTATCTTCAGCTGACAAGTTCTTCAAGTGTTTTGCTTACAAAAGTCAAATGTATTCTTACCGGCCTTTTCATCATTGCCTGATCTTCATTATTTATATTAGATGTTCAGTGCTCTGAAGAATAGGAGATGAGGAACTTTGATGCCTCCTTGTCGAAAGATTGATTTTTTCTGAGTTTGGCTGCAGTAGAACATCAGAATGCCATGGAAATGAATGAAACTCTTGTTCTAAATCATTCGTGGGTTTATTGGAAAGTTCCCCCAAGGCATATCTGCATTCCTCTTTGTGGTGGGATTGTTGCTCTCATTTCTGGTCATGACTACAGCAGCATTGAGATGTTTGAAATGTTAATGTTGAAGATCAAAAGTTAATGAGCTGATGGAAAAAAATATGTTTTAACAAGTTATTTTCCAATAATGTATATTTGGAATAATATTAAGTGGGCAATTACTAAAGTTTAGCAATATTTTAAACTTTAATAATTGTTGTTAATGCTCAAGATACAGTGAAGGCCTTGGTATATTTATAATTAATCAAAGAAAATGATTCTGATTCTGTTGGATGTTTTTTTTTTAAACAGGTCTGAACAGTTGCTATATGACTACATATTTAAAGTATTTTCTTCGCTGTAGAGTACTCTTGGGTTGTTCTGAGGTTGTGATGGGCTGTAGAATTGCAAGACTCCTTAAGTCGTACTTTCAGGTTTTTTTCTATTTCACTTTTCTCTGTTTTTGTTCTTTCTCTTTTTGCATTTTCTTTCTCTCTCTCTCTCTCTCATTCTTTCTTTCTCTCTTTTACTTTTCTTTTTTCTATGTCTTTGTTGTGCCAAAAAATGAATGTTTTGTTCTCACCTACCAATACAGAAGCCACCTTAGAGTCCCCACCACCCTTTTGTTACCTGTTAACACAGCTTCATAAAACTTGCATGCAAATTCAGAATAACAAGCACAGACAGCGCGGTGAGGCTGCTGGTAGAGCAGAGACCCAGCTTTGATCCCGAACTTGGATGCTGACTTTTTGGAGTTTGCACATACTATTTTCTCCAGCTGCTCCAGTTTCCTCCCATTTCCAAATGCGGGTTTGTAGGTTGTTTAGGAAGGAACTGCAGATACTGGTTTAAACCGAAGATAAACACAAAAAGCTGTAATAACTCATCGGGTCAGGCAGCATCTCTAGAGAAAAGGAATAGGTGATGTTTTGGGTCGAGACCCTTCTTAATCAGCCTCTGTAAATTGCTCCTAGTGTGTAGAATGAGTTAGAAAGTGGGATAACATGGAACTAGTGTGAAATGGTGATCGATTGTGGGTATGGTGTAGGTGGGCCAAATGGCATGTTTTAATGCTGTATCTTTAAACTAAACTAAACAATCACCAATGTTTTGGAAGGAACTGCAGTTGCTGGATTATACAGAAGATAGACACAAAATGCTGGAGTAATTCAGCGAGTAAGGCAACATCTCTAGAGCCATTGCCCTCTGGGAAGATTTTGATGCATGGATGGGCGAAGATTTTGCATGATCTGCAATGGAGTGCTGCCCCTTTCAACACTAACAAAAAGGGTGGGGGGGGGGGGGTTGAGGAGCCGAGAATAAAAAGGGACCCAGCTCTGAGAACAAAGAGGGATCATCGGTACTCTGATGAGGACTTTTGTCAGCGCCAGATACGTGTCGACTCTTTTGCTTACTTTGTACGCAAAAAGAAAGAATTTCACTGTCCCCAGGTAGATGTGACAATAAAGTATCATTGACATTGAGAAAAGGAATAGGTGACATTTCAGTTTGAAAGTTAGAGGTGGTGGGGGGTGGGAGGGAACAAGAGGCGAGAAAAGGCTAGCACCGTGGGGGAGCACTGTGAGACAGAACTGTCGGAGAGAAGACAAGAACTTCTTGAATGAAGGCATTCCTTGAGGAGATTTGCCAATGGAGCAGACAAAATGTGTGTTTGACGAAGGTTCCCCACGGAAACTTGGTCTGTCCATCCCCCCCCCCCCCACAGATGCTGCTCAACTTGCTGAATTCCTGCAGCAGTTTGATTATTACTCGAAATTCCAGCATCTGTCGTCTCTTATGTCTGGGTTTATTTGTCGTCTGCTTTCACGTCTGACCAGTACCAGCTCTATTTTATAATGTGTGGAATTTCCTGTTATTAGTAATCAACAGGGCTCACTCTTTGAATAGAAGTTGGTACAGAGCAATGGAGAAAGGCCACAATTTAATGGAAGTTAACGACAATAGTTAAGGCCGAGAAACCCTAGGGTTCTATTGGCTTTTGGGTTTAATCCCCTCAACACATAGGAATATAAAAGCCAATGGGTAACACTGTCTAAATGAATCTTTGAGGGAACATAGAAACATTGGATTAAATGCATCATGTGAAGTCAGCTGAAGTTTTAGTAAGAAATTAAGAGTCTCAAAATTCATGAATGTGTAATTGTCACATGTACCGGCAACGGAAAAATGAATTTCTTACTTGCTGCAGCTTTACAGGCACATAACGCAACAACACAGAAAATAATTATACAATAATTAATAATGCAATAAATTAATAATCACTCAAATTAGGTAACCAGATCATAAAAGGCAAAATTGAAATACGTAGTGCAGACAAAAAAAAGTTGATATTAGGTCACAGTTGCCAAGGTAGTTGTTCATGTTGTGCAGTTTTCAACAGCCTGATGGTTGCTGTGAAGAAGCTGTTCTGGAAGTCACAATTTTCAGGCTCCTGTACCTTCTTCTCGATGGTAGCATCGGGATGAGAGTGTAGCCAGGGTGACGTGGGTCTTGATGATATAAGATGACATCTTGAATCTAGTAACTACCAGACTCTGAAACACTACACAGCACCAACTGCAGTAACAAGGAACCTCTATGGTTTGTGTCCTTGGCTGCACCACAAATGTCTTTTTTTGGAAATGGTATTATGGTTATTAATTTATTGTTTTTTTTACAATTATATTTATCTGTGTGTATTACATTTATGTGCATGTGAAGCTGCTGTAAGCAAGAATCCGATTGTTCTGTCAGTACACTTAAACAGTCTTGAGCAAAGAATTTCACTGTGACTTGTCACTTGTGACAATAAAGTATTCGATTCAATTCAATTCTTGACTCTTGACTCGACTCGCTATATACTCACGACTGGGTGACCGAATTCTGCACAAACTCCATTTACAATTTTGCAGATCACTCGCGTCATCACCGAGCTGGATCCCAAACAATGATGACGTGGGTGCAGGAAGAAGATAGAGAGCTCAGTAAAATGGTGTCAAGGCAACAAACTCCCTCAATGTCAGCAAGACGAAGGAGCTAGTTATTGACTTCAGGAAGCGAGTTGGATTTATCCCCCACTCACCATCCAGGGCTGCCAAGTAGTACGGATTTTCCGTATTTTGTACGGAAATGCGATCAGAATACGGATGTACGGATTTGCTTTGTAAAATACAGATTTTTTTTAAATCAGCCAGACTTCCTATTTCATCTTGCTGCTTAAAAAATGCAAGGAAATAAAAAGTCATACTGTATCTCTAAAAATCATAGCAGATTAAATCGATTAGTATTTTAAATTTCAAAATCTGGATGATTATTTTTGTAAACTTTGATCTGCCTGTCCCGCTACAGGTTTAAACAGCGCTATCAGTTTAACGCGTGGGAATTGAACAGCGCTATGGGTTCTAAAAATAGCGCTCCAAGCTGGAGCGCTATTGCCTTTACACATAGAGCTATGGGATTTACACATAGCGCTATGGCTACAGCGCTATGGATCACAGACTGTTAGGAGA
Organism: Malacoraja senta; assembly: GCA_038087875.1. Lineage (NCBI taxonomy): Eukaryota > Metazoa > Chordata > Chondrichthyes > Rajiformes > Rajidae > Malacoraja > Malacoraja senta. Next base: position 34,781,663 of record CM075977.1, on the reverse strand, counting down.
GGGAGAAGGGAAGAGGAAGTGGGAGGGATGGAGGGAATAAGAGAGGGAGGGAGATAAAAAGGAAGGAGAGAGGGAGGGTGGGAGGGAGGGGGAGGAAGAGAGAGAGAGGGAGAGAGAGAGAGTGGGAGGGAGGGGGGGAAAGAGAGGAAGGAGGGAGAGAGAGCGAGGGAGGCTTCCAAAATGGCTTCTACATCAGAATCTGGTGCTAAAAGCAGGAAGCAGCCGTTCGAACAGCAGTATACAAAAAGATGGCAATGAATGCACTGTCAAGTAAGGTGCCTGGAGACATGTCAATTGGTAGCAAAGTTATGCATTCTTGTACTCTTACATGGGTATGACCGCACATAAAAAACAAAACTTTTTTCAGCAAAATGGCACAGTGTAAAAATACTGATTTCCTCAGCAAAATACTGATTTTCAGGTACTAGAATACTGAAATGCTCTGACAAAACTTGGCATCTCTGAGCATCAATGATGCCAAAGTGGAGCTAAAAGAAACTGCAGATGCTAGAATCTTAAGCAAAAAACTAAGTACAGGAAGAACTCAGCAGGTCTGGCAGCATTTGTGGAGGGAATAAACTGATGACGTGTTGTGTGGGGACCCTTCTTCAGATTGAAGAAGGTCTTGACCCAAAACGTCATTAATCCCTTTCCACCACAGATGCTGCCTGATCGGTTGAGTTTCTCCAACACTTTGTTTTGTGCCAAAGTAGAGATGGTTGAGAGCTTCAAGTTCCTGGACCAAGCACATAGAAACTATGGCCAATAAAGTATATCCATGCCTCTGCTTCCTCAGAAGATGAAGATTTGGCATGTCTCCAACAACTCTTACCAACTTCTACAGATACGCCATGAAAAGCATCTAATTGGGATGCATCACGTCTTGGTTTAGCACAGCTCTGCCCAAGACCACAAGAAATCACAGGGAGTTATGGATGTAGCTCAATCCATCACACAGATCATCCTTCCCACCATCAGCTCCATCTACAACAGCAGCAACATACTCAAGGTCCTTTTTCAACCTAGGTCATTTTCGCTTCTCCCCTCTGCCATTGGACAGAAGTTACAAAAGCTTGGAAGTACGTATTCCCAGATTCAGAACAGCTACTTCCCCACTGTTATCAAACTACAGAACCAGCCCCACATAAACAAGGGTGTAGTCCCGATCTTCCAACCTATTTCATTGCGAACGTTGGACTTTTTCTCTGTAACTGTAACACTTTAATGCTTTAACACTACTGTATACTCTGCACTATGGTTATTTTTCTGTTTGAACCACCTGTTAAACTTATGAATGGCTTGATTGTACTCGTGTATAGTATGATTTGACAGGATAGCACACAAACAAAGATTTTCATTATATCTCGGTACACATGACAATAATGAAGTAATACCAATACTAATCTTTGTAAATCCACTTTAGCCACTCCTCTGTCTTTACCTTAAGTGGTTAATCCTCTCAGCTGGTTTTCTGAATATGGTTTTCATCTTGTGCCCTAATTCATTTGACCGACTGTCACCTCAGCACGATAGGGTGAACACTGCAAAGTAGCGTGAAACCGCCCACACAGCTTTTGGCAAGCTGGAAGTATGAACCGTCTGATTAATATCTCTGCGAATAAACAATGATTCCGCAAGGAGATAGACCAATGCTACTTGTGTGAGATACATTTGCATTGCATAAGTGACTGATCCTTGTGAGTTTTCAGAGGTAGTTGTCGATTTACTGACAGATATTATTGGGCAAAATCCAGTTTTAGCTTGTGGACTTAAATCAATCATACGCTTGGTTGAGACTTACTTGGCTTCAGATATCATACCTGCACAGAATATATTGGCACTTCAAAGCAGAGTAGAAATGTGGGTGTGTAGATTGGGATTGTGCTATAGGGCACAGGAGCTGTGGAAAGAGTAGCTGAAAATTGGTTCAAGCGGAGTGGGAAGTTGAATTGTTGGATGAGTGACGGCTGAGCTGAAAGATATGAAGATGGAATGAACACTTTGTTTTTCCAGGTATTGCAAGGAATCATGTTTCTTGCAACCAGGTATTGTAAGGAATCAAGTGAAGTGAAGTGCAGCAGGCAGTTTGAAGGCAAATGATATGTTGGCCTTTAGAGTAAGAGAGCTTTTGAGTACAAGAACATATTTTTGGTATTGGTTTCTTATTGTCATGTGTACCAAGATACAATGGGAAACATTGTATGTGTGCTATCCAGTCAAATCATACTATACATGAATACAATCAAGCCATTACACAAGTACAACAAATAGTGCAAAGGGACAAGTGTGAGAGTGCAAAATATGGTGTTATAGCTTTACAATTATGGAGAAAGTACAAATAATAAATGTGCAAGGGCCGCAATGAGTTTGGTTGAGATATTGAGACTGCATCCTTAGCCTATGAGAGGACCGTTCATTAGTCTGATTACAAGGAGGAAGCAGCTGTTCTTAAGTCTGATGTTGCATGCTTTCAAGCTTCTGTACCTTCTGTTAGATTGGAGCAGGGAGAAGACGGAATGACTGGGGGGGAACAAGTCAATATTTTGTACAATGTTGGTCATGTACCTAAACAAAAGACCAAAATGTTACATGGTATTTGCTAGAGAATATGCAGTGAAGATGCACTGAACTTGTTCCAGGCCTGGTGCTGTAGTGTTTAGAAGAATGAGAGGTGATCTCGTTGAGACATAAAAACAAATTAAAATTGAAGGCTTAACATTACAGATAGAAGAAGAATGCATCCCTGCCGGCACAATCAAGAATTTGCGGATTCAATATGAGGACTCTGCCATTTAAGATTGAGGTGCGGAAAAATCTCTTCACCTAAAGGGTAGCTTTTTGGAATTCTCTACCCCAGCGGATTGTAGCTGTTCATGATTGCATTCAAAACAGATTGATCAGAGTGGAATCAAGGGATATGAAGAAAAAGCATGAAAATAGCAAATGAGACAGAAGATCAACCCTCATCCTGTGTAATGGTGAAGGAGACTCAAGAGGCCAAATAGCCTACTCCTATTCCTGTTTCTTGTGCTTTCATGGACTCAACTTCTGTGGATTGCTGTTAAAGAAGGAACTGCAGATGCTGGAAAATCGAAGGTACACAAAAATGCTGGAGAAACTCAGCGGGTGCAGCAGCATCTATGGAGCGAAGGAAATAGGTAACGTTTCGGGCCGAAACCCTTCTTCAGACTGAAGAAGGGTTTCGGCCCGAAACGTTACCTATTTCCTTCGCTCCATAGATGCTGCTGCACCCGCTGAGTTTCTCCAGCATTTTTGTGTACCTTCTGTGGATTGCTGCCTGATAGTAAATGTGGCCAGTAGCTGGGCAGCGTGTTTCTTATTGCAAGAATATACATCAGTAAAAAGATCTATCGTTTGAACTGAAGAAATCAATATTATTGAATACATACTAAATTATTCTTTACAACTCTTATTATTCGAAGCAATGCTTCTTTGCATGCTTATCGAAAGAAAATTATGTATCTTGGCATTCGAATGACCAAAGTGTCCTTGCAGGGAGGGAATTTTCCATAGGTTCCTTGTCCCAGCCTATTACTATATTGTAGCCCTTTCGGCTCATGAAGTGTATGCCTGCTTTTGCAAGAAGCCCATCAATCCCCTGTAATTTACTCTCCCTCATATACCCACCAAAAATCTGCCCTTCTTCTCCCACCACTCACCCTTCACTGTGGGTAATTTACAGTGGCAATAAATTGTTGGAGGAAACCAGTGCACCAGGGGGACTACCCTGTGGAACTAGGAATGAAAACAGCATCACAAGTCTTCTTGGAATGTTGCACCCAACCTGCAGTTCTTACCCAGGTTGAAATGCAATTGACCCCAAACCAATGCCAGTTATGAGTATCTTAAATGCTGACCTGCAATGGCTACATCCTAATAATTAGTAGCCATCCACATGGCAACATCCTGATAATCAGTTCTAACAATAATACGCCATCTCTCCCCCCTCCCCCTTGTTACTTCAATAATTTTCAGAATAATCAGATGAGAACATTTCTTTCCTTCTGAGTGAAAATGATTTTTTAAAGGCTATGCTAACATTGCTGTCAACTGTAAGGTAAGAATGGTTTGGATTGAAATGGTATCTGTGGAAGATAACGAGTGATGATTTGGGCCTGGGAACAGTTGCCATAATGCCTACAGCTTTATCTTATCACACATGACGTTTTGCAACTCTCATGATGTCAACCATAATGAACTACATTACAAGTTGGTTTTAATTTTCCCTGTGCTAATAATGATTTGCAGGAAGTTCTCTTCCTTTTTTCCCCCTGCTCCAAATACATAATCCAAATTAGTCAACAAAAGACATGTGTGGGATCTGCAGAACGTTATATTCCATTTCTCATTCCGCCTCTATTTAAGATTATGACAGATACAAACCAGGAAAGTTCAGCTGTCATTTAAAGCTCTGAGATTATATTTATTTTTATTGGCAAGTGTTCATTTGCTTGCACATTTTCTTTGGATGCTTTGCTTGTCTGAATACTGTGTAATTATATTTTTTGTTGTGATTCAACGTTTCATGAGGGACCATCATTCTTATTTCCACACATTTGGGACTTTATCATTTTTGGCATATTTCAATTACATGCCAGTTCATAGTGTCTTCCCTTAGCAAAGTAGCCAGCAGGGATATAACTATAAGCTGAAGTTGGGCCTGCTCTGACAGGTGGTATAGTTTCCCAACCATCAGATTAGAGTTGAATATGTATAGCCTCATGATAGTCTTATTTTTGACTGTATATCACACAAACTGAGAGCTGTTCACTGTACCTCGGTGCATGTGACAATATTAAACTAAACTAAAAAAATGAATGGAGGACATTAAAACAGTCATTGGTTTTAGATATTTCTTGTTTCGAAAAAAGGCTCTGTTATTGCAGAAAATATACTGATTTCTGTCATGAAAATAGAGAATGCTGGAAGCACTCAGGAAGTCAGGCAGCATCTGTGGAGAGTTCACATTTCAGGGTGATTACCTTGCTGATGAACTTTTTTTTCCTTTCAGATTTTAGCCTCTGTAATATTTTGCTTTTGGATGATGTCTGGAATTACACAGTAATTTAGTTATGCTTATTTATGTGTGTATCTATATATTCAATGGTATATGGACACACTGATCTGTTCTGTATATATTTATGCCTACAATATTCTGTTGTGCTGAACCAAAGCAAGAATTTCATTGTCCTATCTGGGACACATGACAATGAACTCTCTTGAATCTTGAATCATGAATCTTGAGGTAAATACCTGTTTAGAAAGAATACAGAGGTGTAAGTTAGCATCCAGTGCAGGGAATCCATCTTGCATTTATAGGGTGTGAACGCTTCATCAAACATGTTGTGTGGCCTTGTCTGTCGGATGTATCCAAAGTTGTTTCTTTGTATTTTCTTAAGACTGAATATATTTGCTTTCTGCAGGGTATAATCATAAAAATATGTATTATTTTCAACTTTTGCTTAGAACCACTACCACAGTTAATCTTGCCAACACAAGCTGGATTTTTTTTTCTTCAGTGCTTTGTCTTTATGCAGTAATGTAGTCTTGATGTATGATTTATTGGAACTCGTTGGTCTACTGCATGCTTTTTGTCCTATTTCTTGGTGATTAAACAGATAGATCGTCAAGCAGAAATTTAGCAAAATACGACATGGTCGAAAGCTGAGCCAAAGAGCTAGGTCTTGAGAAGAATCTTAGAGGTGTAATGAGATGGAAGGAATTCTATATTTTTGGGTCAAGGGAGTAAAAATGGCAGAAAGATGAAAAACAAAGATGAATTGAAAACCTTGGGAGGCAAACAGGCCTGGCAGGGATGAAGCTGTGTTGGTGTGTACGGTCTGGGTCAGGCGGGAATGGGGGAAGACTTTAAAACTAGGGTGGTGTTTTTAAATGAGCCAATGTTAGCATACAGAGTGCCTTGGGTTAGGTGGGGGTGGTATTTATGGATTGGAGCAAGTTAATGCACATGCAGCCAAGTCCTGGATGAGCATGTTTGCACAGAGTAGTAGATAAAATCTCAGCCTGTGGCTTGATAGAATGATGAAGTGTACAGGTGACAGAGGCAAGGATGAACGTTTCATCAGCTGATGGGCAGACTACATCTGGTGTCATGACATTGGACTGTCTGTGCTAAAAATAGCGTTCCAAGGTGAGAGAGGAAAGATTTAATAGGAACCTTAAGGACAATTCTCTCACACAGAGGGTGGAAAGAGTTGGCAGAGGAGATGGTTGATGTAGGTACAATAAAAACATTTAAAGATATTTAGACAGGTACATGTATCAGAAAGGTTTATCAGGATGTGTGTAAAAAATGGGCATTTTGGTCAGCATGGGCGAGTTGGGCCAAAGAGTCTTGTTCTATGCTGCATGATTCTATGACACTCCAAACAGAGATAGTGGGAATATGGGGTTAAGATGAATAAATGCCATGATCATCTTGAACATTGGAGCAGTGTATAGTGGTCTGCTCCTGCTCCTATTTTCAATGTTTCCAAATTTGGGTTAGGTTTGTCAGTTCAAGTTCGAGTTGGCTTGTGTCAGGTTGATTTGAATTTTACACCTGAGGGAATGTACAGTATCAATTGATTATGATTCCCAGGTTTTACATAACACCACTGATGAAGCTTTAAACATACTTGTTAGAACTTTCACCTCCTTTCCACAGAGAGCAGGATAAATGTGTTCTGTGCAGTTCCTGCACTGTTAGACTCTGCACCATCAGTGAAGTGATAAGCAATAGGCTACCAGAACGCAGCATGGCCCTATGTATTTTACAGCTCATAAATTACTTTTGATGCATTGTTCCTGCTACTGAATAGGTTCAAGACACAGAAGTATTGAGGTTCAAGACACAGAAGTCTGAAGAAGGGTCTCGACCTGAAACGTCACCCATTCCTTCTCTCCTTCTGTCCCGCTGAGTTACTCCAGCTTTTTGTGTCTATCTTCGGCTTAAATCAGCATCTGCAGTTTCTTCTTACACAGAAGTATTGATGTTGAAGTATGAAGTTTCAACACTGGTGTGTCTAAATTAAATGCTGACAAATTAAATAGTTCCATACATTTGCAAAAACAAAGGTGTGTGATATGCCAATCTGCAGCAGTCTTTTTATGTTGTGGTTGGTGTTCTGCTTTCAAGTGCTCATATAAGATAAAGGAGAGGAGAAGAAGAAGGCTCCTTTGCTCCTGTGGCGTTTTGAAAGCAGCAGTGGGCAAGGTGCTGATCTTTTATTTTGTTTGAGCAGTTTCTAGTTGAACTCTCAGCAGCTAAAGAGCCTTGGTGTCTCTGCCCAAGAAACAGCATGCTGCCCCATTAGATTTGCTCATTAGTGTTGCTGTTTACGTGGCAGAAAATTCTGCAGTTGTGGTCTGATATTACTACTTTTGAAGACTCCAAGCACATTTTTGGGTTGTTAATTTAGGACAATCTTATGTTTTAAATGACTCGTGAAAACCACAGCTACCTTAAGAGTCAATTTTTTTTTAGCAATGTTAAATAATTCAGTGGGTTGGTCAAAAGGGAGACTGGATAGATGGTCTGGCCAATTAACTTGAGGGAAAATAACTTTCAGAGAAGGAGTGGGAGGACACGATTTAGCAGATTGTAGGGAGCCAACATGGACTTACTGGGTGGAGGAGCCTTCTATGTTACAATGATCTACTTCTTCTTTTCGAGTCCACACACAAGATTAGAAGTTGTTCAGCCAGACTAATTCAAACTCCATGAATGTTATAGTCACCACATTTCTGGAAGCATGTGGAGGTTTTGGAGAGAGTGCAGATGAGATTAACCAGGTGTTGCCTAGATTAGATAGTCTATCCTTATTTATAACTATAAAACTCTGAGTTGGATGTGTGTGTGTGTGTATTTATTTGTTTGTGTGTGATCACATCTACTCGAAAAAATGTCACCCGAACGGTAAAATTTTTACATATTCCTGTAGAGTTTTATCCCGTGGAGTCCAAAATGGTCTTATCTGAAAAATTCATGCTTTATTTCAATAGACGATAGGTACAGGAGTAGGCCATTCGGCCCTTCGAGTCTCAAGTTATTTATGAAAATGTTCACAAATCTGAAATGTCTTTGAAAATAGAAACCGAGCGGCTTTGGCTGATGACGTCACGCTGGCTCTGCTTGCTGCGGGCTCTGCGTGCTGCGTTTGCGCTGCGAGTGACTTCCACCCTGCGAGCTGCTGCCGCCTCCCCCATGAGCTGCCGCTCCCCCGTGAGCTCCCCCCTGCGAGCTGCCTCCTCCCTCCACCTCCCTTCCCACCCCCTCCCCCTCATCCTCCCACTCCCCCTCACCTCCCCCAGTGTGTGTGGTGGGTGGTTAGTGTGTGCGTGGCGCCGCCCCTCCTTCAACAGGTCCCACTTGGTCTCGTATACTTAGAAAACTCTCATCTTGTCCTCTTCCGGTTTGCATGGTTTTAAAATTTGCGCAAAAACTGTATCCAATAGCGCTACGATTTTTCGCCACCCTACTCGCCATTCTCCCGTGCTGCGAGTGCATCAAGTTTTATTCCGATCGGTCAAATATTACAAAAGTTATTGGTCTTATTCGCCAGGATTGCCACGCCCCTTCTGGCACCCGCTGTTAATCACCGGCGGCGAGAATAAAGCTGAAGGAGCGGAGTGAGCAGAGTGTGGGTGGAGGCAGTGTTCACGGACGGGGGGCCGTGTTCTTGGGCGGGGGGGCCGTGTTCTTGGGGGGGGCATGTTCAGGGGCGGGGGGTGTTTTCGCGGGCGGAGGGCGTGTTCGCGGGCGCGGGGCTGTGTTCATGGGTGGGGGGTCGTGTTCGCGGGCGAGCCGGGAGCCGCATTAGCGGGCAAGCCGGGATCTGATGTGTGCAGCCAGGGCTGGGAGCCGCTGAGTGTGACAGGCGCCGGGGACGGGAGCCAATGAGTGAGACCGGAACCGGATCCTGGAGCCTGTGAGTGCGGTCGGAGCCGGGGCCGCGAGCCGCGGTCGGTGCCGGAGCCGCTGAGCCCACACCCCCCCCCTCCCACACACAATCCCCCCCACCAGCCCCCGACAGGCCCTGCCTGATGCCGTCCCTGTCCCCTGGCTGCAGGACGCGCCCCGCCTGAAGCTGTCCCCGCCCCCCGGCTACAGAATGCTTCCTCTGTTAGAGTAGAAGTTTATAAAAGTTTATAAAGCTGATAGAAGTTTATAAAATTATGAGAGACATAGATAGAGTAGATGGTCAGAGTACTTTTTTCCAGGTTGTAAATGTCAAAAATCTAGAGGGTACAGCATTAAGGTAAAAGCGGCAAAGTAGAAAGGCGATTTACGAGGCAAGTTGTTTTGCACAGAGAGTGGTGGGTGCCTGGAACGTCCACCATGGGAGGTGGTGGAATGGTGGTGAAATGTGGATAGCGACATTTAAGAGGCCTTTATTCAGGCAAAGAACAAGCAGGGAATGGTAGTATTGTGGGCATGTGTGGGCAGATGGGATTAGTTTAGTTTGGCGTCATGGTTGGTACAGACATTGTGGGCCGCAGGGTCTGTTCCTGCACTGTAGTGTTCTATGTCCCATTATTACTTCAGGCTATGTTGGAAATAGAATGCTGTATCATGATTGTTCTTCCCAGCAAATTTTAAAATCCAAACATCTTTCCCCGGTGAATTTAGTCTAATTTATAGGTTGGCTGCAGGAGATACATAGATACATAGAAAATAGGTGCAGGAGTAGGCCATTCGGCCCTTCGAGCCTGCACCGCCATTCAATATGATCTTGGCTGATCATCCAACTCAGTATCCCGTACCTGCCTTCTCTCCATACCCCCTGATCCCCTTAGCCACAAGGGCCACATCTAACTCCCTCTTAAATATAGCCAATGAACTGGCCTCAACTACCCTCTGTGGCAGATAGTTCCAGAGATTCACCACTCTCTGTGTGAAAAAGTTTTTCCTCATCTTAATCCTTAAAGGATTTTCCCCTGATCCTTAAGCTGTGACCCCTTGTCCTGGACTTCCCCAACATCGGGAACAATCTTCCTGCATCTAGCCTGTCCAACCCCATAAGAATTTTGTACGTTTCTATAAGATCCCCTCTCAATCTCCTAAATTCTAGCGAGTATAAGCCAAGTCTATCCAGTCTTTCTTCATATGAAAGTCCTGACATCCCAGGAATCAGTCTGGTGAACCTTCTCTGCACTCCCTCTATGGCTATAATGTCCTTCCTCAGATGTCCTCTCAGTGTTGGCCAAAATCCTGTGGTGTCTACACACAATTACATTTTAAAGCTAGAGAAGCTATTATATAAATTATTCCGTGGTTTAAATGAACAAAACCTTAATTATGTCATATTTGGCTTATTGATCATAATTATGATATTTGCATTCAGTGCTTTAATTTAAAAACTGATGCGACAGCTTTTAGAAAATGAGGTTCTCATTTTAATTGCCTACCAACTTTGATGGTATTTGACAGTAATTTGCTAAAGTTGATGGTAGCAGGTGTTTGCGGGCAAAGGGACACCTGGAAAGACTATGGAACATGGGAAAGTTAATGGAGATGTCTTGCAGACAGGTTGTATTCCAGTCAAGATGTTGGATCTCCCAAAATGTATAGATCTAGATAAATCTCCCAAACCTAATCATATGTATCCACTGCACTGTGGGAGGCTAGATAGGAAATTGTAGGAGTACTGGCTGAGATATATGAATCATCGTTAGATGTAGGTGAGTTGCCAGGTGACTGGAGGGTGGCTATTGTTGTGTCTATCTTTAAGAAGGGCTGTAATGAAAAACCTGGGAACTATAAACCAGTGAGCCTAACATTTGTGCTAGGAAATTTACTGAGGAGGATTCTGAAGGATAAGATATACGTGCATTGGAAAGACGGGTTGATTAAGGATGTGTTGGAAAGAACTGTATGGTATTGTGCATGGGAGATCATGTCTCACAAATTTCCTTGAGTTTGTTTAAGAAGGTTGACCATGGCAGGCCCGTGGATATACTTTTTGTGGACTTCAGCAAGGCTTTGATAAGGTTCCACTTGGTGGGCTGCTTTAGAAGGTTAGACCACATGGAATCCAAGGACAACCTGATTGGATATAGAAATAAGGAATTGTAGATGCTGGTTTACAAAAGAAAAGACAAAAAGTGCTGGAGTAACTCAGAAGATCAGGCAGCATTTCTGGAAAACATGGATAGGTGACGTTTCCGGACGGGATTCTGCTTCAGACCAGAGAAGGGTTCGACCTGAAATGTCATCTATCCATACTGACCTGCTGAGTTACTCCAGCACTTTGCCTTTTTTTATTAATTGGATACAGAATTGGCATCATGATAGGAAGCAGACAGTGGTGCTGAAGGGTTATCTTCCAGATTGGAGGCCTATGAATTGTCTTCACATCCAATCAATTATTTTTTTTGCACATTAATTTGAATGGATAGAAGCAATCCCATTCTCATTTCTCAATAAAGGTAACTTCCCTGTGAGTCGTCAGCTGACAAATGGAAATTATTGATCAAGCTATTGTTTCTTGTGGGCCATACAGCACTGTTTGCCCCACAACAGGAATGAATTAAAAGCATACAACTTAGAGCTTCTAAATATTCAGAGAAATAAATTAGCATATCAACTGAGAGTTCAACTATTGTCTGTGCCTTTGATCTTGAGATCTTGCTAAAAAATGAATACTTCAAATGTGCAATTTACTCCTTGTTCATAAACTGGCAGAAGAATGCAGTTGGTTTCTTGATTTTCTCAGCAGTGATTCAGCAACTATAACAGTGGGGTAATAGATTGCCTTTAACTCCGTGGGATTTGTAACTGAAATTCTTGCATTTGTAATTTTATTGACATATATCTGAACGGTGATACTTACATTTTGCCTTCATCTTGTGGAATGTGGAATATTATTCCTCATCTCACAATAATGGAATTTGTACTTGTCACCCAACCTGCTCTTATTGGACTTCAGATAATAGTATTTCTGTAAATATTAGATAACTAGCAATGTGTTCTTTCGACTATAATTTAAAAGGGAGAGCTCAAATAATTCTGAATGACTGAAGAAATATTTGAGGAGGTGAGCCTCAAGGTTTAGCAGAAATTAATTTTCCTTTTATTTGTATGATTTTTCCTCGAAATGCCAAACCAATAAAGTTTTATCTAGCTGGCAAATTTGTGCAAGGGTAAACAGTTAGTTCACAACCAATGCCATAATTAATTAGACATGACTGCAAGTTCGAGAATTCTCTCTCATTCAACCTCTCCATCGTTCTACTTTTCCCTGCTCCCTTTAGTACTTTTAAGTAAGTAAGTTAGTTTATTGGCCAAGTATTCACATACAAGGAATTTGCCTTGGTGCTCTGCCCACAAGTAACAACATGACATACAGTGATAGTTACGAATGACTCAGAAAACACTAAACATTAATAATAATAAAACATTTATGATAAAACACCATTGATCAAGCATGTGAACCAACAAAATATCAGATCAAAGGGAGGCTACAGTTTTGGCTGTTGAGTAGAGCAACTACTCATGGATAAAAACTGTTTTTATGTCTGGCTGTGGCAGCTTTGACAGACCGGAGTCGCCTTCCAGAGGGAAGTGATTCAAAGAGTTTGTGGCCAGGGTGAGAGGGGTCAGAGATGATCTTGCCTGCTCGCTTCCTGGCCCTTGCAGTTTACAGTTCATCAATGGAGGGAAGGTTGCAGCCAATAACCTTCTCTGCTGATCGGACGATTCGCTGCAGCCTCCAGGTGTCGTGCTTGGTGGCCGAACCAAACCGGACCATGATGGAGAAGGTGAGGACAGACTCTACGATGACCGTGTAGAATTGGACCATCATTACCTGTGGCAGATTGTGCTTCCTCAGCTGCCGCAGGAACTACATCCTCTGTTGTGCCTTTTTGACTGTGGAGTCGATGGTAATCCCCCACTTAAGGTCCTTGGAGATGATGGTTCCCAGGAACTTAAAAGACGCCACAGATGTGACTGTGGTGTTGTTGATGGTGAGGGGAGGGGGAGCTCTCCTAAAGTCTACAATCAATTCCACTGTCTTAAGGTTGTTGCGATGGCACCAGGACGCCAGCTGTGACACTTCCTGTCTGTAGGCAGATTCCTCCCCATCCTGGATCAGTTCAATCAGGTTTGTGTCATCCACAAACTTGAGAAGCTTGACAGAGGTGTTTGTGGAGGTGAAGTCGTTGGTGTAGAGAGAGTAGAGGAGAGGAGAGAGTACGCAGCCTTGCGGAGAGTACGCAGCCTTGCCTATGCTGAGCGTTTGTGGGACCGAGATGTGCTTTCCCAGCCTCACATGCTGCTTTCTGTCTGTCAGGAAGCTGATGATCCACCGACAGAGGGGTTCAGGCACAGTCAACTCGGAAAGTTTGGAGTGTAGTAGCTCTGGCACAATGGTGTTGAATGCAGAGCTAAAATCAACAAACAGGATCCTCGCATAGATCCCCTGGCGGTCTAGGTGCTGTAGGATGAAGTGCAGGCCCAGGTTGACTGCATCATCCACAGATCTATTGGCCCGATATGCAAACTGCAGAGGGTCCAGCAGGGAGTTTGTGATATTTTTCAGCTTGGCCAGCACAAGCCTTTCGAGTGTCTTCATGACGACAGAGGTCAGTGCGATAGCCCTGCAGTCATTAAGACAAGTAATCCTTGCCTTTTTGGGTACAGGGACAATAGTGGAGACTTTGAAGCAAGCAGGGACAGTACATGTTTGCAGGGACTGGTTAAAAATGTCTGTATAGACCGGTGCCAGCTGTTTGGCACAGAGCTTAAGAGTAGAGGGGGAAACATTGTCAGGTCTTTTGTCCTCTGAAAACCCTCTCCACCTCCTCTATTTTTATTGTTGATATTGGAATTGATCAAACTTTGTCTATGGCAGTGGTTCTTAACCTTTTTGGCACCAGTACGCGCAAAAGCAAACTAAATACTGTATGTGGGATGTACCTTTGTTACGTTCCTAAACATTGTCTCAACAAATTGATATGTTATTTGTGTCCCCTTCATGACCCCCAGCAAAGTCCTAAACGACCCCCAGGTTAAGAACCATTGGTCTATGGTTTGGTCTCAACTTTGTTCTTAACCCTTCTGGGCGATGTTTTTACTGCATTCAGAGTCAATATAAGTGCAAATTGTTATTAGTGCGAGTGAAATAAGTAAGTCAAGAGCTGGGTTGTCTCAATGTATTATTAGTTTGATTGAAGGTAGACACAAAATGCTGGAGTAACTCAACGGGACCTGTCTCTGCAGCATCTCTGGAGAGAAGGATTGGGTGACGTTTCGGGTCGAGTCCCTTCTTCAGATTGTTTTTGTTAGTTTGATTGTTTTGACTTATCGAATTGTAGCACGTTTTGCAGTTTAGACATACAGCGCAGAAACAGGCCCTTCAGCTCCACAAATCCGCACCGACCACCAATCCCCGCACATTAACACTATCGTACACACACTAGGGACAATTTACACTTATACCAAGCCAGTTAACCTACGAATTGGAATGTGGGAGAAAACCAAAGATCTCGGAACAAACCAACGCATGTCACGGGGAGAACGTACATACTCCATACAGACAGCAACCGTAGTAAGGATCGAACCCGGGTCTCTGGCGCAGCAAGCGCTGTAAGGCAGCAACTCTACCGCTGCGCCACTGTGCCGCCAACCAATTATTTGAAGGAGTATCAATTTAGTCCCACTACTCTTCTTCATCCCATTCATTGTCTGGTAGACCAAATGTTTTTCCGTCCCTATTGAAACCTAACGTTGAATCTGCTTCCATCGCTCTTTCAGTCAGTGCAATGTAGAGCATCCATTCCAACTGCCTCCTCTTATTTTTCCTTGTTATTTTATTAATTAACCAAAACATATCTATGAGCTTTATTAGATTTGGAGTTTAATGTTATGGAAATAATTAAATGCAATATGATTAAAATTGAAGCCAAGTATTAAATTATGATTTAATTTCAAATTATGAAGCCATTTATTGACTCAAGTGCAAAGATTATCTGCATTTCTTAAAAGAATACAAACTGATTTATTACAAAAGTGCATATTATTCATAGATCATTAAACTAAGAAGCAAGACTTCTGAAGAAACACCACAGCAGATCACTTAATGGGACAATTCATCAGGGCAATAGTTTAAATAAATGAGAAGGTATTTTAATGGGAGTTTTTTTAAAGAAACACTGGCTGAATGCTTGGTGACTGGAGTACAAGTGTTAATAGTGTTTGTAAAGATTTTTTTACTGCAAATTAACAGAGTAAATCTTTGCATGGCCAGAATCAGCAAATGTGTTTTAGAAGACAGTGCAGCAGATCCTCAGCATAACAGTGGAGTGTCAGCATAGATTTGTGGTGTTCAAATCATAAGGTCATAAGTGATAGGAGAAGAAGTAGGCCATTTGGCCCATCAAGACTATGCCATTCATTCATGGTTTATCTATCTCTCCCTCCTAACCCCATTCTCCCACCTTCTCTCCATAACCCTTAACGTACTAATAACCCTTAACCCATACTAATCAATAATCTATCTATCGCTGCCTTAAAAATATCCATTGACTTGGCCTCCACAACCTTCTGTTGCAAATAATTCCACAGATTCACCACTCTCTGACTAACAAAATTCCTCCTCATCTCCTTCCTAAAGGAACATCCTTTAATTCTGAGGCTAAGACCTCTGGTCCTAGACTCTCCCACTAATGGAAACATCCTCTCCACATCCACTCTATCCAAGCCTTTCACTATTTGGTAAGTTTCAATGAGGTCTGTCCCGTCCCCCCCCCCCCCCCCCCCCCCCATCCTTCTAAGCTCCAGCGAGTACAGGCCCATATGTTAGCCCACTCATTCCTGGGATCATTCTTGAAAACCTCCTCTGGTCCCTCTCCAGAGCCAGCACATCCTTCCTCTGACATGGTGCACAAAACTGCTCACAATACACCAAATGCGGCCTGATCAGCACCTTATAGAGTCTCAGCATTACATCCCTGTTTTTGTATTCTGGCCCTCTTGAAATAAATGCTAACATTGCGTTTGCCTTCCTTACATCGACTTGCAGATTAACTTTCTGGGAATCCTGTACCAGCACTCCCAAGTCCGTTTGCATCCCTGATTTCTGGCTAAGGTTTGACTAAGATTTGAAAGCAGCCAAGTGAGCCATAGGCAACATCAGGTGGCACTACACTGATGGAAGCTGGCCGCAGATTGTAAGTTCAGATACACATTGGTGTTGGGTTACAAAGGTTAGCAGTACTTTGCTGTACAACCAGATAGAGATGTGTTTTTATTGATCGTTTATTGTCAACCAGGTAAAAACTTCTCATGCGTTTATAAATATTTACCTCAAGAGGTCAGAATCTCTACTCCTCCCCCAGCCCCCCCAAAAAAAAATCAGTGGCCCATTTTGATCTCAATATCTTCCAACCAACTTCACCTCAGATTCCACCTCATCTACATACCAGGGGGAAATTATAGTGACCAATTAACCTACCAACCTCGTCACCTTTGGGATACGGGAGGAAACTGAAGCATTTCAAGTCAAGTCAAGTCGATTTTATTGTCATCTGTACAACCACAGTGAGGTGCAGGTACAATGAAAATCTTGCTTGCATCAGCATCAGAAGCACATAGACCCACATAAAATATTTAAATAATAGCTAAATTCCACAAGACAATAAAAGAATAAGACTGCAAAAAACGTTTTGATTTGTGCGTTTTACAATGGCTGAAGATTGTGCAGATTAAACAGTGAAGATTTTACAGTTCTTTAAAAAAAAACTTACATCATGCGCTCTGCCGCACTGTAACTTAAATAGTGGTGTCCAAGTCTTTGACTTGAAGTTAAGAATGCAAACAACTGAGTCACAGTTGGGGCAGCAGAGTGGTATAACTAGCAGAGTTGTTGCCAGCGACTTTGGTTCAATACTGATCTCTGGTGCTGTTTGTATGGAGATGGCATATTCTTCCTGTGACCACCTGGCCTTCCTCCAGTTTCCTCCTACATCCCAAAGGTGTTCAGGTTGGTCGGTTAATTTGCTGTTGTAATTGCCACACGTATGTATATGAGATAGTATTAGAGAAGGGATTTTAGTAGGAATCTGATTATAATGGGGTTAGTGTAGGATTCGTATAAATGGTTGTGTGGTAGATTGGGTAGTCTGCAGGACTTGTTTCTTCCATGCCTGAAGCATTACATAACCAGTCTGTGTTTGAAGAAAGGTCTTTTTTTTACATGACCAGTTGAGCGTATACAGCATTTTCTGGGGGGGGGGGGGAGTCAGATTTCCTGCATCTGCAGTTTTTTTCCATTTTCAATTGCCTTTGACATTTAAAATCCAGTAATTCCTTCTCTAACCCTCTTCATTTCTGCCATTTTTTCGCTAGGTTTCACATTAAAATCCAATCTTTGCCCAAATCATTGGTCAGCTGTTTTTTAAGTATCCCAGTATCAATTATTTTTTGTTTGATACTGTTCCTTAGAAGCGCCCCGGGAAATGTTTGTTGCCTCAAAGAAGCTATAAGATGTGATGTAATATTGATCATATTTCATTAGCCACAAGGCACATTGGGAATGCATGAAGGTGCTGGATAGATGCTGTGTATTTTTAATTTTTGCTTTATACTAGTGCATCTCAGAAGACAGGGCATGATATTTACAAGTAAAACGTTAAATGTCTATCGTCCAATGGTGGTGAAGCTGGGGAATCCTCTACCACAGAAGGCTGTCGAGGCCACGTCACAAAATATATTTAAGGAGATAGATTTCTAGATACAAAAAATATTACAGGGTATGAGGGAAGACCTTGAATTTGGTATTGAGATAAAAGATCAGCCATTATAAATGTTGAAGGGCCGAATGTCCTTCTCCTGAGCCTAATTTTCAGTGTTACTAACTATTAAACATATTATAACAGGCATTCATTTTCCTTTGTTCAATCATTTTCCTTTGTTCAAACTTTAGAAATAAAGCTGTTAAAACTGAGTCGGACTCTAGGGAGAAATTCAGTGACTGCACAACACGTCACCTTTGCTATTCCGAGAGATTCTCATAAAGCTTGCACATATCACAGGCTGGCTGTTTGAATGTCAAATTTGGATTGTAATAAACTCTAACAGACAACCAAATTGAATGGCTATGAGTGGGTAGAATAACAGAGTTGATTTTAGATTTGAAGTCAAAATTATTTTCCATTCATTTTTGCCGACTAGAATGTATAAAAGATATGCCTTGGTACAGATCACCTTGAAACTATTGCCGATATTTTCAAGCACACGACTACGTCATTAATATCCTTCAAGGCAGTGAAATCAAATCCAGTCTAGGATAGTTGTGACTCCAATCCTGGACCCGAAAATCATAGAAATGTACACCACTCATAAGTTTTAGATTAATCCCACAAGCTAGCTCTTGGTCTCTAGCCTTGCAGATAATGCATGTTTATGTGCTCCCTTCTGGGTACTTTTTTAGTATGATGGGAGATTCTGCCTCTACCATACAGTCACGTAATGAGTTCCCGGCAAGCGGGGCCAAGCCCTCCAGTAGTCGAGTAGGCCCGGCTCACCCACTGCGGACGTCAACGGGACCCGCGCCGCGAGAGCGGGGAGGGACCTGCGAGCAACCACCAAAGCAAGGTGGATGGTCGGAAAGTGAGGTGGGCCTTAGGAGAGCAAGGGTGGCCGTTGAAGAGCTAGGAGGGCCATCGAAGAACGAGGAGGGCCAGCGGAAAGAGAGAGACGGGCCATCGGAGAGAGAGTAGGGGCATCGGAGAGATAGACGGGCCATCAGAGAGATAGTAGGGGCATCGGAGAGCGAGGAGGGGACCGTCGAGAGCCGTCAGAGAGCGAGGAAGGCCGTTGGAATGTGCGGAAGGTCGCCAAGAACGAAGGGGGACCCGGTGGGGGGGGCACTGAGGTTGAATGGGAACCAGCGGGGAGGGGGGGGGGGGAGGTTGCTGCCACATGTGGTGGCAGGAAGTAGATAGGACTGTTCAGTGAACTTTTGTAACTTTGTCTGCGCCAAAACGTGGCCACACTTGTGTACTGCCTCGGTGAGGTCTGCTGATTTTACCAGGTTGTATGTAAAATAACAAGAGGAGTTGAGGATAGGAGCAAAGAGATTCATAACAACAGGAGTTGAGTATTTGGGCAAAGAGGTCCTTCTGCAATTGTACAGGACCTTAGTGAGACCACACCTGGAGTATTGTGTGCAGTTTGGTCTCCAAATTTGAGGAAGGACATTCTTGCTATTGAGGGAGTGCAGCGTAGGTTCACGAGGTTAATTCCCGGGATGGCGGGACTGTCATATGTTGATAGAATGGAGCCGCTGGGCTTGTATACTCTGGAATTTGGAAGGATGAGAGGGGATCTTATTGAAACATAAGATTATTAAAGTATTGGACACGCTAGAGGCAGGAAACATGTTCCCGATGTTGGGCGAGTCCAGAACCAGGAGCCACAGTTTAAGAATAAGGGGTAGGCCATTTACAACGAAGATGAGGAAAAACGTTTTTACCCGGAGAATTGTGGATCTGTGGAATTCTCTGCCTCAGAAGGCAGTGGAAGCCAATTCACTGGATGATTTCAAGAGAGAGTTAGATAGAGCTCTTAAAGATAGCGGAGTCAGGGGATACGGTGAGAAGGCAGGAACGCGGTACTGATTGGGGATGATCAGCCATGATTACAGTGAATGGCGGTGCTGGCTCGAAGGGCCGAATGGCCTACTACTGCACCTATTGTCTATTGTCTATCTATATTATTATAAAACTCTGATCTTGGATGTTTACTTATGTGTTTGTTTACTTGAGTCTTTTTCTTTGATTCACATCTCCTCGAAAACCCGACGCGGTAACGGTGAAACTTTTACATATTCCCGGTAGAGATTTACTTCATGATCTCAAAAATCACCTCATCTGAAAATTTGATTTATTTTCCCGAGTTATTTCTTCAAATTCTTCACAATCTGATATTTTTTTTTAATCTAACGAGCTGAAGCGAGCTGATAACGTCACTATGCCTCTGCTGCTCTCGCTCACAGTCAACCGGCCGGCCGGCCGCAGCCCAGCCGCCCTTCCCTCCACCCCCCTCCCCCACCCCTTCTGGATTGAAGCCGCTGATGAGTTACGTTAATTAGTTACGTTTTGTCGCCTCCCGACTCGCTGTCGACTAGCACTCGCCCGGCCGTCCGCAGCGCCCAGCCCCGCCCACAGCCCAGCCGCTCAACACGAAGTACGCTCGCACCTCGGCTCGGGTTTCCCGGGGGAACCCGAGGAGCACCCAAGTGATGACGACGCAAAGAGCGAGCTTTCATTTCCAGAACATTCTTCACCACCGCGCACCACCCGCAGCCCAGCAGAGGTCCTGAGAGCTGCCGAGGCCCGCCGCCCGGTCGCATCGGCCCCGTCCGCGCCAAGTTCGTCCATGCTCTCCCTCTCTCTCCCCTCCTCTCCTCCTCCTCTCCCCCTCCTCTCCCCTCCTCCCTCCTCTCCCCCTCCTCCCTCCTCTCCCCCTCTCCCACCCCTCGCCCCTCCTCTCCCCCCTCCTCTCTCCCCCTCCCCCTCCGCTCCCCCCTCCCGTCCTCTCCCCACCCCACTTCTCTACCCCCTCTCTCTGCCCCCACTCCCCCTCCCTCCCCCCACCCCTCTCCCCTTCCCTCCCGCCCCCCTCCTCCCCCTCCCCCTCACCCCCCCTCTCCCCTTTCCCCTCTCCCTCCCCCTCCCCTGCTCCCCCCTTTCCACCCTTCCCCCTCTCTCCTCCCCCTCCACCCTCCCCCTTCCCCCCTCTCTCCCCTTTCCACCACTCTCCTCCCCCTCACCATCTCCCCCTCTCCTCTCCCCCCTCTCTTCCCCTCCCTCCACCCCCCCTCTCTTCCCCCCTCCCCCTCTCTCTTTCTCTGCCCCACTCTCTCTGCCCCTTGAGATAGGGCAAGGATGGGGTAAAAGGAGCCAATGAATAATATTAACATAATATCAAGGGGGATGGTTAGTGTGCGTGTGTGTGGGGGTGGTTAGTGTGTGTGTGAGATGCCGCAGGCCTCCCTCCCGAGAGGACAGGACCCAACGGGTCCCCCTTGGTCTAGTTGTCTATAAAGCATTCCACTGTACCTAGGCACATGGACAATAAAGTATCATTGAGTTCCAGATCCCCACTGAGAGAAATACTCCCCTCTTTACCTCACAGAATGTAGAGCAGTATGGACTGATTTCTGGGGAAAGAAAATGGAGTCAGCAGACCTCTATTCTCTAAATTTGAACAGTGACTTTATTTGAAGCATGCAATATTTTTAGGAGGCTTGACAGGGTGGAAGTGAGGAGGATGTTTCCTCTGGCTAAGAAGTCATAACTATGGATCACATTAAAAACAAGTGACAGGCCATTTAGGACTGAATCTTCTTAAGTGAGAGGGAAGACAGTGAATCTTTGGAATTCTATGCCCTAGCAGGGAGGTGCACGTGGGGGAAATTGTTGAGGCTCAAATTTTGATTGCATTCAGAATGGAGTTTGATAGAATTCTAGTTAAGGGCGTGTCCCACGGGCATGTGACTCCATGCGGCAAGCGCGACCTAACCGCAAGCGGGAGCCGTGCGGGGGCCGCGCGGAGATCGCGGGACCGGTCCCACTTCGATCGCGGGAGCCGCATGGAGTTGTGCGGACCTGGTCCCGACATCGCGCGGGGCTCCGAAAAACTGACTGTTCAAAAGTTCCGTGCGGCAACGGCTTGCCGCATCGAGGCTGTGCGCGCCGCATCGACGGCCGTGCGCGCCGCATCGATGGCCGTGCGCACCGCCTTGACGCCGGCCGCAACCGCATCGAGGCCGTGCGCACCGCCTTGACGCCAGACGCAGCCGCATCGAGGCCGTGCGCACCGCCTCGCCGCCGTCTTGACGGCACTCAATCTCCGCGCGGCCCCCGCTTCCGATTTGGTAGCGCTTGCCGCATGCAGCCGCATGCTGGTGGGACCGGCCCTATACGGGGATCACTCGACCTCCGCGCGGCCCCCGCTTGCGGTTAGGTCGCGCTTGCCGCATGGAGTCGCATGCCCGTGGGACAGGCCCTTTATTGATGTAATCAAATGAGAACCAAACAATACTTGAGATGGAAAATCAGAAGTTGAATGGTGACGCAGATTTGAGGAGCCAAGTAGCTTACTTATTTTATTACTTATGTTCTATAGTCATTAACTAATAGTTTATACAGTTCAAGCATAAACATACAAGTGCTTAAAAAGAACTCTGGTCATGTTACTTTCTCAGAGGACATGCAAACATATTTATATTTCTCCCCAGCAGAAACAGTACAAATAGACTGGATGGCCATACACTATCTTGCAGTGAGTAGGACATGGACAATACATTGCCCACTGCTTAATCTCCTCATCGGTTCCTGCTCTCTGCTGTGTCACACAGCCAGCTGTGAGGACACTCCCTGTACTCGGAAGTTTACTGTAAACTTCTTTGCTCCTGTGTGAATCATGCTAGTTCCAAATGAAAAGATGACTGGTTATTTTGATCAGTACAAGCGTCAAAAGTGTCCGATGTAATTGCAGTCTAATGTGGAACCCTAAGGAAATATTGATGCTGGAGGCACTGAATTGTGGAAACCCTTTTTGGGGTATATCTAATTAACCATTCAATAATTAACTCCCTGCAGAGAACGCTTGGTCCTTGTGTGTGCCTGTGCTGTTGAAATCTGGATATTTGTGGTATTTTTCTGATTTGTATTTATTTGGCACCTTTCACTACTGCATGGACTTTCAAAGCAAAATGTCAAAAGCTCTGTCAGAAACATAGCAGCCAAGAAGAAGACAGCATGATCCCAAAAGGAGCAACAAACTAAACGAGCAAGGACATTTTATGTCCTAGGATACTATGTAATAAAAAGGATGCTGGTTTATACCAAAGATCGACACAAAATGCTGGAGTAACTCAGCTGCTCAGACAGCATCTCTGGAGAAAATGGATAGGTGATGTTTTGGGTCGGGACCCTTCTTCAAACTGTAGGGGGGGGGGGGGACTGGAGCAAGAAAAGATTAGGACAAATCAGGGCTGGCAACAGATGACGTCAGGCAGAGTGGTTCCCTGATAGGCCAATTGTTGGCTATGGACGATGTGATAGCAAGAGGGATACATCTGGTTAACCAACTTTTATTGGAGGAAGGGGGGAGGGGTGTATTCATATAACTTACCTAAAATTACCTAACTTAGGTTCATATAACTTACCTAAAACTCTGGCAATGGAAGAGGCCCAGGACGCTCTAGCTATGTCCTAGGATACTATTGCCAGAATAGAATAGAATAGAATAGAATAGAAACTTTATTTGCCACACGACCAGGGTTGGTGGTAATTGGGTTCGGTACATGATGGTACACTGCTTTAGCACATTAACACTAATAACAACACAGATCATAATAATAATAATAAAGCACATCACAAATCACAAATCTCACCAACAATACATAGTGCAAAAGAACAGACAAAACAGAGGCACCAGGTTAAAATGTTGTCCTCTTTAGAATGTTATGGTGTGCTTGATTTCACAGTTCATTCAATAGATGGCACCTCAAGCCCAGTGACACTCTTTCAGTACTATTCTGGCGGTTCAGCTTTGATTTTTTGCATTCAAATCTCAGGAGTGGGAATGCGGATGCGTCTTAATTCGGTAGGATGAGACTTTTCCATTCTCTTCCCTTTTTACCAGCATGGTCTTGATAAAGATACCACAAAGGCAATAATCCATCTTGGCAATTGGTTTCATTTGCTGAAAAATGTTATTGGTGTTGGCCAGAGATAATATGATGTCCTTCATCACAGAGCTTTTTATTAAAATTGATTCATTTTGGGAGAACTGTGCAACACTGGCTCATCCAACATTTATGACTCATCTGAGAAAGTGATGGTAACCTGAACCTTAAACCACTGCTGTCCTTCTGGTGAAGGTGCTCCTACAGTGCTGTGCAGGAGGGATCACCAGATCTAGACCCAGTGATGATGAAGATTGGTAATATTTCCAGGTCAGGATGGCATACAATTTGGCGGGGAGCATGCAGTTGGTGTTGTATAGGAAGGAACTGCAGATGCTGGTTTAAACCGAAGATAGACACAAAATGCTGGAGTAACTCAGAGGGACAGGCAGCATCTCTTGATGGAAGGAATGGGTGACGTTTCGGGTCGAGACCCTTTCTGAAGATTCTGAAGAAGGGTCTCGACTCGAAACATCACCCATTCCTTCGATCCAGAGATGCTGCCTGTCCCTCTGAATTACTCCAGAATTGTGTGTCTATATACAGTTGGTGGTGTTGTCATTATCCTCATTTTAGACTTTAGACTCTATAGAGATTTAGCGCGGAAATAGGCCCTTCGGCCCACTGAGTCTATGCTGGTCAGCATGGCAATTTTACCGAAGCCAATTACAAACTACAAACCTGTACGTCTTTGGAGTTTGGGAGGAAACAGGAGCACCCGAAGAAAACCCATGTGGTCACAGGGAGAACATACAAACTCCATACAGACAACATCCATAGTCAGGATTGAACTCTGTCACTGTAAGGCAGCAACTCTACCTCGTGCTCCACCATGACGTCCCATTTTGATAGAGGTCACCGGTTTTGGAGCATTGGTTTAGATTGGGCACACAGCAGCCGCTGAGTGTGTTGGTGGAGGAAATGTATATTTAGGGAACAGGGATGAGGAACCAGTCAGATGGCCGGTTTTGCCCTGGATTGTGTCGTGCTTCTGGAATGTTGTTAGAACTGTACTCATTCAGGCAAGTAGAGGCTGTTCCATCCCACAACTCTTGAGTGCTTTGTAGATGATGAAAGGAATTTGGAGTGGTAGGAGGCAAGTTACTCGCCACAGGATACCCTGCTTCTGACTAGAAATAATGTGGCTGGACATGTGGTTGTGTGGCTGGACATTTCAGTTCCTGGTTAAAGATGTGACCTTCTAGGACACAGATGATAAGAACTCAGCAGTGTGTAATTGCATTGAATGTCATGGCTAACTGGTTACTCTCTCTTGTGAAGAGCAACATTGCCTGGCACCTTAGCAGCCCCTATCTAATTGGAGACTTATCAGCCTGTGCTTGACAGTTGTGTAGGTTTTGCTGTATGTTGGTACAGTATGTGTTCCTTCATTTGCTGAGGAGTTGCAACATGGAATTGAACATTGTTCAATCGTGAGCGAAGGAAGGAGGGACATTGATGAAACCGTGAGGGTGGGCTGGACCCAGGACAGTGCCAAGCAGCCTCTTTTTCCAGCTCTAGTGCACAGGCATTGCAGAATAAAGTAACATGGTAAAACTGGCCCATGTGGAAGATGGATTTACAGTGTTGTGACGGCAGAGTTTTGGACGGACTTTGTCAGCTTCTGGGCTTACATAGGGTGACCTTGGCACGAATAAATGTAACTTGCAGTTAAACAATGCCTTTGAGGGTATCTCATTGTTAGTTCTGCTGAAAAGAACATTTCAAACACACATAGGAAACTTGCAGAGAACAGTGGGAAAGCTCTGACAAGCAACAATATGATGATCACCAGATAATCTGTTTTACTATGGCTTTTTCCCCAATGTGTCACATTTTGGATTTCTATCGCACTAATTTCAGTAATAGTACAATTAAGGTACAATTGAGATTTCTATTATGTTTCCAAGAACAACTGGGATGGTGTGCTAGCTGGTGCCCAGCTGGTTATTACAGAGTGCATTTGAAGAGCTAATTGGCATCACTGAGTTGGTAGATTTCAATGAGGCTTTTCTTGTCTATTCTGAGTTATAATGTAGAAGCAGTGTATAAATGAGTCAGTACAATTTAGTCACACAGCACTCACAACTGTACTGGAGGGGATCAATATCCTGGGATGGAGTTTGCTATCGTTACTCAGGAAGGATTACACTATATTCATGTGGGGGAGCAGAAAGGAGACCGATGAGAGGTTGGGGTCAAATACTGAGGTCAAAGAGAACAAGATTAGCAGACAGGGCAGTCAGGTGCATGGTAAAGAGAGAGGAAAGACCAGAGGTTTAAATTATTTATTTCAACGCTAGAAGCTTAACAAGTTTGGCGGATGAACTCAGGGCGTTGATTCGCTCAAGGGACTAGGATATTATAGCCACAACAGAAAGATGATTGAGAGAAGGGCTGGGCTGGCAGCCCAATATTCCAGGCATGATAGTGATGCAGCCCAATGTTCCAGGCATGATAGTGATGCAGGTAAGAGGGGAGAGGCGAGGTTCCTTTATAATCAGGGAGGACATAACTACAGTGCTCATTGAAGATCTACTCGGGGAATCTTCTAGCGAAGACACATGGGTAGAAAGAAACAGGAAAAGAATAGTGAGAATTAGAGCAGATGTGAAAGGAAATTTCCAATAACTACAAAAATAAAAGGATGTTTAAGAAGGAACTGCAGATGCTGGAAAATCGAAGGTAGACAAAAATGCTGGAGAAACTCAGCGGGTGAGGCAGCATCTATGGAGCGAAGGAAATAGGCAACGTTTCGGGTCGAAACCCTTCTTCACACTGACGTGAGGGTTGGGGGGGGGGGCGAGAGGAAGAAAGGAAGAGGTGGAGCCAGAGGGCTGAGGGAGAACTGAGAAGGGGAGGAGAAAGTAAGGACTACCTGAAATTGGAGAAGTCAATGTTCATACCGCTGGGGTGCAAACTGCCCAAGCGAAATATGAGGTGCTGCTCCTCCAATTTACGGTGATCCTCACTCTGGCCATGGAGGAAGCCCAGGACAGAAAGGTCGAATTCGGAATGGGAGGTGGAGTTGAAGTGCTGAGCCACCGGGAGATCAGGGTGGTTATTGCGAACCGAGCGGAGGTGTTCGGCGAAGCGATCGCCAAGCCTACGCTTGGTCTCACCGATGTAGAGCAGCTGACATCTAGAGCAGCGGATGCAATAGATGAAGTTGGAGGAGGTGCAGGTGAACCTCTGCCGCACCTGGAAAGACTGCTTGGGTCCTTGAATGGAGTCAAGGGGGGAGGTAAAGCGACAAGTGTAGCATTTCTTGCAGTTGCAAGGGAAAGTGCCCGGAGAGGGGGTGGTTCAGGTGGGAAGGGACGAATTGACCAGGGAGTTATGGAGGGAGGCATGGAAAGTAGACAGGAGAGGAGATGGGAAGATGTGGCAAGTGGTGGGATCACGTTGGAGGTGGCAAAAATGACGGAGGATTATTTGTTGTATGTGACGGGTGGAAGGTGAGGACAAGGGGTACTCTGCCCTTGTTACGAGTGGGTGGATGTGGAGTGAGAGCAGAGTCACGTGGTATAGAAGAGACCCTGGTGAGAGCCTCATCTATGGTAGAAGAGGGGAACCCCCGTTCCCTGAAGAATGAGGACATCTCCGATGCCCTGGTGTGGAACACCTCATCCTGGGTGCTGATGCGGCGTAGACGGAGGAATTGGGAGTAGGGGATGGAGTCCTTACAGGAAGCAGGGTGGGAAGAAGTGTAGTGCAGATAGCCATGAGAGTCAGTGAGTTTATAATGGATGTCGGTCCGTAGTTTATCACCTGCGATGGACATAGTGAGGTCAAGAAATGGTAGGGAAATGTCGGAAATGGTCCAGGTGTATTATGAGTGCCGGATGGAAGTTAGTGGTGAAATGGATGAAGTCAGTGAGTTGTGTGTGGGTGCAGGAGGTAGCACCAATGCAGTCGTCGATGTAGCGGAGGTAGAGTTCGGGGATAGGGCCACGGTACGTCTCGAACAAGGATTGTTCCACGTACCCTACAAAGAGGCAGGCATAGCTAGGGCCCATGGGCGTGCCCATAGCCACGCCTTGTATTTGGAGGAAATGGGAGGAGTCAAACGAAAAGTTACTAAGGGTAAGGACCAACTCCGCTAGGTGGAGGAGAGTATCAGTAGACGGGGATTGGTTGGTTCTCCGGTCGAGGAAGAAACAGAGGGCTTTGAGACCCTCCTGGTGGGGGATGGAGGTGTAGAGTGACTGGACATCCATGGTGAAGATGAGGGAACGGGGGCCTAGAAAACGGAAGTCCTGGAGTCGACGAAGAGCATGTGAGATGTCTTGAACATAGGTAGGGAGGGATTTAACCGGGGGGGATAGGATGGAGTCGAGATTTGTGGAAATAAGTTTGGTCAGACACGAACAGGCAGAAACAATGGGTCTGCCAGGACAGTCAGGTTTGTGGATTTTGGGGAGAAGGTAAAATCGGGCCGTGCGGGGCTGGGGAACGATGAGGTTGGAGGCTTGGGAGTGCAGGGAGCCGGAGTTGATTAAGTCAGTGATGGTGTTAGAGATAGTGGCCTGGTACTCGTCTGTGGAGTCATTGTCCAAGGATAAGTAGGAGGAGGTGTCTGAGAGTTGGCGTGTGGCCTCAGCCTTGTAGAGATCGGCGCCAAATAAAAGGATGATGTCTTTGGAAATTATGTATTTGAAGACATGATGTCTTTGAAAAAAAACCTTTAGTCCACAATGTCTGTGCCAAACATGAAGCCAAGTTAAATGAATCTCCTCTGCCTACACATTATTACCAATTATCTTGGAGGAAGGAGCCAAATGATAGTTGTGGCCCGTTTCCACGCTCTATCTTTCATTGAATTCATTTAATCAATCTACAAATGTTACTGGATGTCAAAGATGGGCATTCTCAGATGGTTTGGTTAAGCAACAGCTTTGAGAGTCTTGGAGTACAGTTGGTAATGTGCTGAGAGCTCCTCCATTGCACCATGTAGCACCGGCCTTTCCTCCAGGAACAGACTACCAGCAGAAGGCTGCACCACAGACCATGTATGAATAACAAGGTGGTCCAAAGCCAGCAAATTATAGGGGCAGCAGAAGATCTGCTCGATTAGATCTGTAGATCTGCTACAGTAATTTGACTGTAAGTGGGTCGATCGACATT
Organism: Malacoraja senta; assembly: GCA_038087875.1. NCBI lineage: Eukaryota > Metazoa > Chordata > Chondrichthyes > Rajiformes > Rajidae > Malacoraja > Malacoraja senta. Next base: position 34,752,813 of record CM075977.1, on the reverse strand, counting down.
GATGATTGTTTGGCAGCAAGGAAAGGGAAGATCAGGAAGAAATTAATTCCCCAATAAAAGCATTCAAATGATGTCAAACTATAAACAGCGAGATTCTTGGCTCTTGATTGCAATTGTGGAGATTTTATTTTAGTTTCGAGATACAGCGTGGAAACAGGCCCTTCAGCCCACCTAGTCCGCACCGACCAACGATCCACGCACATTAACACACACTAGGAACAATTTACACTTATACCAAGCCAATTAACCTACAAACCTGTACGTCTTTGGAATGTGGGAGGAAACCGAAGATCTTGGAGAAAACCCATGCAGGTCACAGGGAGAACGTACAAACTACGTACAGACATCACCCGTAATCTTGATCGATCCCAGGTCTCTGGTGCTGCAAGCGCTGTAAGGCAGCAACTCTACCGTAGCACCACCATGCCGTGCAAAATGAATGCATTCTTCATTCAGAACAGGGAGGCTTGGTGCTTGACACTGCAGGTGCAACAACCCCTTTTAAGCAAGTTTCAGAAGGGACAGCTATGAGGAAAGGCTCCACTAAGAGCGTTGACCTGATGAAGGTCTTTATAAATTCTGAAGCAGTTTGATTGGAAGTACATGGAGAAGTAGCTTGCAGCACAGAGGAGAGTTTGGAAATAGCAGCCAAAAACATAAAAGGAATAGGATTAATAATCCTAATGGAGAATTAGAAGAATCAAATTATTTTCTCCCAGAGTGATGAGAGCACAGAATTCACTGCTCTAGTCACTACAAAAGTATTTTATCGGGTGTAAGATATCTTAGGACAGAGTGAAGGGATGAGAAGAGCTCCAATGACCTGTCACTATTTCCTTTTCACTTGGAGTGATTGAGGCGCGCATTGCAGATGGATACAAGGATAAACTAGATGTGTAGATAAAGGGAAAAGGAATATAAAAATATATCACGACAACTGGAGGTGGCTGGTGCATTAACACATGCATCATTCTAACAAAGGGTCACAGACCCAAAATATTAACTCGAGTTCCCTTTCCACAGATGCTGTTTATATTTTAATCTAAGATTTCCAACATCTCCAGCTCGTCTGGAGAAGGGTCCCAACACGAAGCATCGCTCGTCCATTCCCTCCACAGATGCTGCCTAACCTGCTGAGTTACTCCAGCACTTTTTTCCACAAGATTCCAACATCTGCAGTTCCTCCAGCCTCTATCTGCAGCTATTTAAAGTGTGTGGATTTGCGGTTGACTTCATTTAACAATGCAACCCCGTTTGGCAGGTCGACGACATCTTGGGAGAAGACAGTGATAATGAAAGTGAGAGTGAGAAAGAAGAGAAGTTGAAGGAGCACCAGGAACAGCCCCAGGAGGAGGTGCAGCAGCCACAGCAGCTGAGTGCTGAACACGGAGTGACAAAAAATCTGAAGACCGAAGTAGAAACAAGGCCCAAGTCATCGTCCAGTGAAGGAAGCTTGCCGGGCATAGCTGTCAGGTAGGCTGTGCCTTGTTCTTACATCTGGAAGCATATATTACCACTAATGAAGCCATTCGCTAGAAGTTTAATTTTGCCTTTGTTCTGCTTTGGACTTCAATGCTTCACATGAGTTTCTTAAAAGATTCCATCAAACCTGCCACTCAAGCAATTCCCAGAGGTTTGTTACACTTTGACTTTGAAGGCTGTTGATTCCAGTCACTAATAGCTCCAAGGTTTTGTTCTGCAAATGTTTGCTGAGTGGAATTTCTGTGCACTACCTGAATTGCCAGGGCAGAAAATCATCCCCTGAGATACGTACGATGCCACTGACAAGGTATCGCTGGCCCAAGGATCCCCTTTTCTTTAAAGTCAGTGGAAGTGAACTTTAGAATGCCGTTGAACATACATGTATTACATCTTTGAGTGTTTTGTGCATATAAAATTGAAACGCACTTGAGGAAGGGGGATTTGCTGAGTTATGAACAAAGAGATGTGGGACTAATTGTCTCGCAGCTTCAGTGGCTGAGATTCAATCTTTTGACCTCCAACGCTGTGTGGAATTTACACATTCTCTCTTTGGACAAGTGGTTTCCTTGGGAGCTCTGTTTTTCTTCCATATTTCAATGAAGTGCAGGTTGGTAGGTTATTTGGCCAGCTGTCAATTGCCCTTAGTTGTAAGTAATTTGTAGAATCTAGGAGAGAGTTAATGGGAAAGTGGGGGAATAGTATAAAAGGAAAATTAGCGGGGGGACGCTTTGAGAGCTGGCCTAGACTTAATGGATCGAATGTCCTCTTTCTATGTAATTTGGAAATTTCAGTAGATAGTGCTTTCAACGGGTCAATAAAAACCCAGTAGCCCAAGTGATGGCCTCCTGTTCTGTAACTTTCCAGGAGACTAAGGTGGGAAGGAGCCATGAAGTAAAGGCACGCATGCCGATCAAACTGATGATGCAAAGTCTGTATTCAATTCATTAGAATTGGGGTGGGGCAACAGTTCTGGCTTTGACATCAAGACTTGAATCAGTAAATGAGTAAAAAAAATCATTATGTTATGCTGCAGATGGAATAAGAGTTCAGCTTTTATTTCATTCTTTCCTGGATTGCACAAAGATTAAGTATTATCAAAGTTTCTCGATGAAAGCTTCGGGTTTGAGGCCTATACTTAGCTGTTGCCTAGCAGATAGCAGAAAACCATGGCAACAGACTTCAGAGTCTTTCTTGGATGAGACTTTCTGGGAAACATATTTACTTTAAAAATTGCGTATATTTCCTGTCATTAAATCTGCGGCTTGTTAAATCACTACTTCTGGAGTTCATAAACATCGAGTATCAGTTTTGAATGGATATTTTTAAGGGGAGTAGTGGTTATCTGGATGGTGGGTAAATATTTGACCTTTTTTTAATATTACACTAAAGTGAGTTTAAATGAAAAAGCTCTTTCAGAATCCTAGCACAGAATGGCCTGCTTCCTTTGTTGTAAAGTCCAAGGCTGTAAAGTGCTTTGTTTCTTCTCGAGATGAATGTACCTTCAAAATACGTTTGATCCATGGTTGCATATGGAGAAGCCACACAGACCTGGACCAAATGGTTCAATGCTTCCTGCTTGTGTTTATTGATGTTGACTGGAAATAGCTGTTTTAATTGTTGTACCATTATTATGTCTGCGTGACTAACACTAGAGGATTTTAGTAATACAATCAGTTAGCCTGTGTAACTAAAAGGCATCTCAGGAAGTTCTGCGATAAGGCATGTTTCCATACTGCAAATTGGATATAATGCGATTGATGGCTTAGTGAACACAATTTACAGCGTGTAGGCTGAATTGCTTATAATGCAATTTCAATTGGGAACTAGCATGGAAAACAGGCCCCTTGCCATTGCCGATCAAGGTGTCTCATCTGCACCAGTCCCAACTGCCCGTGTTTGGCCCAAATCCCTTTTAACCTTCCTATCCACATACCTGTACAAATATGTTTTAAATGATGTTGCAGTATCTGCCTCATCTGGCAGGTCGATAAGATCACCCTCACACCTCTATAAAATCACCCCTCAGCCTTCTGAACAAGGAACTCCATGTCCTAGATTGCCCAACTCTCTCCCTATATCTCAGGCTCTCAAATCCTGGTAACATCCTCGTGAATCGTCTCTGCACTCCATCCCACTTAACGATATTCTTCCTATAACAGGGTGACCAAAACTGAACACAATACTGTACTCCAAATGCAGCCTAACAAACGTCTTACACAACTTGTATAACATTATATCCCAACTTCCATACTTGATATTTTGACTGATGTAGGCCAATGTACCAAAAGCCTTCTTGACCACCCTGTCTACCTATGATTCTACTCTCAGGGAACTACATACCTGCCCTCATCAATTTGTCTGCTCCACAACAGGGCCCTACCATTCACTGTGACGGTCCCTCCTGGATTGACTTCCCAAAATGCAACACCTCACACTTGTCTGCATTAAACTTCAATAACCTCAGCCCACTTATCCAGCTACACAAAATCCTGCAGCAATTTTTGATAAGCATCTTCACTATATGATACCACCCACTTTTCATTTGCAAATTTACTAATCATGCCTTGCACATTCCCATCAACCACAAACAGCAATGGGCTCAGCGATCTCTGAGCCACGCCACTAGTTACAGGCCTCCATTACTGGTTTACAACAACAAAAAAGCGAGATTGTCAATGCTCCAGCAAAATATCCTTCTCTCATTTTCCTCCTTTCACTTTCCCCTCTCCCCAATTCGCTTCCTCCTCCCCAACCTGCTCCATCCTCCCCACCATGCTACCTCAGGCCCCACTTCCTTCCTCCTCTCCCCTACTCTCCCTGCCCCAATCCCCACTCTCGTCACCCTCTCAGCTCACTCTTGCTCCACTCCCCCCCCCCTCCCCCCCCCCCCCCCTGCTTCCTTCTCCTCCATCCTCAATCTCTCCTCCCATAGCTTTCTTTTAATGCAGCTCGCTCCTATCCCCAGCTCTCTCCTAATCTCAGTTCCAACTATCCCCTCCCCCCCCCCCAGCTCTTTCGAAATGAATCGCCTCCTCACTTTCTCACCCCCTCCCTCACATTCTAAGACCGCCTGGTATTCTCAGCATTTTCTTCTTTGATCTTGGTCCTGTGGGATGTTTCTAATTGTGCTGTAAGTGGCATAGATTTAATAGTGCATGCAGAAAATATTGCTATAGTTTCAGGCATATTTGATAAAGTATTTGCATACAATATTTCCAATGTTTCTGTTTGGTAAGAAACATGAATTTTGTTATACGGCAAATTGAATATTTTAAGTGCAAATATTATTTATATGTTTACTTAATGAAGTACTATGAATATTTTAGATCTTATTTTCAATCATTATGACTTCTTAATTTGTACTATACTGACTATACTTGTCTATACTAGACAAGGACAATAGAGGTTTATTGTCTCCAATTTCTCATTGTTAGTAACCACCGTAAAGTTACATGTACTCACAACTTCTCATCAACTGGGGTATCACTGCAATGATCAAAGATTTATGTTTTCTCTCTATCTTCACATTGAAGTCTCTTTCATTTTTTATAAAAGAAAAGTTCAATCCAATAATCCAACTGTGCAATAATCAAACTCGTGGAGGAACTCACAGTTATCGAGTTAAGGGCCTGTCCCACTTGGCCGTCATTTGCGCGCCATTTACGCGACCTCCAAAAATGTGGTTGTCGCGTTGTGACGCACGGGTAGCGTGTGGGTAGCGCAGGACGGGCGCATGGAGACGTGTGTGGAGTTGCGCGCGGTATCGCGCGGCGCTCCAGGATTTCGCGCTGCACGAAATCTTTGCGCACCACCAGCATGGCGTATCGCTTACGCACGTGGACGTATTGCGCTCGCACGCTGACGTCCTGACCTCGTACGTGTAGTGCGTGGTGACGCATGATTACGTCACCGTGCGTAACCATGTGCCGCCCATAGGCAGTCGGCCCGCTCTTACCCGTCATGGATATAAGCGCGCGCGATTTAGAGTACATTGTGGATAATTATTTAGCATTTTCAGAAATGGGAATGTTGGCAATCTTTGGCAACAGGCAATTCACATGAGGAATGAGAAATTGAGGGTTTGGCAGATGTTTGTATTCAGAACGAGCTGGAAATCCTTGCACACAAATTCCTGAAAGGTTACATACCAATACATACCAATATAGAAATGGAAGAGCAAACCAGATAAGTGATACAAAATGCTGAAGTAACTCAGCGGGACAGGCAGCATCTCTGGAGAGAGACAATGGGTGACGTTTCGGGTCGAGACCCTTCTTCAGACTGAAGAAGAGTCTCGACCCGAAACATCATCCATTCCTTCTCTCCAGAGATGCTGCCTGTCCCTCCGAGTTACTCCTGCATTTTGTGTTTATCTACAATTTAAACCAGCATCTGCAGTTCCTTCCTACAGATTAATTTGGTCTGCAGCTTGCTACTTTTCATTCACCTCTTTTTTTGAATAGTGGCAATACATCTGCAGTTTTCCAATTACTAGCACCACTCAAGAAACTGGAACATTTTAGAAAATCACCATAAATATCATAAACTGGGTAAATATCATAAACTGGGTATTCAATTGACGTCACGCGCTCCAGACGGCTGTGCTGATGCATGAAGACACAATATGACGCGCGCGACAGTCACTACCGGCCTGTCACGTAAATGATGGCCAAGTGGGACTGGCCCTTTACAGTTTGTTTTTGCTCTGGTGTTCCTTCAGCTATTTGTGTTTTGCTCAAGGTTCCTGCATCTGCAGCCTATTGTGTCTCCATAATCCAACTGTGTTTGTTTCTGGTAAAATATCTCACTGTTCATAATTAGGACTGAAAAAAATAGATGTGTCAATTATTTTGTGTTCAGATTTTCAGAGAAATATTTTTTTGTGGCAAAAATATGAACAGACGGGTTTTTACCCATGTTTAATATTCATTGGCAGTTCTGTGTGCTGTTTTAACTAATTAACCTAGATTTTGTTTTCAGCAGTGAAGTCTCCACACTCGCTGCTTTCCTCGAACAATGGTGCCCATAAATGTCTTGTAGTCTAGACAGAGATCGGTAGATATTTGGATATTAAAAGAATTTAAGAATGTATTGGTGGCAATTTATTATTATGATGTGCACTGAGATATAGTTTTAAATTTGTTTTGCGTGCTCTCCAGACAAATCATGCCTGGGTACAATCATGTGCGATCAGTGGATATTTTTAAGGCAGAGATAGATTCTTGTTTTGTACGGGTGTCAGAGGTTATAGGGAGAAGGCAGGAGAATGGGGTTAGGAGGGAGAGATAGATCAGCCATGATTGAATGGTGAAGTAGACTTGCTGGGCTGAATGGCCTAAGTCTACCCCTATTCCTTATGACCTTATTAGTGCAGGAATATGGCACTGAGGTAAAGATGGGCAGAGGTGCTGCCTGACCCGCTGAATTACTCCAGCTCTTTGTATCCTTTCTTTGTAAGCCAGTGCCTGCAGTTTCTTGTTTCTACTAAAAGATAAACAAGCTCTATTAGCATGGCAGAACAGACTCAAAGCGTCTGATGGCTGACTTCTAATTCTTCCACTTTCATGTATGTTCTTTGAAGCGCATTCTTCCACTTTGAAATGACAGCGAACACTGACAGATACTCCATTTGTGTTGCAAGCATTTAATTGTTATGCACTTGTTCAGAATATATTGGCTTTACTTTAATGAACTACCGCCAATGAGCAACATTAATGAGGAGTCAAATAAGCTCTCTCAGAGAAGTGAACGTGAAAGTAGTTGTTTAGGGTTTATTTTTTATTGTTCAATTGTAATGTAGTCAGTAACTAGTATAAAACAAATTGATGACAAAATTGAAACTTAGTTTAATGGAGAGATTAAGGGGGAAAAGGGTCAAAACCTGATGTCACCCATTTTAGGATGGAGGTGATGATTTGGTTGTGAATCTTCAGAATTCTGAATCTCAGAGTACAATCAAGGCAGAGACCGCTCCCTCCGTAACTCCCTGGTCAATTCGTCCCTTCCCACCCAAACCACCCCCTCTCCTGGCACTTTCCCTTGCAACCGCAGGAAATGCTACACTTGTCGCTTTACCTCCCCCCTTGACTCCATTCAAGGACCCAAGCAGTCTTTCCAGGTGCGCAGAAGTTCACCTGCACCTCATCCAACTATTGCATCCGCTGCTCTAGGTGTCAGCTGCTCTACATCGGTGAGACAAGCGTAGGCTTGGCGATCGCTTCGCCCAACATCTCCGCTCGGTTTGCAATAACTAACCTGATGTCCCGGTGGCTCAGCACTTAAACTACCCCTCACATTCCGAATCCGACCTTTCTGTCCTGGGCCTCCTCCATGGCCAGAGTGAGGCCCACCGTAAATTGGAGGAGCAGCACCTCATATTTCGCTTGGGGAGTTTACACCCCAGTGGTATGAACATTGACTTCTCCAATTGCAGGTAGTCTCCACTTTCTCCCTCTTTCCCATCCCCTTCCCAGCTCTCCCACAGCCCACTGTCTCCGTCTCTTCCTTTCTTCTTCCCGCCCCCCCACCCCCACATCAGTCTGAAGAAGGGTCTCGACCCGAAACGTTGCCTGTTTCCTTCGCTCCATAGATGCTGCCTCACTCGCTGAGTTTCTCCAGCATTCTCCTACAATCAAGGCTGAGGTAAATTTGTGCTCAATAGGAATGTCATGTGTTGTTTTGAACATGCAAGAAAGTGGAGCAGAGGCCAAGATCAGATCAGCCATTGCATCTCTTATTTCTGATGCCATAACTCCAGAAAGGATTCAAATCATTGATAACGCCCCACCGCCACCTCCGCTGCTTTCTCTCCCAGAGTCACCGACATACTTTACCTTGGAAGATGTCGGCGACTGCAGGAAACAAGGAGGAGGTAGCGGCGTTAGAGAAGGGAGCGGCAGAGTGAAGGGAGAAGCAGGAGGAGGCGACGGTGGAGGGGATGTGGACAAAGTGACTGCCGGCAGAAAGAAGCAGCAGCTGGTGAGAGGGGAGGGAGCCCCACGGTGACCGACCGTGTCGTGTCTGTGGTGACTGTTGAAGAAAGCGCTGTCGGCGGGGGCTACAACGTGAGCCACAACAACAGCCGTGTCAAGCTGTCCATGCAACAGCTGGTGATGGGCTCGCTGGTGTGACCAGCAGCATCAGCGCCTAGTTTTAAGGCGAAACGACACAAACAGCTGGAGTAATTCAGCAGACTGAATCAATCTGAAGAAGGGTTCTGATCTGAAACATCATCTATCCATGTTCTCCAGAGATGCTGCCTGACGTGCCGAGTTACTCCAGCACTTTATGTCCTTATGTGGATTGATCAGCAATGTAGTTCAGTTATTTGTTTCTACTACATACAATGATATTCCCTTACAGCGGACAATCGGCAGTAATGGGCCACCCCGGTCCATTATAGTGAGGGTTTAATGTATATAAGACTTGGATGTAAATGTAAACAGACTTGGTAGTAGGTTTGCAGATGACACCAAGATTGCTGGGATCGCGGACTGTGACGAAGGCTATCAAGGTATACATAGGTAAACAGGTATCAGCTACAGAAATGGGTGGAGAAATAGCAGATGGCATTTAATCTGAGAACGTGTTAGGTGTTGCACTTAAGGAGGTCAAATGTAAGGGAAAATATACAATTAATGGCATGACCCTTAACAGCATTGTTGTACAGCGGGATCTTGGGGGTCATGAAAGAAAGCTTGCGGGGAATATAAAAACTGACTCTAAAAGCTTCTTTAGATATGTATAAAGGAAAAGATTAGTGAAGTCAAATGTAGGTCCCTTACGATCAGAGACAGGTGAATTTATAATGGGAAACAGAACAGTTAAACGAGTACTTTGGTTCTGCCTTCACTAAGGAAGACACAAACAATCTCCCAGAAATACTAGGAGACTGAGGATCTAGTGGGAGGGAGGAACTGAAGGAGGAACTGAAGGGAATCGACATTAGTCAGGAAATGGTGTTAGGTAAACTGTTGGGACTGAAGGCAGATATATCCCCAGGGCCTGATGATCTGCATCCCAGAGTACTAACGGAGGTGGCCCTAGAAATCGTGGGTGCATTGGTGATCATTTTCCAATGTTCTCTCGACTATGGATCAGCTCCTGTGGACTGGAGGGTTACCAATGTAACCCCACATTTTAAGAAAGGAGGGAGAGAAAAAACGGGGAATTATACACCAGTTAGTCTTACATTGGTAGTGGCGAAGATGCTTGAGTCGATTGTTAAATATGTTAAAGCAGTGCATTTGGAAAGCAGTGACAGGATCGGTCAAAGTCAGCATGGATTTATGAAGGGGAAATCATACTTGACTCATCTTCTGGAATTTTTTGAGGATGTAACAAGTAGAATGGATAAGGGAGAGCCAGTGGATGTGGTGTATCTGGACGTTCAAAACGCCTTTGACAAGGTCCCGCACAAGAAATTAGTGTACAAAATTAGAGTACATGGTATTGGGGGTAGGGTATTGACATGGATAGAGAACTGGTTGGTAGACAGGATGCAAAGAGTAGGAATTAATTGGGTCCTTTTCAGAATGGCAGGCAGTGACTAGTGGGGTGCCGCAAGGCTCAGTGCTGGGACTCCAGTTATTTACAATATATATTAACGATTTAACCGAGGGAATTAAATGTGACATCTGTGACAAACGTGGGTCGACAGGGCTTGTATTCACTGGAATTTAGGATGAAAGGGGATCTTATAGAAACATATAAAATTCTTAAAGGATTGGACAGGCTAGATGCAGGAAAAATGTTCCCGATGTTAGGGAGGTCCAGAACCAGGGGTCACAGTTTAAGAATAAGGGGTAGGTCATTTAGGACTGAGATAAGGAAATACTTCTTCACCCAGAGAGTTGTGAATCTGTGGAATTCTCTGCCACAGAAGGCAGTGGAAGCCAATTCACTGGATGTTTTCAAGAGAGTTAGATTTAGCTGTTGGGGCGAAAGGAATCAAGGGATATGGGTGGAAAAGCAGGAACGGGGTACTGTTTTTACTTGATCTGCCATGATCTATTATTCTATGTTTCTCAGTCCATAACTCCCTGAAAGTGTACCATGGTACAATGGTACTTTATTATCACATGTACCTAGATACAGAGTTGTTAAAAATGTTAGTCGTAACTTGGCCATAAAGGCCTGTTGTCCTGGTGACGGCGCTGGTGGGTTGGAGTTGCAGGGGTCGGCCTGGCCTGACGATATGGCGGTTTCCTCCACCGCCGCTCTGCCGCTCCGTATCATTCTCAATTTCTGATGCTACCTCTGGACTGTTTCCATACCAAGTTTCCAAAAATTCTGTTTTGCAAAGTGGTTACCATGTGCAAAATTGTGCTCCTGTGTGCAGTATTCACCTTAACAGATGGGTACATGGGCTACACACTAATATCTGCATGTGGGTGTCTTGTTACTTGTATATAGATCAACTATCCACATGATCCAACAATGCAGTAGATTAGAGGATTTCATTTTTGAGCATCACTTATGCATTACTGTTTGGTTATTTTTATTTACCTGTACTCAGGATGTCTGTACCAGCGCTTGAATTTATTGTCCATTTCCAGTTGCCCCTGAGCCAGGAAGGCCGATCAGAGGCAAGTCAGGTACCAATGAAGAAGGCAGAGGAATGAAGCGAGATTTCCCTTTCTGTTTTTTTCTTTGCTTTTTTGAGGGACGCGACCAACCTACAGCATTAAAGAAACCAAAGTGTAACTGTGGCCCAGCAGGGAAAGCTTCTGCCTCACAGCTCCAGCACCCCAGGTTTGATCCTTACCTCCGTCCGGCACTGTATGTGTGGAGTTTGGATTTCTTTCTTTGACCCAATGGGTTTCCCAAGGTACTCCAGTTTCCTCTCACAACCCAGAGTCATTTGGATTCATGGATTAATTGACCCAAAATTATTGTGTAAGTGAGTAGTAGCAGAATCAGAATGGAGCTGATAGAGATGTAAGAGTGAATAGGTTATAAAGAAGTAAGTAGGTTAATGGGATAGCATTAATGGTCCAAATGGCCTCTGTTTCTGATATAATAAAATACAAAACATATTCTGAAAAAGTGGCTTAGCAGAATAATTGCCACCCCCTGCTGCCTAAAATAATGTGAGCAGTCAAATGATTTAAAGTCATAAGCAGTGAATTATATTGCTTTGATTAAAATTTGAATTAGAAGTAAAAATTCATCCAAATAATAAAAAAAATATCTTCCATGAGAGAACAAATTAAAAAGAAGTCCATGGCCTTTCAATGAAAAAGAAAATACTGCAATAACATATTTCATAACCTTGAAGTCTCAACGAGCTTTGCAGCCAATGAAATCCTATTGAATTGGAACCTCTGATTCAAATACAATCTTCCCTTTTCTCAGAAAACCTCCAAACACTTAATAAATTGCACTGAAATGCAGGAATGTATTGAAAGTGAATGTGCTGGCTGTTGAGATTAAAGATAGAATTTACAGTGCCCTCCATAATGTTTGGGATAAAGACCCATCATTTATTTATTTTCCTCTGTACTCCACAATTTGAGATTTGTAATAGAAAAAAATCACCTGTGGTTAAAGTGCACATTGTCAGATTTTATTAAAGGGTATTTTTATACATTTTGGGTTCACCATGTAGGAATTACAGCTGTGTTTATACATAGCCCCCCCCCCCCCCCCCCCCCATTTCAGGGCACCATAATGTTTGGGACACATGACGTCACCCATTCCTTCTCTCCAGAGATGCTGCCTTTCCCACTGAGTTACTCCAACGTTTTGTGTCTGTCCTATCCATGTACCTGTCTAACTGCTTCTTAAATATTGGGATAACCGTGCCTGAACCTACATCCTCTGGCAGCTTGTTCCATAGATCCACCACCCTTTGTTGTTTTAGGTTGCAGCTTGAAGGAGGTAGCATTGTCAATTTGCAACAGCTGCACTCAGAATTTTTATTGCTGGAGACATTCTAGTCTTATTTGGAATCTTGGTGGGATTTCTTTTTTGTAAAGCTCAGTAACTTTGATTGGTGTGGGAGATGAACAAACTCAGGCAGTATTTTTCAAATTTCGGCAATTGCAATTAGCATGAAGCACTGAAACAAACATTTATCTTTAGGACTTTGGTTTCATTGCATGTTTGGTGAACTTGGAGAGCAATGTTTGTATTGACTTATTAATCCAGTTATCACTGTTCATCCCTTTAAGAAAGCAAACCATTATTCAAAGTACACTGATTAGCTTCCTGCTAAATAGGTCATTAAACACTTTCAGCTCCGCACTGTTGGCCATGTCTATATTTTGTGATCAAGTTACTGGCAAAAACACCTAAAAAAATAATCTTCGGTCCCAAAGGTGAGGTGCTGATCTGATCTTGCCCATAGTTCCACATCACGACATTGGACTGCTTTATTTTGTTAAAACTGCTTTACATCTTGATTTAATATGAGCCTGCAAATCTTGATTTAATATGTACGCGACTTATGACGGGAAAATGCAGTTTCCCCTGATCTTAGACTCCTTTCTAGTTTGAAAATCTGGTTCAGACTTGTAGGTACTCAATGATTCTGCTGCTCTGGGGAAGACCATTCCACAGAATTGTAGCTCTATTCCAAATGGGTGACCCAACAAGAAGAACAAAATTCTCAGCATCTTTGCGAAACCTCTCCTCAGAATTTGCATGATCTGTAGGGTCACCTTTCATGGCGTCCATTCAGCATAAGGAGGGATCTGCCACGTTGCAACATTAATAGTTAAGTCCCACTTAATAACAGAAATATCATGATTGAGCCACTATCACAAATGTCTTTCTTGCCCTTTGGATGAAGTTAATAACAATAGGACTGAGAAATGACGTGTCCATTTGCTGAAGTTTCCATCTTTGTGTGCAATTCTCTTCATGCTTAAGTCAATCACAGAAGTGATAGCTTGTGAATAATCACAATGGGCAGTGGAATGAGTCAGTGGAAAGCAGTGTTTCATGTTCAAAACAAGTGAGGAATGATCTAACATGAGTCATCTCACTTGCTTCAGGAGACGTCAGCCAATGTCTTTTAACGGTTTTTGCTGGAAAACGTGATATTTCAGTTGAAGGTAGACCACAAAATGCTGCAGTAACTCAGCGGGACAGGCAGCATCTCTGGAGAGAAGGAATGGGTGTTGTTTCGGGTCAAGTCCCTTCAGTTATTAAGTAGGACTTAACTATGAATGTCGCAACATGGCAGATCCCACCTTACGTCGAATGCATGACATGAAAGATGATCTTTTGGAATGTACAAATACTTCAGAGAGGTTTCACAAAGATGCTGAGAAGTTTGGTTTTCCTTGTTGGCTTACCCATTTGGGACAAAGATGAGAGAATCTATTTCCTGAAAGCTACGATTCTGTGGAATAGCCTTCCCCTGTGAAGCCGAATCATTGAATACCTTCAAGCCTGAACCAGATTTTCAAACTCAAGAGGCATCTAAGATTGGGGGAAAATTGCATTTTATAGTAAAGTAACATTAAATCAAGAGTTGCAGGCGTATTTAAAGCAGTTTTAACGCTTTAATGGGCCTGTCCCACTTAGGCGACTTTTTAGGTGACTGCAGGAGACTATGCGGTCGCCACATGTTCGCGGGTGGTTGCCGGGGAGTCGCCTTCATGGTCGTGAGGAGTTCCCGCATTCTGGAAACTAGTCGCGGCCTCATTATGGTCGGCGCAAATTTTTCAACATGTTGAAAAATTAGCGGCAACCAGAATGAAGCCGCCATGGGGAGTAACGAGAATTCTCGTGCCATAGGTGCAGTGGTAATGGGTTGCCAGGAGGTCGAAGGTTGTCGTAGGTTCACCAGTCAGCACCGGCTACAACTTACGAGAACCTACGACAACCTTCGACCTCCTGGCAACCCATTACCACTGCACCTATGGCACGAGAATTCTCGTTACTCCCCATGGCGGCTTCATTCTGGTTGCCGCTAATTTTTCAACATGTTGAAAAATTTGCTTATCCTTGGTTATCCTTGGTTATGAAAACTACTGCTTATGTTTTTTTCCCCCAATGAGCCAAAAAACGTAAGCAGTAGTTTTCAGAACCAAGGATAACCGACCGGTAATGTTAATGTCCGCCGAGCTTCACAGCCGTGTATCTCTGGCTTCTTAAAAGTTGTCTCCACTCCTTCTGTCCCCCCTCTCACCCCCTCTTTTAAAGGACTTACGTAACCCTTCCCGTACACGGTGCTTTCACCGTCTTAATTACAGAGCCAACCTTCCTGTACATCGCGGTGTGTGTCTTTATTATATTGGCTATGCACCGTATGAATTTCACTCAGACAGCGCTCCCCCCACTTGCCCTGCCCCCCACCTGCATAACGGGCTGGTGAAGGAAGCGATGGGTTTGTGTGTTCCACTCTGTCAGTCGCTGTTCCAGTCGCTGTTTTTTCAGTCGCCTGAAAAATCGCCTAAGTGGGACAGGCCCATAAAGCATTCCAATGTCGTGTTGTGAAGCTGAGTCTAAGATCAGATCAGCAAATATCTTATTGAATGGCAGACCTTATGGAAGATATTGAAGGGTCATCTTCTCCTCCTGCCCCTGTTTCTTATGTTTTCATACCTTTGTCAATACCAGTTGTTTGTTCACTTGATCCCCTTTCTCAATTCAACCTGAACAAGACAAAAACAAACCACTTGGGACAAACAAATTAGAGATTGACATTTACACCAGCAAAGGTTTGAACCAACAGGCATGTGTGTTAGATTCTCTACTGTCAATCAGTGTTCTGCAATAGCATTCTCATAAGGTAAGAAAGGCAGATTTGAATTCATATAGCACCTTTAACAAACAGCATTGAATCATTGTGCAGGAGAAGGCCATTTGTGTCATCTTGCCTTTGCTCTTCTTCTGGGGGAGTTGCCCCAGAGTGCTGTTCCTTTGCTATTTCTGAAACTTCCTGGAAGATTCTCCTTTTGTAGAATACAAGCACCTATGTTGCCATTGTGGATCTCTTGAAATGTAGTCACTATTGAACTGCAGGAAACAAGGCAAACAATTTGATAGCACAAAATCTCGGCAGTAGCTATATAGTGATCACCCGATAAGCTCCAGTTAACTTTTGAAAGAGAGGCATATATTATTTTGGACCCTGGTGACAACTCTCCTGCGTTTCATGAAAATGGTGTAATGGATCTTGTGTCCACCTGAGAAAGTGAAGTTTAACATAGGTTTAACAATGTATACAAATCACAGCACTTCGAACAGTGCAGCAACCCGTCTGTACTGCATTGAATGTGCTCGCCTTTAGGCTGTGGGCCGAGGAGCTTTATTCCAGTGTTTCGTGACCCAAGTCACCAAACTACATGAAATTTTCACATATTGTGTAAAAAAATCATATTGTGTAAAAAAATCACCCCTGAAACTCGTCATGAACAAGACTTGCACATTTTCATTAAATTAGAGAAAAAACGGAAAAATTTTGGGTATTTTTAGTCCAATCAAAGCACGTTTAACATTGAGTTGTATGCCAGTTGGCCAATCACGCGCTTTGTTTCAGGCTAGCTAGGCAGGGAGCACTGAGAGGGCTTCACAGATGCCTGTTTTACTGGAGATTCCGATGAAGATTTTTTCTAGTTCTGTGGAACATGTCGTGGAAACTTGCAGCAGGGTAATTGAATTTAGTGAGAAAAGCATGAAGAAGTCTGAAGAATGTGCAGCTATGTGGAATAAAGTCTTGAAAGCAATGTTCCTGCCTGAGGTGCTGCTGTCAAATTTTGTGAATCAACTGGAACTGAAAAGGTAAGATCTAAAGTCTGAATTTATGAAAATTAATCTGTATGCACTTTAATTAATTTAATTGCACCTTTATAATGTGAAAAAAATGAGATTTGGAGGCTATTCATTCACTCATTCATACATTCACCTGTTGCTAGCTGCCTCCGCCTTCAGTCCAGGCCCTCTCGCCGGGAACGGTGGAACCCCGACGCCGAACCCCGACGGAGAACATCCTCAATGGCCCGACATCCTCCAGATCAGCCACCTCCCACCGGAGTCCGCAGGCCGAGCCGGGTGGAGTCGCAGGACTCCGCGATGTTGGTCAGTGCCGCCCGCGTTGGGAGTTCCGGAGTGCTGGGCCTGCTGCACCGACAGCGCGCAGCTGTGGTTCGCGGAGCTCCCAACACGGGCGGCGCTGACCAACATAACGGAGTCCGGATGATCTGGAGGTCCGGGCCGCTGAGGATGTTCTCCGTCGGGGTTCGGCGTCAGGGTTCCACCGTTCCCGGCGAGAGGGCCTGAGCATCGGGCCGCCCGTGGCGGAGACTGCGGGTGCTCGGGAGGCCCCGACTACGGGTGAACATCTGGGAAGATCGGCGGGGAGGCTGGCTGGACTATGGTACCTTCCTTAACTTTGGTGCCGCTGTGGGATTATGTTGTGTGTGAACTTCTGTGTTTGTGCTTTAAAGAAAAATATGTTTATTTATTTTTTATTTATTTTTATGTTACTTGACTGTAAGTAAAATCCATTTCGTTGTCTATAAAATGAGATAATGACAATAAATTGAATACAACAACAACAATTCACTCACTCACTCGTTCATTCACTCATTCATTCATGAAGTACATGAACTACATATATATATATATAGTATATATAGGTATAATCATATATAGTTTAAATGGACTGCAACACGGAAATAGGCTGCCCATGGTGTAATATGGGCGTAGGCCACTAGATGGCGCTTACTTTCCCGATCTTATTTTCTAATTAGTTTAATTAATTAATATGCAGCTTTTGGCAATGACGAGTTATGACTTCCTTCTCAATTATATTTCATCTAAATCTGTGGAAAATTTCATGTAGTTTGGTGACTTGGGTCTTGGGACTTTGATGCTCGGCCCACAGCCTACTTGACTTATTCTAAAGTCCTTGGAGTCAACTGATTCCATCTGGAGCCATCTGATTCCAAGTTGCTGACAACCACGTCACATAGAACATAGAACAGTACAGCACAAGAACAGGCCCTTCGGCCACAATGTCTGTGATGTCAAGACCATCAAAAGAACGGCACAGTAGTGCAGCGGTAGAGTTGCTGCCTTACAACGGCAGAGATCCGGGTTCGATCTTGACTACAGGTGCTGCCTGTACAGAGTTTTTACATCCTCCCTGTGACTGCGTGGGTTTTCTCCGGGTGCTCTGCTTTCCTCCCACATTCCAGAGACATGCACATTTGTAGGTTAATTGCTTCTGTAAATTTTCCCGTGTGTACAATAGAACTAGCATATGGGGAATCGCTGGGCTGTGCGAACTTGGTGGGCTGAAGGGCCTCTTTCCACACTGTACCACTAAATCAAACCAAACTCCACCATCTCTTAGCATGCGCCTATTCCCTCCATTCCCTGCATATCAATATACCTATCTAAAAGTATTTTATGTGCCACTACCAGCCTCAACTACCACCCCGTCAACAGTTCCAGGCACTCACCACGCACTGTGTAAAGAACTTTCTCCGCACTCCTTTATATCTTGCCACTCTCCCCTTATACCTATGCCCTTTAGTATTTGATTTTTCCATCTTAGATAAATGTTCTGAATGTCATCCCTATTTACGCCTCTCATAATTTTATCTATTATGATCTTCACTATATCATATGAAAAAAGTAAATGCTGGGAAAAGACTGATAGAAATAAAACAACCCTGTTGGATGAGGTGTTCACTTTATTAAGATCAACTTTTAACAATTTAATTCCTTGCTTTCCTTTTATCTTTTCTGTCCCGTAGAACCCTGCAAAATCAGTGTTTCTCCCATTTGCCTGCACATCTCCAATTTCTTTTGATTCCATTTTTATTTCTACCTGTCTCGATCGAGATCAGTGGAAATCACAGTGACCTATTTCTTGTTCTGTCTCACTTCCACTTGTCCTCTCTCACAGTCACTCTCTTTATCTTTCTCAGTTTCTCTCCCTCTCTCTTTTTTTCCTTTCCAAGGACTTTATTCAGCAATTGCATATAACAGCGTACAAACGCACATAAACGTTTAATGGTTACAATACATCAAGCAGTCATTATAATACAATGGTGCAATCAATATTAACAATGCTCTCGACCCCCCGGAGCGACCAGCGTTCACGGGAAAGCCTCCAGAGTCCCCGTGGACACCGCGTGTTCCCACTCCAGGGACACGCGAGCAGGGACATAGTTCCGGAAGAGGCAGAGGCAGCCGACTGTTGTGACCATCGACCGCCCGCTGCCTGGACCCACAAATGGCCATCTTAGCCAGACCCAGGAGCAAACCGACATGGAGATCCCACCCCCCACCGATCAGCCCTCCCCACTCCCTGCCTTGTGCCCAAACACCAGGATCATGGGACTAAAATGCAACCAGAACTTGAGGAGCAGCCCCTTCAGATATTGGTACAGGGGCAGCAACCTCTCACACTCCATATATGCGTGGAACACGGTCTCTACCTCGCCGCAGAAAATACAGGCGGCCGGTGAGCCCGTCAACCGACTCAAAAGTTTATTACATGCCACGGCTCTGTGCAACACTCTCCACCCCAGGTCCTCAACATAAACGGGGACGACTCCCTTGTAGAGAGACCTCCACTGCCTTCAGGTGATAACACGGACCGCCATGGCGTGTCCGGACGAAGACGAAGGCAAGGAGGTGCAGAACGTGCAGGAGTATTCTGTACAGAATCCCGGAGCCTGGGCCCAATGAGCATTCCCGGCAGAACGGGGGTAAGCTCAGATAGAACCACTCCAAGCACACGCCTCTCCTCAACACCCACCATGACAGGGTGAGGACCGGCCACTCTCGCAGCCACAACCCCCCCGAGGAGCAACACGATGGCTGAAGGCGACCAAATTCCTCACTCTCAACACATCGCGATAGAAATTAGGCAGACCCCGTATGGCGGGGCGACTGATGCCCGCCTCCGGGAGCCGCAAACCCCCCCTTAAAACAGCTATGGCAGAAAAAAATACGTGGCCAAAGTGTGCCATCGAGGGTGGGTACCTCCGCAGAGTCCTGAGACGGAGAGGCGCCACCTAGGTACGCACGCATACCAAGGACTGGCCACCCTCCTCAGGACCGCTGCGGAAACCCAGTGCTTCCTATCTCCCCAAAAGAAATCCACCAGCTTCTTCTGTATTGTATTTG
>CM075977.1:34641557-34733032 GCA_038087875.1 Malacoraja senta | reverse complement strand
GATCTTTGTTTTCAAATTCTCCACAGCCTGCCCCTCTCTATCTCTGTAACATTGCTGCCCCGGTACTTGTATTTTTCCGGTTTTGTCCTTGTGCTCACCTCCAAACTGAATCGCCCCATAATTGCCTTCAGCTATCAAGCACCTAAACCCTGTAATTCCCTCCCTAAATCTCGTGGCATTACTGATGCTGTCTTGTTACTACCTCATGTTGCTTGGTGTTAGAGTTTGATCCACGACCTTCCTGAGAAGTGCCATAAATGGTTTACCTCTGTTACAAGTGCTATATAACTACAGCTAATTATAGTGGTGTAATCACTAGTCTAGTGGATAAATCCCCTCTTATTTAAAGTTACACAGCTCTCCTGGGATTTGAACAATTTTGGTAATAGTCTGATGGTTTCTCAGGAGGGTATTTGGTATAATATTGGGATTCCTAGCCAGGCAGGATATCGAGGTTTATTCCTCAACAGGGAAAAGCCATTAGTATTTCAAAATTTAGTGAGCAGCATAATGACGCTGATAGTATGGATAGAAAATTGGCTTCATGGAAGGAAGCAGAGTGTGATGATGGAAGGGTGCTTCACAGACTGGAGGCCTGTGACTAGTGGGTAGACAAAAATGCTGGAGAAACTCAGCGAGTGAGACAGCATCTATGGAGCGAAGGAAATAGTCAAAGTTTCGGGTCAAAACCCTTCTTCAGACTGATTTGAGGGTGGGGGGGGGGGGGGGGCGGGAAGAAGAAAGGAAGAGGTGGAGCCAGAGGGCTGAGGGAGAGCTGAGAAGGTGAGGAGAAAGTAGGGACTACCTTAAAATAGAGAAGTCAATGTTCATACCGCTGGGGTGCAAACTGCCCAAGCGAAATATAAGGTGCTGCTCCTCCAATTTACGGTGGTCCTCACTCTGGCCATGGAGGAAGCCCAGGACAGAAAGGTCAGATTCGGAATGGGAGGGGGAGTTGAAGTGCTGAGCCACCGGGAGAT
Source organism: Malacoraja senta (assembly GCA_038087875.1). Taxonomy (NCBI): domain Eukaryota; kingdom Metazoa; phylum Chordata; class Chondrichthyes; order Rajiformes; family Rajidae; genus Malacoraja; species Malacoraja senta. Next base: position 34,732,052 of record CM075977.1, on the reverse strand, counting down.
CAGGTTGGTTATTGCGAACCGAGCGGAGATGTTTGGCGAAGCGATCGCCAAGCCTACGCTTGGTCTCACCGATGTAGAGCAGCTGACATCTAGAGCAGCGGATGCAATAGATGAGGTTGGAGGAGGTGCAGATAAACCTCTGCCGCACCTGGAAAGACTGCTTGGGTCCTTGAATGGAGTCAAGGGGGGAGGTAAAGCGACAAGTGTAGCATTTCTTGTGGTTGCAAGGGAAAGTGCCCGGAGAGGGGGTGGTTCGGGTGGGAAGTGAAGAATTAACCAGGGCGTTCCGGAGGGAGCAGTCTCTGCGGAAAGCAGACAGGGGAGAAGATGGGAAAATGTGGCAAGTGGTGGGATCACGTTGGAGGTGGCGAAAATGACGGAGGATTATTTGTCGTATGTGACAGCTGGCAGGGCGGAAGGTGAGGACAAGGGGGACTCGGCCCTTGTTGCGAGTGGGGGGATGGGGAGTGAGAGCAGAGTCATGGGGTATAGAAGAGACCCTGGTGAGAGCCTCATCTATAGTAGAAGAGGGGAACCCCCGTTCCCTGAAGAATGAGGACATCTCCGATGCCCTGGAGTGGAACACCTCATCCTGGATCTAGATGCGGCGTAGACGGAGGAATTGGGAGTAGGGGATAGAAACCTTACAGGAAGCAAGGTGGGAAGAAGTATAGTCCAGATAGCCATGAGATTCCCCCCCCCCCCCCCCCCCCCCCTCAGCCTATGACTAGTGGTGTGTCTCAGGGTTTGGTTCTGGGCCCGTTACTGTTTGTCATCTATATCAATGATTTGGATGAGAACATACATGGCAAGATTAGCAAGTTTGCTAAAAGTGAAGATGGTTTTGATAAATTGCAGCGGGATCTTGATCGATTGACCAGGTGGATTGAGGAATAGTTGATGGAACTTAATACAGAGAAATGTGAGGACTTGCATTTTAGGAAGTCTAACATGGGCAGGACCTACACAGTGAATGGTGGGGCTTTATGGAGCGTTGTTGAGCAGAGGGATCTAGGAGTGCAGGTGCATGGTTCCTTGAAGGTAGAGTCGCAGGTTGATTAGGTGGTCAAAAAGGCTTTTGGCACATTGGCCTTCATCAGTCAGTATTGAGTATGGAAGTTGGGAGTTCATGTTGTTGTCAAGCTGGAATGGGGACTGAGATGATTTACGAGGATGTTGCCAGGATTTGAGGGTGTGAGCTATAGGGAGGGGTTGAGCAGGCTGGGTCTCTATTCTTTCGATCGCAGGAGGATGAGTTGTGATCTTAATGAGTTGTATAAAATCATGAGAGGAACAGATCGGGTAGATGCACAGAGTCTCTTGCCCAGAGAAGATGAATTGAGGACCAGAGGACATTGGTTTAAGGTGAAGGGGAAAAGATTTAATAGGAATCTGAGGGCTAACTTCTTCACACAAAGGGTGGTGGTTATGGAACAAGCTTCCAATGGAGGTAGTTGAGGCTGGGACTATCCCAACGTTTAAGAAACAGTTAGACAGGTACATGGATAGAACTGATTTAGAGGGATATGGTCCAAACGTGGGCAGGTGGGTCTTGTGTAGCTGATGTGGGCAAGTTGGGCTGAAGGGCCTGCTTCCACGCTGTCACTCTATGACTAGTAGAGCTCAGGAAACCCAGATTCAACCATGAACTCCATTTCCACGTTCTCCCTTTGACTGTGTGGGTTTCCCCTGCATGCTCCAGTCTTCCACATCCCCAAAACGGGTGGGTTGATAGGTTAATTGATTGCTGTAAATTGCCCCTAGACTGTGGATGAGTGGTAGAATCTAGAGGGAGTTGATGAGAAGGTGAGGAAAATAAAATGGAATGAATGTGAAATTAATATAAATGGGTGATTGAGAGTTGGTGCAGACTTGATGGTTTGAAGTGTAATTTTCCATGCAGTATGACTCCATGATGTATGGGTTGTTTGGTTAATTGACCATTGTAAATTGCCCCCAAATTGTAGGAGTGTAGATGAGGGGTAGAATTGGTGATGGGGGGGGGGGGGATTTGGGGGTTGGAGAGAATACAATGGGTGAAAATAAATGGGTGCTTGATGGTCAGTGTGTACACGGTGGGCTGAAGAGCCTGCTTCCAAGCTGTATATTTCATGCTTTTAATTTCCTTTTATACTGGACAGTGCAGAGACGGGTTTGGACATTTTTCATATGTTAAATATAATCACGAGGAATGCATGTGCTCCTTGACTTGTACATCAATCAGATTTGAATATTGAGCAATCAAGTAATTCTTTCTTTGGAATGGGTTTGCCAAAATAATTTGTTTCCTCGCCAACCGCCAATCCGTATCGCACTGAGACAACTACAGTTCTAACAGCTCTGTTTAATCATTTCTCACACATTTTGGTGGAGGTGGAAAATATTTTGAGCATAGTCCTCATTTGATTTTCAGTAATTCAACCATAATCCTTTCTGTAAAAGAAAGCAATGCAGCGCAGCTATGATTCTCTTCTGTTGACAACCATGCAATGATGCTTCATTTTGAAGTTCACAGCTGTTGCATGGAAATTAATTTTAGTGTTGAATTTACATGAAAAAAAATCAGTATCCTGTTGAAATATCTCGCCACTTGAATGCCCATTATAAAATTTCCTGATAGATATTCGCAGCCTGTTCATGTTGGAGCCTACTCAGATATACCTTCATGTCAATTTAACTTGAACTTTTAACTAAACTGAATATTTATTTCTTAAATCCTAAAAATAACTAAATCCTGACAAATCTCTCCAAACTCCAATGGTATTCTTGACCTACATGGTGATTTCCTGCTTACCCATTCCATAATGTTATACATTTTCAGTACTTAAACCAGGCAAGTAATGCAATCAGAGTTACACCTGAAAATGAGGACATCATTATTTGCTGAGGAATTCATTGTGAGAGTGGTGCAGAATATTAGACTCCAGCCAACTATGGGAGAATAAAAAAAGTGTAAAGGGATGGCTGATGGTTGGCATTGACTACTCCGTGGACTGACAGGCACGTTTCCATGGTATATTTCTCCATGACTAAATAGAAGATCATGCGTTTTGTGGTTGGACTTCACCTGAAGGACTGTAGCTATTCAAAAAGGTGGCTCACCACTAAGGGATGGGTAATAAATGGTGCCCTTGCTAGCAATGTCCAGATCCTGCAGAAAAGATATAAGAAAAGCCCTTGTGTTAAAGAAGGAACTGCAGATGCTGGAAAATCGAAGGTACACAAAAATGCTGGAGAAACTCAGCGGGTGCAGCAGCATCTATGGAGCGAAGGAAATAGGCAACGTTTCGGGCCTGAAGAAGGGTTTCGGCCCGAAACGTTGCCTATTTCCTTCGCTCCACAGATGCTGCTGCACCCGCTGAGTTTCTCCAGCATGTTTGTGTACCTAAGAAAAGCCCTTGTCCCCTTCTCTGGGACTATTGGTGTGATTGTTAGTAGCAAAGATCGATGTACTCTCAGACCCATTACATGCAATCAGAAATCCTATAGCTTTGTTCTTGGCAAGTAGGATTTCATAGAGTAGATACAAACTATTCCTCTGAAAATATACACTTTTATATATTTAAAGAAGATTCCGGTTAAATATCCGTGTTGTGATTAAAATTGCATGGTTATTCTCATGACATTATCTTATTTTCATGGCATTATGTTATTATCACAGCATTATTACTGACATGTTTGTTACAAGATCAAATTCCACCAAACCCATTAGAGGCAGTGCTTCACACCAAGGAAGCTTATTTGCCAGATACTTTTACTCTGCAGAGCACAACGTTGTTGTATGGAACAGTAGTCCATGCGCCTTTCCTGGGGAGCAATCCTACTTGTTCCATTCCCCCTCATTCCCCCTCAATGACATCATTGCAGCCTACAATATATTCTCTAACACATACCATCAACTCCCCCTTTTTTTGCTATTAATATACTCTGTGACAATTTACAATGGTCAGTAACCCCACCAAACATGTCTTTGGTATGTAGGAAGAAAGCAGAGCACCCGACGAATCCTACACAGCAGTGGAGAGAAAGTGTAAATTCTTCATGGATAGCAGACAAAATATGTGGGAAAGAACTGCAGGTGCCGATTTAAATTGAAAATGGACACAAAATGCTGGAGTAACTCAGCGGGACAGGCAGCATCTCTGGAGATTGCCTGTCCCACTGAGTTACTCCAGCATTTTGTGTCTATGCTCACAGTTGGCACCTGAGGGCAGGATCGAACGCCTGGTGGTGTGTGTGAGCAAGGAAAGTCTTTCAACAGATAAAGAGAAAGGGCAAAAATTTAAGGAGATCCTAAAAGCAAAGGCTTCCACTTACTGCTGTGCATTAGTTCCTCAATATTGCCGAGCAATGAGAATGTGGACTTCTTGGGTCAGGTTGTGACATTCACCTTCTTAAGGGCAGTTAGGGACGGCCAATTAATGCTGACCTTTCAGTGGCACACACACCCATAACAATTGAGCTTCTTGTTAACTACAGCGCATTTAGAAACTTGACCATATTATTGCAGGCCCTACGGGGGGGAGATGTCTCCCCTAGCTGAGGAGTCCAGCGTCAGATGTCACAGTCTCAGAATAAAGGATGGGTCATTTGGGACTGAGATTGGAAACGTTTCCTCACATGGTGATTCCATGGAATTCTCCAATCTAGAATGCTGTAGGAGCTCAGCCATCGAGTTCATTAACGGGGATCACATGATGTCTAGATGTTAAGGGAATCAAGGGATATGGGAATAATGCAGGGAAATGACTGTGAGCTAGAAGATCAGTGAAAATTATTCAAATTCTAGTATTCAGCCATGGTCTTCACAACTGCACCAGTATGGCGTTGTGCTTTTCTTCCTAATAATGTTTTTGCACGAATGTCTTGTTTTTATACCATCTTATTTTTAAAAGTTATGTACAATTTGTCTTTGTGTATTCGCCAGTCCATATGCCTGTGATGCTGCTGCAAGCAAGATTTTTATTTCTACCTGTGCCTCACCATACACCATATACAATGCATATGCCAATAAACTTGAACAATTAGCAGAGCTGACTCAAATGTCTCTGCTCCCAGTTCTTACTTTATGTTAAAAGTTGGAATTTTTAATCATCAAGGATACATACAGTCGACTTTCCACTAAATCTTTGCAATAATAACATGAAGTCATAAAGATCACATTTTAAATAGTTCATATGCAATATCAAATTTAAAGTACTAGTTCTTTATTCGGACTAATAATGGAACATTACTTTATAAAGGCGACATAAATGACCTGCATTTATAATGAAAGAACAATTTGGGGCAGAATAAAATTCTTCTTGAAATAATTCAGCAAGAAAACTGCTCTCCTTGGTTCTTCTGAGTGGCATTTTAGCGTAACCGTTTCACTGCTATTACTTTATTCAGGGCTAAGATCCCCCAAAGTTCTTCACAGAAGCACCATCAGACAAGTTTGAAGAATGCACACCAGGACTCGTGACCAAAAGATTGCTGAGTGATGAGTTTTAAGGAGCAGCCTAAATAAAGAAGCAAGGGAAAGTTGCTGAGGGAAGGATTTTCAAAGTTTAAAAGGCCTGTCTCACGAGTCTGCGGTCATTGGCGGTGATACAGGAAGTATCTACCGCTCGTGGACCGCCAGAGACCGCGGGTTCGGTCAAACGCACACCGCCGAGGCCGTGCGCCGTTGATCTCAACACCGCACGGTGCTCACAAAAAGTCAGCAATGTTTAAAAATAATTTCTTACCCCACAGCCGCCGCCAGTGAGGCACGAGTGCGGCACGGTCACCGCCACAGCCGCCGCCAGTGCGGCACGAGCGCCGTGAGTCGAACACTCACCGCCACAGCCTCCGCCAGTGAGGCACGTGTGCGGCATGGGCGCCGCCACAGCGCCGCAATCAGCACTACCGCCGCCACAGCCCCGCTTGTCTTTTAGAAAGCAAATTTCTATAACACCGCAAGCTCGTGGGACCGGCCGTACTGAGATCACTCGGCCCCCGCGTAGCATCTGTGCGGCGCTCCCGCGGCATAGGCTCGGCGCTCTCGCGGTTGACGTGCGGTCCCCTCTTCCGGCGACGCCGCGCTTCACCGCCAATGACCACAACACCGTGAGACAGAGCCTTAAGGAACATCCTAAAAGAAAAAGCAAGGGAAAGTTGCTGAGGGAAGGATTTTCAAAATAGGAGCAGCAGCAGGGCACCAAGTCCCTCACCATTCAATATGACCCTATCTGAGCTATGCTGGCCGCACCTCCTCTCTGCTAGTTGCACCTTTCAAATATTTATCCATCTCCACCTTATCTAACAATCAGGCCTCCTTCACCCTCGGGCAGAATATTCAGAGATTCACTATCCTCTGAGAGAATAATTTTTTATGCACTTCAGTGTTAAATGACCTACCCCTGGTATTGATTGTAGCTAAGTTTTCAAAGGTTTCAAAGGTCAGTTTATTGTCACATGTACCAATTAAGGTATAGTGAAACTCGAACAGGTTATGAATCTCACTCCAGAAAATATCTCAACATCTACCTGGTCAAGCCCCCTTGGGATCTTATATCTTTGAGCAAAGTCATCCCTTATTCTTCTGAAGACACCCTTTATTCTTTGACCTGCCACCCGTGATGGAATATTAGATTTTAGTGATGTGCAGAAGATCAGAATGGGAGAAAAATGTCCTTGGACATCCAAAGGACTAGAGGAGTTGTAGAGACAAAATAAAAGTTTTTCTAATGAAAATAACAACATGAATATATCCCATCAAAAATAATTAAACCTCTCATAGTTTGTGATGTGGATTGAAATATTGTAGAGTAATTTGCTTATATTTTGTTGTTGTTGTTTTGCTTGCATCCAGTTCATCTGCACATTTTCAATTCATTATATTATAAAATGTTTGGCAAGCAGTGTTATATTATTAATATACACAAAAAGCTGGAGTAACTCAGCGGGAACCAAGAAGTCTGAAAAAGGGTCTCGACCCGAAACGTCACCTATTCCTTTTCTCCAGAGATGCTGCCTGTCCCGCTGAGTTGTTCCAGCTTTTTGTGTCTATCTTCGGTTTAAACCAGCATCTGCATTTCCTTCCTACACCTTATATTATTTATATGCTGAGCATCCTTACCCATGAAATGGACTAGTAGAGTCTTACTCCAATGTTAAGTCCCTCATGAATATGGGAACCAGTAAAGGCCACTCAAACCTCTTCAAGCCTTTATTTTTCTGCCATTGGGTGATATCATAGCTGATTGGGGCTCTATATCTATTCAAGAATTATGAGTGTGTTCATATCTGGCAAAGCACAGAGTATAAAATAGAAACTTTTGTGCCTACCATTGGCAGATTGGATGAGCAATTCCTGTTTTAACCCTCTGGATATGGGTATAGTATGTGGACCATAGAGACAATTTAGAGATACAGCATGGAAACAGGCCCTTCGGACGACCAAGTCCACGGAAACCAACTAGTTGGATAACACTAGTTCTATGTTATCCCACTTTCTCATCCACTCAAAAGCATCAGAGGCAATTTTACATAATAACCTACAAACCCGCACATTTTTTAGGGTGTGGGAGGAAACCAGAGCACCTGGAGGAAACGTGCAAATTCCGCACAGAGAGCACGCGAGTTCAAGATCGAACCCAGCTCTCTGCCGCTCGGAGGCAGTGGCTCCACCAGTGACGCCACTGTAGATAGAGATGTTTTGTTGTCATGGATACAGTGAGTTCAATGGTAATGTTATGGTCGGTAGAACCTTAGCAGTATGCAATGCAATGTGTGCGTGCTGATGTCATCTGTAATTCCTCTAGCCCTATTGATGTTCAATGTATGTTGTTGATCATTTAATGCATCTATCATTTTATGTGTAGGAAGGAACTGCAGATGCTGGTTTACCCCGAAGATAGACACAAAATGCTGGAGTAATTCAGCGGGACAGGCAGCATCTCAGGATAGAAGGAATTGGTGATGTTTCGTGTCAAGACCCTTCTTCAGATTGAAAGTCGGGGAGAGGGAAACACAGAGATAAGGAAGTATAAGATGTGAGAATGAGACATCAAAGGGGATGAAGATCAAGTAATATGTAGAATAGTTCATTGTCAGCAAGGAGAAGGTGACAACAAAGCAAACAGAGGTAAAACGTAATCGGGGACAGTCAGATTGGTCGGAGAACCGGGAAGCGGGAGGGATGGAGAGAGAGGGAAAGCAAAGGTTACTTGAAGGTAGAGAAGTCAATGGGGTGGGATGTAAGCTGCCCAAGCGAAATATGAGGTGCTGTTCTTTAATGGTTGATTTGCTGTCATTGAGAAATCTACCTTTAGCAATCACACTATCTTTCCACTCACACTTTCAAATATTTCAGCCATTTGTCCCACATTTAATATTTAATTGTTAAAAGTCAGAAGTTCATTAAGAGGTGTGAATAGTCTTCCTGATTTCAATTGCTTCTCCTATGCCAGGGCGGTGAGGCATTCGGTCGTGCCCAATCAAAGTCTCCTTAAGGCTTTTAGATTTTGAATTCCTCACATAACACCTTGTCAGCCAGTTCCGAAAATTGCACCGAGAATCCAGTTATCCAAATAGGTCTTTTAATTATATTATTCATGATGCAAGCAAATACCCAGTAGAGGTGAAAACAATTCAGTAGAGAGGAAAACTGTGCTTCAGTGGAGATTAAAACAGTGCTTTGGCGGATGGGAAAACAGTGCTTCGGTAGAGGGGGAAACAGTGTTTCAGTGAAGGGAAAAACTGCTGCAGTGAAGGGGAAAACAGCATTAGTGGAGAGAAAACTGCTTCAGTGGAGATTAAACAAGTTCAGTGGAGGGAACAACAATTCTTCAGTAGAGGTGTAAATAGTGCACAGTGGAGGGGAAAACTGCACAGTGGAGGGGTAAACTGCTTCGATAGAAAGGAAAACAGGGCTTCGTTGGAGGAAAAACAGTCCATCAGTGGAGAGGAAAACAGAGTTGTTCTGAAATGTGAACTTTGCCTCTTTCTTCACAGTGCTTTGATCTGCTGAGTTCAGCTTTTCTTTGTTGTTTTTAGTTTATAGCAAGTACAGTTTTTGTTTATTGGGAGATATAGAAACCTGTGAGGTTATACCCTCCAAGTGAAGATGAAAGGGGGAGATGGGAGGAATGCAATTTCTGATGAAAACAAATGAATCAGCAAAATTCATCCCCTATGCCAAATGTCAATAGTTTTGGTCTACTCGATGAAAGGCCTAGTCCCTTTTAAATATTAAATTGCTGAAAACAAGTTTCAATGCAGAATCAGGAAGATGATGAATGGTTACTGTAATATAATGGTAAATAATTTAAGTCTCAATTGACCAATCTTGGCCTGTCTTTGTTACTTGGGTATTCAATGAAACTGGACGCATGCCTGTGTTCATGCTCCACAGAAACCTGCTCCCACTTATCTTGCCTAAACCTATCAGCATATCCTACTGTTCATTTCTCTCTCATGTTGTTTCCTCTTGACTGTGTTTGTGCTAATCTCTTTAACTATTTTGTGTGGGAGTGAGTTCCACATTCTCTGGGCAGAGCAGTCTGTTCTGAATTCCCTATTGGATTTCTTTGTGATTGTTTCATATTCATGCCCCCCACCCCCTTCTATAGTACATGGTTAGAATTTATTTCCATTGCTGTTCCTTTGTATTTTAAACCAAGTTATTTATTTATTACAACAGAGGAGGAAGCCAATAAGTCCGGTCGGTCCACGCAGTTCACTGTACAGAACAACCCCATCAGTCCCATTCTTGCTGCAACTTTCTTTCCGACACACAACCCATCAACTTTCCATTGATTTTTTACAAGAAGCTTTAGTTAAGATGAGACACAAAATGCTGGAGTAATTCAGAGGGTCAGGCATCATCTCTGGAGGAAAAGATTAGGAGATGTTTTGGGTCAGAACTGATTTCAAACTGATTATACCGAAGATCGGCACAAAATGCTGGAGTAACTCAGAGTAGACAAAATATGCTGGAGAAACTCAGCATGTGAGGTAGCATCAAAGGAGGAAAGGAGTAGGTGACGTTTCGGGTCAAGTCCCTTCTTCAGACTGGCGAGTCAGTCGGTAACTCAGAGGGTCAGGCTGCATCTCTGGAGAAAAATAATAGGTGCGTTTCGGGTCGGAATCCTTTTTCAGACTGATTATACTGAAGATAGACACAAAAATGCTGGAGTAACTCAGAGGGTCAGGCAGCATCTCTGGAGAAAAAGAATAGGTGACTTTTTGGGTCGGAACCCTCCTTCAGACCAGTATAAACGGCATCTGCAATTCTTTACTACACATTTAGTTAAGATTAATTTTATTTAGTTTATTATTGTCACCTGTACTGAGGTACAGTGAAAAGCTTGTTTGTTGTAGATGGTTTATGCATGCAACCAATAATATAGCTACCTCAGTACCACTAACCACGCCTTAGTTATCAAGTATAATAACTCTCTCTCTCTCTGGTCCGCCCCTTTGGTTCCAGCACGGTGATAGACTGGGTGCAGTAAGTGCTGGAACATGTCTAACCTGGCTGATCATTAAACATTAAGTAAAGCTACAAGTGGGTCAGACTTAACTTCTTTACATGGTGTCAGCAAGTTAAACGCGTGCCTCCTGTTTATCGGGTTTTATTTCTTTGAAAGTGTTGCTTTATCGGAGATTTTGTATCGCTTTGCCACTATGGCATCTTCGTGCCGTAAACCCTCGCCCCTGGTCTTTGATGCCGACATAGCGGAGCGCTGGGCGACTTTTGAGATGGATTTCACACACTACATGAATATTGTTCATTGCAACGATCCCGATGCCGTCAAAGCTTCTCTTCTGCTGAACCTTGCTGGTCCTGATGCCATGAGGAGAGCACTAGCCTTCGCCTATAATCCTGCGGTACTGGATGAAAATGATCAGGTTCAAGTACCTGCTGAGTCTGCCAATGATCCAGTATGTCTTTTGAGAAAGTTTGCCGAGATTTGTGACTTGCCCTCTAACCGCATTTTAGAGCGAGCTAAGTTTTTTACGAGGAAGCAACAGCCTGATGAACCAGTTGAATGTTTTATTGCGGATCTGCGTTATCTCGCTCAGAGGTGCCGATTTGAAAATATGACTGACCAGCTTACTAGGGACATTCTAGTGACAGGTATGCAGGATCAGAAACTGCGATCGGAGCTATTGAGAAAGCCAGATCTTACTCTGACCGATGCAATGCACGCATGCAGGTTGTCTGAAGTCGTTGACCCGATGTTCGGACAGCAGGGGTCTGATAGTCGTTCGGTCAATTTAACTGGTTTCAACAGGCCGCGTCCCAAAATGGACCACAGTAGACCTGCGCCGCGGGCAAGCTATGTCCCCGGCGGGCATGTCGTTAAAAGGTGCCCTAATTGTAATTATGTGCATTCGATGCAGTCGCAGTGCCCGGCTTACGGAAAATCCTGCAATTTCTGCAAGAAATTAAATCATTTCTAGGCGGTCTGCCGCTCCCGTGGGAAATTTCCACCAGCATCTAGACAAGTATTAAACAACTTGGTACAAGTCGATAGCGAGTTTGGTTCCCAGTCCTCTCTCGACACTGCCCACGACTCTGAGCCAATTAGTTCTCAAGGAGATGCTAGTGTGTTCACACTCCTACACGCACCTGCTCGACTCCCTGATCCATCGGTCCTCGTTACTGTCAACAACTGTTCTTTCTCAGCTAAGCTCGACACGGGGGCAAAGGTCAATGCTATGTCAACAAGCCTGTTCAGAAAGATTAGGCATAATGAGCTACTGACTGCAGACTGTTCTACTCTACATGCTTATGGGGGCGAGGTGCTGAAACCAGTGGGAAAGGCCACTCTTAATTGTGTGCTGAAGAAATCATCGCGGACTCTCATGTTCTATGTTCTCGACTCTGATTGTGTGACTCTGTTGGGCAACCAGGCGTGCCAGGACCTGGGACTAGTGTCCTTCGACCGTACTGTCCATGAAGTGCAGGTGCTGCTGGATCCGATATCTGAGTACCCGGACCTGTTCGATGATGAGCTGGGCAAGCTGCCTTTCGTCTACAAGATCGCCACCGACCCGAAGGCGGTGCCTGTGGTCCGTGCACCACACAGAGTATCCCTCGCCATGAAGGATAAAGTTGAATCGATGCTGAAGAGCATGGTCACAATGGGAATGCTGGAAGCAGTTAGCGAGCCAACCGAGTGGGACTCCACCATGGTTGCCACCCTGAAAAAGGACAAGAACGAGATACGGGTGTGCATTAATCCGAAGGACCTGAACCTCGCGATCAGGCGACCACACTACCCCATGAGAACCGTGGAAGATGTTACAGCTCAAGTCGGCCAGGCCACGGTCTTCTCTGTCCTTGATGCCAAGAGTTCCTTCTGGCAAATACCACTGGACAAACGCTCCTCCGACCTGACAACGTTTGCCACTCCTTATGGCAGATTCAAGTTCCTACGGATGCCATTTGGCATTAACTCTGCTAGCGAGGTGTTTCAGCTGTCCATGGAACAGCTGTTCGCCGGCATGCCGTGCGCCATCATCGTGGATGACATCCTAGTCTACGGGAAGAATGCCGCCGAACATGACAAGAACCTCCGCCGGGTCCTGGACCGGGCCCGGCAGATCAATTTAAAACTAAACAAAAAAAAGTGCCGATTACGCGTCTCTGAAGTGCCTTATGTCGGGCACATCTTCACTTCTAATGGACTAAAGCCTGACCCGCAAAAGACTAATGCGATCTCCGAGATGCCAACCCCAATCGACGTCCCCAGTCTGCAACAATTCCTGTGCATGGTCAATTACCTCGGGAAGTTTATACCTAATCTCAGTGAGCTCAGCTCATCCCTGAGGCAGCTAACTAAAAAAGACACTGCCTGGTCCTGGTTCCCACAACACCAGCAGGCTTTCGAATTTCTGAAGTCTCAGCTAACCAGCACCCCGACACTTAAATTCTTCGACCTGCGCCGTCCCATTGTTGTTACCTGTGATGCCTCTCGTTTTGGACTGGGTGCTGCTTGCCTGCAGCTCTACGATGACGGCTCGCTGTTACCGGTCTCGTATGCCTCACGGACCATGACCGACACGGAGCAACGGTATGCTCAGATCGAGAAGGAGCTCCTGGCGGTGGTGTTCGCTTGTTCCAAGTTTAAAGATTTCCTCTTTGGCAGCAGGTTCACAGTCAAAACCGATCACCAGCCATTAGTGACTATTCTTAACAAACCAATACATGTTGCCCCTGCCAGGCTGCAGCGCATGATGCTGCAGCTCCAGCGTTTTGATTTCCAAATCGTATACAAGAGGGGCACTGATATGCATGTGGCCGATACCCTGTCTCGTGCCCCACGAGCCTCCTGTGACCGTCATCCTTACGAGCAAGAAGACCTGTTGGTGCTGAACGTCAACTTTGTCCCAACCAAGCAACTGCAGTGCCTGACCGAGCACACAGCCTCTGACCCTGCTTTGCAGCAGCTTGCAGCCGTCATCAAGCGTGGGTGGCCCGATAGACGAACCACTTTGCCATCGGGTGCCCAACCGTTCTTCCTGGTCCGCGATGAGCTGGTGATCAAAGATGGGGTTATCGTCAAAGGCCACAAGGTCGTGGTCCCAGCCTCTCTGTATGATCTATACTACAATGCAGCCCACAGCAGTCATCCTGGGGTCGATGCCACTATTTCTCATGCCCAGGGACAGTTCTACTGGCCTGGTATGGCCAAATACATCAGGGACCGAGTGTTCTCCTGCTCCTCCTGCAACAACCTCGCCCCACACCAGCAGCGTCAGCCCCTTTTGCAGCAGCCGGCACCTACCATGCCCTGGACATCGCTGGCTGCCGACATATTCGAATGGCGGGGCAAGAAGTTTCTCGTACTTGGTGCCACATCCTGGTTTTGGTGCCACATCCTGCACCCACACACAACTGACTGACTTCATCCGCTTCACCACCAACTTCCATCCGGCACTCAAATACACCTGGACCATTTCCGACACTTCCCTACCATTCCTTGACCTCACTATCTCCATCGCAGGTGATAGACTCCTTACCGACATCCACTACAAACCTACCGACTCCCATGGCTATCTGGACTACACTTCTTCCCACCCTGCTTCCTGTAAGGACTCCATCCCCCACTCCCAATTCCTCCGTCTACGCCGCATCTGCTCCCAGGATGAGGCGTTCCACACCAGGGCATCTGAAATGTCCTCATTCTTCAGGGAACGGGGGTTCCCCTCCTCCACCATAGATGAGGCTCGCACCAGGGTCTCTGCCATACCCCGCAACACTGCTCTCTCTCCCCATCCCCCCACTCACAACAAAGGCAGAGTCCCCCTAGTCCTCACCTTTCACCCCACCAGCCGTCACATACAACAAGTGATCCTCCGTCAGTTTCGCCACCTCCAACGTGACCCCACCACTCGCCACATCTTCCCATCTCCCCCTATGTCTGCCTTCCGCAAAGACCGCTCCCTCCGTAACTCCCTTGTCAATTCTTCCCTTCCCTCCCATACCACCCCCTCCCCTGGTACTTTCCCTTGCAACCGCAAGAGATGCAACACTTGTCCCTTCACTTCCCCCCTCCACTCCATTCAAGGACCCAAGCAGTCGTTCCAGGTGCGACAGAGGTTCACCTGCATCTCCTCCAACCTCATCTATTGCATTCGCTGCTCTAGATGCCAGCTGATCTACATCGGTGAGACCAAGCGGAGGCTTGGCGATCGTTTCGCCGAACACCTCCGGTCGGTCCGCAATAACCAACCTGAACTCCCGGTGGCTCAGCACTTCAACTCCCCCTCCCATTCCGTATCTGACCTCTCTGTCCTGGGTCTCCTCCATGGCCACAGCGAGCAACACCGTAAATTGGAGGAAATGCACCTCATATTCCGCTTGGGCAGTCTACATCCTGGTGGCCTGAACGTTGAATTCTCCCAATTCTGCTAGCCCTGGCTGTCCCCTCCCCTTCATCAGCCATCTGGTTGTCTCCTCCCCTCCCCCAGCCCTCGGGCTCCTCCTCCGCCTTTTCCTTTTTTCCTTTCTTCTCCCCACCCCCTATCAGTCTGAAGAAGGGTTTCGGCCCGAAACGTTACCTATTTCCTTCGCTCCATAGATGCTGCTGCACCCACTGAGTTTCTCCAGCATTTTTGTGTACCTTAGTTTCTCGTACTGATTGACTCGTACTCCAACTGGTTCGAGGTGGACCTCCTCCCTTCCATCACCTCCGAGATGGTCATCAGCAGACTGCGCAGGCACTTCACCACCTTCGGTGCCCCTGTCCGCTTGCAGACCGACAATGGCCGGCAATTTACAAGTGCCGAGTTCAAGGCTTTCGCTGCCAGGTGGAACTTCCATCACTACACCAGCAGCCCTGAGTACCCACAAAGTAACGGCCTGGCCGAGCGGGCTGTGCGGCGTGCTAAGGGTCTGATGGAGCAGTCCCGCCTGTCCAACTGCGATTTCTACCTGGGCTTACTTAACCTACGTAACATCTCCCGGGACCTGAGCATGGGTTCCCCTGCCCAGCGTCTGATGTCGAGGATGACAAGACCACCTATGCCTATCGCCCAACAGGCCCTGCTACCCAAAGTGCTCGAGCCTGCTACTGTCCAACAGCGGATTGAACAGAAGCATGAAGTTCAACGACGTTCCCACGACAAGTCCTGCCGACCGCTGTCGCCTCTACTACCCGCGCAGGTCGTTCGGATGATGACTACCACCAGCTATTCCCGCCTCGCGACCGTGGTTGGTGTGGCCGACTCTCCAAGATCTTACCTGGTAGACTACGATGGGACTATCGTCGCAGCCGGCAACACCTGTTGGCTGTGAACGAGCCGAAGCCTCCACCTGCAGCTCCTTATGCTCCTCCGTTGCAGTTCCAGCCTGCTACTGCCGATTGCCCTGCTGTTCCCTGCATGCCCCAGAACCCTCGCCTGCTGCGATCTCCTCCTCCGTTGCCGCCAGGTTTTGCGCGGGTTGCTTCCCCTCCTGCACGTTCGCCTTCCCCTCCTGCCTCTCCCGCTCCGACTGCATCTCCTCCTTCCTTAACATTCTCGCCTGCTTCTGCTATGCCTTCTCTTCTTTCCGATGGGGGGGGGGGGAAGGCGCTGTATGCACGCGTTCGGGTCGCATTGTTAAGCCGCCTGTTCGTTACGGCGACTTTGTTTAAATTTGCATGTTTTGTGTAATCACACTGCTACGGTTCCAATTCTATTTTGATTTCTAAGGGGAAGGATGTAGATGGTTTATGCATGCAACCAATAATATAGCTACCTCAGTACCACTAACCACGCCTTAGTTATCAAGTATAATAACTCTCTCTCTCTCTCTGGTCCACCCCTTTGGTTCCAGCACGGTGATAGACTGGGTGCAGTAAGTGCTGGAACGTGTCTAACCTGGGTGATCATTAAACATTAAGTAAAGCTACAAGTGGGTCAGACTTAACTTCTTTACATTTGTGTTCAGTCCAGTCAAAGAAAAGATTATACATGGTTATAATCAAGCTGTCCATGGTGCACAGATACAGGATAGAGGGTACAACATTTCGTTCAAGATATAGTCCAATAAAGTTTGATTAAAGATAGTTCACAGGTCTCCAATGAGGTAAATGGATGGGCAGTACCGCTCTCTAGCTGTAGAGGACAGTTCAGTTGCCTGATAACACCTGGTAAGAAAGTGACGCTAAATCTGGAGGAATGGTTTTTCAAACTTCTGTACATCTTGCCTGATGGGAAAGGGGAGAAGAGGGAGTGACGGGGTGGAGACTATTCCTTAATCATGTTGGTGGCCTTGCCGAGGCAGCGTGAAGTGCAGATGAAGGGAGGCTGGTTTGCGTGATTGTCTGAGCTACGTATGCAAGTCTCTGCAAGTTCTTGTGGTCTTTGATGGAGCTGTTTCCAAACCAGGCTGTAATGCATCCTGATAAAATGCTTTAGATGGTGCATCAGTAGCCTATTAATCTACATCTTTTGGGTGTGGAAGGAAACTGGAGCACCCTGGGGAAATCGATGCTATCGCAGGGAGATCATGCAAACTCCTCACAGACAGCACCCAAAGTCAGGGTTGAACCTATGTCCCTGAAGTTGCAAGGTAACAACACCAATCGTTGTGCTACTATAACGGCCCAAAAACTGCTTCCAGTAACTTCTAAAAACAAATGATTTTTGCCCACCAGTCATGAACAAGAGGCATGCATATGGACAATGTTTTGCCTTAGTTCAGCCAAATGACCTGAAGCTCTGCCATTTCTAATAATCATGAAACCCTGGGATAATTTCATTGACATTTTGAAATATCTCATAAATTTTAATTCACCATTTATTAAATAGAAATTCTTAGGGTCAACAGTAACCTGAGGTAATGTGACCTAATCAGTTGAATTATTAAGCAATTATCTATCACAGCAGCATCATAAGACCAGGAAAGATACCAACAATTGATAAAACACTTCTTCCAAAACAAAACTATTTTTAGTATGTTCTTTTCCACTGCAAACACCCAGGAGGTGGAAGAATTTTACCTGTCCAAGTTCCAAGTCCATTAGTTATATTAATGACAGATAAAGTGGCCTTCAAACTTCATGGCTAATTTTTAGTTGATACTTCCATAGTTCCTGACAATAGAATGGAGGATATGATTGGGTGCAAAGTAGCTGGAAATCAAGAACATTTTGGAAATCAATTCAACTTTCCTGTCCGTGCTTTGGAGACCAGTGTACTGCAACTGAGCACAGGGTACAAAAGGTGTTGCATCCAAGTTGCTCATTTTTCTATAAACCCAGGAGCGGAAAATTAGTTTTTCATCAAAATCCCTGTTCTGCAGATCATCCCAGGGGAATGATATACTTCTTTCTGACCATGCAGGTTTCCTTTCTTAGATTTCATCAAAATGAAGGTGCCTCCATATCGGCAGCATTTCCTCATGATGGCACTGAATTCTAAGCAGAAATCCCGTCGGCTGTCTTAAAGCAAATTACAGTAGCTGACCCGTAAATAGCAGAGTAGCCTGTGGGGAATTCGATGAGAATGCTTTCAGTTAGCTGGAGCTTCAGTTTAGTTTAGTTTAGTTTAGAGATACAGCGCTGAAACAGGTCCTCGGCCCACTGAGTCCTCACCGACCAGCGATCCCCACATATTAACACTATCCTACACACACTAGAGACAATTTTTACATTTACCAAGCCAGTTTACCTACATGTCTTTGGAGTGTGGAAGAAAACCGAAGACCTCAGAGAAAACCCACGCAGGTCATGGGTAGAACGTACAAACTCCGTACAGACACCACCCACAGTCAGGATCAAGCCCAGGTCTCCGGCACTGCAGGTGTTGTAAGGTAGCAACTCTACCGCTGCGCCACCGTGCCGCTGGGCATTCAGCACTGGGATTCACTCTCTAAATCCTTCCCTATGTCTTTTTCTTTGTCTCTAACTCCCTTTTCTTCATCCTCCCACCCCCACCTCCTTATTTATCTCTATACTTTTGTTCTTCTCTGTTTCTCTCTTTCCTCAAAACCTACCTCGTTGACCGAGCACTGATCATCTGCTCTAACATCTCCTTACATTGTTCCCACTCAGTAATTTTATTAGATTTTACCGGATCAAGTACCTTGGTATACTTTGCAGCATAGGAGGCATCATGTAAGAAGAAGGTTTGTATTGATTGTCAGTGGTGAAGGTGCCAGTATGAAACGTTTCATTCACAACTTTCTACTGCAAGAAAGAAAGATCATGCTGGGTTGCCTTTGGGATGAGGTGAAGAGAAATGTATTTAACCATAAAGCAGAGGGCTGTAAATTATCAGTTGTTTCATTATCCTTATTGATGTGATCGATACATTTGTGGACTTTTGGAGAGTCAATGCCTATGGGTTTAAAGACAGGATGTGCTGGATTTGTCCACCTGGTCAGAAGGTATTGAACGAGCGAGAAACAGAATTAATGTTTCTGGCAGATGACCCCTGCACAAAGCTACCGGTTAAGGAGGACGTAGAGCAGGTTAGGAGAACAAAAGGGAGTGTGAGGAATAGGACAAGTTTGGAGGGATATGGACCAAGAGCAGGCAGGTTGGACTAATATAGCTGGGACTTGTTGGTTGGTGTGGGCAAGTTGGGCTGGCCTGTTTCCACACTGCATCACTCTATGAGTCTAATATGGAGAGACTTGCAGAAAGATTGATGTTTGATCCTATTGAATGGCCGAGCAGGCTTGAGCGGACGGACGTGTGACCCACTCCAGTACTTATTCCTTATGCTTTAATGTGGTCCACTAAAAATAGATGTCATGTCAAATTTATTGTGAGGTATAAATACAATGAAAATCATACTTGTAGCATCATCACAGGCCACATTAATTATACAAGACAGTCAAAAGAAAAAGACTGTTCAAAACAAAAATACATTTGTGCAAAAATACACCATTAGGAAACAAAGTCCACGGCAGTGCAAGAAGTGGTTGGTGGTGTTTGTTGTCGGGATAGGATTAGGTAGTGCAGGTCAGTTCAAGAGCCTGACGGTTGTAGGAAAGTAGCTGTTGGAAGGTCCGGCCTGAGTCCACCACTCTCTGTAGCCTAATTGTGTAGGAAGGAACTGCCGATGCTGGTTTAAACCAAAGATAGACACAAAAAGCTGGAGTAACTCAGCAGGTCAGGCAGCATCTCTGGAGAAGAATGGGTGACAAGGCAATGAGACGCAACAAGAGCTCTCTGTAACCTCTTGGATAAGGTCTACAGTGCATCTGTAGAGATTTTAGAGTAGTCCATGGCATATTGAATCTCTTTAAACGTTCAAGAAAGTAGAGGCACTGGCACACCTTACGGGCTCAGGTCAGGTCATCCAAGATGTTGTGCCTTTTAATATTTCCACCTCCAATTTTGTAATGTAAATTCATTATTGGACATGTAATTAATTGTAGACACAAAATGCTGGAGTAACTCAGCGGGACAGGCAGCATCTCTGGAGAGAAGGGATGGATGAGATTTTGGGTCGAGCCCCTCTTCTTCAGTAATTAATTATTGCAGGCTCTCTACTGTAAAAAGAAAAATATCGCTAGTTATTTTCTGGTATTCATTTTTTTTTTTTGTGAATATTTTCTTTGAAGAGACAGAACATGTGTTAATGAACAGGCACATTTCAGATATGATTCAAAAATTAAACAGAAAAGGTAAATTCAGACTTTCCATCTGCGAACACTGAGTCATGGGACAAATCATAAGCTTAATGTTCTGCATGAAATGGAATTTCTTCCAGTTGAAGCTGTTAATGTTTGCAGCAATTGTTATTGAACCACATTGTTGGTCGAACATGGTGATTCCTAATGATTTTTATTGAAGAAATCTTGGGTGCTGATTTTGGATATACTGTAAATATAAAATTGTTACTTCCCTGCAGGTATAATCTGCTGTTTTATAAATGCCAGTGTATATTTCAAAATACTGATTATATATATCTACCAAAAAATCTGCAGTTTGGCTGTGCACAAACAATCTGATTTAAAACAACATCCGTCGACCTCTCTCACCCTGTATCCTATATTTATACATTACATCTTAGACACCTCACATGCTCTTCAATTCCTTGACCTCCATCTGTACCATAAACGTACAATGACTTTACACCTAAATTTCTTTGCAAAAATTTCTAGACACCTGTTTTCACTTCTTCATTCTGGGGTATTGTGTGCAGATTGATGATTAAAAAAAAGAATTTAATCCATTTTAAAATAAGGCTGTAACATAACAAAATGTGGAAAAATTGAAGGGGTCTGAATACTTTCTGAATGCGCTGTATGTGCATTAAATCCTCCAATTTTGTAACATCCCTTCATCACCTTCTCACATTCCTGTGCCCCAAATCCCCCCCCCCTTATTACACACCTATTTATCCCACTATCCCACACCTGTTTCCCCCATTTCCTGTCCCCTTCCACCTATACCCCTCCCTCTGCTTTATAATTCACTGCTTCCATTACCTTTTGCCTTCTTTTCATATCTGACCTTTGTCACCTTTTCCTCCCATCTACCAATCAAACCCCCCTCACCAGTATCCACCTATCACATTAATATTCAGCATCAAGCTACTGTTAAAGCCAGATTTTCTGCCCACTCTCATAACCCCTCAATTTTCTTGAATATTAGAGGAAGTGATTGTTTCGAAAGGACACAAGACATGGAAGTTATCTGAAAACTTTGAGTTCTTTTTAGCTCATTCACTGAGCTAATTTATCTCCTATTGCCCGACCAATTGAACTAAGACCTAATGTAATGCTCAAGAGTTTAATTGAGTCAATTTTAAGGCACATTTCCAACCTTGCTCTTTTCTAAATATTATATTTGACTCTAGTTTAAAAAATGTCAGCTCTAGAGGGTCAAAATTGTTAGCTTGTTCTTCATAATTCCTCCTGGAGCAATGCACAATTTATTGTGTAAACTACCTGGGTTTTCTCTAAGTTTGTATTCTCACAATTCAAATAATTTCCAATAAAAAGTCCTGGTGTTTATTTTAGCCATAGCTGAACTCAGAAAACTGTGCAGTTCAAATTTGGATTTGCTTTTATATTCCACCTTTAATAACCCCAAAATATCTGATTAAGGGCTTCTGGAAAGTAGTCATTGACAAAAATCGGGAAAGAATTGTGGCCCAACTTCTGTTACTAAGTTACCAATAGTAACAGAACATAGAAAAGTACAGCACACAAATAAGCCCGTCAGCCCATAATGTCTGTGCTGAACATGATGCCAAGACCAAATCTTAGCTGCTGCACATATTCCATATCCCTTCAATCCCTGTAAATCCATCTACTTATCCGAAAGACTCTTAAATACCACTATCATATTTGCCTCCACCACCACTCCCGGCAATGCCTTCCAGGCACTCGCCACCCACTGTGTAAAAAGACGCCGCGCACCTCTCCTTTAAGCCTTGCCTCTTCAGCTTAAAACTATGCCCTCTAGTTTTTGATATTTCCATTCTGGAACAAGGTTCTGTGTCTACCTTATCTACAGCACACATAATTTTATATACTTCCACCCTCAACCTTTGCTGTTCTGAGAAAACAATCCAAGTCTGCCCAACCTCTTCCTGTAGCTAATGTTCCTTAATCCAGACATCATTTGATAAAATTCCTCTGCACCCTTTCCAAAGCATCTACATCCTTCCAGTATCGGACTGGATAATCATTTCTGCTATTCCTGCTGTCTGTTCAATCAGCACGTGTATTTTCTGACGTGCATTCGAAATAATTAAAAATGTAGCTTTAAGTGTGGAAAAAGTAGCATATTGAAATATTAATCCCCTTCACCGTTTCGAGTTTTATCTCGGCTCCAAATTTTCAAGATCTCTTCACCTCCAAAGTAAAATTTCTCACAGGGTCAAATAAGATTTTCATTTGTTCACCTTTTTCATCTTCTTTATCAAAGAGAATAGACTTGGATGATGAACATACGTATATCCATTGCTATCTTGGGAATAGGATCATGTTCATATTCATAAACACTCAGGAATTTTATCAAGTCGGAGGACGCGCTGCCGGGAACAAAGGAGGACCTGGCATGGGGGGACCGGCGTGAGGGAAGGGGAGGGGGGAAGAACAAAGGAGAACCTGGCGAGGGGGAACGGTCAGGAGAAGGGGAGAACAAAGCAGGGCCCGACATAGGGGAACCGCCGTGAGGGGTAGAGAGCAAGGGTGGACCTGGCGCGGGATACTTTGTAACTTTGTCAGCACCCTTTATGTGGCGACTATTGCATACCTTGGGTATGCAAGCAAAGAATTTCACTGTGACTTGACATTAAATAATTCAATTAATGTTATAATTTTTCCAAAATGTGTCTTTTCTGAAATCTCATTTTGTTGGATTCTTTACTGAAACGAGGGTGTTCTCCCACAGAGGTGAAGCTAAGGAAGATTGGTTTCTGCTCTCGAGATATTTAGAAGATTGTGAAGTGATACAATTGCAATGTATTAGATTCAAAGAGGGGATGACAGTGGGACTGGCTCTTCTACATCTACAAAGTCTACATCTAGGATGAAGCTGAAGACTGTGGGTGGTGGCACTATGCCATTAGTTTCAGGGTAACAGGTTAGTTATGAATCTTTGAAGTCTCTCTCCCAGAGGACTGTGGATGTTTAATTGTTGTACCTATCCCGCACTAACAATGATCTTTTAATGAGCACTGTAGTAATGGGATTACGTGAAAAACTATACCTGCGTTGGAAGATTGTCAGTAACTTTATTGAATAGTGTAGCAAACTAGTCGGGCTGAATGGCCAACTACGATCTATCTTCTTGCAAAATAGACAGTGCAGAATTGGCAAACAATTGTATTTCATGCCAATTGTATTTCCTCCAAATGTGCTCAGCCCGAATGGTTCTTTATAATTATTTTAGTGGAAGTTTTTGATGGTCTCCTCACACATTATTGAATCAGAGCATGTGCAGCTATGCTCTGATTAGAATGGTTATCAATAAAGAACCGTGCAACACACCCACATAAATATACTATTGACTTCTGCCATCTTGTAGCAACTTAACACATTAGTTATTTAAGAAATGTTAAGTTGAAAAATGGAAAGTCATTAGAATAGTATCCGAGCGTTTGCAACTATTTCCCTGACTAGTACAGTTGTTACTGTGGAACTGTGAGAATTACTTACATGCGGTATTGACTCATGCATTTTGCAGCAATTTAATGCATTATTTGGTCAAAAACAGTTAACATAAAATAATGGGAAGTGATTAGAGTCTAGTTGCCTGTGTAAGTCACTCTCTACAGACCCATTCACAATACCTGGCTAGAATTATGTATTAGTTAACCCACGGGTAAACTTGCCTGGGTTTGAGTAATTGAGCACTCGAACTGACAACACCTTTTGGAAGTAGTTTTCATGGAACCATTCAGCCAAAAATCCATATGGAAATTGTGCTCGCCGGCATTTTATTGGGAACAGATTAATAGATATCAATAGATAAAGTATAAAGGAGGATCTTAGAAACTATAGAATGTGATTGAATTAATAACATTTACTTCATTGGATCACACAGCAGAAAAGTGCCCTTCTGGCACTCTTTGTTCATGGTGCCCATATCCCCTAATTTGATTTGACTGCATTAGGTCCTTATCTATACATTGTAATTCTATCTGCGTACCATCACCTCTCGCTGCTCATTCCAGATTATCACCACCATTTATTCAAAAGGTTGCAGGGATCATTTAATTTAGAGTAATGTGCAGACATGTTTGTGATCCCAGACATAATGCTAATATTAAATGACCTACACTTTGATCCTTCAGCCATGATGAGGCAGGAATGTGATGGAACGTGTATGGTAGTGCTGCACGTTATATCTTACAAAGCAGAATGGTAAACACCATCGTTTGAAGCAAGGGGAGCAACTTTCAACATTATGGCTTTAATGGTATTATGGATTTTTTTCCTTGAAACAAACTACAATTGAGAATTTGTTTTTTGTGAAGGGTGGGAGGGAATGCTGATGAAAGTTGTATGATTTTTGGTGATTTCTAATGGTACGGGACTAAAATTATGAAAGGAAATAAAGGTGGTAAAAAGCAAAGTGGATGCTCCAACAAAGGCACAACAGCACGGTCCATCTCTTGCATTACAACAGACTTGGTTTTTTTTCTAAATATGATTTTGCACTAATGTATTATTTTTATGCACACCTTCATTTCAAAATGGTATGTGTCATTTATGTATCATTTGTTTTTGTGTGTTTATGTGAGTATACGCGTGAGCAAGATTTTCATTGTACCTGGACATCACCATACTTGTGCATATGACAATAAACTGGACATGACTTGATTTGACGTGATTTGCATTGACTTGCCTATGCTACACACAATATATTTGCATGTTAGGAAGTGCAGATGGATTGCCTCCTCCCAAACGCATGACCTCTACCGCCAAGAAGAACAAGCACAATAAGTGAAAGGGAACCATCACCACATGTTCTCCAGGTTCAGCCTGAGTTGGAAACATCTTGCAATGTTTTATCATCATTGGATCTAAATCACGGAACGCTCTCCCTATCAGCACTTTGTACACACATTCACAGGGAGCTCTGCAGCGGGACAAGATGGCGACTCACCGGCACCTTCTCAAAGGCAATTATTAAAGAGAAGCCATTACCAGTGGCACCCATATCCCATAATATATATTTGTAACTGTGGCCTGTACATTAACCTTAAAAATAAGAATCCTTTCTGACATTGATATTTTGACCTCATGCCGAGTTTTTGGAGGCAGTGAAGTTTTTACAATCATATGGTTATATTGGATCTGATAAACTCCAGGTGTTCAATATTAATATTTTTTTGCAATATTAATAAAGAATTGAATTACCTGGAGAATGAAGCTTCAGGTTTTTATTAGAAGACAAGCTCTCTAAAAAGCTGTTGATATTAGGTTTGGTCTGATAAATCAAGTTGTCACTGAAGTACAAAAATTGACATAACCCTTTATTTAATTAACTGAATTCTCCAGCTGTTAGGTGAGATTTGATCTCATGGCTCTGGACCAATAGACCAGGGTTCCAGATGCCAGTCCAGTAACTTAACCACTGTGCTACCACACCATATTGCACAAGTTTATTAAACGCAAGGTAATACCTCCTGTTGTGCCTATGGTAGTTTATCTCAATATTGGGTTAGCACATCTAGTGCTATTAGAACCTTGCATTGTTAATTAAATGTGAAAGGAGTTGTCAAGAAAGAATAATTAATTTCAAGTAATATTATAGTAGGATTTTGATATGAGAAAACATTGCATAACAATTTTGACAATGAATTGAAAGATTACTGTTACCACTAAGAAATTATTTCCGTATGATTTAGTTATGCATATTTAGCATAGAGAACTAGTTCCTGAGGCTTTATATATAATGCTAGATTAAAAAAATGTAAAATGATCTTGCCTGTATTTTTGGGCAGTGAAAGTTATGTTTTCACCTTGCTATAAATAGGATTATCAATCTAGAATATTTCTGGTCAATCTAGAATATTTGTTGTCATTTTTGAGTTGTATCATTGACATAAATGTTAATACAAATGTTTTAACATACATGGAGGTAAATTAGCAATACATGTTTTGCACATAAACTTTCTCCACTTTCTATTGCGTTGGGATCCAATTTATATTTTCAAAAAAATAGGGTGGTAGACTATCTTTTACATTTCAGTGCCCGAGCAAAGGACAACCTAACCCTTAATGGCAGTAAGAAGAAAGAATTGGTTGTTGACTCAAGGAAGCGAGGGGGTGAATGCCACCCTGTCGTCGTCAACAGAGCTACTATGGAGATGATAGAAACGTTCCTAGTCGCCCATATCACGAGCAGGCTAAACTAGTCTCTTCACACCGATGCCGTGATCAAGAAAGCATATCAATATATTTACTTTTTTAGGCCTCTGAGAAGATTTGCCACGTCTACGAGGATTCTCTTGAATCTTTACAGATGCACGATAGGAATTATTCTGACGGGATGCATCTCTGTATGGCTCCTACAATGCTCCTGACCATCTGGACTTGCAGAAAGTGGTAAACCAGTCCAATCCATCTTAAACTTGTCACTTCCTTCCATCAAGTCCATCTTCACAGCGCGTTACATCAGGAAGGCTGGAAGTATTGTCAAGGATGCCTACCACCATGGCCACTTTTCTCTCTTCTACCTTTTGGGAGAAGATACAGGAACATAAGCTCGAACGTATAGACTTAAGAACAGTTTCTTCCCCACTGTTATTAGTCTCCTGCACCAATCACTTCTTTCACACCCCCTTCCAAAAGCTGATACCACGTATCACTTCACCTCATTTGGTTATTGTGAAGTTGTATGGCTTCAGATTGCACATCAGTCAAACACCATTCTGCAGTTTCACACTCATTGTTATATTTATTAGTGAATGTATAATTACTGTATGTATGCTGTATGTATGAGCTTCATGTGAACAATTAATTTCATTGCACGCTGTTGTAAATGATAATAAACTAATCTGAATATAAATTAAACAGAATCTGGTGTAGGGTCAAACATCAATTATAAATTAGAACCTGATAGATATTGTGGATCTCTGAATCTCGGTACACATGACAATAATAAACCAAACTAAAACTAAACTTATCTAAATATTGTTAACTGATGGTTGTTAGGTGAGTAAGGGGTAGAGCAGGGGTTCCCAACCTTTATCGTCCCGTTTACCCCTGGCAACTTTAATAGCACATAACAATGTTATTTCACTTATTTATGAACAACTAATGATGAACAGATACCAGAGCCAAACACAGTCAGTCAATGAGAAAAAATATGTACAAATCCAGAATCAACAAATTTACCCCCTGGGGGTAAATTTACCCCAGGTTAGGAACCTTTAGGGTACAACGAAAACACGTATTTAGAGCCACATGGATAATTATTTTACTGCTAATGCATTTAAGATCGCTAACCCTGTTGCTATGAAGTAAACAAAGAGAGAGAATATTGAGTTAAAGAAGGAACTGCAGATGCTGGAAAATCGAAGGAGAGAATATTGAGTTTGACTCCTGCTTGTGGTACAGACAGCAACCTTGGCCTGCTCCTGCCTTGTTTCAATGCAAGGCTGCAGACATCCAACCGCAAGTGGTTTTCTTTGTGCACTTCCAGCAAATTACTTTGCTCTTTCTCATTTTTATAAAGACAAAAATGTAACTGTACTTTAAAATACCCCACTGACTGGGTGTGTCGTTTACAGATTCCACAGAGGAATTTGAAAAGAGGTTGAGTAATTTAAAATCAAGGTGCTTCATAACTGGGCCAGCCTCAAGTTGACAACCTTAGTAAAGACAGACAAACAATTGCCTCGAATTGCAGCAGGTTTGGAAATGAATGAATGAATGAATGAATAAGTTTATTGGCCAAGTATGTACACATACAAGGAATTTGCCTTGGTGCTCCGCTCGCAAGTAACAACACGACATACAGTAAACCATTAAGAATAAAACATTAAGAATAAAACATTATAGTTTAAACATGTGAATAAAATAAAATACCAAAGCAAAAGGAGGCTACAGACTTTTGGTTATGAGTAGAGCTACTACTCGTGGAAAAAAACTGTTTTTATGTCTGGCTGTGGCGGCTTTGACCGTCCGAAGTCGCCTTCCAGAGGGAAGTGATTGAAAGAGTTTGTGGCCAGGGTGAGAGGGGTCAGAGATGATCTTACATGCTTGCTTCCTGGCCCTTGCAGTTTATAGTTCGTCAGTAGGGGGAAGGTTGCAGCCAACAACCTTCTCAGCTGATCGAACGTTTCGCTGCAGCCTCCAGATGTCGTGCTTGGTGGCTGAGCTAAACCAGACCATGATGGAGAAGGTGAGGACAGACACTACGATGGCCGTGTAGAATTGGACCATCATTACCTGTGGCAGATTGTGTTTCCTCAGCTGCCGCAGGAAGTACATCGTCTGTTGGGCCTTTTTCACTGTGGAGTCGATGGTGGCCCCCCCCCATTTAAGGTCCTTGTAGATGATGGTTCCAAGGAATTTAAAGGACTTCACCGATGTGATTGTGGTGTTGTTGATGGTGAGTGGGGAGGAGCTCTCCTAAAGTCTATTATCAATTCCACCATCTTAAGAGCATTGAACTCCAGGTTTTTACGGCACCAGGACGCCAGCTGTGACACTTCCTGTCTGTAGGCAGATTCCTCCCCATCCTGGATCAGTTCAATCAGGGTGTGTGTCATTTATGTATCAAACGTGAGAAGCTTGACAGAGGAGTCTGTGGAGATGCAGCCGTTGGTGTAGAGAGAGTAAAAGAGACGGGAGAGTACGCAGCCTTGCGGTGCTCCTATGTTGAGGGTCTGCGGGTCCGAGATGTGCTTTCCCAGCCTCACATGCTGCTTCCTGTCTGTCAGGAAGCTGGTGATCCACTGACAGAGGGGTTCGGGCACAGTCAACTTGGAGAGTTTGGAGTGTAGTAGCTCTGGCACAATGGTGTTGAATGCAGAGCTAAAATCCACAAACAAAATCCTTGCATAGGTCCCCTGGTGGTCTAGGTGCTGGAGGATGAAGTGCAGGCCCTCGTTGACTGCGTCATCCACAGATCTATTGGTCTGATAAGCAAACTGCAGAGGGTCCAGCAGGGGGATTGTGATATTTTTCATCTGGGCCAGCGCAAGTCTTTCAAGGGTCTTCCTGACTACAGAGGTCAGTGCGACAGGCCTGTAGTCATTAAGACAAGTAATCCTTGTCTTTTGGGGTACAGGGACAATAGTGGAGACTTTGAAGCAGGCAGGGACAGTACTGGTTTGCAGAGACTGGTTGAAAATGTATGTGTAGACCGGTGCAGTTGTTCGGCACAGAGCTTGAGAGTAGAGGTGGAAACATTGTCCGGTCCTGGAGATTTTGGCTTTTCTGTTTTCTGAACAGCCTCTCCACCTCATCAATTTCTATTGTTGGGAAGTGGCCAGACTGATGTTGGGCAGCAAGGTGGCTAGTGGACGAGGGCCTAGTCTTTGCAGACGAGTCAGGCTGTGAGTAGATGTGAAGTGTTAGGTGGGGAGGTGGGGAGGGGGTACCAGGGTTAAGTTTCTGTTTATCGAAGCTGCAGTAGAACTCGTTCAGGTCGATGGTCAGCTGACGATTGTCTAAGGAGCGGGAAGGGGGGTTCCTCTTGTAGCTGGTGATTTCTTGCAAGCCCTTCCAAACTGAAGAAAAGTCATTAGCTGAGAACTTGCTCCTCAACTTCTCAGAGTACCTTTCCATGGCAGCTCTGATTCCTCTTCTCAGCTTGTACTTGGCCTGCCTGTAGAGGTCTGCATCCCCACTCCTGTAGACCTCATCTTTAGACTGGCGGAGCTGTCTGAGTTCTCCTGTAAACCAGGGCTTGTAGTTGTTGAACCAGATCCGGGTCCTAGTGGGAATGCAACTGTTCTCACAAAAGCTGACATATGTTGTCACAATGTCTGTATATTCGTCGAGTTTTGTGGTTGCTTCCCTGAACACATTCCAATCAGTGCAGTCAAAGCAGGACTGTAGGTTTTCAATGCTCTCGCTTGTCCACATTTTCATTGTTCTGACCACAGGCTTAGCAGGTTTTAGTTTCTGCCTGTAGGTTGGAATGAGGTAAACTAACAATGAGCAGAGAGACCCAGAACTGCCCAGGGAACAGAGCGATATGTGTTCGTGGTTGAAATGCAACAGTGATCGAGTGTTCTCTCGCCCCTGATGGGGCAGGTAACATGAAGTCTACACTTTGGAAGCTCTCGGTAACAGTCTTCCGAAATCAAGTCTACCAAGTTGTTTTAAGAACAAATATGTAGCAAATCCTGTTTTAATGCATAGTTAGTGGGAGTTTACTTGGTTGAGGTTCAGATGTTCCACAATTGCTCATGGCCTACCAAAGACTCAGTTTCAACATCTCATCTTTCAATCGCTTGATGGACCTGACCCTTCCAAACCTTTAGCCTCGGACTTTCACTTCATCTAGCTGCCCTTCCCCAGCAACACTGGCGGGGAGAGGGGAGCACACACGTTCCTCCCATGTTTTGAGAGGTGGGGGGACAATCCCTCCCCCGTCCCCCAATGTTTTGTAATCCGGATTTTGAAATTCGGTGAAAAAAAATCGATTACAATCTCCACTTTCAGCGAGACAGTGGGGGGTAAGCGCTTGTTAAATATCTCTATTAACATCGTATTAACACGATATGTTACCAATTGTGTTTTGACCTTCAAGTATTACTGAAGGTATTTACGGAGAATTTCTTAAAACTGTCTGATGCGGGTACAATTACCATTTGACTAATTGGCTGTATTGGTGGATGGGAAAGATTTAAACGGGTCAGGTCATTAAGGGCTCCGGTCGAACTGGTTTCCTGGCTGGCTTGCCTTGCCGGTTAGCCTCCTTCACGGTCACATTATTTAGTAATTTTTTTCCCATCTCTCTCTCTCTCCCCCCTCCAAGGTTGGTTCTTCAGTTTGCCTTTATTTGCTTCAGTTTTATTCGTTTAAGTGTTATTTATTACATTGTAGCTTTTGAAAGATTCAAGCGGGTATCAGACGCTTTCTAAGGGCTGAATCAGCCCGTTTGTGGGGCCTGTCATTGCCCGGCTCGGCTTAAAATTGGCCGCAGAATCTTCCATCACCCCGTGGTCAGGCAGTCAAACTGCTGTGTCGAGGTGATCGCGACTCCCGATATTGAAGCCCTTGCCGGGCGATGGAAGATCCCGCGGCCGTTTTTAAGCCGCGCACGGCAATGAAAGGCCCCGCATATGGGCCGATTCAAGCCCCACGATTCAGGGCGGACGAAGCTGCTGTTGTTGGAGTTTGGAGTCGGACACCAACCAGGTCAGCTCCCGATGTTACCGTCCACAGGGCCCACGGCCGAAGCCTCACATGTGTGTGTGTGCACGCGGCCACCAAGAAATTAGTGTCTGTCCCCCCGCCCCCTGTTTTGATAGCGATTTCCGCCCCTGCGATAGACACAAAATACTGGAGTAAGTCAGCGGGTCAGTCAGCATCTTTGGAGAAAAGGAGTAGATGACATTTCAGATCGAGACCATTCTTAATACTGAGTGTCAGAGGAGAGGGAAACTAGATGTATGAAAAGGTACGGAACAAATCAGATCATCAGTGCCAGCTCTGATTTGTTCAACACCTTTTCATACATCTAGTTTCTATCTCCTCTGTCTCTCAGTCTGAAAAAGGGTCATGACGTCCCGCTGCGTTACTCCAGCGTTTTTGTGTCTACGGTGTAAACCAGCATCTGCCATTCCTTCCTACACATAAGTCCTGCAGCCTGGGTTTAACCCACTCCTAGCCT
Source organism: Malacoraja senta (assembly GCA_038087875.1). Lineage (NCBI taxonomy): Eukaryota > Metazoa > Chordata > Chondrichthyes > Rajiformes > Rajidae > Malacoraja > Malacoraja senta. The sequence goes on along the minus strand of CM075977.1, from coordinate 34,700,316 downwards.
GTGACCAAATGGCCATGTTCCATTACGTAATACATTCATGGCGTGCTGATGGAGGGATGTCAGTGATTCGAGCATACGTCAAATGCAACGGCAGCTGATTCCCCTGCTCCTCAGCGTTGCACTCCACATTTTACTCTTGCCATCATGGGAGTTTGATAAAATACGCACACGCGTCCTTGAATTTGGCTCCCATTTGACCGAGCGCAGAATTTAAATTTAACTGCTGCATTATTGACGACCTGATTTTGTTTTAATGTATGCTATTCTTCAGAGATAATTACAGCCATGTGTTTTCTAGCCTTTGCAGTTTGTATTATTCTTGTTGCTGTAGGCGTTAGTCCTAACATTATTCTGATGTGGGCATATCAAACAGCGCCCATCGGAATTAGTTCTGTTGTGGGTGTAATTAATATTCCGTTTTCACTGCCTTCCCGCAACATCTCCATGCAAGCTGATGAAAAATTCTGCTGGGAGAGTTCTTGGGTAATTAAGGTTTGCCTAGTGTAATTGTGTTTGGAGAAACTTAGTGCAGTAATGTTTTAAGTAACTGTTTTACTTTTTATCGAACACTTGCGCTAGTGTTGAATTTAGTTCTTTTGCTTATCTTAGTTAATACCTTTCTGTCATTTTTTTGTGATCTGATATCACAATAATTCAAAATTGATCTAATATCAAAAATCTTGCTGATAAAAGGTTAAAGCTCGAAAATACAGCTCTTTAAAGATGCTACAATAATATTCATTGTAGTTCAGTCAACTTGTATGGTGCGATCTTGATTTTCTGATCCTTGGGAGATTGTAGTGCAAAGTCTTGGATGTGTGTAATTTAATTTCCGAGTGAAGAAAATATTCAAATGGGAGGCAGCATCTGTAGAGGGTGAAAATAGAGTTAACAATACTGGTTGATGATATGTCCTCAGATCAGATAATTTTGATACAAACCAGAAAGGCTGGTTTTGAATTATTGAATTTAGTGTTAAGTGCTGTGGCTGTAATGCATTTAGTTGGAAGATGAATTGCTGTTATATTGGGCTTGATTGGAACGGTAAACAGATCAGAATGGGTGCAGAATTGATGTGACGGGCAACTGGAAGCTCAGGGTCACTCCAATTTGCAAATGTGGATTTTGTTAGTGAACTAGGGAGTTGCTGAAGGGATTGTCCTTTTGTAATGCTTAATGGGACGAGGGGGGGTGTATCTGGTAGTAGTGTCTTGTTGAAGGTGGCAGAAACTTGTTCAATGTGGAGACGGGAGGTGGAAGGGGAGGACATGGGAAATCCTCTCCTTGCTGAGTGGGAAGAGAGAGTGAGAGCACGTGGGGGGAATGGAACAGACGTGACAGAGATCTCTTTCAGCTTTGATAGCAAAGCTGTGGTTAAGGAAGACATCTTGGAAACAGCAATGTAGAAGGTGGTTGTTAAACTATTTCGCTTGGGCAGTTTACACCCCAGCGGTATGAACATTGACTTCTCTAATTTCAGGTAGTCCTTACTTTCTCCTCCCCTTCTCAGCTCTCCCTCAGCCCACTGGCTCCACCTCTTCCTTTCTTCTTCCCACCCCCCCCCCCCCCCCCCTCCCTCACATCAGTCTGAAGAAGGGTTTCGGCCGAAACGTTGCCTATTTCCTTCGCTCCATGGATGCTGCCTCACCCGTGGAGTTTCTCCAGCACTTTTGTCTACCTATGTAGAAGGTGGTATCCATTTAACTAATAGGACTGAGCCATAGACAATGAGAGAATTGAATGAAGTCCTTGTCAGAAGCAGATTTTGAGGGGGTATAGTCAAGGTAGATGTGACCTTTGGATGTTGGTTGCTAACCTAACCCCCGGGACAGGGATAAATTAGTCAAGAAAGTGAGTGGAAGAGTTAGGATGGAACCACGTGAAAGGGAGAACATGTACTGATTTCTTATGGAGTTAGCTTCTTTGACTGGTGAAATTCAGTGAGGGAGACAAATTATGAAGATATGGACATAGCAACGCTGGAAGGGTTTAATTAACAAAGAGATGAGAGTACACCAATATCCAAAGTTCATTTGCTAAAGCGACCAAGTCTTTGATACTTCTGGAATGGGGGAAATGTAAGCAAATTGTCCTAATGGCTGACTGATTTACAAAAGCAATGCGGCATCCGAGAGAGCTGGGGTGAAGTTACGTGCAGACAGCTCAGTTGCCAAGAAGAATTCACAGCAATCATTGACAAAGAAGAGCTACAACAAGAACAGATTTGCAAAGAAGGTGAAATGAAATGGTTTTATACATGTTTACTGACGTGGATCTTAGCATTCAAATCTTACCCTCAAGTATGTCTTCCTTGGCTATTCGGTGGACCAATGATTGATTGCATGCAATAGAAGATATTCTTGACATTTACAAAAGCATGTATGTGAGTGGAACAAATTGTAAACTTTCTAGAAGAGGTTAAGTGGATATGGCTTATGAGGGGTCAAAGTACCATGGCCCAATGCACAGAATGTGGTGGTCATTACATAGACTCTAGGGGCCATAGTATTGAGTGCAGTGAAACCAGTCAATAAGATGATGGACCAAAATCTCTCCAGAGGTGAGGACTGGGACATGGAAGAAAATTAGGCAGCAGCACCCATGGAGGCCGTGCAATAAGAGTCGGAGGTGTTAGTGCAGTAGTGTTGATGAATGGCTGCACAATGGTTGTCATCAGCGTGGATGCAAATTGTTTTCTGACAATTACATTGTAAAATATGTACGTGGACAGAACACAGGGGTGAGCAATAATGGAAGAGAGAAGACCCGATACCATGGCACTGGTGTTAAAACTGTGCAACCGTAGTCTATGTTGGGACCCTGCTTGTTATGTGGAGCACCAAGATTCCATGTCAGCACTGATAAGAGTTGACTACAGATGGATATTAGAAAAGAAAATAAGCCAGTCATTGAAACACGGAGACATGACAGAGTACTTTAATAGGCAGTTAACGTACTAAGCAACACCTCTGATAGTTCATTATCCACTGGGTCCTGATTCCCCCAGCCCTGTGACAGCCCTGGATAATCGAATATCAACTATGCTGTCTCAGCACCTCCATTTAATATCTCGTTTGGAGGTCAGCACCTCACACTAAATTCCATTTAACAGCCAGCCTATTTAACTGCATAGACCTCACCATAATATTGGTACAACTTCCAGCCAACTTGGTGGCTAATTTGGCACATTTCCCCTTTTTGCGCAGTGTAAGTAGGACAGATTTGGCATGAAATAGGCAGGACCATTAAAGGTATACTTTAAAAATAACACTTGTTACACATTTCTTCAGCATTGCAAAGTTAATTTAATTTTCTCCTTTGAGCATTACCCTTTCATCGTTATAAAGATATTACAAATTTCATGCTGAACAGTCACCAGAAGTAATATGAAAGTTGATGTTATGCAATTTCATAATGATTCTGTTAAATATTTATATTGATTTATATTGATTTGTACAGCTGTTAAAAATGTGTGTAATAGGCTGTGTTAGTTTAAAATAATTGAACAACATTCATTTGTAGTACATCAAGTAGATCAAATTATTTCTCAACTTCACCAAGCAAATATGATATTCACCTGAGCTGCATTAATGTAAAAATATAAGTAAAATTGATTCTAGCAATAAAGAGGAAATGTGTTTTTAAATATTCTAATTCATCAGTATTATGTAACTCATTATGTTGCCAGACTGATTAGTGACTTATTCATGCATGGCCCACTTGTTAGCCCTGATGCACCAAGCTAACCTACTGCTTCAGAATATTTGGTGTACTTTCATTGCTATTTTTTCCCAACTGCATCTAAGATTTACCCAGTGATGGAAGTGAAGTATATTTCACACCAGTGATTGTACGCAGAATCCCCATGCACAGTGGTGACGCAGAGACAGTCCATAGCTTGGAAATTGGATCCATCAGATATAGTTGTCATACACAGATCCCACATAAGAGCAACTGTGACCGGAGTAAATCATGCTCATGATTATTTTCTCAGGAAATTGCCTTGGTACTTGTGTGTACAAGTCACGTTAGTACTGGTGCCATTTCCTTGGAGTCAGTTGCGTATCTAATAATGTCCTACTATTTATCCGTTGCCGCATAAGTTACAACCTTCATTGAGCGCCCACATAAAGCCTAAGTACACATTGCACAGGGTCTGGCAAGGTGACATCCTACTAAGTAAGGATCAGCTTTGCCACATCGACCCCTTTACAAAGCACTTGTCCCCGTCAGTATGCAATTGTTATGATAATGGAGTCAGCATCAGAGTCAGCAATATCCTTCATCTCAGAGGTGGAATAATTGGTTTCAGAACTACAATTATTTTTTTATTGTTAATCTAAATCTATGAAGAAAAATCTTCATGTACTCCAAACGTGAGGAAGATGTTTTTTCTTTAAACGTCCCGTAATGTATATATTGTAAAGGCACTGAATTAATATGGTCATTGTGCACTGAACCAGTTTATATTGCTCACTTCAAAATCTTATATTTTACTTTTATGTGAAACAGTCCCTCTTGAATTGTTTATTTACTCACAAATTTTAAGCGTTCCTTTCTCTTGGAACCTTCTGTCATTGTGAGCAATTTGTCTCAATTGCTTTATTAATTTCATTCAGAATTGATTAAAAAAAAAAAAAAATCAATTAGCTTAATGGCACTTTTCTAATATAAGCAAGCTTTTCCTCATGACCTCATTCTTGGTGTCCTTTACCTTACCATCTGAAGGATTAAAATATCCTTACGTTTCAGACAGGATCAGCATACTATGACGTTAACTCTTTAACTCCCATGGAGCCTGATCTTCTGACCATTTCAGGCAAGGTCTGTTTAGATTCCCAACAACCAAAGTATGTTGCTCTTGCATATATCAGATGTTAGGCTAAGAGTCCAACCAGTATCTTATTTACCATCAGTATTCTAGTTGACATAATTATTTTTTAATAATTCCCATTCAGAGGAACATATATTTCTACAGCTGTCAGTTTCTTGCACCAACCTGTACTACCCTAATCCTATCTCGATAATAGAACACTACAGTCCACCTCTTGCATTCCATGGATTTTTTTAAATTGTGTTTTCCACTAAAGTCTTGTTTCTTTTGCACACTTATTTATTTTAGGATTTGTGGGTATAATTTATGTATAATTTGTTTTTGTGTGTTTGCCTGAGTCTATGTGTCTACAATGCTGCTGCAAGGGCGGCATGGTGGCGCAACGGTAGAGTTGCTGCCTTGCAGCGCCAGGGACCCTGGTTCGATCCTGACGATGGGTGCTGTCTGTACAGAGTTTGTACGTTCTCCCCATGACCATGTGGGTTTTCCCCAGGTGCTCCGATTTCCCCCCACACTCCAAAGAGTGTGGTTAATTGGCTTCGGTAAAAATCGTAAATTGTTCCTATTGTGTAGTGTGTGCTAGAGTAACAGGGATCGCTGGTTGGCACGGACTCGGCGGGCCTGTTTCCAAAGCTGTATCTCTAAACTAAACTAAACTGAAGCAAGGTTGTCATTGGGCCTGTACCTCACTGTATGCGTGCATATGACAGTAAATTCAATTTGACGATTGAATACTTCCACTACTTCTGCCTGGTTCAGTGCACATCACTTCACATGTTTCTATATTCAGTTTCTGATACGCCAATTCTTCAAAAGATCAAAATCCAAATACTATTTAGTTCATAAATATCATCATCATAAATAACATCATAAATACTGCATCTTTGCTGTTACATTCTTAATACAGTAAGTGATATGCATTTTGGATGATATATTATAAACTTTATATTGATTATTATGCTTAGATAGTTGGTATCAGCAATGAAAACCAATTAGCATTTTCCAATGCTGTGTAAGATGCCTGGCTCAGCTCAGACAAGGCCTGCAATTGAAAGTTGATTTATCACATGGAATGCATTCTCAGACAAGGCTGGCAATTGGATGGTGACAGCTCGTGTGTAATTTTGAACTTGCCCTAAGTCCTTCCTATAGCTAAAAACTGAAAATGTTGGAAACACTCAGCAGGTCAGGCAGCATCTGTGGTCAGAGAAAGGTTCAATGTTTCAGGTCCACGACCCTTTGTCAAAACTGGGAAAGAGAGAAAAACTATTTGGCTTTCATTAAGAGGGAAGCTGGGGGAGGAATGAGTAAAACAAAGAGATTACCTTTGATAGAGTGAGATCAGTGGGTTAGTGGGTTAAGCACCAGTACATTACGCTTTTTTGTCTGTGTTATGTTTAATTTAGTTTAGAGATATGGCATCAAATAGGCCCACTGAGTCCATGCCGACTCCATACACTAGCGCTATCCTACATACTAGGGACAAATTACAATTTATTTTTCCGAAGCCAAATTAACCTACAAACATGTATGTCTTTGGGGTGTGGATGGAAACTGGAGCACCCGGGGAAAACCCACACGGTCACGGGGAGAACGTACAGACAGCACCCGTAGTCAGGATCGAACCCGGGTCTCTGGCACTGTAGGGCAGCTCTACCACTGTGCCACTGTGCCGCCCCGTGTTGACATTGACAAAGCTGTGAGGAAATGCTGCAAAGGGCTTATTGTACAGCATCAGTATAAGGAAAGCTGAAGCAAAATGAGGGCAGGCAGAAATGGCTGGTTATAATACAGACAAAAAGTGAGAGCGAGTTTCCTAAAGGTTTTTGATATTCCTGCCTGGAGTTATGGATCACGGTTATGGATCCAAAGTCGCTGGTGGTTCGACTAGCCCCGACCTGGTGTCCGATCGCCCGGCGCGGGGAAGCTGAGATCCCCCCCCCCCCCCGATGCAGGAGCTTGATTGCCCCGACGCGGAGGGCCCGATCGCTGGCTGTGGGAGCCAAGATCGCCCCGACAATGGAAAGCTTGAGGCCCCTGTATGCAGGAGAACAAAGAAGGGAAGAATTTGAACTTTTTTTTCGCCTTCCATTACAGTGAGGAATGTGGAGGAGTCACTGTGGTGGATGTTTATGTTAAAATGTATTTTGTGTGTTTTGGTGCATTTTAGTGGTATGAATGTATGGCAAATCAAATTCCTCATATGTTGCAAAACATACCTGGCTAATAAAGTATGATTATGATTATGTTAGGTTTCCTAACCTACAAGACCAGATTTCAGCCATGATAGACAGCTTCCCAGAGCCCCAGGTGCATGCTGTGCTGTTGAAATATAGCAGTAATGTTGGGAGAAAGTCACTGCCAACCATGAGGCTGAGAATAATAATAAAGGCAATGAACAGAGAGCCTGATTATTATAATGGTGTCCTCAAGCTAGATATAACAAATATTTTTGTGATGGACAATTACCTACTTACAGAGTGTTTCAGTAGTCCACTGAAAGTTGAGTGGCTTGGGTTTTGGTTGAAATATTCGTGTTGCATAGCAACTTGACAAAATGAATATTGCAAGTCAGAGTAAGAGGAGTGACAGTGTTCTAAAATGAGCCATCTGTCTAACTTCTGTTTAATACTCCTGACCCCATAAACAAACATGCACTGTCTAATTATCTCCATTTCAACAACTTGACCTCACAAACAATCAGTTATTATCAGGCCAGAATCCATTCACTGCCTTCAGCATACAGTTCATAATTAATTGTGTCTCTAAACATTTTCCCTTATATTTTCTATGAATGTGCCTCCCATTCAGTGATAGTTTTACCGTAATCTTTGTAAAGACAAAATTAGAACTGTTTTGGGTCGGCCATTATAATGATATCCTTCAGAAATTGCCTCCATCAAAAGGAAGGCAGAGTGGACATGCATTCATGAGCTATGATAAAAAATAATGCATAAACTGCACGTCTATGATAAATGTAGTGGCAAATGCTGGTTTCAGACATCAGAAGCAGCACTAGTTTATTCTGTTGTATTTCATTTTCTAAGGGATTAAGGTAGTGCATGTTGTCTGCAATAATTAAAAACATTATGAAGCTGCAGCTTGTTGATACGAGATACTGCTGGCAGTTTTATGTGCTTTTTGGATACTAGACCTCTGGCATATGCGAGTTATGTCAGAACTTACTGGATTGGGGCAACACAGCACTGTACAGTAGAGTGCTTGCATTTGACCATTTATCTTGATGTGAGCTGTTCTACCTCATCATAAAACACATTCAGGCTACGCGAAACCATCTTCAGACATCAGTCTACCGACTAATGTTGTCTGTCCATTTGCCTCCACAGTTGCTGCCTAGCCTGGATTCCTATGGTTTCCAGCATCTGTAGTCTCTTATGTCAACAGGGGGGCTGTAAGATGGTAATCAAACAAGTCAAAAAGGGGAGACATGCTCAGCAGTCAAGCGGCATCCGTGAAGGATTCTTCATCAAAAAGTAGCTGTTTAAATCATGGGTCACTGCATCACAGCTCCAGAGACACAGGTGCAGTCCTGATATCGGGGTCTGTGGTGTGCACTTCCTTCTTTGACCATATATTTTTCTCTGGGTGCCCCAGTTTCCTCCCACATCCCAAAGAAATGCAAGTCGGTAAATTAATTGGGTGTTGTAAATTGTCGAGGTCGTGAGTGGCTGGTAGAATCCTAAGAGGAATCATTAGAAATAACAGCAGAATAGAGAGTGATTATTATCAATGAGTGCTTGATTGTTGGCATGGATCCATGAAGGGCCAGTTCCGGTGCTATATACTTCCATGCCTGGAGCATCTATTTCACTCCCCACTAAGGCCACTTGACCTGTTAAGTAGTTCCAGCATTTTCTGTTTTTATTTTAGATGTCAAGCACCTATAGTTTTGGGCTGCAGTTACTTAAACAGTTGCCGCAGATAACTGGGAGTTCCCAGCCATCATTTTGTACACATCCATTTTTCAAAACAAGCACCAAATGGTCAAATGCAAGCTCTCTACTGTGCAATGCTCTGCTGCCTTAAGGTTTCCAAACTCCAAACAACAATGGTGTTTGTTAAGGATAATATTACCAGTACACAAGGGATTATTCCTTGACTCACTTTCAGATTTACACCATTGCAGCATTTGCAAAAGCTAGAAAATAAACTGCAGCATTTTTAGAAAATGCTATTATTAGCATACATTAAAGAAATAATAATAAAAATAAAGAAATAATAATACTTTTGGGAATCAAATGTTATTTTTGTTTTCCAAAATAAGAAGGGTGCATTACAGTAATAGACTGCCATGAGAATTCTAATTACTATTTTGTAGGTGAACTTTACTAACTTCACTGTACCTAAAATGGTTCTCTTATTTAATTATTAAAATGTGATACAATTAATCAGGGGAACTGTGCACATTTTGTAAGGCATTGCATATTGAAGAACTAGGGTGGCACAGTGGCATATCGGTAGAGTTGCTACCTTACAGCGCATGTTCCGAGTTCGATCCTGACGATGAATGCTATCGGAGTTTGTACGTTCTCCTTGTGACCGCATGGGTTTTCTCCGGGTGCTCCAGTTTCCTCCCACAGTCCAAAGACCTAAAGGTTTGTAGATTAATTTCCTTATAGATTGTCCCTAGTCTGTAGGATAGTGTTCAAGTGTTAGTATACAGGGTGATCGCTGGTCAGCAAAGACTATGTGAGTCGAATGGCCTGTTTCCGCGCTGTATCTCCAAAGCCTAAACTGGATTGCTGGAGGGTTTTTTCGAGCATAATAAAACTCAACTTGTATTTATTGCACTGCCCCACAATGTCAGATTGAATCACTCGTAGGAACCTCATCTCTGAATCAGAACGTTGTGGGTGCAAGCCGCATTCCAGAGATTTGAGTACGTAATCTAGGCCGATGCCTCGGCGCAGATCTGAGGGAAAGCTGTACCTACAGAGAGCCAACATTCAGATCGGCATCAGAACTCTGTCCCCTCTGATGCCCCAGGTGTGTGTAAAATGCAATGTACAGTGCAACTCCAATAATCTGCCATCCATCCTTTTGGTATCTGGTTCACCAAGTGGCGTTTACCATGCTCCCGATCCACTTGCCAGAATGCCAGTTCCCACACACACACTTTAAACTTGCCTGGTTCTGTGGACTGTGTTCCCAGGTTTGCTGGAATGGTACTATGTAACATTTTTTTTTTAATATGCCAAATATACTCGCTAGAATTTAGGAGATTAAGAGGGGATCTTATAGAAACGTACAAAATTCTTATGGGGTTGGACAGGCTAGATGCAGGAAGATTGTTCCCGATGTTGGGGAAGTCCAGGACAAGGGGTCACAGCTTAAGGATAAGGGGGAAATCCTTTAAGACCGAGATGAGGAAAAACCTTTTCACACAGAGAGTGGTGAATCTCTGGAACTCTCTGCCACAGAGGGTAGTTGAGGCCAGTTCATTGGCTATATTTAAGAGGGAATTAGATGTGGCCCTTGTGGCTAAAGGGATCAGGGGGTATGGAGAGAAGGCAGGTACAGGATACTGAGTTGGATGATCAGCCATGATCGTATTGAATGGCGGTGCAGGCTCGAAGGGCCGAATGGCCTACTCCTGCACCTATTTTCTATGTATCTATGTATCTATAAAAGTATGTTGGAGTATCAGTAAATATCTCTAAACTAAACTAAAATCTCTAAACTAAAACTAAACAAAAATTACATCCAAAAGTCTGGAAAATTGGCCAGAGAGAGAGTCCCGAGGGTTCTGGCTTAACATAATTTTGCTGTACTATTTCATTGAAGATTAGTAATTAGATTGGTGTCTTGTGATCCTTGTTTGTGCTGATTATGTAAGCACAAGTTGCTGTGCCCACTCTCATATTTCCCACAAACCTCCATTTTAAAATTCCATTTTAAAATTCCAACCTTTGGATCATACTGAGTTTTTATACGTAGCTGTACGAACATGCTTGTTGGAGATATGCATTTCAGTTATGGAAGTAGATTTCTTCTGACTTCTGTCACAGTTTGTCCAGTTACACAGTGCATGCTTTCATAGTTACTGTGTCCTTAAACATCACAGAGTTTCTACCATTGATCAGCAGATTGAATAAAACACAAGATAGCCCTGGAAATGTCCTCATTCTTCAGGGAACGGGGGTTCCCCTTCCCCACTATAGATGAGTCTCTCACCAGGGTTTCTTCAATACCCCGTAACACTGCTCTCTCTCCCCATCCCCCCACACGTTGCCTATTTCCTTCACTCCATAGATGCTGCCGCACCCGCTGAGTTTCTCCAGCACTTTTGTCTGCAGACGTGATTTCTTGTCAGTTTCAACAGTTACTCGATGTTAAAGTAGCGGCTGTGTTCTAAAGAGACAAAGATGTCAGATTACTGCTGGGAGGTTACATGGAAACAGTTTTTTCTCCCCCATTTTCTACTTGTCAATTTCCTATGTAACGTGGTTCTCGAGTTCTCAATTGAATTTGCATTATAATCAATTCAGCCTGCCTAGTGCTGATAGCGTTCCCTAATTCATTGATCGCTTATATTCCAATTCATGTTATGGCAACACATATTATATCAGAACTACACGTACATGATCTTTCATCTACTTTTAAAGGAATTTAATGATAAAAAGCCTTCAATCAGTTTGTGGATGGTACAATGATTGACTCCTTTACGAATATGAGAATGTGAAACAGGAGGCCATTCAGCCTATCATGCCTGCAGCACTGTCCATTAAGCAGGTGCCTGATCGTTTATCTCATGGCCATTTTCCTGCACTAACCCCATACCCCACTGATTTCCTGATTTTCCAAAAGTCTATCAATCTCTGTCTTGAATATACACAGCGACTGAGTTTTGCATGGACCTCATTGAAATACCGCAGATGTTGAAAATCTGAAATAAAATCAGAAAATATTAGAAATACTCAGCAGGTCGTGTAGTGTCTGTGGTGAGAGAAACAGACTAATGTTTTGAATCGATGATCTTTTGTCAGGACCAGGATAGGTAGAAATGAAAGTCGTAAGTAGCAAAGAGCAGGGAGAGGAGATGGGATCTCTGGCACATATATTGTCTGCGAACTTTCATTCTTCAATCTTGTTTATTAATAGTAATTTTAAATAGTAATTGTACCCGCAAGACATCATCTCTGAACAGAGCCAACTATAAAAACAATATTTTTTTGCCTTCAGGCAATGAACCGATAATTAATAAAGCACAATAGATGCTTTGGAAAGGAAGAGTTGGTATGTCAAAGAGGACTCTCTCGAACTTCTATCCCATTCTTAAGAAAAGGCTAACAGAGCTGCAAAGTAGTACGGATTTTCCGTATGTTGTACGGAAATCCGATTAGAATACGGATGTATGGTTTTGTGTTGTTAAATACGGATTTTGAATACGGAGTTCAGTTCAGTCTGAAGAAGGGTCTCGACCAGAAACATCTCTCCTCGCTGCCTGTCCCACTCCAGGTTTAAACGGAGCACAGTCAGTTTAACATGTGGGAATTTAAACGAAGTGCTGTCGACTATAGTGCTAAGGGTTCTAAAAATAGCGCTACCAGCTGGAGCTATGGACTTTAAACATAGTGCTGTGGGCTTTACACATAGCGCTAAGTCTAGTGGTGAAAGGTTACAAGTGGGATTGCAGTTAAATTGGGATTGCCCTTGATTTTACAGAACGGTGGGTGGGCTCAAGGGGGAGAGAGGGAGGGGTGGAGAGAGGGAGGAGTGGAGAGAGGGAAAGGATGGAGAGGGGAGGGAGAAACGGAGAAGGAGGGAGGGAGAGGGAGGGAGGAAGGGAATAAGAGAGGGAGGGAGAAAAAAAGGAAGGCGGCGAGAGGGAGGGTGGAGGGAAAGGGGAGGGAGTGAGGCAGAGAATGAGGGAGGATGAGAGAGGGAGGGAGAGAGAGAGGGATGGAGAAAGGGATGGAGGGAGGGAGGGAGAGAGGGAGGGAGAGAGAGGAAGGAGGGAGAGAGAAAGAGGGAGCGAGGGAGGCTTCCAAAATGGCTTCTACATCACCATCTGGTGCTAAAAACAGGAAGCAGACGTTCAAACAGCAGTATACAAAGAGATGGCAATGAATGCACTGTCAAGTAAGGTGCGTAGAAGACATGTCAATTGGTAGCAAAGTTATGCATTCTTGTACTCTTATATGGCTATGACCACATAAAAAATAACATTTTTTTCATCAAGATGGGACCGCGTAAAAATACTGATTTCCTCAGCAAAATACTGATTTTCAGGAACTAGAATACTGAAATGCTCTTGGCAGCTCTGGGCTAAAAATATTTTTTTAAATAGCCAAAGTATCCAAATAATAAACATCCCATTCACACAAGAATTCACAATATAACATGATGTTTAACATAGAAACATAGAAAATAGGTGCAGGAGTAGGCCATTCGGCCCTTCGAGCCTGCACCGCCATTCAATATGATCATGGCTGATCATCCAACTCAGTATCCCATACCTGCCTTCTCTCCATAACCCCTGATCCCTTTAGCCACAAGGGCCACATCTAACTCCCTCTTAAATATAGCCAATGAACTGGCCTCAACTACCCTTCTGTGGCAGAGAGTTCCAGAGATTCACCACTCTCTGTGTGAAAAAGTTTTTCTCATCTCGGTCCTAAAGGATTTCCCCTCTATCCTTAAGCTGTGACCCCTTGTCCTGGACTTCCCCAACATCGGGAACAATCTTCCTGCATCTAACCAGTCCAACCCCTTAAGAATTTTGTACGTTTCTATAAGATCCCCCCTCAATCTCCTAAATTCTAGCGAGTACAAGCCGAGTCTATCCAGTCTTTCTTCATATGAAAGTCGTGACATCCCAGGAATCAGTCTGGTGAACCTTCTCTGCACTCCCTCTATGGCAATAATGTCCTTCCTCAGATTTGGAGACCAAAACTGTACGCAATATACTCCAGGTGTGGTCTCACCAAGACCCTGTACAACTGCAGTAGAACCTCCCTGCTCCTATACTCAAATCCTTTTGCTATGAATGCTAACATACCATTCGCTTTCTTCACTGCCTGCTGCACCTGCATGCCTACTTTCAATGACTGGTGTACCATGCCAACCAGGTCTCATTGCATCTCCCCTTTTCCTAATCGGCCACCATTTAGATAATAGTCTGCTTTCCTGTTTTTGCCACCAAAGTGGATAACCTCACATTTATCCACATTATACTGCATCTGCCATGCATTTGCCCACTCACCCAGCCTATCCAAGTCACCTTGCAGCCTCTTAGCATCCTCCTCACAGCTAACACTGCCCCCCAGCTTAGTGTCAACCGCAAACTTGGAGATGTTGCATTCAATTCCCTCGTCCAAATCATTAATATATATTGTAAATAGCTGGGGTCCCAGCACTGAGCCTTGCGGTACCCCACTAGTCACTGCCTGCCATTCTGAAAAGGACCCGTTTAAATCTCACTTTGTCGTGAATTTCTATGCCAATTCAAAGGAATTGAATGTTTAATTCCCATAAATTTTACTCTGTTGGTTTATAACACTGCGGGAGGCAAGGGCCGTTTTGCACAGACATCCACTCTCAAGATAATCAAAATTTTCTGCTCAATCATGTCATAAGAAAATCTAAATTATCTATATTTTGTGTAATTGTCCATTCATGATCAATATTTTCATACTAAATATCTGACTAAAAACTATGTACTGTGGAAGTTTTTAGTCAGATGTTTAGTATGAAAATATTAATTATGGATAGACAATAACACAAAATATAGATAATCTAGTTCTTATGACATGATTGTGCAAAAAACAATGAATTTGATTATCATGAGTGGATGTTGGTGGATTATGATACTGAGATCGGATTGTGGCAAGACACGGCCGATATCGGGCCTAAATAACATATCTTGCATCATCAGATTAAAATGACATTACACCAAAAAACTAGATAAGATGTTAAATAAACGTCCTACAGTACATACCTTTTGTTTTGTCCTGAATTTGCGATCTGTGATTTTGAAGGCGTTGAAGTTGTCCCGATTTTCATCCAGCGATTCAATAGTTAAGCAACTTTTTTTTTAAATTGCGAATGGGATGACAGAACAAAATTTCCTCATAAGCTTGTTTTACGAGGAAATCCCTCCCTGACAACCAATAAAAACCTGCATTTTACTAAGCGCCCCCGCCCCCCCCCCCCCCCACAGCCTCTCGAGTCGCACGCACAGGCAGTGAGCAGATCTAGCGTGCCACTGATGGCAGGAATTTTTAACAAGGCTACATGGAGTGAGTAGGTGATGCTTGGATCTGTTCCAAATACAGCAACTGATATCTATACATACATAACTAAAACTCTGATCTTATTATCTTCCGGTTTGGCGGTCTTTCCATTTGCACAAAAACGGTTTGCGATAGCGCTACAATTTTTCACCACTTCGCTTATCGTTCTTCTATGCTGCGATTGCACCAAGTTTCGTTCCGATCGGTTGAATGTCGTAAACGTTAGCGAGGTTTAAAAATCTTAAAAACCGCACATGCGCAGATCGATCGCTTCTACTGCCAGTCAGCGCAGCACGGATTAGTCTCTTCCCCTGTCGCTCCCCCTGTCTGCCTCTTCCTGCGCCATCGCGTCTTTACTGGAGCTGAGGATGGCCGGCGGAGGTTTCCAACCAGACTTTCGGAGGGACCCGAAACAGCCCACCCCAAGCAGCAGCCCAGCCCCCAGCAGCAGCCCAGCCTCGCCCTAGGCAGCAGCCCAGCCCAGCGCTGGAGATCCAGCCCAGCCCAGTGTCAGAGATATCGCATTACAGATATGATCGGAGACTGATCCCAGCGGAGGAGAATGACCAATGACCAGCACCCGCTGTGAGTCCCTATCACACCGCCAATTCCAGCCACTACCCCTATGGTTCCCCCTCGCTGCCCCCCCCCCCCATGATGCCCCCCTCTCCCCCATGGCTCTTCCCTTGTCTTTTCTCCGAGCTTACATTCCCCCCCGCCCACACACCCCTCTCCCCCCGCCCACACAATCCCCCCGCCCACACACCCCTCCCCCCCACAAGCCCCCCTGCCCACACACACACACCCTCCCCACACACACCTCCCCACACACACACACACACACCCACACACATCCCGCCGCCCAGACACCCCACCGCCCACGCACCCCCCCCGCCCCCACACAACCCTACCCCAACACAACCCCGCCCCCACACCCCCGTCCCCACAACTCCCCCTCCCCCACAACCACCCCCTCCCCCACAACCCCCCCTCTCCCACTACCCCCCTCCCCCACAACTCCCCTCCGCCCACACAACCCCGCCCCCACAAAACCCCACCCCCACACCCCCGTCCCCACAACCCCCTTCCCCACAACCACCCCACAAACTCCCCTTCTCCCACTACCTCCCTCCCCCACAACCCCCCCGCCCACACAACCATGCCCCACAACAACCCCCCCACAACAACCCTCCCACAACCCCCACGCCACCACACACCCCTCCCCCCGCGCACACACTCCTTCCCCCCAACAACCCCTCCGCCCGCCACCCCTCTGCCCACACACACACCTCGCCCACACACACCCCCCTCCCACACACACACCCTCTCCCACACATCCCCCTCCCACATTCCTCTTCCCCCTCTCCCACACCCCTCCCGCTCACATACACACCCCCCCTACACCCCCCGCCACACACCCCTCCCCTACCCCCACCTCACCCCACACCACCCTCTCCCCCCCTCCACCTCCCCATCCATGCACACCCCTCCTCCCCTCCCACCCCACAACCCTCCACCCCTGCTACACACCCCACGTCCCTCCCACACATGAAGAGGAGGGGGAGGGAGTGCGCGGGGATGAGAGGAAATAAGCCGCGCCTTCGCAGTTAGGGGCTATGGGGGAGTGGTGGAATATTGCGTTGGGGGAACGGGTGAGTGGTGGAATATTGCATTGGGGAATGGGTTGCGTTGTGGGACCAGGTGTCCCGTGTGACTGGGACCCAACGGGTCCCACTTAGTCTATCATTTCTGAAATTTATGGACTTTTAATAACCAAGGCTGTGAGAGGAGGTAAGGAAAGATGGCTATTTGGACTCGGGTCACCAATCAGCCATGATCTCACTGGATAGCAGAAAAGCCCATGTCCATACCCATTCCCCTAGTTATTAACCAGAGGCCACTTGCAAAATGTCTAAATAACGAAAATGGTATTTCCAAAATTGCAGGCGTTTAACAGGTGATGTATTCCCGAGTTATGTGTTGTGGTTGAAGCTTTCTGATCTTTATTCTGTAAAACTTTTTGAATATTAAGTTTGCCATGTATTTATTGTGGTAGGCAGTAAAATCACTTCTGTATGCCAAAGAACTGCTAACATCACAAATTTCTTTTTTTTTTGAAGGATAGACTGGCCTTGTACTTACTAGATATCGTCAAGAATTCCTTTGGGCAGGACCAAACCTCTGAGGGCAGTGTTTGTTTTTTGACTGAGATTAATGAGTAGAATTTCAAGAGCATCGTGATGCCAGCACAGTGCGCAGTGTTTGTTAACTCAAACTAACGTTCCTCTTTCCAGGAAAAGTGGACAATATTTTATCCCCTTGGATTAGTACCGAAGAGTTGAGATACCAATCTATTCAGAAGTTGATTCTGATGTAGCTTATTATTGTCGTGCCAACATGCAATTGACAGTAGGATCCGCTTTCTGTTTCCACTTCGCTACTGTTTATCAATGATGAAAGCTAACAAAGAAAGGATATTAAAGTAAAAAAACATAGATGTTTGCAGGAATTGAGGGCCTGAGCTTTATGGGGCTGTCCCACTGTACGAGCTAATTCAAGAGTTCTCCCGAGTTTCCCCTAATTTGAACTTGGAGAATTACAGTAATAGCCGCTTGTAGGTACTCGGGGCTCTCGTGGACATTTTTCAACATGTTGAAAAATCTTCACGAGTCTTCCCGAGCTTACCGCGTTTCCCGAGTACCTGCCGTTAGCGTTACCAGCCGCTAAGAGACGTGCCGAGCTCCGACGTACCCGCTACGTACATTCTACATGCTTACCACGAGTTTGATTTTTTTTTTTACTCGGGAGAGCTCTTGAATTAGCTCGTACAGTGGGACAGGCCCTTTAGGATGTGCCTGGGAAGGCTAGGACGTTATTCCTTGAAGTGGAGGAGGCTTGAGGGGTAATCTCATAGAAGTGTATAAAATCATGAGGGGAATAGATAGGATGAATATGCAGTCTTTTTTTCTAGGATGGGGGAAATCGAGAACTAGAGGGTATACAGTATGTTTACAGTGAGAGGGGGGGGAAATTAATAGGGACCTGAGGGGCAGCATTTTCACACAGAATGGAGGGTATATATAGTATAATGAGCTGCCAGAGGATGTAATGAAGCAAGCACAATAACATTTAAAAGACATTTGGATAGGTACATGGTTAGGAAATGTTGTGAGTGATATAGGCTAAACCTGGGCAAATAGGACTAGCTTTGATGGGACATCTTAGTCGGCATGAACAAATTGACTAGAAAAGCAGAAAATGCTGGATTCACTCAGCAGGTCAAACAGGGTCTAAGGAAACAGGAATAGCTCAAATTTGACCAGGCGCCCTGGGCCTGGAAAGATTAACTGTTTTTCTTTCCACCGATACTGCTTGACCTGATCAGTGTTTCTGCTATTTTTGTCTTTAAAACCAATTGAGCCAGAAACTGACTTTTCTGGATCTTTCAGCAAGACCCCAGCATTCACTCCATCAATTGGCCGCCTTTGGAAGGGTTAGTTAGCAGTCTTGTTGTGCGTGGCCCCTTGGGCAAGAGTGACCATAATATGGTTGAGTTCTTCATTAGGATGGAGAGTGACATTGTTAATTCAGAAACAAAGGTCCTGAACTTAAAGAAAGGTAACTTTGAGAGTATGAGACGTGAATTGGCCAAGATAGACTGGCCAATGATTCTTAAAGGGTTGACGGTGGATATGCAATGGAAGGCATTTAAAAACTGCATGGATGAACTACAACAAGCGTTCATCCCAGTTTGGCAAAAGAATAAATCAGGGAAGGTAGTGCATCCGTGGATAACAAGGGAAATCAGGGATAGTATCAAAACTAAAGAGGAAGCCTACAAATTAGCCAGAACAAGCAGCCTACCAGAGGACTGGGAGAAATTCAGTCCAGCAGAGGAGGACAAAAGGCTTAATTAGGAAAGGGAAAATAGATTATGAAAGAAAACTGGCAGGGAACATAAAAACTGACTGCAAAAGTTTTTATAGATATGTCAAGAGGAAAAGATTAGTTAAAACAAATGTAGGTCCCTTGCAGTCAGAAACAGGCGAATTGATCATGGGGAACAAGGACATGGCAGACCAATTGAATAATTACTTTGGTTCTGTCTTCACTAAGGAAGACATAAATAATCTGCCAGAAATAGCAAGGGACCGGGGGTTAAATGAGATGGAGGAACTGAGTGAAATCCAGGTTAGCCGGGAAGTGGTGTTAGGTAAATTGAATGGATTAAAGGCCGATAAATCCCCAGGGCCGGATAAGTTGCATCCCAGAGTACTTAAGGAAGTAACCGCAGAAATAGTGGATGCATTAGTGATAATTTTTCAAAACTCTTTAGATTCTGGAGTACTTCCTGAGGACTGGAGGGTAGCTAATGTAACCCCACTTTTAAAAAAGGGAGGGAGAGAGAAAACGGGGAATTACAGACCAGTTAGTCTAACATCGGTGGTGGGGAAAATTCTGGAGTCAGTTATTAAAGATGGGATAGCAGCACATTTGGAAAGTGGTGAGTTCATTGGACAAAGTCAGCATGGATTTATGAAAGGTAAATCATGTCTGACGAATCTTATAGTATTTTTCGAGGATAACCATATAACCATATAACCATAACAGCACGGAAACAGGCCATCTCGGCCCTTCAAGTCCGTGCCGAACATTTAAATTTTTTTTTTAATTTTTTTTTTAAATTAAAAATAAAATACTTCCCCCTAGTCCCATCTACCTGCACTCAGACCATAACCCTCCATTCCTTTCCCGTCCATATACCCATCCAATCTATTTTTAAAGGATAACATCGAACCTGCCTCCACCACTTCCACTGGAAGCTCATTCCACACAGCTACCACTCTCTGAGTAAAGAAGTTCCCCCTAATGTTCCCCCTAAACTTCTGTCCCTTAATTCTCAAGTCATGTCCCCTTGTTTGAATCTTCCCTACTCTCAATGGGAAAAGCTTATCCACGTCCACTCTGTCTAACCCGCTCATAATTTTAAAGACCTCTATCAAGTCCCCTCTTAACCTTCTGCGCTCCAAAGAATAAAGACCTAACTTGTTCAACCTTTCTCTGTAACTTAGTTGCTGAAACCCAGGCAACATTCTAGTAAATCTCCTCTGTACTCTCTCTATTTTGTTGACATCCTTCCTATAATTAGGCGACCAAAATTGTACTCCATACTCCAGAATTGGCCTCACCAATGCCTTGTACAATTTTAACATTACATCCCAACTTCTATATTCAATGCTCTGATTTATAAAGGCCAGCACACCAAAAGCTTTCTTTACCACCCTATCTACATGAGATTCCACCTTCAGGGAACTATGCACAGTTATTCCTAGATCCCTCTGTTCAACTGCATTCCTCAATTCGCTACCATTTACCATGTACGTCCTATTTTGATTTGTCCTGCCGAGATGTAGCACCTCACATTTGTCAGCATTAAACTCCATCTGCCAACTTTCAGCCCACTCTTCCAAATGGCCTAAATCTCTCTGTAGACTTTGAAAATCTACTTCATTATCCACAACACCACCTATCTTAGTATCATCTGCATACTTACTAATCCAATTTTCCACACCTTCATCCAGATCATTGATGTACATGACAAACAACAGTGGACCCAACACAGACCCCTGAGGCACCCCACTAGTCACCGGCCTCCAACCTGACAAACAGCCATCCACCATTACTCTCTGGCATCTCCCATTCAGCCACTGTTGAATCCATCTTGCTACTCCACCATTAATACCCAACAATTGAATCTTCTTAACCAACCTTCCATGAGGAACCTTGTCAAAGGCCTTACTGAAGTCCATATAGACAACATCCACTGCTTTACCCTCATCAATTTCCCTAGTAACCTCTTCGAAAAATTCAAGAAGATTAGTCAAGCATGACCTTCCAGGCACAAATCCATGTTGACTGTTCCTAATCAGACCCTGCTTATCCAGATGCTTATATATATTATCTTTAAGTATCCTTTCCATTAATTTGCCCACCACTGACGTCAAACTAACAGGTCTATAATTGCTAGGTTTACTCTTCGAACCCTTTTTAAACAACGGAACAACATGCGCAGTACGCCAATCCTCCGGCACTATTCCCGTTTCTAATGACATTTGAAATATTTCTGTCATAGCCCCTGCTATTTCTACACTAACTTCCCTCAATGTCCTAGGGAATATCCTGTCAGGACCTGGAGACTTATCCGTTTTCATATTTTTCAAAAGTGTCCGCACCTCCTCTTCTTTGAATCTCACAGTTTCCATTGCTACTCTGCTCGTTTCCCTTACCTCACATAATTCCATATCCTCCTTCGTGAATACCGAAGAAAAGAAATTGTTCAATATCTCCCCCATCTCTTTTGGCTCTGCAGATAGCTGTCCACTCTGACTCTCTAATGGACCGATTTTATTCCTTGTTATCCTTTTGCTATTAATATAGCTGTAGAAACCCTTTGGATTTACTTTCACCTTACTTGCCAAAGCAACCTCATATCTTCTTTTAGCTTTTCTAATTTCTTTCTTAATATTCTTTTTACATTCTTTATACTCCTCAAGCACCTCATTTACTCCATGCTGCCTATAATTATTGTACATCTCTCTCTTTTTCCGAACCAAGTGTCCAATTTCCCTTGAAAACCATGGCTCTTTCCATTTTTTACTATTTCCTTTCAACCGAACAGGGACATAAAGATTCTGTACTCTTAAAATTTCACCCTTAAATGTCCTCCATTTTTCTTCTACATCCTTCCCATAAAACAATATGTCCCAATTCACTCCTTTTAAATCCTTTCGCATCTCCTCAAAGTTAGCCTTTCTCCAAACAAAAATCTCAACCCTAGGTCCAGTTCTGACCCTCTCCATAATTATATTGAAACTAATGGTGTTGTGATCACTGGACCCGAAGTGCTCCCCGACGCATACCTCCGCCACTTGCCCTGTCTCATTTCCTAACAGGAGGTCCAGCACTGCCCCTTCTCTAGTAGGTACCTCTATGTATTGCTGCAAAAAACTATCTTGCACACATTTTACAAACTCCAAACCATCCAGCCCTTTTACAGAATGTGTTTCCCAGTCTATGTGTGGAAAATTGAAATCTCCCACAATCACTACCTTGTGCTTACTACTAATATCTGCTATCTCCTTACATATTTGCTCTTCCAATTCTCGCTCCCCATTTGGCGGTCTATAATACACCCCTATAAGTGTTGCTACACCTTTCCCATTTCTCAGTTCCACCCAAATAGCCTCCCTAGACGAGCCCTCTAATCTATCCTGCCAAAGCACTGCTGTAATATCTTCCTTGACAAGCAATGCAACACCCCCACCTCTTGCCCCTCCAATTCTATCACCCCTGAAGCAACGAAATCCTGGAATATTTATTTGCCAATCACAGCCCTCCTGCAACCATGTTTCACTGATCGCCACAACATCATACTTCCAGGTGTCAATCCAGGCTCTAAGCTCATCCACCTTTCTTACAATGCTCCTAGCATTAAAATATACACATTTAAGAAACCCACCACCACTTATTCTCTGTTTATTATCTTTTTCTTCTTTCTCCCCTACATTTTGGGTCCGAGTGCTTCCCTTCTCTGCCTCCTGCCTCCCACATTTTCCACTAGCTTTCTCTATTTGAGTCCCTCCCCCCAACCGTTCTAGTTTAAAGTCTCCCCAGTAGCCTTTGCAAATCTCCCCGCCAGGATATTGGTGCCCCTCGGGTTCAAGTGCAACCCGTCCTTTCTGTACAGGTCACTCCTTCCCCAAAAGAAATCCCAATGATCCAGAAATTTGAATCCCTGCCCGCTGCACCAGTTCCTCAGCCACGCATTTATCCTCCACCTCACTCCATTCCTACTCTCACCGTCACGTGGCACAGGTAGTAATCCTGAGATTGTTACCTTTGTAGACCTTCTCCTTAACTCTCCTCCCAACTCCCTAAATTCTCCTTTCAAGACCTCTTCTCTTTTTCTACCTATGTCATTGGTACCTATATGTACCACAACCTCAGGCTCCTCTCCCTCCGATTTCAGGATATCTTGGACGCGTTCAGACACATCCCTGACCCTGGCACCAGGGAGGCAAACTACCATCCGGGTCTCCTGACTGCGTCCACAGAATCGCCTATCCGACCCCCTAACCATAGAGTCCCCTATTACTATTGCCCTCCTCTTCTTTTCCCTACCCTTCTGAGCAATAGGGCTGGTCTCTGTGCCGGAGGCCCGGCCGCTATTGCTACCCGCAGGAAGGCTGTCCCCCTCAACAGTACTCAAACAGGAGTACTTATTTTCAAGGTGTACAGCCACTGGGGTACTCACTAGTCCCTGCCTCTGCCCCTTGCCCTTCCTAACTGTGACCCACTTGTCTGCCTCCCGTGGTCTTGGAGTGGCCACCTCTCTATAACTCTTTTCTATGACCTCCTCACTCTCCCTGATCAGACAGAGGTCATCGAGCTGCTGCTCCAGGTTCCTAACACGGTCCCTTAGGATGTAACTAGTAGAGTGGATAAGGGAGAACCAGTGGATGTGTTGTATCTCGACTTTCAGAAGGCTTTCGACAAGGTCCCACATAAGAGATTAGCATACAAACTTAAAGCACATGGTATTGGGGGTTCAGTATTGATGTGGATAGAGAACTGGCTGGCAGACAGGATGCAAAGAGTAGGAGTAAACGGGTCCTTTTCAGAATGACAGGCAGTGACTAGTGGGGTACCGCAAGGCTCAGTGCTGGGACCCTAGCTATTTACAATATATATTAATGATCTGGATGAGGGAATTGAATGCAATATCTCCAAGTTTGCGGATGACACGAAGCTGGGGGGCAGTGTTAGCTGTGAGGAGGATGCTAGGAGGCTGCAAGGTGACTTGGATAGGTTGGGTGAGTGGGCAAAGGCATGGCAGATGCAGTATAATGTGGATAAATGTGAAGTTATCCACTTTGGTGGCAAAAACAGGAAAGTAGACTATTATCTGAATGGTGGCCGATTAGGAAAAGGGGAGATGCAACGAGACCTGGGTGTCATGGTACACCAGTCATTGAAAGTAGGAATGCAGGTGCAGCAGGCAGTGAAGAAAGCAAATGGTATGTTAGCATTCATAGCAAAAGGATTTGAGTATAAGAGCAGGGAGGTTCTACTGCAGTTGTACAGGGTCTTGGTGAGACCACACCTGGAGTATTGCGTACAGTTTTGGTCTCCTAATCTGAGGAAAGACATTCTTGCCATAGAGGGAGTACAGAGAAGGTTCACCAGACTGATTCCTGGGATGGCAGGACTTTCATATGAGGAAAGACTGGATAGACTTGGCTTGTACACGTTGGAATTCAGAAGACTGAGGGAGGATCTTATAGAAACTTACAAAATTCTTAAGGGGTTGGACAGGCTAGATGCAGGAAGATTATTCCCGATGTTGGGGAAGTCCAGAACTAGGGGGTCACAGTTTAAGGATAAGAGGGAAGACTTTTAGGACCGAGATGAGGAAATCATTTTTTACACAGAGAGTGGTGAATCTGTGGAATTCTCTGCCACAGAAGGTAGTTGAGGCCAGTTCATTGGCTATATTTAAGATGGAGTTAGATGTGGCCCTTGTGGCTAAAGGGATCAGGGGGTATGGAGAGAAGGCAGGGATGGGATACTGAGTTGGATGATCAGCCATGATCATATCAAATGGCGGTGCAGGCTCGAAGGGCCGAATGGCCTACTCCTGCACCTATTTTCTATGTTTCTATGTTTCCTCATGGAAATCCCAGCTTCCATGGCGCCACAGTGGTGCAGCGGTAGAGCTGCAGCCTCAGCGCCAGTGACCCAGGTTCGATCCTGGCTACGGGTGATGTCTGTATGGAGTTGGTACGTTCCCCCTGTGACCTGCATGGGTTTTCTCTGGGTGATCCGATTTCCTCCCACACCAAAGATGTACAGGTTTGTAGGTCTATTGGCTTGGGTATAATTGTAAATTATCCTTAATGTTTGTAGGATAGTGTTAGTGTGGGGATCGCTGGTCTGCGTGGACTCAGTGGGGCATAGGGCCTGTTTCCACGCTGTATCTCTAAACCAGACTAAACCTCATCAGCTCTGCTGGTGAATCCCAACAGGGCAACAAGAACTTCCACAGCTCTCAGGCAGGGTCTGTAGATTCTTTGTGACGTTAAACTTAGTCAAGGCATAACCAGGCTGTTCAAGTGAATAGGAAAGATTGATCCCCAGGAGAAAGTTTTTATGTTCAAGTTGACTTTCATATTTTCCGTTAGCTTTTCATTGCTGGGTGAGGCCTTCACAGTTTCTCTTCCCACAGATGTTGCCTGACGCTGAATTTAGCCAGTATATTGTTATTTATTTCAGATTTCCAGCATCTGCAATTTATTATTATTTTATTTATTTCTTTATTTATTTTTATTATTTTTTTATTGGAGGGAAAAAAAATACAGTACATCTGACGTATTGCATTGCATTTCCCTCCATTTTGTTTTTTATATATAATAACAAAATGACCCTTACCCACCCTCCCTAAACATCCCTTGGCAGCTAATGTGTTCACAATACAAACATATCACAAATACAAATGCACATTTTAACAATAATAAAGTATCAAAATAGAATAAAGGTGGCTCCCCACCTACTGTCTAGTGCCCTCAGTCAATAGACCCTCAAAGTATAATAGAAAAGGTTCCCATTTCAAATAAAACGTTTTCACAGCCCCCCTCAATGTGAATTTAATCTATTCTAGCCTTAAAAAAAACATCACGTCTTCCAGCCAAGCAGCAGCAGATGGAGATGTGGTAGATTTCCAGACCAGCAAGATTCTCCTACGGGCCAAAAGTGATGTAAATGTAATGATATCAGACTGGGTTGTATTTAAACCCAAGGTTTTATCTGCAACACCAAATACAGCTACAAGCGGGCAAGGTCTCACTGTCATCCCAAGGACTTCACTGATGGTTTTAAAAACCACTGCCCAGTAGTTACCAAGTTTGGGGCAAGACCAGAATGCGTGAGCTAGATTGGCTGGAGAGAAGGAGCACCTGTCACGGCCAGCGTCTGTCCCCGGATATATGTCAGCAAGCCTGGCTTTGCTTAAATGAACCCTGTGTAAAACTTTGAATTGTATGAGCCCCAATCTAGCACATGATGATGAGGAATGGACTCTTTTCAGTGCTTCTGTCCAGCATTCCCCAGACAGATCTATACCAAGGTCGTCCTCCCACCTAGCTTCAACTTTGTTCAGGTTTTGATCTCCTAAAGACATCAGTTGAGAATATCAGTCCTTTATTTGCAAAGGTAAAAGTGAGTTTATCCAACACTGTGACAGGCGGGAGATCGGGAAAAGAGGGAAATTTTTTCATGGCAAAGTGACGGACCTGAAGATATTTAAAGAAATGATTATGTGGGAGGCCATGTTTTCTGTGTAGGTTATCAAAACTATCTAATATGTTGTTAGTGTATAAATCCTTAATGCACATAAGACCATTCAAACCCCACTGTCTAAAGGTTGAGTCAAGTGTGGAGGGGGGGGAATAAATGGTTACTGTGAATGGGACCCAGAACTGAAGCTGATGTAAACTTATCATGGCAACGAAATTGATTAAACATTTTGATGGTGGATAGTACGACACGGTTGGATGTAAATCGAGAGGGTTTCAATGGCAGGGAGGTATATACTAAAGCTGGGAGAGACGAGGAATAACAAGACTGTGACTCAAGCAGACACCAGTCTGTACCTGGTCGGTGGAGCCAGAATAATATCTTTTGGCTATTGGATGCCCAGTAATAATGAATAAAGCTAGGAAGGCCCAGTCCACCTACTTCACGACCTCTTTGGAGAGTGCACTTATTGACCCTTGGAACCTTGTTACCCCATATAAAGGAGGTTATAGATTGGTTAACTGAGTTAAAAAAAAGTCTTGGATAGGAAGACCGGCAAACATTGGAACAAGTAAAGAAATCTGGGAAGTACGGTCATCTTCACCAACTGCACTCTCCCAGCCATAGTGAGAGGTAGACTACGCCATCTCTCAAAGTCAGCCTTCATTTGGCTAGCTTCAGGCGTATAGTTAAGGGCCTGTCCCACGAGCATGCGACTGCATGCGGCTAGCGCGACCTAACGTGGTCGCTTGAGCCGTACGGCCTCGCGGGGCCGGTCCCACTTCAATCGCTGGAGCCGTATGGAGTTGTGTGGGGCTGGTCCCGACATCGCGCGGTGCTCCGAAAAACTGACACAGTCCAAAAATTCCGCGCAGCAACGGCCTGTCGGCCCGCAGCCGCATCAAGGCCGTACGCAGCGTCCCGACGGCCGTACGCAGAGTCTCGACGCTGTATGCAGCGTCTCGACGCCGTACGCAGCGTCTTGACGGCGTACGCCTAGCGCGTGGCGTTGCACGATGACGTCACCGCCCGGCGTGCCGTTGCGTGATGACGTAACCGCCCGACGCCGTGCGACGTCCAAATTCAGTCGGCCCGCCTCCTGCCCAGCTGATTGGTGAGTTTGATGTCGGGACCAGCCCCGCACAACTCCATACCCCTCCGCGGTTGGAAGTGGGACCGGCCCCGCGAGGCCGTACGGCTCAAGCGACCACGTTAGGTCGCGCTAGCCGCATGCAGTTGCATGCTCGTGGGACAGGCCCTTTAGCTGCAAACAGGGATGTGAAAGAGCGGGTAATGTGTATTCCTAAATATACAAAACCTTCTTGAGGTACGGGAAAGGGCAGGGATTCCTGTCGAATCTGTAGGGCTAGGTTGATGAGAAAGCATTCGCTTTTTTGGAGGTTTAGTTTATAGCCAGAGAAAGTTCCAAACTGACCTAACAAGGACACAATTGCAGGCCCACTGGCTGTAGGGTCGCTCACATAAAGAAGGAGGTCGTCGGCGTATGGAGGCACACGATGTTCCCTGTTTCCTCTCCTAATGCCCTGGAATAATGTAGTTGACCTAAGTGCAATAGAGAGAGGCTCAATTGCAATCGCAAAAAGAAGCGGAGACAAAGGGCAGCCTTGACGAGTGCCACGTGTTAATGGAAAATAATCAGATCGCAAATAATTTGTCTGTACACATGCTAAGGGTGAATGATATAATAGCTTAACCCAGGCTACAATTTGCAATTTTAAAAATGTTAAATTGTGAGTCTGTTTTAGTGCTCAATGTAAACATTTTCTATTAAACAGATCGTACCTGCTTGTGAATGTCCAAGAGATGTGCCAGTAGTTACGCTGACAGCCAGTGAGACTGGTGGAATAGGGAACGAGGTCTCACCGCCTGTCAAAGCCATTCTATGAGTGCAGCAGGCTTTCAGCAGTGACAGACCCTGCATCTAGCCGGCACACACTGGAATGCCAGCAGAGTTCAGTACCCGGAGACAAACAGGAAAATTTGACCCATTGTAAATCCAGCATTGGATAAAACACAAGAGAAAGACAGCAGGAGTAGGCCACTCGGCCCCTGAAACCTACCCCACTATGAAACACAAGGAATACAGATCATGGAATCTTGCATAGAACAGAAGATGCTGGAGTAACTCAGCGGGTTAGGAAACATCTTGGGAAGACATGAATAGGCAATGTTTCGGGTCGGAACCCTTCTTCAGACTGACCCAAAACGTCGCCTATCCATGACCTCAGGAGAGTTGGCCCTGGCCCGTTGAGTTACTCCAGCACTTCGTGTTCTACCACCATTCAGTATGATCTATGCCGGCCTCATTGTGCCAGTTCCCCATAATGCTGAGTCCCCCAGTCTTTTAAATATTGATCGATCTCAGCCTTAAATATATCTAATATATTTAAATGCATATTTATACAAGAAACATTTCTTTTAAAATGATTATTTATATCAGCTTCCCTGCCACCAGTGTTGCAAGTGAAATATGCTGTAGGAATTGCTAACTAAGTGATCTTGTGAAGAGATCTTGTATAACTATTATTGAACACACAAGTTACATAATCTTGAACGTTTCGGTGTCTCCCCATTACGTGCTTCTGACGATTCAACTCGTTAACTGCTGCTTTGTTTTTCACAAAACTGTTTTACATTTATTGAGCAATAATTACACGGAATTCGTAAACACAGAATAATTAAATGTAGATTTATATTGATGCTCTTTGAGGATTTTATAATGTACTTTCTGCATAGTATTCTCTTCTCTGCACTCTCTCTACGTCCCATCTTGTTCTTTTACTCCTCTCACTCTCTTTCCCCCTCGCACCCTCATTTGCCCTGTCATTCCCCCCCCCCTCCTTCCCCCTCTTGCTCACTCTTTCCCTCCACTCTCTCTTTCCCCACACCCTCTTTCCCAAATCTTGCTCTCTTCCCCCCTGCCCTCGCCCCTTCTTGCTCTTTCTTCCTCCTTACACACCTATTTCTTCCTTTTTGCTTATTATCCCTCTGTAATTATTGAGCAATATTACAAATCTTAAGAGATGAAGAGAGAGTGGGGAGAAGAGAACGCAATGCAGAAAGTAAATAATAAAATCCTCGAAGAGCATCAGTATAATCTACATTTAATTATTATGTTTAAGATGAAGTTATGCATTTTTAATTATTGTTCAACAATTACAGGCTTTTCCATGTTTCTATTCCCTCTTCCTCCCTCTCTTCCACTTATTCTTACTTCTCCCCCCTCTTCATCATTCTTCCCCCTTTCCATCCCCTCCCCTTTCTCTCACCTCTCTTTCTCTCTCCCTTTCACTCCTCCCTTTTTCCCTCTTCCCCTTTTCTCTCCTCTCAATTCCTCTTTTCCATTTCTTTTTCTTTCCTCTGTCTCTCTCTTCTCAGTTTCTCCCTCGTCCCTTTTTCTCACTTATCCCCAGATTCTTCCCCTTCCCCATCCATTGAAAATCGTGAAAGAATCTAGTTGTTTTTTTCCGAATCTGCAGAAGTGCCCAGACCCGAAATGTCATCCTTTGGAGAAGCTGCCTGGCCCACCACCTTGTGTTCTATCTGTGAAAGAATCAGGTGTGATTTTATTTTGACGCTCTCAGTAATACGCTATTTTATGTTATTCAAGGGGCCACAAACGTAAGTTGGAGGAAGATGGAGCTGCCAGCGATTCCAGCAAGCTCTCCAGCAACGAAGACGATAGCAGTTCGGAAGCGGACGAGATGGCAGCAGCGCTTGAAGCGGAGCTGAACGATTTCATTTGAGGTTGCCGCTCTGGGCAGACAGTTTACTTAAAGCGCCACATCTTGGACTGAAGACCCTGGAATGTTGTACATTTTTTTGTTGCCACCCTTAAAAAAACTATGCCAGAACCAGTAACCAGATTTCAAAATTGAAACTTCATGCTTTTTACAAGGGAACAAGATTCTTAGTTTTTTTCCTTCATTTTAAATGTAAAAACGTTGGGTTGGGTTCAGATAGGAGGGGGGCTGGTAAAGGGGTTTGGTGAGGGGGGGGGGGGGGGAAGGAATGTTTCTGGAATGTAGTACTATTACGGCGGGCTGGTGAAATAAGCCAAAGAATGTAGAGATCATCGAAGCCTCTGTACGAGAGTACAAACTGTGTGATCTTTTGACAGCGAGGAAATTCTTCATTGACCCTCTTGTGAAGGGTTTATCGACTTGCAACTATGGACGCGAGCTAACAATTTTCTGGGAGGGTGGGTAAGGGATACCTACAATTCGATTCAGTAACTAGTTTGTTGCATTTCATGGTTTTGCAAGAGAAGTTGAGTTGCAGACTAGTTGGGTTCTTCAGAAGAACATTGTGTAGATTTTTATTCTAAACCTCTGTGTAACGAGTGGTTCTGGTGCAGAATGTTACGCGGTCATCAATAACCGCAAGCTTTATTTTCCCCTCCATTCATTATCAGTTTCACGCAGAGAAGTGCAGCTAAGATTTCCTAGTTAAGGAATTTATTTTATTATTTCTTTGTTTGCAGAACCAATGTAAAGTTTTTGTATATTCAATTTCATATTTGACACACTGAAAAAATTTCTTTCATTAAATAAAGATTAAAAAAATTATTTTGTACATGTTGTGCAGGTGACTTTTCTTTCTTCCTGGGATGATCTAGTAAATCTTCTGAGTTATTGTATATTCGGCCAGAGAGTACATTGATGATTGGGTTATTCCACAGCTAATCATGTTTGATAATCACACTACTACTGCAAGTGATTGAAATTGATTTTATGTCCAGAAATTATTCTCACTCCCATGTCCACACTTTTCTTTGGAAATGATCCTGCTTTGATTCGGGGAACTTGCTGTAGATTTTCTCCACTCTTTAGACTCAGTTTTCTGAGTCATTTGACTTTGTTTGCTGCACAATGGGCTGTTTGGCACATGTCCTGCTTTCAACTCATTAGCTGATGTGGTGATGTCACTAAACACGTTATTAATTCCATAAAAGTTGAATATTGGAAGAAGCATACATCCAACCAATATTCTCACTTGTTTGGTGAATGCAAATTACTCACACTCTTATAGAACCTACAGTACAGGCCATGCAAGTCAAACGCCCATTGCCCGTGTTAATTCTTTGCTCAAGCTCCCTTTAATACTCTTCATTTACTGGCCCAGAAGAGGAATTGAGACCAGCCATGATCATATAGAATGGCAGGGCAGGCTTGAGGGGGCAGGTGGCCTCAAATTCCAAGTGCTTTGATAGAGTTGCTGCCTTACAGTGCGGGAGACCAGAATTCGATCCTGACTACGGGTGCTGTCTGTACGGAGTTTGAACGTGCATCTTCTCCGGGTACTCCAGTTTTCTCACACATTCCAAAGACCTGAAGGTTTGTAGGTTAATTGGGTTCTGTAAATTGCCCCGAGTGCATAGAATGCGAAAATGGAATAACATAGAGCTAGCGTACGGGTGATTGGTGGTCGGCGTAGACTCGAAGGGCTGGTTTCCATACTATATCTCGAAAACTAAAACAATGCTATCTGCTAACTTCTTAACCCTCTGCAGTTTGGGAATTTCTCGAGGCATGCCATCAAATCTAAAGATTATGAAGGGATAACTTTCCACGCCCCGCTCATTTAAGTATGGTGGCCCATTTATTTCTCGTAGTTATTTCACCACCATTAGAAAAAATGTTTTGGAAATACTTGCATCTATTGTTTCCCGCCCATTAGACTTTAGAGATACAATGCAGAAACAGACCCATTGGCCCACCGAGTCCGCGATCACCCCGTACACTAACACCCTACACCAGGGACAATTTATAATTTTACCCAAGCCAATTAACCTACAAACCTGTATGGCTTTGGAGTGTTGGAGGAAACCGGAGCACCCGGAGAAAACCCACGCAGTCACAGGGAGAACATACAAACAGCACTCGTGGTCAGAATCGAACAGGGGTCTCAAGCACTGTAAGGCAGCAACTCTAACGCTGCGCCACTGTGCCGTCCCAAAGTTACTCTATAAAGTTTTAACATTGTTTAATATTTTCCTTGTCTTTGTACTTAGGAGTTACAACTTCTCTTGAACATGTAGCAATGTTACAAAATTTTGAGATTTTAAAAATCAAGTCTGCAATTTATCCCATCAGATAAAGCATAAAAAGAAGTTTAATTTGACACCTAATTCACTTTCATATCTTCAGTATTAAAAAAGTTATGGCCATTTTCATACTTGGAAATTAGCATCTTGTTCCCTATTGCTTTTCCATTGACTTAACATAAAAGCTGTGATCAAGGACAGTCAAAAGCCCATAACTTTCTTAAAAATTAAGAGAACAATGAAATTTTCAGTTATTATAGATTGAAGCATTCTGAAACAAATATGAAACAATCTTACTTGGATGACCTGAAATTAAAGCATATAATTAGTTAGTTACCCAATTGTAGCTAATTACAAAATTCAATTACTAGATCTAAATATCTATCCATTTCTTAAGAAAAAGTTAACATTTTTAAAAAGCCTAAGTGTCCAAATAACATTCACACAAGAATTCACAATATAACATTATTTTTAAATCTCATTGTCATTAATTTATAGGCCAAATGGAAGGAATTTAGTGTTTAATTCCTGTAAATTAATAGCCATTTAAATCATCTTGCGAGTGGGATTTTGTGGAACGCGCTGGTTTGGAACGCTGCGGTTGCACTGAATTAAACCCCAATATCGGCAGAAAAAATACTGTCGGTTGGTAAATTTTAAATAATCACATTTTTGCAACTTGAAATTTTTATTAAAGGCATCCTAAGAAGCAAGTTTATATGAAAAAAAAGGTGTACCTTGCCTTGTCCCGTGCGTGAAATCCGTCCCGTTGTCGGCGTTGACGGCATTTGAAGATGATTTTAATTTTACTCCAACAATTAAATTATAAAGCGCTAATTTTAATAAACTTAATAAAACGGCAGTCGAAGCGATTTTTCTTCATCATCTATTTAGCCTATTCAAGATTGTTTAGAACAGGCTGCCGAAATATCGCATTTTAAACCCGCCCCCCTCTCAAAGACGCCAAAGTCGCTCACACGGGCAGTGACAGAACTGCAGCGCCGCTGAAGGTAAGTTTTGTAACATACCTAGAACATGTTAACTTTTCCTCAGTATTTTATTTTTAATTTTCACCTCGCTCCATTACCCTTTGGAAGTTGTGTCATCTTGCCCCATGCATCCTTTTGGTTCAGACTCCCTCCAATGGTCTCTTGACCAAGTGGCTGTTATGTGAGTGCCGTCTTGAACAGACTATTTTGCCATTAGAGACAACAGAGATGCCCAATCAAATGCTTGCCGGATAGAGTGCACATTCGGGCATCCAGTGGAGGAAACTGGAGCAGGAGGAAAGGAGCAATTGTAATTGGTCTCGCAATCCACCAACTGAACCGGCAATAAACCTGGCTCATGTGACTGAACAGCTGATCGATAAACATCTGAGTCCGAAGAAGGGTTTCGGCCCGAAACGTTGCCTATTTCCTTCGCTCCATAGATGCTGCTGCACCTGCTGGGTTTCTCCAGCATTTCTGTGTACGATGGATAAACATGGTGACTTAACCAAAACCCATCCAGTTTCAACATAAAGGAACTGAATGCAGACACAATTCATCCAGGAATATTATATCTTAAATTAACCTTAAATTAGATATAATATTCTTGCTAATGCTTTAATTGTTGTTTGGGTTCTAACAAACTATTTCAATGTGCTCAATTTATATTTAAGATATTTAACAAATACAACCTGCAGGGTTTTTTTTGCCAGGCACTGAAGGCTTGTGGTATTTCTTTCCACATGATATTTTATAACAAGTTCCATAATTCACAATGTCATCAGATGCTTCTTGTTGGCATTATTTATGGTAACATCCTGATGAATATGTTTTGAACCCTTTCAAACTTGACAATATTGTGATGTGTTTTTTTTTGTGTTTTTCCTTGGGCTTTGTTAATTTTATGTTCATTCACACATAAAAACTTTTTAATATTGCTCCCATTTGCTACCCTCTTCATTTTCTAGTAATTCATTAAACTAAAGCCACCACCAAGGCAGTAATGCATCACCGCCAGAGTAGGAAAGTAAAGATGCGGTGAGTAAAGACTACAATAGACGAGAAAAGCGAGTCATTTCAAGCTATTGAACTCTGAACCCTAGTTCACTCATCACAGATGCTACCTGACCTGCTGAGTGTTTTCAGGTTTCTGGCTTCTGCAGCATTTACCCTTTGCTCTTCGTCACAGAGTGAACATGGTCCCTTTCATATGCCTCTTCGGAGTTATTTACAACCAATTATTTATCTGCATTATCTGTGAAGATCTGCACTTTCTGGATTTATCTGCGCACAGAATTATTGAATGAAGCGCAGAGGAGGAGGGCAATCAACCCATTGTACTGATACCAGTACTTTCAATGAGTGATCCAAGTATATGAGCTCCCATGCTGCATATTTCCTGCCACTACACAGTTGGCATGAGGATATAGAAATTTTAAGTCCTTGACCCAGTGCTGGACTCTCAAGATACTGTGCATGAGACCAGGCCTTCCCCACACATGGAACATCGAACAGTGCAGCACATGCCCACAATGTTTCTGCCGAACATGATGCCAAATTAAACTGATCTCATCTGCCAGTATATGATCCCTATCTCTCTATTCCCTGCACTTCCATGTTCCCTGGCAATGCGTTGCAGGCCTCAACCACTCTGTAGAAACTTTGCCCAGTGCCTTTCCATTAAATTTCCTCCTTTCACCTTATAGCTATGCCCTCTAGTGTTGGACATTTTCACACTGGGAAAAAGGTACTGACTGTTGTGGTGTATATTATATAAATGGTGTTACCCGCCTTCAAGTTAAAGGGGGAGCAGTGTGGTGTATGTGATATAATTAGCATATGT
Source organism: Malacoraja senta (assembly GCA_038087875.1). Classification (NCBI taxonomy): domain Eukaryota; kingdom Metazoa; phylum Chordata; class Chondrichthyes; order Rajiformes; family Rajidae; genus Malacoraja; species Malacoraja senta. The sequence goes on along the minus strand of CM075977.1, from coordinate 34,664,975 downwards.
TATGTATTGTGCGATGGGGACGCATGCGCTGGGGGAAACTCAAGGTGGCGTCCTGGAATAAAGAAGCTTGTTAGTTTACTCCCGTATCTGAGTGTTATTTTAAGTCAGTTCCAAGCACCCAAATACACAACAACTGTCTACCCTATCTATGCCTCTCATATTTTTCTAAACTTATATCGTCTCCCCTGAACCTCCCATGTTCCTGAGAAAACAATTCAAGGCTATCCAACCTTTCCCTGTAGCTGAAACCCTCTAATCCAGCCAGAATTCTGGTGAACTTCCTCTGCATTCTCTCCAAAGCCTCCACATCCTTCCTGTAATGGGGTGACCAGAACTGCATGCAATATTCCAAATGCAGCCTAACCAAAGTACTATGAAGCTGATCTTACATTCAATGGAGTTTCTAAATCTAAATTTATTGCCACATGCGCAGCCTTCATTGAGGGTTGGTTGAGGTCAGATCATTGGTCGATGATTAAAGATTGACAGCTCAGGGTAGGCCTGGGGTTTGGATCCAGGCTCTGGCCTAGAGATGGAAACCAGGCTCAAGTCTGGAGATCAGGCCTGGATGATGGGGCTGAACACGAGCCGGGCGATTGGTAAAGTGGGGCTCATAGTGAAGAAATTGGGAATTCAGATGGAGGATTACCATAACAGATAGATACTTCATGTCATGAGGACCGACCTACTACCTTCATGGAGTTATATTATCTCAGTTTATAGCCACACATAATTGAAGGATTGGTTACGTGTCTGATCTGCAGGTAAATATAGAAGACAATGTTTTTGTATTGTTACTGCCTGAAAACGTGCAAATGTTTTTATTAATTTCAGGATCGCCTCCTATTATTCAAGTTAATTTCTATGAACCCTTTTCTTGCAATGTACTCATATGCTTTAATCGGCCATGATCTGTCAAAAAGAGAACAGCAGAGGAAGTTTGTGAAACCTACACCCCACGTCACATGAAATCTTACAGTCTGTAAAACTCATTTCTGTTCTGCTTTAAATTTGATTTGTTTTAAAAGTATGTTGTGTCTGTCAGAGCAATATCACCTTAAGTATATGGGCTGCTGGAAGGCTATGTAAGTAAGTAAGTATATAGCACATTTAAATCAAATCACGTTGAAGCCAAAGTGCTTTACAGAGGAAAAAAAATTAGATTACCATACATCCATATAAAATAAAAAAGAGAAAAAAGACACAATACACTATAGGATTCAACATGAATGTCCCCCCAACAGCAGAATCAACACTTTCCACTGTGAGGGAAGGCACCAAAAAGTCCGGGAAGATGGAACTCCGGCGTCGGGTGAACACTCCTCAGTGACTCCTATGGGACTCGGATAAAAGACCAGCCTCAATTTTATTGAATGACAGAACAGGCATAAGGGGCCAAATTGCTTACTTCTGCTCCCATTTCTTCTATCCCTGGCTGTGAGCTTATCTAGAAACATAGCATTGCAAAATCACCTCCTGTTGGGCTTGCAGTCATGCCCAGTCACAAGATATAATTCCTCAATTTATAAACAAAGGTTCCTGGAAGGTTTGGCATGCGAGATTTAGTGAATGGAAAAAGACTGGGCAAAAAGGATTGTAATTATTTTGGTACAATATATTTCTCTTGGCAGAGAGAGAGATTTGTAAACCAAAGTCATATAGCCCCATGGAGTCAATGGTGTCTTAGATAAAATTCCCACAAATTAAACATTTAGGAATAGAAGAATGCCCGTACTAATTTGGTGTTGGACCATAGAGTGCCAAGCATAATAATATGGGTGAGGGAAGGAATTGACATCCTGGGTTTATGTGCCATCATGTGTCATCACGCAGATGGGAAGGAATTGCGACTGTGCCAATGCATAGCACCGCTGTGGACTGCAATGTCGCAGGAGATTAGAACTAATGAACATTGAAGAGGAAATCTAACCCTGGAAAAAATGCATTTCACGTGTTTTATTGGTGCACAGATGATGTTGCAATGAGTATATTAATGAGACAAATCCATCATTGCTAAATATAAAATATATATCACATTCAATTTCAAGGGCACACTTTCCAAGTATGTAAAACGATTCTGCCTTCTACCTGGTGACATTGTGTCGGTGTACATTCGCCACGCTCAACTGGATTCCACGCAGGCCGAGTTTTGTAAAGGTCCGCAGGGCTTGCTAATCGCCTAAGGGGAAACCAGGTTTGATGAGCTATTTAATCAGCATGAATTTAGTTCAAAACACACTGACAATTAGTAAATTATATTTTATTGAAAAGTGAAAACATTGCAAAAGCTGCAAATTTGAAATAAAAATAGAAAATTCTGAAAACACTTAACAAGTCAGACATAAAATATCAATTTATAATTTGTCCTTGCAACACCGTAAGCCCTTTTGATAAAACAATAGTGTTTAGCACGGTTGAGTTGTGCCTCACTTTATGCATTCAGATTGAAAATGGATGGTAAAGAACAATAACACAATTATATCATGCATTTTACATTGTAAAAATAATCTGATCCTGAGGCTTGTAAAGAGATGTTAGCATGGGACAACACAAATTTGGTCAGAGGATTATAGTCAGTCTTAACAAGCAGATCTGGGAGATTTTAGGTGGGAATTCAGGTCTTTAATAACTGGGTCACCAGGGGCTATGGTGGGACAATGAAATCAAGGATGTGCCAGAATTGGCTGAGTACAGATACTTTGACGGGCTGCGGGCATGGTCCTGTGCGAGAGGGAGATCAGGCCTTATAGACAGCTGAAAATGTGGACAAAATTGAGGCCTTGTCAAATGGAAACGTTGTGCAGATCAGCAAGGCAGGGATAGTGGGTACATGAGACTTGATACATACAATGATTCAAAATAAATCAACCAAAGAATCACTTAATGATGAGGGATATTGACTCAATGTATTGAACTAACACACATTAAGTCTAATAACACTATTAATTATATTACTTGCCCTATGTTGTAGCATATCAAAAAACATCCAAGCTAACAGGATGATTTTGATATCTTCTCATTTCACTCCCTCTCCCACTTTCACAGCACAAGCAAAAGTTGAGAATTAGTAGAATTCATAGAGTTCTTTCCACTGTGGCTACTTCGGCTACCAGTTCCTGCCATGCTCCGCAAAAACTTGCCATAATTGACACACCCCTGCCTGCGAATCAATTGCTGGTGCTTCACATGTCCACTGCCGTATTGCCCACACTCCATTAAAGACTGGACGTATATAAACTTCCAGGGATAGAGACAAAGTGCTGCAGTAACTCAGCGAGTCAGGCAGCATCTCTGGAGATAAAGGGTGGGTGATGTTTCGGGTCTGGACCCTTCTTCAGATTGAAATTAGAGGGGAGGGAATTGGAGGTGGGTAAAGGCCAGAACAAAGCAGGACCAGACAGCAACAGATAACCAAGGAAGGGTGGACTCCATAATGACCCAGAGGCTGACCTTCAACCATCCCTTACTTCAAGCAGCAGAGTTTTGATTGAAGCAGTGTTCCTCTCACATCCCCTTTGATAGTCAATGCAGTCTTTATAATGCTCTTAAACAACCAACTCTATGACATCTGATCAACAGTGAGATGCCCTTACCATCAATGGAATCAATTAAATGCTTCTTAACCATATTTTATTTATCTCTGTTCAAAGTGCTTTTGGTCACTTATGTCATTAATGATATCTAGTTTCCGGGTAAAACAATATGCAAATAATGGATGGTTATATATTAGCACTTTTTGCTTTATTGGTTGATTTTGATGAATATTAAGAGCAGTGACTTGAATGTATATCTTGTTCTTGGCAAAAACGCTGGAGGATTAGTACGTTCTCTCCCACATTATTCTTATCCAGATGAAGTATTGTTTTAGGCCCTATTGGACGAATCCTTGGGGTGCAAATCCATGCACAAACATACCACACATCGGTCATGTTCTTGTCAGGCATTTCCCGTTATTTCATCTTCAGCTGCCTTAGAGTAGTGAAACTCATCAAAGTGTGAGAATTTCACATAGTTCCCATAGTGATTTGCTCATTGCTTGAACTTCCCAACTTATAATATCAATCTAGTGTGTCTTCAGAGAGGTGCTTTGATGGTATAACATTCGTTTGGAACTTCAAATCTTCTTTTGCCTTCATTGTGGTGGGAATAGAGATTGTGTTTTGGGAAGAGCTCATCCGACCTGTGGCCAAAATAATCTGCCCAATGCAGTTGGTATTTAATATCCATGAACCCAACACTGCCTATGGACAAGACACCAGCAATTGTGTGTTGGTCTTCCCAGGTGACTCTAAGGATTCAATGAAGATGGTGTTGCTGATAATGTTCCAACGCGCCGTGATGTCTTTCTTTCGAAGTCCAGGTTGGGGGTGTGAGCAGACCAGGGGATAGTTCACAATTGGTGGTGGTGTGAGCAGACCAGGAGAGAGTTCATATACTGTATGGTGAGGGTGTGAGCGGACCAGGAGACAGTTCACATATGGTGGTGGTGTGCGCTGCCCAGGAGATAGTTCATATATGGTGGTGTTGTGGTATAACCAGTAGATAGTTCATACATGATGGGATTGGGAGATATCCAGGAGGTTGATATCACACCTTTGTTTTCTCAGCATTGATAATAAGTCCCAGGCATTTGTAAACATGGTCTGTTTGACTATATTTGTGCATGTTACAATGGTAAAATCATCAGCATACTCAAGTTTAGTGATTGATGTCCTGTTGGTTTTGAACTTGGGGCACAGATGGGCAAGATTGAAAAGGTTTGCCTTTATTTGATGGTAATTTGTGGTGGGAGATAGTCACCAATGAAGACTGGGATGGGTAGAAGGAAAATGGTAAAATAAATGTTGGGCAATGATTTGGTACATGCTGATGGCAAAGGGCTATAAGACTGAACTATTGCCTTGGGCCGTGGCTGTCATATGGCTGTGCAGAAGCCATATGTTAACAATGTTAACATACCTCAAACTCAATCAGCCGGCACCAAGGACTTTACGGCTAATAGCGTCCTTGGGGTTTCTTGGGAATAATGTATTAATGGTCAACGTGACTCAATGGGCAGAGGGCCTGTTTCCATGATTGTAGAATCAAAGACCAAAGAGGGATCAGTGAAAACCTCAAATTGCTTCACCAAGATAAGATCAGCAGTTTCCCATGCTTGTTCAAAGCCACCGTGTGAAGGATACTGTCCAGGAGATTTCAATTGGAAAGGATAGATATGCTGTGGTGGTTCAATTGGAGAGGAGAGATATGCTGTGATCTGTCTGTGGTTCCCAAAGACAGATCTATCCCTAAGCCCCAACCTAGTGAAGGTGCAGATTGCTTCAGCATTGCCTGGATCACCAGGAATATTTTCAGAAACCTGGATCATACCCATGAGTTCTTGATAAAAAGAGGTAACTCTGGACTGCTTTCTAGTTGTTGGTAGGATGGTTCAGTTGCTTGATAACAGCTGGGAAGAAACTGTTCCTGAATCACACTTCACACTATATTTTTCACACCTAGACCTTTTGTTCGATAGGAGAGGGGAGAAGAGGGAGTGGCCAGGGTACGACTTGACCATGATTATGCTGGTGACCTTGCCAAGGCAGCGTGAGGTATAAATGGGGCCAATGGAAGGGAGTCAATAGAAGGGAGGTTGGGTTATGCTGCATCCAAAATTCCCTGCGATATCTTACATTCTTGCATTCTCGGATGGAGCTGTTCCCAAACCATGCTGTGATGCATCCTGATAAAATGCTTTCTATGGTACATCTGCAGATGTTGGTAAGAGTTGTTGAGTACATGCTGAACTTCCTAGGCCTTCTAAGGAAGTAGAAGCATTGGTGTGCAAACAAAACACTTGTTTTTCCTTCCCCAGATGTTGCTTGGCCTGCTGTAATCCATTGTACCATTTTATGGCATATGACAATAAAACTCTTGACGTTTTCTGTTTTTGTTTCTGATTTCCAATGTCTGGCATTTTTTTTAAATTTCCCTAACCTTGAGATGTTGGCCTCTAGTCTGGTTTTCAACTTCTTTGGCAGAATGCTGTCTGGTTCATGGGATTGTTGTTTATCATCCCAAGGCTATGGCAAAGGTAACCAAGATAGAGTGGGGTGGGAGAGGGTTTGCTGAGGCTAGGTAAACTTTTGTTGTTGTTGTATACTGCAGGATGATCAATGGTGCCATCAGTTACTTGCGTCCCTTTTCAAGAGTGTTGAAAAATGCCTTTAACATTATAAAAGAACCCCATGGGATCGACCATCAATCATATCCATTCACAGCCCACTTCAGGCAATAGCCTTAAGCAAATGGCTTGTCCATTGTCAAGATACAAGTTCAGAATGACTGGCCAGCTGGTACGAGATGAGAACAAGTTACTAGGCCAGAGTGGGAGCGAGAGAGTCTCGGACTAGATGTCTTAGCCTCGGAATTAAAGGATGTTCTTTTAGGAAGATGAGGAGGAATTTATTTAGTCAGAGGGTGGTGAATCTGTGGAATTCTTTGCCACAGAAGACTGTGGAGGCAAAGTCAGTGGATATATTTAAGGCGAAGCTAGATAGATTTTTGATTAGTATGGGTATCAGAGGTTATGTGGAGATGGCAGGAGAATGGGGTTAGGAGGGAGAGATAGATGAGCAATGATTGAATGACGGAGTAGACTTGATGGGCTGAATGGCCTAATTCTACTCCTATCACTTATGATCTTATGACTATAGATTAACGTGGAACGTTCTTTCATGGCTAAAGGGTGCAACGGAAATTGATTTCAGCTGAAGGCACTTAAATCTATTTGGCACTAAGTATGCATCAATATTCACTATGACTCAATTAAAGAGATAAAGTTCAATTTCAATGCAACTGTGGCCATCTTGCTTGTTCCGACAATACAAGCTTTTAACACGTAAAACCTTCTTCAAGCCTTCCTTTGTGGTGATACTAAGTTGTAATCACAGGATGTCTTTATACTTATGTGAGAAATTTACATTTATTTCTAAGGTTTGAGTCTTTACACACTTAACTTTTGCTGCTAATTCTATCTGACAGGAGCAGGTTGATCATAACACCATGAATCCATGCTTGAATTAAGAAGCATTATAAGATTCCAAGTAGCCAATAATAAAATATGTAAGCATGTTTCCCTTATGAGATTGATGCTGTTACTTACAAATTTTTTGAAGGTGCTAATGCAATAATTTTCAAAAAGTAATTTGTTTCTGAAATAGTTTAATTGAATCACTTCCCCACTCTGTACCGTAAGGATAGAAGTAAGAGATTAATATTCTGATTAATTGATTTAATATTGTTTAAACTGTTCCATGGTTTACTTGTGAAATTATTTTGTGTTGTGGGAACAATACAATGCCAGGTAGACACTACAATTAGTTCATAAATTCACGTTCATAAGTTCTAGAAGCAGAGTTAGGCCATTCAGCCCATCAAGTCTACACCATTCAATCAAGACTGATCTATCTATCCTTCTCACATCATTATCCTGCCTTCTCCCCATAACCCTTGACAGCCTTAAAGGCCTGTCTCACGAGTCTGCGGTCATTGGCGGTGAAACGGGAAGAATCTACCGCTCCTGGGCCGCCATAGACCGCGCACTCGTGAGAACGCACTATTCCGGTGCTAAAATAAATCCTACACTGTTCACAAATATTTTCCTACCGCACAGCCTCCACCAGTGATGCACGAGTGCGGCACGGCCGCCGCCACAGCCGCCACCAGTGTGGCTCGAGCGCCGTGCGTCGAACTTGCAAAGCCACAGCCTCCGCCAGTGAGGCACGTGTGCGGCACGGCCGCCGGCACAGCCACCGCTACAGCGCCGCGATCAGGACGGCTGCCGCCACAGCCGCCGCTCATGAGACACGTGCGGCGGGCCGACGTCATCGCAGTCGGCCCACCCTTTTTTTTACTTACTGCAAGCACGTGGGACCAGCCCGTATTTAAATCACTCGGCCCCCGCGCAGCATCCGTGTGGCGCTCCCTTGGCATAGGCTCGGCGCTCTCGCCGTTGCCGTGCGGTCCACTCTACAGGCGAAGCCGCGCTTCACCACCGATGACCGCAACACCGTAAGACAGAGCCTTTACTAATGAAGAATCTGTCAATCTCCGCCTTAAAAATACCCAATGACTTGGCGTCCACAACCTTCTGTGACAATGAATTCCACAGATTCACCACTTTCTGACTGAAGAAATTCCTCCTCATCTCCTTTCTAAAGGTATGTCCTTTTATTCTGAGGCTATGGACTTTAGTCCTAGACTTTGCCACTAGTGGAAACATTTTTTAAATATTTCAAAATAGACTTTATTTGTGAATAAATATATCCAATACATGATCCTTACAAAACTAGATCCGACATACTCGGAGGCTATACATACAATACAGTTTCCCCAAATCACAAATTTATCCCCCCACCCTTGCCACTCATGTGGCCCACTGGCGTGGAATCCCTTATTTTGAGGGGCGTTCAACCACACCCTGCCCCCCATGTCCGTCAGCGGAAGGAACCTAGACTGTGGTCCTCCCCCACCGAGCCTTGGCGTTGGCTGCACCGAGCTTCAGTGCGTCCCTCAGCATGTACTCCTGCAGTCTGCAGCGGGCCAATCGGCAACATTCCCCGATGGACATCTCGCTCCGCTGGGTGGTCAACAACACTCAGGCAGACCAAAGAGCATCTTTCACCGAGTTGATGACCTTCCAGCAGCACTCCATGTCAGTCTCTGAATGCGTCCCTGGGAACAGTCCGTAAATCACAGAGACCTCTGTGACGGAGCTGTTTGGAATAAACCGTGACAGGGGCCCTTGCAAACCTCTCCAGACTCGCTTTGCAAATCCACACTCTGCAAAGAGGTGGGCAACCGTCTCCTCTCCATAGCAGTCGTCCCGAGGGCAGTGTGCGCTGGTAGTGAGGTTCTGACGGTGCAGGAAGGATCTGAATGGAAGGGCTCCCCTCACCGCCAGCCAAGCCAGGTCTTGGTGCTTGTTGGTGAGTTCTGGTGATGAGGCATTTTGCTAGACAAGCTGGGCAGTCTGCTCTGGGAACCACGCCACCGGATCCATCGAGTCCTTTCCCTGCAGTGCCTGCAGGACATTCCGTGCTGACCACTGCCCAATGGACATGTGGTCAAAGGTGTTGGGCCGGAAGAATCTTTCCACGAACGACAGATGGGGCGGCAATGTCCAGCTGACTGGCACATTGCGTGGCATCTGCGCCAGGCCTATCCTTCGCAACACCGGGGACAGGTAGAACCTCAGCAGGTAGTGACACTTGGTGCCCACGTGCCTTGGCTCTACGCTCCGCCTGATGCAGCCACACACAAAGGTGGCTATCAGGGTGAGAGCGACGTTGGGCATGTTTTTACCCCCTTTGTCTGCCGACTTGCATTGTTGCCCATCGCACCCGATCTATCCTCGACCCCCAGATGAACTGGAAGAAGGCCCGGGTGATCCCTGTGGCATAGGAAGGAGGGACAGGCCACAAGTACAGCAGCCCCGAGAGCACCTCACACCCGATGACCACATTTTCCCCGTTATGGAGAGGGAGCGTTGCTTCCACAGCTCCAGCTTCTTCCCCACCTTGGCTCTCCGCTCCAGCCAATTCTTGTCACACGCCTCAGCCCCCCTGAACCAGATCCCCAGCACCTTCAAGAAGTCAGGCTTGATGATGGAGGGGACGGAAGATCGGTCGGGCCAGTTGCCAAAGAGCATGGCCTCGCTCTTCCTGCGGTTCACCCTGGCTCCCGTGGCCGACTCAAACTGGTCGCAGATGCTGATCAATCTGCGGACCGACCCTGGATCCAAGCAGAAGACGGCGGCATCTTCCATGTACAGGGAGGTTTTGACCTGAGTGCCCCCACTGCCTGGCAATGTCACTCCTCTTATGCTCGCGTCCTTCCTGATGGACTCGGCAAAAGGTTCAATACAACAGACGAACAAGACAGGGGAGAGAGGGCAACCCTGCCTGACTCCAGACCTGACGGGGAAGCTGTCTGATTCCCACGCCTTGATTTGGACAGCACTACAGATATCGGTGTAGAGCAGTTTGATCCAATTTCTGATTCCCTCATGTACGTGTGCGATATCCTGTCGAATGCCTTCTCCTGGTCCAAGCTGACGAGGCAGGCATCCACCCACCTGTCCTGCTACATAGGCAATGGTATCGCTCAGCAGTGCCAGGCTGTCTGAGATTTTCCTGCCTGGTACAGCACAGGTTTGGTCCGGGTGGATCACCCGTCCCAGGGCAGACTTGACCCGGTTGGCGATGGCCTTAGACAGGATCTTATAATCTACATTCAACAATGTGATGGGTCTCCAATTCCTTATATCCTTCATCTCCCCCTTCTGCTTTTAGATTAGGGTGATGCTGCCCTTCCTCATGGAGTCTGACATGCTGCCGGCTAGAAGCATGTCATTGTACACTTCCAGCAGGTCCGGACCCACCCAGTCCCACAGAGCCGAATACATCTCGGCCGGTAAACCATCGCTTCTGGGAGTTTTACTCGAGTCAAAGGAACGGATGGAGCCAGTCAGCTCCTCTAGGGTCAGTGGTTGGTCCAGACTCTCCCACTTGCTGTCCTCCAAGATCTCCGTGATAGAGGACAGGAAGTTCTGGGAGGCGGTGCTGTCTGTGACATTTCTGTCATACAAATCTGTATAAAAGGATTTGCAGATCCTCGGCATGTCCGCCTGCAAGGATGTTACCGAGCCGTCCTCCCCCCTAAGGCTGTTCATCACAGAGCTCCCCCTGTGAACCTTATGGAAGAAGAAGCGTGAGCACGTCATCCTGCTCCACGTGGGGGACCCTGGATCGGAAGATGATCTTGGAGGATTCAGAGGTAAAGAGCCGAGCTTGCCGGCCCTTCAACTGTCTAAGTTGCTCCCTCACATTCACCCCTCTCGACTGTAGAAGGAGCAGTTGCTGCAATTCTGTCTGGAGTTGACACAATTGCCTCTGACTCTGTCTTGCTCTCTGAACCCCCTTAAATATGAAAAAACTGTTGATGTTCTCCTTGGTTGCTTCCCACCAGAGTGTCGGGGAGTCAAAGAGGGGCTTCACAGTTCTCCAACATGCGTCATCCCTCTTTAGCTCCTCAATGTTCTCTGGGGTCAACAGCCTCACATTTAACTTCCACATCCCTCTGCCTGCCTTCCGGCCCTTCTGTAGGTGGCTGGAAGCCTGAAGGAGGCAGTGGTCAGAGAAGAACACTGGCATGAGGTCAGTGTGTCTGACCATGATGGCCTTCGACGTGAAGTGGAAGTCTATCCGGGACGGGACTGAACCGTCCTATCTCGACCAGGTGAAACGCGGCTGGGACCCGCCTGCAGGGTTGCTGAAGGCGTCGCGCAGCTTTGCGTCTTTTACCGTCTCCATCAGGAGCTTGGAGGTGTTGTCCAGTCTGTTGTTGGGACTGTCAGATCGTCCAGCCGCATCGATGGTGCAGTTGAAGTCACCGGCCAGAACGAGCGGCTGTGACGTGGCCAGCAGCGGTGGGAGCTGCTGGAGAACGGCCGACCGCTCGCTCCACATGGGTGAGGTGTACACATTAATCAGCCGGAGCGGAGAGCCACGGTACATTACATCCACCAAGAGGAGACGCCCCAACCACCTCCCTGACCTCAGTGATGGCGGTTCCCTCCCCGCAGCAAGATCCCCAGAATGGAAGCGCGACAGTCATTGCTCCCGACCACACCGACAGTCCGTGGGGCCACCATCGCGACCACCTCTGATAGCAGTGGAGGTGTGGCAGCCCGCACCCCTGCAGAAAAGTTACTTCCGCCTTGAGCTTGGCCAAGTACTGCAAGGCGTTCACACATCACGCAGTGTTCTTCACACTGAGCATGTTTAATGATGCCAGTTTTAGCTCCATTGTCCTTCAGAGTCACTGCCGTCATCTTGTCCCCTCATGCCCACCGCTTTGGTGAGTTGCAGCACCTTTCTGGTACTGGGTGCCGGCATCCTCAAGGAAGGGGGTCTCCTCTGGCGTAACCGGACTTGTCGTCGGGGGGACCTACTTGTTCCACCTCCCATTGGCCACTGCACTGCTCCCGGTCTCCCAGAGCTGGGACCCATTGGCCACTGCACTGCTCCCGGTCCCCTGGAGCTGGTGGACAATAGGCATGGCCTTTCCCTTTTCCTCACCCGTTTTCCTCCTCTGCCTCCGTCGTTGGGTCCTCGATGTCACCTCATCCTCCGACGAGGAGAGGTTGCTGGCGTCTGTCTGGGAAATAACTCTTTTCTTGGACTTACCCGTCCCCTCCGGCCTTGGCTCTTTGGGCAGAACCCTCAGGTGTTTCTTCCTGTTCACCACCTGCCATTCCTCCTGCTGTTCCCCCTCTTCCATCGACTCTCCCTCCTGCACAGGGGGCTGGGCGCTGGGGGCTCTGCCCGGAACTTGGGGGCTCGAGGTGGTCAGGCTGTCCTCATCCTTGTTCTCCCTTTCTGCTGGGGTCTTGGCAGTGGTGGGGGGGCATCTCGCCCACCCTGGGGGTGTTGGCAACAGCCCCTCTTGTCGCCTGTGCGTAGGTGCAGGCTCTTTTAGGACAGGCCCTGTAGAGGTGGCCTGCCTCCCCGCACAGGTTGCAGTTCTTGTCGACTTGGCAGTCCTTTGTCTCGTGGCCCTCCAGCTTGCAGTTCTTGCAGACAACTGCACTGCATTGGGCCGCCACATGCCCAGGCTTGTTGCATTTCCTGCACACCCTGGGTTGCCCCACTTAGCTCATGTACCCTCGGTTTCCTCCGATAGCGAACACCGAGGGAGGGTGGATGATGGCTCCCTTCTCGTCCACACTCAGCTTCACCTTTACTTGCCGTTTGCTCGTCCAGATCCCAAACAGGTCCTTCACATCCACACAGTTCCCTGCTCCTTCGACATAACGAGCCAGGAAGGTGAGGACATCTATGAACGGCACGGGTGGGTTGAACATGTGCACCGTGATCATCCGTTCCTTCTGGGTGGGGAGGGTTAAGAGCGGCTGCACCTTCAGCAGTGACAGCGGAGCTTCGTTCCCCTTCTCCCGGAAGTCTTGCATCAACTTCTGCCATCCCGTCGGATACTTGAAGGTAACGTCAAAGTATCCATTACCCGGGAAGTCCTGGAGGCAGAAGATGTCCTTGGCCTCGAATTTGCAGGTCTTTAGCAAGACCTTCCTCACGAACAGGTCCTGTGAGAAGGGAGTCCCCTTGCTGAGGTCCTTCACGCTGACTTGCAGGGTATTGCAGATACCCTGTCCTCCCGCTCTACTTGCTGCTGCCATTGTGACTGGATGAGGTGTTAGGTTGGTTACCCAACCAGCATGGATCCACCTCTAAGCCAGCAACTGACAGACTCCTCGTCACCGACGTGCCAATTTCTATCCATGATCCACGATCCTCGACCTGGGAGGGCCGCCAGAACTGTTCTGATAAGAACAGACAGTCTCTTTTACTCAAGTAGCAACAGATGCTCCGTCCTGGGAGAACCGCCTTATTGATCACGGTCTCTCCCCTGCCAGGTAAGTATTGTGAAAACATCCTCAATATGGCATGGAAAAGAAGGCATAGGTTTCAAGTGAGAGGGGGGAAAGTCTGTGAAAGATCTGCGAGGCAAGGTCACTTTACACCTAGGGTGGTGAGTATCAGGAGTGCACTGTTGGGGGAGGGGGTGGAAGCAGATACATAGCAGCATTTGAGAGGCATTTGCACAGACATTTAAATGGGTGGAGAATGAAGAGATCTGGACCATGTGCATTGGTGGGTATTGGCATCAAGGTTGGCAAAGACATCGTGGGCAAAAGAACTTATTCCTGTGTTGTGTTGTTCTATCATCTAATATGAACGTGTCAAAATTATGTATTAGGCTCAGTATTAATGGTACTTGCCACATCCCTTTCCTCTTCAGATGCACTTTAAAGCTACGTTCCTTGACCCAGCTATTTGTTAATTGCCCTGGCTCAGCATCAATATTTGTCCTTCTGTGCTGGTGTACTGCCTTTAACATAACCCAGGGCTAATAACAGAGCAGACAACCACATGCACCAGCATCGTGGCGACTGCTATCTTGACTTGCCATCTTTCCCCACACATAAGTGTAAAATCGGAAATGCGATTCAGACCTCTACGCTCTTCTGGGCACGTTTTATTAGCTTTTGAGCTAATTGCAACTATGACAAGTTCACTTTCTAATAAACCATATCTTAACTTCCTTCTGGCAATGAATGGCAAGGCTTAATCAGCTGCAATTATTCAGATCATTGTTAGCATATATTATTTGGATGCTAATTTGTGCTAATGACACCAATAAATCTAGCATAGCTGTTGGCAATGACGCAAAATGAAGGCCGGGTTGCATGTACCGGAATGACATATGGTGTTAGAAGGAATGATATTGAAATTGATCAAAAACCTCCACAAGGAAGAAACTTTGCGACTGCAGTCTCAACAATCTAGGCACCCGAGGAAGTTGCATTGACAGATTATTAAGAAGTACTAAAAGCAGTTAAACAGCACTAGCTCCTGCTTTAGTGAGGTGTTAATATTCCCTGCATAAACATCTCAGCTCCTGACATACCTCAATACCAATTGCATCCCATTTCCAGCATAGGTGCAGACACATAGACTCTTTATATCTTTGTTGCCTTGTTGAAGATTTTAATTACTATTGAAGCATGCTGTTCAAATACAGGAAGGCAAATTATTTCCAAATGAGAGAGAAATATAAACACCCAAGAAGCAACGGCCAAACAAGATGAGTTATTTTGTGTAACATTGCCAATCTCTGGAGAAAAGGAATAGATGATGTTTTGGGTCGAGACCCTTCTTCAGACTGGAGTCAGCATCTGCTTCTACAACTGAATCCTTGAATTACTGCATGCATGTATAGAACAGCAGAGTGGTGCAGTCAGGTAATACAATAGTAAGGCCATTCAGGTCCAGTGGCCTTGATTTGATCCTGACCTTTCGGTGTGGAGTTTGCATGCTCTCCTGTGACTACATGGATTTCTGTTGGATATTCTGTTTCCTCACAAATAGGTGCAGGTATATGCATCTAGTGGCCACTGAACATTGCTTTTAGTGGTGGAATCTAAGGATGAGAGTTGATTGAAATGTGGGGAATCAAGCGGGAAGCAGTGGGCTAAAGTGTCTCTTTCTGTACATCACCCCACTTCCTGAAATCAATGACAAGCTCCTTAATTTTGCTGACATTGATAGATTGTTGGCTGACAGCATGTTACTAAGCTCTCTATCTCCTTCCTGTACCCCATCTCATCATTGTCTGAGATCTGATGCACTACAGATCATTGCAAACTTGTGAATGGAGTTAGAGCTGAATTTGGCCATATACGGTACATGTATCTGGAGTATAGTAAGGGGCTGAGATGGCAGCCATGCGGGTCACCGTAGTTGAGAGTTATTTTGGAGGATGTTTCGTCTCCTATGTTCGCTGATTGCAGTCTATGGGACTGTAATTCAAGGATTCAATTGTAGAGGTGGATGCTGATTCCAGTCTGAAGAAGGGTCTCAACCTGAAACATCATCTTTTCTCCAGAGATACTGCCTGACCTGCTGTTACTCCAGCATGTTGTGTCTATCTTTGCTGACTTCCCAAAACCAGGAACAAGGATACCAAGGTAACCAAGTCAGGTTTTTTTAATGTACCTCTAAAATCATTGTTATTGGAGTACTCTTACTCTTAAGTTCCCAATCATCTTCATCCTCCAGCCTTTCAATCCAGTAATACAAATAATTAGATGTTCACCTTTCAATGCATTCTACCCCAATGTCTGGAATAGTCACGTCCTTCCGGGTTCCTTTCTCCTGCTATTGATTTTATAGATTCAAGTCAAAGTTATGCTGGCCTGTTTCAGATACACAGCTGTGAATAGTATGATTGCACTATTATTAAGTTAATAGCTGGTCTATCCATCTGCAGATGTATTCAAATCCCACACATCCCCTAGGGAATCTAAATTCATTTAACTAAATAACTCTGCAACAATAGTATCAGTAACGGTGGCCAGGAAGCTACCAGATTGTCATAAAAGTCCATCTAGTTCATCAGTGTTCTTTGGAAGAATAAATCAAATGTCTTTACTTGGTTTTGCTTGTATCTCCAGATCCATTAAGTCTTATTAGCCTCTGAAAATAGCCAAGCAAGTCAGTCAGTTCAGGACCATTAGAAGTGGATAAAGTACATTGGCCTTCCTAGTGACATACACTTCCTAAGGTCATTGCACTGTAATTTTTATTTAAGTTTAAAAATTACTTTTCTTTCCCCAATTCACATTAGAGCAATTGGAAAAGATATGGCTTCGTTGATTATATTGGAATGATATTGAAATAACTGGATAGATCCTTCAAAAAGCCAGACATCGATTGTCGGGCCAAATCGCCCTTCTTGTTTGTTGTCTCAATTACCTAGTCAGTAGATTAAACCACCCCCCCCCCCCCCCCATTAGTTAAGTCCCATACTCACAGTCATAGTTTCATAGAGTCATACAGCGTGGAAATAGGCTCTTTGGCCCAACTTACCCACACCACAACCTGTCCCATCTACACTAGTCCCACCTGCCTACATTTGACACATTTCTCTCTAAACTGTCCTGTCCATGTACCTGTCTAATTGTTTTCTAAACATTGTGATAGTCCTTGCCTCCTCTGGCAGCTCGTTCCATACACCCACCACCCTTTGTGTGAAAAAGTTACCCCTCAGGTTCCTAATAAATCTTTTCCCCTTCATTTTAAACCTATGTCCTCTGGTTCTTTTATATGATTTTATACACCTCTATTAGATCATTCCTTATCCTCCTGCTCTCCAAGGAATAGACTCCCAACCTGCTCAACCTCTCTCTATAGCTCAGACCCTTGAGTCCTGGCAATATTCTCGTAAGTCTTTTCTATACCCTTTACAACTTGACAACATCTTTCTATAACATGGTGCCCAGAACTGAACACAATACTCTGAATGCGACCTCACAACGTCTTGTACAACTGCAACATGACCTTCCAACTTCTATACACATCTAGAATCTTTCTCTAGCCCCATCTCTTTAGACTTTAGACTTAAAAGATACAGCGTGGAAACAGGCCCTTCGACCTATCGAGTCCGCACCGACCAGCAAATCACCCCATACACTAACCTACACACGCTCTGGACAATTTTTTACAACTTACAGAAGCCAATTAGCCTACAAACCTGTACATCTTTTGAGTGTGGACGGAAACAAAGTAGTTAGAGAAAACCCACGTGGTCACCGGAGAACGTGCTAACTCCGTACAGACAGCACCCAAAATCTGTATCGAACCCATGAATCTGGCGCTGTAAGGCAGCAACTCTACCATTGTTCCACTGTACCCATCCTTAATTCACACAGCAGTTATATATCTCTGTTCCCACACCAACCAATATCGATCCCAATCCCCTACCGGCAACTGTTCAACCTTTTGAATTTGGGGCCCTATGATCCATGAAGGCTTCCAATGAGGACCTCCATCCCTAAATAGTCCCGTTTCCTAGACCACTGTCACATTTCAACCCTAGCCACAATTCCTCCGGCCCGTCCCCACTGACAATGACGTTAGCACCAGCTCTGATCCCTTTTCCCCCAAATCCCCCATGTCCTCCGAGTCAAACATTAATTTTGATCCCTCTTCCCTCCCCCAACCAATCCTAGTTCCCCACCCTGCCCCAGCAACTCCATCACATCTCTAACAATTGTAACATCTAACATCTCTATAACGAGGTCTGGCCACACTTACTATTTATGAAGAGAATTGACATTATATATATATATATATATACTAGACTAAGTGGGGACCCGTTGGGTCCCAGCATCACACGGGAGGGCTGGTCCCCCAACGCAATCTTCCACCTCTCCATCAATTCCAATATTGGTGGCCAGTGGAGGGGGCTTTCTGGAGCGCTAGTATGGGTGTTGTGGGCTGAAGGGACTGGTTTCCAGAGGGCTAGTATGGACATTGTGGGCCGAATGGATTCTTGGGCTGGAGGCTCAGTCACTCAAGCCTGTTGTGCTGGCAGCTCACTCACTCACGGCTGGTGGGCTGGCAGTTGACTCACGGCTATTCCTTGAAATTCCATTTCAAGCAGGGTGCAAGGCCACCAAATTCAAGTGCAGTTTCTTACCAGTTCAAGCAGGGTGCAAGGCCACCAAATCAAGTGCAGTTTCATACCATTTCAAGCAGGGTGCAAGGCCACTAAAGACAGCGAGTCGTGACCTCTCCCTCCTCCATCTTGCAGAGACTGCGCCACGCCCACACCTCTGGGTTTTATCATCCCTCCCCCCCACCAGAAGGGGCATGGCCTTCATGGCATGATTGACAGGAGATAGAATCTCAACATTTTTTAAACACTAAAACTCTTTTATTTTTCATCGATGGGAAAAATCCTCGGAACCTGATGAGCGGAGGGGGACTCTGAGTAAGATGGCCAAAAATCACAGGCCGTATGTGGTAGTGATTTTTCTAAAATCAATATAAAGCGCAAACAGGAAGTGGTCAAGATAGACTTTTAATTATATAGAAGGCAAGGCAACTTTAATTAGGCGAGGCAACTTTAATTAGGCGAGGCAACTTTAATTAGGCAAGGCAACTTTAATTAGGCAACACAGTTTTAGCATTTCCAAACCAAAGGCAACACAGCATTAGCATTTCCAAACCAAAGGCAACACAGCTTTAGCATTTCCAAACAAAGGCAACACAGCTTTAACATTTCCAAACCAAAGGCAACACAGCTTTAGCCTTTCCAAACTAAAGGCAACACAGCTTTAGCATTTCCAAACCAAAGGCAACACAGCTTTAGCATTTCCAAACTATATTTTCCAACCACATTAAGGGCACTGACAGGTCAGTAAAACCACTCACAGTTTAGTAGACATGTGTTCAGTGTTATTCACAGCTCAGACTGAGAGACGTGACCCTCTCGCTCCCCCATCTTGCAGAGACTGACTAAAGCACTCAACACTTCGGGTTTTATAGTCCTCCGGAAGGGGCATGGCCTTCAGGAGAGAGAATCTCAACATTTTAAAAAAAATAATCACTCTTTTATTTTTCATCGATGGAAAAATCTCTTGACCTGCGCAGCGGAGGGGGACTGAGTAAGATGGCCAAAAATCACAGCCGTAAGTGGCAGCGTTTAAAAAAAAAATCAATATACAGAACAACAGGAAGTGGTCAAGATCAGACTTTTAGTAATATACTAGACCAAGTGCAGACCCGTTGGGTCTGTTTCCCCAACGCGCGTTTGCGGGGGGGGCTGCGGCGTCACACTCACTCTAACCACCCCCCCTAACACACAGGCGGGGGGAGGGGGGAGAGGGAGGGAGGGGGAGACGGGGTGGGGAGAGGGGAGGGTGGGGAGAGGGGAGGGAGGGGAGAGGGGGAGGAGGAAAGGGAGAGATTGGGGAGGGAGAGGAGAGCAGGGAAGGGGAGAGAGAGGGGGATGGGGAAGGGGAGGAGAGTGGAGAATGGGAGGAGAGTGGGGTGGGCAGGAAGGGGGGGAGAGGGGTAGGGGGGTGGGGAGAGGGGGGAGGGGATGTTAGAGGGGCGGGTGGAGAGAGGGGATGAGGGGAAGGGAGAGAGGCATAGGGGAAGGGAGGGGGAGAGAGAGGGGTGAGGGAGGGGGAGAGAGGTGGGGAGGGGGAGGGAGAGGGGAAGAGTGGAGAATGAGGGGGAGAGGGGTAGCGGGGAAGTGGTGCAAGAGAGAGCGGAAGGGGGTGGGGGGAGATGGGGGTGAAGTGGGGTGGGGGAGGGGGGAGAGAGGGGGTGGGAGGGGAGGAGCGAAAGGGGGGAGGAGAGAGGGAGATGGAGAGGGGGGAGAAAGGGGGTAGGGGAGGAGGAGAGCGTGTGGGGGAGGGGGTGAGAGAGGGTTCAGGGAGGGTGTGAGAGAGGGGTGGGGAGGGGGGAGAGAGGGTGGGGAAGGGGAGAGAGGGAGAGGGGGAGGAGGAGGGGAAGGAGGAGGAGAGGGGGAAGGGGAGAGAGGGGGAAGGGGAGAGAGGGGGAAGTCAGGAGGGAGGGGGGAGAGCGGTAGGGGGGCGAAAGGGGGAAGAGTGGTGAGGGAGGGGGGGAGGGTAAGAGGGGGGGGAGAGGGTTGGGGAGGGAGAGGGGTAGGGGAAGGGGGGAGAGAAGTGGAAGAGTGGGGAGGGAGGGGGAGGGGGAGAGGAGGGGGAGGGGGAGAGGGGGAGGGGGAGAGGGGTAGGGGGGAGTGGTGGAGGTGAGAGGGGTAGGGGGTGGGGGGGAGAGAGGGAAGGGGTGGGGGAGAGAGCGGTGGGGGATGGGGGGAGAGGGGTGGGGGATGGGTGAGAGAGGGGGGTGGGAGGAGGAGGGGGAGGAGAGGGGTGAGGAGAGGAAGATGGAGAGGGGTAGGGAGGAAGATGGAGAGGGGGAGGAGAGATGGGTGGGGGAGGGGTGATAGAGGGATGGGTGTGGGGGAGTCCATCTATTCCCCACTCCCTATCACCCCCACTCCTCTCCTCTATTCCAACACTCTCCCTCCTCACCTGCCCCATTCCCCACTCTCCCTCCCTACTCCCTCCTCTCCCTCAAACCTCCCACTCCCCCTCTTCACCTCCCCAGGATCTCGCCTGTCCCCAGTGACCTCCGGATCTGCGGAACTTGCTCGTTTACAGAGAGGGGACACAGAACAGGAACGCAGATGGACAGCGGGAGGGAGAAGGAGTCGGAGAGCCAAATGCCAGCGCGCCTCGGGGGGTGTTGACGTAACTTGGCCTCGCTGCGCCCGCAGCCGTTGCAAGAGGCGCCGCGCACGGGAGGAGCTGGACAGGCAGCCATTTGAAGTTGACAGCAGCCGCTATGGCCAGACGCGTTCGGATCTCGGGTGGCCATACAGTGTAAACGCAGCAGCAGCTTGGCTGCTTTAAATTAATGGTTCGCTTCCAGCTGTGAGGTTAGGAGAGGTTAACAGCGGTGATGAACGGTTGTGGGGGGAAACAGGGGTGGGGAAGGGGATGTGAGAGGGATGGGGCAGAGGTGAGAGAGGGGGTAGGGGGGAGGGGAGAGGGGTAGGAGAGGGGGAGGGGGGAGAGAGGGAGATGGAAGGGGGGTGGGGGAGAGGGAATGGGAAATTATTAAAAATGTATACATAAAAAACGACAAAATTTAATGAGGAGTGGATTTGCGAATGTAAAAGTGAAATCTCTACCGAAATGGAAAAATCTCTGAGTTTATGCGTGTGGTTTTGGCGGACCAAGGAACCAAAGGCCAAAAATCTAATCTGAAAATCTAATCTGAAAATGGAATCTGACATACACCCACAAACACACACACACACACACACACACACACACACACACACACACACACACACACACACACACACACACACACACACACACACACACACACACACACACACACACACAGTTTTAATAGTTACTAGACCAAGTGCAGACCCGTTGGGTCTGGACACCAAACGTGCTTAAGACCCCAGGGTGTGAGATCCTGAACGTGCTTCAGACCCCGGGGTGAAAATCGCTAGCGAAAAAAAGATGGTGTCGTTTTCAGAGCAGATGCGGTCGACAGCAGCCGTTATGGTGGGTGACCAGCAGGAGGAGACAAAAACAGCAGTCGTTATGGTGGCTGACACAGCAGGAGGAGACAAAATGAGTGACTGTGGGTGGGGGGTGATGTATTTTATTTTAAAATGTGTACCTAAACAGGAAGAAATTAAATGAGGAGTGTCTATTCGTAAAGATAAATGTAATCTCTTTAGAAATGGCAAAAAATATCGGCGTTTCCGCGTGCTGTGTGGGCCTAGGGCGGTATCAAAGTGGATTTGATGGCAGACACAAGTCAGGCAGCCACAGAGTTTAATAGTATACTAGACCAAGTGCAGACCGTTGGGTCTGGACACCGAACGTGCGTTTGCGGATGGGGTGCTGTGGCATCACACTAACCACCCCCTTTCCTCCAAAGCACGGTTGCGGGGTGGGAATCTGGCACCCACAAACACACACACTCATCACAACCCTTGATATTATCTTAATTTTTTAATTTGCTTCTTTTATCCCATCTCCACCCTATCCAATGACGAATAGCCCTCACCTCTCAGGTGCGTCTAGAGGGGGGGAGGCAGAGAGAGCAAATATAATTTTAGAATTTAAAAAATTTGAAGAGGGGGAGGAGGAGGGTGGAGAGGAAGGGGGGAGAGGAAGGGGAGAGAGGAAGTGGGGAGAGGAAGGGGGAGAGAGAGGAGGGTGTGGAGAGAGGAAGGAGAGGATGTGGGAGATGGGTGAAGGGGGGGGTTTGAGCGGGTGTTCATGAGTTGAGCTGCGGGCTGTGAAGAGAGAAGGGCAGAGAGAGAGAGAGAGGGGAGAGACAGAGAGACTGGTACACCAAAAAAAGCTGGTGAAACTCAGCGGGTGCAGCAGCATCTATGGAGCAAAGGAAAAAGCAATGTTTGTGGCCGAAACCCATCTTTCAGGCGTGTTTTGTTATGAAACATTGCCTATTTCCTTCTATCCAAAGATGCTGCTGCAACCCGCTGAGTTTATACTTCATTTTTTTGTTTTACCTTGCGTTTGGGGGGAGAGGGGGGCTGCGGCTGCGGCATCACACTCACACTAACCACCCCCCAAACACACAGGCAGGGGGAGTGGGGGAGAGGGAGACGGGTTGGGGAGAGGAGGGGAGGGGGGGGGTGAAGGAGACGGGGTGGGGAGAGAAGAGGGGAGGGAGGGGGAGGGAGGGGAGAGGGGGACGGAAGGGGGAGAGGGGGAGGAGGAAAGGGGAGAGATTGGGGAGGGAGAGGAGATCAGGGTGGGTGAGAGGGAGGGGGAGGAGAGTGTGGAGTGGTAAGGAGAGCGGGGAGGGCAGGAAGGGGGGAGGGGGGGGGGAGGGGATGTTAGAGGTGGAGAGAGGGGATGAGGGGAAGGGGAGAGCAGTAGGGGGAAGAGAGGGAGAGAGGGAGGGGGAGGGAGAGAGGTGGGGATGGAGAGGGCATTGTCATATGTGAGCATTGGGCATTGTGACATCACAAAACGGAACCTTCATTAAATCCCGTGCCTCAACGGTCTGTCGGCCCACAGGCGCATTGAGGGTGTACGCAGCGTTTCGACGGGCGTACGCAGCGTCTCGACGTCGTACGCAGCGTCTCGACGGCGTACGACGAGCGCGTGGCGTTGCGCGACTACGTCAGTCCGCCCCTCCTTGCAACCGCGCATTGCGGGAACAGACCAAACGGGTCTGCACTGGTCTAGTATATATATGTGTGTGTGTGTGTGTGTGTGTGTGTGTGTGTGTGTGTGTGTGTGTGTGTGTGTGTGTGTGTGTGTGTGTGTGTGTGTGTGTGTGTGTGTGTGTGTGTGTGTGTGTGTGTGTGTGTGTGTGTGTGTGTGTGGTGTGTGTGTGTGTTGTCGTGTGTGTGTGTGTGTGTGTGTGTGAATGACATGTTTTGAAGCGATCAAGGTGAATTTCAAAGAAG
>CM075977.1:34291910-34641357 GCA_038087875.1 Malacoraja senta | reverse complement strand
CCGGTGTGGGGCGAGTTGGGCCAAAGGGCCTGTTTCCACACTGATTCACTCTATGATAGGGATGGGAGTATTACATGTATTGAAGGCCTCTGGAGTATGTATTTGAATATCACCAAATGTACTGTGTACAGTTACCCTACCATAAGAAGGATATCATTAAACTGAAAAGGGTGCAAGAGTCCCCCTCCGCTGCGCAGGTCAAGAGGATTTTTCCCAGCAATGAAAAATAAAAGAGTTATTAGTGTTTTAAAATGTTGAGATTCTCTCTCCTGAAGGCCACGCCCCTTCCGGAGGGACTATAAAACCTGCAAGTGTTGAGTGCCTCAGTCAGTCTCTGCTAGATGGGGAAGCGAGAGGGTCACGTCTCTCAGTCTGAGCTGGGAATAACACTGAACACATGTCTACTAAACTGTGAGTGGTTTTACTGACCTGTCAGTGCCCTTAATGTGTGGAAATGCTAAAGCTGTGTTGCCTTTAGTTTGGAAATGCTAAAGCCTGTGTTGCCTTTGGTTTGGAAATGCTAAAGCTGTGTTGCGTTTGGTTTGGAAATGCTAAAGCTGTGTTGCCCAATTAAAGTTGCCTTGCCTAATTAAAGTTGCCTTGCCTAATTAAAGTTGCCTTGCCTAATTAAAGTTGCCTTGCCTAAGTAAAGTTGCCTTGCCTTCCATATAATTAAAAGTCTAATCTTGACCACTTCCTGTTTGTGCTTTATATTGATTTTAGAAAAAACGCTACCACGTACAGCTGTGATTTTTGGCCATCTTACTCAGAGTCCCCGATTTTTTCTAATCAGAGTCCCCGAGTGCCGACGATTTTTTTCCATCAATGAAAATTAAAAGAGTTATTAGTGTTTAAAAAATGTTGAGATTCTCTCTCCTGTTAATCACGCCATGAAGGCCACGCCCCTTCTGGTGGGGGGGGGGGACTATAAAACCCAGAAGTGTGGACGTGGCTCAGTCTCTGCAAGATGGAGGAGGAAGAGGTCACGACTCGCTGTCTTTAGTGGCCTTGCACGCTGCTTGAAATGGTATGAAACTGCACTTGAATTTGGTGGCCTTGCACCCTGCATGAAGTAGTAAGAAACTGCACTTGAATTTGGTGGCCTTGCACCCTGCTTGAAATGGAATTTCAAGGAATAGCTGTGAGTCAACTGCCAGCCCATCAGCCCTGAGTGAGTGAACTGCCAGCACAACAGGCTTGAGTGACTGAGCAGCCAGCCCAAGAATCCATTCGGCCCACAATGTCCATACTAGCCCTCTGGAAGCCAGTCCCTTCAGCCCACAACACCCATACTAGCGTTCCAGAAAGCCCCCCCCCCCACTGGCCACCAATATTGGAATTGGTGGAGAGGTGGAATATTGCGTTGGGGGACCAGCCCTCCCGTGTGATGCTGGGACCACTTAGTCTAGTATGTTGTAAAGACAATGTTCCTCCAACCACTACGTTGCAGTAAGTGAATTCCTAAAATTGAACTTGTCATGAATGGGCCTGTTTTGCCTGATTTCAGCTGGAATTGGCTGTCTTGGGCTAATCTAGGTTTACATTGAACTGAGTTAGTAGTCATGTACCTGCTATCTTCTTATATCCTGTCCACAATTACACCAACAACCAATGGAGCAAGTATTAAACATTCAACTGGACCTCTCAATGGGATCTGGAAAATACCTAGCAATCACTTCAGACCGTGTCTAAGTTCAAGTTCAAGTTCAAGTTCACATTTATTGTCACATGCACCAATTCAGGTACAGTGATATCTGAGTTACCATACAACCGATATTTCGTTTGGACCTCAGCGGGGTCCAAATGACAAATTTGTCCAAATGACAAATAAATAATAATAATAATAATAATAATAAAACCGTACAAGTAAAAAAGAACACAATGCACAATAAAATTTAACATAAACATCCACTACAGTGGAACCAACATTCCTCACTGTGATGGAAGGTAATCACGTTCAGTTATCTTCCTCCTTTGTTCACCCGTGGTCAGGGCTTTTGAACTCTCAGCACTGCCTCTGCAGTGGGTGTCATGTGAAATTCCCATTATGAAGGGCCTTGGATTTCTGTCTAGAAATTATTCTACATGGTCTGTCCTTGAAACTGGGACCGAGGTAACATTTCTGGGTGTGGGGGTTTATTGCATGGCAGCATCAACGACCACATTGTTAAGATGTGACTTGGTTTGTGAACGTAAATATTCTGCAATGAGTTTAACGTAAAGTTACTGTGCAAATCCGACAAATTCTTAAAATATGAGGGTGGGGGAGGAGAATGGTACACTGTAGTTTCCCCTGGATTTATGATAAGGCAGTGGCTATCGTCCAAAACATGCCAATTCATGGATCACTGCGTAATACTTGCTCCACTGGTGGTTGGTGCCATTGTGGACAGGGCAGTTAAGAAGATAGCTGTTACATGACTGACATAGAATAATGAAGATAGACATCAAAAGCTGGAGTAACTCAACAGGTCAGACAGCATCTCTGGACAAAAGGAATAGGTGACGTTTCGGGTCGAGACACTTCTTCGGATTGAAACCCTTCTCGACCTGAAACGTCACCTATTCCTTTTCTCCAGAGATGCTGTCTGACCTGCTGAGTTATTCCAGTTTTCTTGTGTCTATCTTTGGTTTAAACCGAAGGCAGTTCCTTCTTACTCATAGCATAATGATTTAGAAACATAGAAACATAGAAACATAGAAATTAGGTGCAGGAGTAGGCCATTCGGCCCTTCGAGCCTGCACCGCCATTCAATATGATCATGGCTGATCATCCAACTCAGTATCCCGTACCTGCCTTCTCTCCATACCCTCTGATCCCTTTAGCCACAAGGGCCACATCTAGCTCCCTCTTAAATATAGCCAATGAACTGGCCTCGACTACCCTCTGTGGCAGAGAGTTCCAGAGATTCACCACTCTCTGCGTGAAAAAAGTTCTTCTCATCTCGGTTTTAAAGGATTTCCCCCTTATCCTTAAGCTGTGACCCCTTGTCCTGGACTTCCCCAACATCGGGAGCAATCTTCCTGCATCTAGCCTGTCCAACCCCTTAAGAATTTTGTAAGTTTCTATAAACCAAGTCTATCCAGTCTTTCTTCATAAGACAGTCCTGACATCCCAGGAATCAGTCTGGTGAACCTTCTCTGCACTCCCTCTATGGCAATAATGTCCTTCCTCAGATTTGGAGACCAAAACTGTACGCAATACTCCAGGTGTGGTCTCACCAAGACCCTGTACAACTGCAGTAGAACCTCCCTGCTCCTATACTCAAATCCTTTTGCTATGAAAGCTAACATACCATTCGCTTTCTTCACTGCCTGCTGCACCTGCATGCCTACTTTCAATGACTGGTGTACCATGACACCCAGGTCTCGCTGCATCTCCCCTTTTCCTAGTCGGCCACCATTTAGAAAATAGTCTGCTTTCCTGTTTTTGCCACCAAAATGGATAACCTCACATTTATCCACATTTATCCACATTATACTGCATCTGCCAAACATTTGCCCACTCACCCAGCCTATCCAAGTCACCTTGCAGTCTCCTAGCATCCTCCTCACAGCTAACACTGCCCCCCAGCTTAGTGTCATCCGCAAACTTGGAGATATTGCCTTCAATTCCCTCATAAGTTCAAATTCCATCAAGTGAAGTTTGGGTTAACTAAATAAATTTGGAATTAAAATCCACTAACAGTAATAGTGACCTTGAAGGTAATGGATTGTTGTAAAATCCAATCTGGTTCACAAATATTCTTCAGGGAAATAAATCTGCTGCCTTTACTTAGTCTGGCTATCATGGACTCCTGGCACAGCAATGTAATTGACTCTCAAATACTCTCCAAGTATGCTTCTTCCTTAAACAAGGGGACAGTCCGATTCTCCTCTACCACATTGCGGACATTGGACTTTGTATCTGGAACTGTTGTGCTATAATGCAGAGAACTACGGTATATTCAGCACTGTATCTCTCCCTTTGATCTACCTATTGTGCTTGAGTTTAGCTTGATTATATTTATATATAATATTATCTGATTGGTTTGGATAGCATGCAAAACAAAGCATTTCACTGTATCTCAGTACACTCGACAATAATAAGCTTAAACCTGATCCTATACCTACTCCAATCAGACAATCCTTCCAAAAGCAACTAGGCTTTGACAATCAATGATTAGTTATCCTGTAAGACCCCATCCTCAAATAAATAAAAATGCTACTGACTGATTTATGCATTAACAACATCTAATGCCATTTAATTCACGGATGCGTTGATAGAAAGTTAGGTGACAGATTCATAAATTGAATGGAGAATAAAAATTGAATGATTTAGCTGATGATCAACAAGAAATCCAACAAGACAATGAACTGCCCTGTAATGTAAAGGAATTAGAATGAGAAAATTAACAGCAAGATAATGATAGATTTTCACTTTCAGTGAGCAATTAAATGAGAGGTAATGTTTGAAAGAACTGAGAATTTCTGTGAGTATTTAAGAATATTTACACGATCAATATATTTATCTTCTGTTCTTGCAGAGAGGACAATTTGACTTGGCTCTGGGTAATGCGGCCTTAAAGAAGTGGAAGATTTGGTGTACAATGATTATAATATAATTAGATTCAGTTTAATAACAGAAAAGGGAAAAGAAAGGTCAAGGACGAGACTGGTTTAAAAAAAAGAATCAAATTACAATGGGATAAAAAGAGACTTATGGACAACTAAAATGGTCTAGCAGAACCATATATCATTGTTCAGAACATTTAACATAAGCATATAAATCAAACAACTTCCAATAAAAAAACAAAGTGGACCAAAATGTGAAATTCTGTAAATTCCGAGATAGGTTAGATCAAATTTAAAACTGACAAGGAACCAATTTTAAAGATTGAGGAAAATGTACAATGATGAGATGGAAGAGGGACAGTGTTAAGATAAGAAAAGTTAAGAGAAGTGGTTGACAGGGTTAACAAAAGACGATAGGTATTTATGTAGCTACTTGAATAGTAAAGTAGCAGCAGAACTGGTAAATAGGAAAGGAGGTGAAAATATAAAGTATGTACTTTAGCAAGGCTTTCACATCTGAGTTATTGTAATTTAAGAAATTAATAGAGTAGAATAGTAAATGGAGGTTCTTGTCAAAGATATTTGATTATACAAGTGTGGTCACTATTGTTTAATTGGCAATTTCCATAGGATTTATGGTGGACTGGAGATGATAGTTTATATCCAAGGAACCTTGAAAAGGTATGGAAGAATTACCAGAAAGAAACTCACTCTACACCTCCACCCTGTCCAGTCACTCTACACCTCCATTCTTGTCCAGTCACTCTACACCTCCATCCCCCACCAGGAGGGTCTAAAAGCCCTCCGTTTCTTCCTCGACCGCAGAACCAACCAACTTCTGTCCACTAATATTCTCCTCCGCCTAGCGGAGCTGGTCCTTACCCTCAACAACTTTTCCTTTGACTCCTCCCATTTCCTCCAAATCCAAGGCGTAGCTATGGGCACTCATAGAAACATAGAAACATAGAAAATAGGTGCAGGAGGAGGCCATTCGGCCCTTCGAGCCAGCACCGCCATTCATTGTGATCATGGCTGATCACTCGCATGGGCCCAAGCTATGCCTGCCTCTTTGTAGGGTACATCGAACAATCCCTGTTCGAGGCATACCATGGCCCTATCCTCGAACTCTACCTTCGCTACATTGCCGACCGCATTGGTGCTACCTCCTGCACCCATGCAGAACTCACTGACTTCATCCATTTCACCACTAATTTCCATCCGGCACTGAAATTCACCTGGACTATTTCTGATATCTCCCTACCGTTTCTAGATCTCACCATCTCCATCGCAGGTAATAGACTACTGACCGATATCTACTACAAACCCACTGACGCCCATAGCTATCTTGACTACACTTCTTCCCACCCTGCTTCCTGAAAGGACTCTATCCCCTACTCCCAATTCCTCCGTCTACGCCGCATCTGCACCCAGGGTGAGATGTTCCACACCAGGGCATCGGAGATGTCCTCATTCTTTAGGGAATCGGGGTTCCCCTCTTCTATTATAGATGAGGCTCTGACCGGGGTCTCCTCTATATCCCACAGCTCCGCTCTTACTCCCTATCCCCCCACTCATAACAAGGACAGAGTCCCCCTTGTCTTCAACTTCCACCCCATCAGCCGTCGCACACAACACATAATCCTCCAACATTTTCGCCACCTCCAACGGGATACTACCACTGGCCACATCTTCCCATCTCCTCCCTTTTCTGCTTTGCGCAGAGACCGTTCCCTCCGTAACTCCCTGGTCAATTCGTCCCTTCCTACCCAAACAACCCCCTCCCCGGGTACTTTCCCTTACAACCGCAGGAAATGCTACACTTGTCACTTTACCTCCCCCCTCGACTCCATCCAAGGACCCAATCAGTCTTTCCAGGTGGGGCAGAGGTTCATCTGCACCTCCTCCAACCTCATCTACTGCATCCGCTGTTCCAAGTGTCAACTTCTCTACATCGGCGAGACCAAGAGCAGGCTCGGCGATCGCTTCGCCCAACACCTCGCTCAGTTCGTACAAACCAGCCTGATCTCCCGGTTGCTCAGCACTTCAACTTCCCCTCCCATTCCCACTCTAACCTCTCTGTCCTGGGCCTCCTCCATTGCCCGAGTGAGGCCCAGCGCAAATTTGAGGAACAGCACCTCATATTTTGCTTAGGTAGTTTACACCCCAGCAGCATGATCATTGACCTCTAATTTTAGATAGCCCTTGCTTTCTCCCTCCTCCCCCTCCCCTTCCCAGCTCTCCCACAAAGCCTACCATCTCCGCTTCTTCCTTTCTTTTTCCTGCCCCCCTCGACATCAGTCTGAAGAAGGGTCTTGACCCGAAATGTTGTCTATTCCTTCTCTCCACACATGCTGCCTCACCCGCTGAGTTTCTCCAGCATATATTGTCTACCCAGCATTGTACTGAAAATTCCTTTTAGATAAAGGAGGGAGATGCTAACCAATATTTGCCCATTTGATCTTTCTGTAATTGTGGAGGCCACAATTGGGGATGAAAGTACTTGACAAAAATGAAGCTGTGTTTTTAGAGCCCAGGTAGAATGTGGTAGCTGCTTACCATATGGAGTGGTTGAGACAAATGGCATTTAAGGAAAAGCCATTTAGGACCAGGGTGGAGGGTAAGAGAAGTTTGTGTGGAATATGTTCACCCGCAGTAACATGTAATTTGCTACTGTACTGAAAATTCTATGCAATTTTACATAATATTTCAGTTGGTGTGGATTGTATCAAATTCTGAATCTGAAAAGAAATAATGAGTGATTATATATGTTTATATATTTTTTCAATCAGGTTCGATCATGGATATTGTTTCTGATCTTCCACTCATCGTTACCCCAAACAAAGCTGAGGAATAGATGGAATGGGACCTAATGGGTCCCACTTGGTCTACTATCTATCTATCTATCTATCTATCTATCTATCTATCTATCTATCTATCTATCTATCTATCTATCTATCTATCTATCTATCTATCCATCTATCTATCTATCCATCCATCCATCCATCCATCCATCCATCCATCCATCCATCCATCCATCCATCCATCCATCCATCCATCCATCCATCCATCCATCCATCCGTCCATCCATCCGTCCAGCTATCCGTCCAGCTATCCGTCCAGCTATCCATCCAGCTATCGGTTCAGCTATCCGTCCGTCCTTCCGTCCGTCTGTCCGTCCGTCTGTCTGTCCGTCCGTCCGTCCGTCCATCCATCCGTCCATCCGTCCATCCATCCGTCCGTCCATCCGTCCGTCCGTCCATCCGTCCATCCATCCGTCCGTCCATCCGTCCGTCCGTCCGTCCGTCCATCCATCCATCCACCCATCCATCCATCCATCCATCCATCCATCCATCCATCCATCCATCCATCCATCCATCCATCCATCTATCCATCTATCCATCCATCTATCTATCTATCTATCTATCCTATTACTAAAACTCTCATCTTGTCCTCTTCTGGTTTGCGTTTAAAAAAAATTGTGCACAAACAGTACCGTATATTGCTAGGATTTGTTCGCCACCTTACAGTTCTCCTTTGCTCCTAGCGCACCAAGTTTTGTTCCGATCGGTGGAATATTGCAAAATTTATGAAGGTTTAAAATATCGTGAGATCAGCAGATTGGTCTTCTCGCCTGTCAGTCACCATGAAGGTAACACCCCTTCCGGCATCCGCTGTCAATCACCGGGGTGAGGAGAAAAAATCCCGGAGGCGGGGCTGAGTCCACAAGCCGTGCTGATTGAGTCCACAAGCTGTGCGGGAAGTGAGCAGCGTGCGGGGAATGAGCAGTGTGTGGGGAGTGAGCAGAGTGTGGGCAGAGAGTAGTGTGCGGGCTGCTTCTGCGGCGACCATCACAACAAGCCGGGAGCTGTTAAGTTGAACCGGAAGCTGCTGCGTGAGGCCGAAAGCTGAAGGTACGGGGTGAGCAGAGTGCGGGATGAGCAGAGTGTGAGCTGTGTCTGCTGCAACTACCCCCCCTTCCCCCTCCCCCCCACACACACCCCTTCCCCCACCCCCCCACACACCCCCTTTCCCCACCCCCGCTTCCCCCACAACCCCCCCTCCCCCACACCCCTCTTTACCCCACACCCCCCGCACTTCCCCACCCCATCTTCCCCCACCCCCCCTTCCCCCACATCCTCCCTGGAGAAAAACGATGGCCGACCTTCTGGGACAGGATCTTTCTTCAGACTGACCTAAACATCTCTCATCCTTTTTTCTCCAGAGATTTTGCCTGACCCATTGAGTTACTCCAACACTTTGTGTCTATCTTTGGTATATACCAGCATCTGCAGGTCTTTGTTTCTTCATTTCATTTAAATCTTTCCTGAGCGATCCTTGCACAAACTTTATGAAATATTCTTAAATTAACCAGCACTTTCTTTTAACCACCGCTATTAGCTGTACATTCATTAAAATATGGCATTAAATCCAAAGTAACAATCTGCACTTCATATTTGTGAGATAATAAATAAGGTGCAACAATGGGGAACATTCAGAACTTAAATTTATTATTCTATGAGTTGCTTAACCAACAACATTAGCTATGCTTCAAAGATTATTCACTACTTGTGATTAATTGCTTTAATACATTTTCTTTCTTTGACCTTGTATTCCCTTTCATCTTTACAGAACTCCGTTGGCAATTGATTTCCCTCCTCCTCAGGATAGTGGGCTTTCAACTCCAGGCAACAAATGAAAACTCCTCTCCCTTCTCCTAATCAACTCTCATCATCTTTCATAATTTCCACTGCACCCTGTGTAGTTTACCAAATGGATCGTTGCAATCAGTTTGGTGGGGTGCCTCAGCACAACGAAAATGTGCCTGAAGTATTTATGGATAAATTATGGAACAATCTGCCAGTTTCAACAGGCCCCTTTCTTTCGCTCTTTCTCCCTTTACACCCCACTTCTCTTTCCCATTTATCTCCGCTGCCATTCTTCTTTTTTCCTACCTTCCTACACCAATCCCTTCTCCTTCCCCTCCTCCCTCCCCCTCCCCCTCTTCATCTTTCCCCTCTTTATCCCTCCCCTTCCCCTGCCTCTTCTCCATCCCTCCTCATTCCCTCTTCCTTTTCTAACTACACTCTCTCTTTCTCCCCATCTCCCCTCTTCCTCCCCCACTTCCCCATCTCTCCTCTCCTCCTTCCACTCCCCTTCAAATTGCCTTCCTTTTGGTCTCTCCTCATTCTCTCCCTCCTTTTCCCAACCTCATCCCTGCCTCCCCTTCTCAGCCCATCTCTCACTTTCTCACTTTTTTTCTGTGACTTTCATCTAATTTTCTACTTCCATCCTACCTCTTTCTCACCACCTCTCTCCTTCACACTTTCATTTCTCCAATTTCCTCTCTGCCTGCCTTTCTCTGTCTCTCCTATCTCTCTCCATGCCTCACACTCTCCTCTTGTTCCAGGCATACGCGGGGCACCGTCCCACAACTCTTTCTTGATTAAATCAATGATTGCATTGACGTTGCCTCCTGCACCTGTGAAGAACTCATTGATTTCATTAACTTCACCATTAACTTCCACCCTGGCCTGAAATTCACCTGGACTATCTCTGACACCTCTCTCCCCTTTCTTGATCTCTTTGTCTACATCATCGGGACCAGACTGACGTCTACTGCAAACCTATTGACTCACACTGTTATCTACGCCTGCTTGTTGCAAAGGCGCTTTCCCCTACTCCCAATTCCTCTGTCACCGCCGCATACGCTCCCAAGATGAGGCTTTCCTTTCTAGTACATCTGAGCTGACCTCTTTCTTTACCAAACATGATTGTCATAGATAGATCCCGCACCTGTGTTGCCTCTGTGTAAGGTCATTAAGGGATTGGACACGCTAGATGCAGGAAACATCTTCCCGCTGTTGGGGGAATCCAGAACCAGGGGCCGCAGTTTAAGAATAAGGGGTAGGCCATTTCGAACTGAGATAAGGGGAAAAAAATCAATCAGAGAGTTGTGAATTTGTAGAATTCTCTGCCTCAGAAGGCCGATTCATTGGATGCATTCAAAAGAGAGTTAGATAGAGCTCTTAGGGCTAGCAGAATCAAGGGGTATGAGGAGAAGGCAGGAACGGGTACTTATTGTGGATGATCAGCCATGATCACATTCAATGGTATTGCTGCCACAAAGGGCCAAATGGCTTACTCCTGCACCTATTGTTTATGTATCTATGTATCATAGAGTGAGACAGCACAGAAATAGGCTCTATGGCAACCAAGATGCCCCCATTGCGTTGGTCCCATCTGCCCTCATTTGCCCATATCCCTCTAAACCTATCTCAACCATGTATCTATCCAAATGCCTTTCAGATGTTGTTATAGTATCTGCCTCAAATAACTGCTCTGGTAGCTCGTCCAGATACCTACCACCCTGAAAAAGATGCTCCTCAAATTCTTATTCAATCTTTCCCCCCTCATCTTAAACCCATGTCCTTAAGTTCCTGATACCCATACACTGGGTAAAAGAATCTGTGCATCTCAGTCATGATTCCCCTCACGATCTTATACAAGTCAAGTCAAGTCAATTCAAGAGAGTTTATTGTCAAGTCAAATCAAGTCAAGAGAGTTTATTACACCTCCATAAGATCACCCCTCAACTCCCTAGGATTGAAGGAATAAAGTCTGTCCAATCTCTCCCTATATCTCCTGCCCTCAAGTCTTGGCAACTTCCTCGCACGATACCATTAACATGCTGGTTTGTCGGGCAATTGGCTGCTTTAAATTGTCCTTAGTATAGGTCGATGGCAGGAGAATTGGGAGATGGAAGTGAGGGGCGGGATGATAGTTGATGAGGATTTGAGTGTAAAAATGGGATTAGTGTAGGTGCATGCTTGATGAACCGAATAGAAATGAGGTAGATGCGGCTGGGACTATTTCAACGTTTAAGAAACAGTTGGATAGGTACATGGATATGACAGGTTTGGAGGGATATGGACCAAGCGCAGGTAGCTGGGACATGTTGGCCGGTGTGGGCAAGTTGTGCTGAAGGGCCTGTTTCCACACTGTATCGCTCTATGACTCTATGACTCTAAATGATGGGCTAAAATGCCAGATTCTGTAAAGCTCTATGACTAATTGGCAAGGCTATATATATATATATATTTTTTTTAAATTTTATTTATTAGAAGTAAGTACATTACATTTTGATGGTACCTTTTTACAGGTTCCCAGAATTATTAAAACATTCTTTGTACTAATTGGCAAGGCTATATAAGTACAGCGGACTGACAGAGTTAATGACATAAGCAAATATGATAGTGGCATTTAAGAGGCTTTTTAGATGGGCACATGGGTGGGGTAGGTCTGTTGGTGAGGGATGAAATTCAGTCCCTTGCAACGGGTGACATTGAAACAGGATATGTGGAGTCAGTATGGATAGAACTAAGGAATTATAAGGGTAAAAAGACCCTAATGGGACTTATCTACAGGTCCCCAAACAGTAGCCTGGATACAGGGCGCAAGTTGAATCAAGAGTTAAAATTGGCATGTTGTAAGCGTAATGCTACGGTTGTTATGGGAGATTTCAACATGCAGGTAGACTGGGAAAATCAGGTTGGTACTGGACCCCAAGAAAGGGAGTTTGTGGAGTGCCTTCGTGATGGATTCTTAGAGCAGCTTGTACTGGACCCTACCAGGGAGAAGACAATTCTGGAATTAGTGTTGTGCAATGAACCGGTTTGATAAGGGAACTCGTGGTAAAGGAGCCATTAGGAGGAAATGATCATAACATGATATAAGTTTTAATCTGCAATTTGAGAGGGGGAATGGTAAATCGGAGATGTCAGTATTACAGATGAACAAAGGGGACTATGGAGCCATGAGGGAGGAGCTGGCCAAAGTTGACTGGAAAGTTACCCTAGCAAGTATCGCAGTGGAGCAACAATGGCAGGTATTTCTGGGAACAATACAGAAGCTGCAGGATCTGTTCAGTCCAAGGGGAGTAAGGGACGACCGTGGCTGACAAGGGAAGTCAGGGACAGTATAAAAATAAAAGAAGAAGACATATAACATAGCAAAGATGAGTGGGAAGCCAGAGGATTGAGCAACTTTTAAAGAGCAACAGAAGAAAAAGGCAAAACGGGGAGAAAAGGTGAGGTGCGAAGGTTAGCTAGCCAAGAATATAAAGGAGGATAGTAAAAGCTTCTTTAGGTAGGTGAAGAGGAAAAAAATAGTTAAGACCAAAGTTGGACTCTTGAAGACTGAAGCAGGTGAATTTATTATGGGGGACAAGGAAATGGTAGATGAGTTGAACAGGTACTTTGGATCCGTCTTCACTAAGGAGGACACAAAAAATCTCCCTAATGTACCCAGAGGATCTAGGGTGATGGAGGAACTGAAGGAAATTCACATTAGACAGGAAAAGATGTTGGGTAGACTGATGGGACTGAAGACTGATAAATCCCCAGGGCCTGGTGTCTGCATCCCAGGGTACATAAGGAAGTGGCTCTAGAAAGTGTAGAAGCATTGGTGATCATTTTCCAATGTTCTATAGATTCAGGATCAGTTCATGTGGATTGGAGGATAGCTAATGTTATCCCACTTTTTTAGAAAGGTGGGAGAGAGAAAACAGGGAATTATAGACCAGTTAGCCTGACATCGGTGGTGGGGAAGATGCTGGAGTCAATTATAAAAGATGAAATAGTGGTACATTTGGATAGCAGTAAAAGGATCGGTCCGAGTCAGCATGGAGTTACAAAGGGGAAATCATGCTTGACTAATCTTCTGGAATTTTTTGAGGATGTAACTAGGAAAATGGACAAGGGAAAGCCAGTAGATGTAGTGTAGCTGGATGTTCATAAAGCATTTGATAATGTCCCACACATTAGATTAGGGCAAAATTAGGGCACATGGTATTGGGGGTAAGGTGCTGACATGGATAGAAAATTGTTTGGCAGACAGGAAACAAAGAGTAGGAATTAATGGGTCCCTGTCAGAATGGCAGGCAGTGACTAGTGGGGCACCGCAAGGCTCGGTGCTCGGTGCTGGGACCGCAGCTATTTGCAATATACATTAATGATTTAGATGAAGGGATTATAAGTAACATTAGCAAGTTTGCAGATGACACAAAGCTGGGTGGCAGTGTGAACTGTGAGGAGGATGCTATGAGGATGCAGGGTGACTTGGACAGGTTGGGTGAGTGGGCAAATGCATGGCAGATGCAGTGTATAAATGTGGGGTTATCCACTTTGGTGGCAAAAACTGGAAGGCAGATTATTATCCAAATGGAGTCAAATTGGGAAAAGGGGAAGTACAATGGGATCTGGGTATCCTTGTTCATCAGTCAATGAAAGTAAGCATGCAGGTACAGCAGGCAGTGGAGAAAGCAAATGGCATGTTGGCCTTCATAACAAGTGGAGTTGAGTATAGGAGCAAAGAGGTCTTTCTGCAATTGTACAGGGCCCTAGTGAGACCACACCTGGAGTATTGTGTGCAGTTTTGGTCTCCCAATTTGAGGAAGGACGTTCTTGCTATTGAGGGAGTGCAGCGTGGGTTCACCAGGTTAATTCCCGGGATGACGGGACTGTCATATGTTGATAGAATGGAGCAGCTGGGATTGTATACTCTGGAATTTAGAAGGATGAGAGGGCATCTTATTGAAACATATAAGATTATTAAGGGTTTGGACACGCCAGAGGCAGGAAACAAGTTCCCGATGTTGGGGGAGTCCAGAACCAGGGGCCACAGTTTGAGAATAAGGGGTAGGCCATTTAGAACGGAGATGAAGAAAAACTTTTTCACACAGACAGTTGTGAGTCTGTGGGATTTTCTGCCAGAGAGTGGTGGAGGCTGTTTCTCTGTATGCTTTCAAGAGAGAGCTAGACAGAGCTCTTAAAGATAGCAGAGTCGAGTGATATGGGATAAGGCAGGAACGGGGTACTGATTGTGGATGATCAGCCATGAGCACATCGAGGGGCTGAACGGCCTACTCCTGCACCTATTGTCTATTGTCTATTATCTATAAACAGAGTTTGTGTCCCAAATGGAAGACCTTTTGTCATAACTTGGAACATTCGACATTGAAGCCAGCTTTAGGTTGTATTAAGGTGAAAAGGCAAGTGGAGAGAAGGAGAAACTAGTCAAGAAGTCAAGAGTGATTTATTGTCATATGTCCCAGACGGGACAATGAAATGCTTACTTGCTGCAGCACAACAGAATATGTGAATATGTAAACATTGTACATAACGGGGAAAAAATTTCAATAAATAAAATATAGTGCAAATAACAAATAATAATATAGTCTTTTGCAGTTCAGAGCTCATAGCTTATTCGGTGTTTAATAGCCTGATGGCTGTGGGGAAGAAGCTGCTCCTGAACCTGGACATTACAGTTTTCAGGCTGCTGTACCTTCTTCCTGATGGCCATGGTGAGATGAGTGTGTGGCCAGGATGATGTGGGTCCTTGTTGATTTTGGCTGCTTTTTTGAGGCAGCGACTGCAATAGATCCCTCCGACGGTGGGGGTGGGGGGGGGGGGTCAAAGCCGGTGATGGACTGGGCAGTGCTCATAACATTTTGTAGTCTTTTTCGCTCCTGGACGTTCAAGTTGCCGAACCAGGCCACGATGCAACCAGTCAGAATGCTTCTGCCATGCACCTGTAGAAGTTTAGGAGAATCCTATTCGACATGCCGAATCTCCATAATCTTCTCAGGAAGTAGAGTCGCTGATGTGCCTTCTTTACAATTGCATCAGTGTGCACGCCCAGGAATTTGAAGTTATTGACCCTTTCCACCATCGTCCCATTGATAAAAACAGGATTCTGGGTCCTCATCCTTCCCCTACCAAAGTCCACAATCAGTTCCTTGGTCTTACTGATGTTGAAAGCCAGGTTGTTGTGCTGGCACCATTTGGTCAGTCGGTCGATCTCACTTCTATACTCTGACTCGTCCCCATCTGTGATTCGTCCAACCACAGTGGTGTCGTCGGCGAACTTGATGATGAAGTTCACATTATGTCCGGCTACGCAGTCATGGGTACAGAGTGAGTAAAGCAGGGGGCTGAGCACGCAGCCTTGATGTGCCCCCGTACTAATTGTTACTGAGGATGAAGTGGTTCCTCCAATTCGAACAGACTGTGGTCTGTGGATGAGGAAGTCGAGGATTTAATTGCTGAGGGATGTGCAGAGGCCCAGTTCTGTGAGCTTGGTAACCAGCTTGGAAGGGATGATGGTATTAAATACCGAGCTGTAGTCTATAAACCACAGCCTGACGTAGGTGTTGTTATTGTCCAAGTGGTCCAGTGCGAAGTGGAGAGCCAGTGAAATTGCATCCTCCATTGACCTGTTGTGGCGGTATGCGAACTGTAGTTGGTCGAGGTTCTTGTCGAGGTAGGTGTTGATGTGCACCATAACCAACCTCTCAAAGCACTTCACCTTTCAGAGACGTTAGTGCCACTGGTCAATAGTCATTGAGGCACGTCACCTCACTCTTCTTGGGCACCGGTGTTATGGATGCCCTCTTAAAGCAGGTGGGAACCTCAGAAGTGAGAGGTTGGAAATGTCTGCAAAAACTCCCGCCAGCTGGTCTGCACAGGTCTTGAGAACTCGGTATACCATCAGGTCCAGACGCTTTCTGAGGGTTCACCCCCCTGAAGGATCTTCTGACGTCGGCCTCTGTGACTGTAACACCATCAGGGCGAATAGAGGCTCGGGAAGGCACATCAGTGTTCTCCCTATTGAACCATGCGTAGAACGCATTGAGCTCGTCAGGGAGTGATGCTTCGCTGTCGTTTGAGCTACCTGCTGATTTTGCCTTTTAGGAGGTGATGGCATTCAAGCCCTGCCACAGTTGCCGAACATTCGTCTCATCCTCCAGCTTAGAGCAGAACCTTTTGGCCTTTTTGATGGCCTTACCAAGGTCGTATCTGGACTTCTTATAGACCTCTGCATCGCCAGACCTGAATGCCCGGGGTCTGGTCTTCAGAAGAATGCGGATCTCATGGTTCATCCAAGGCTTCTGGTTAGGAAACACTAGGAAGGTTTTTGTTGGAACGCAGTCCTCCACACATTTCCTTATGAAGTCTGTAACGACTGTAGTGTATTCATTCAGGTCCGTTGCCGAGTCCCTGAACATTGCCCAGTCCACGGACTCCTAGCAGTCCTGGAGTTGTTCCTCTGCCTCCCCCGACCAACTCTGTAAAGTCCTCACCTCTGGGGGTGCTTTCTTCAGTTGCTGCCTGAATGCAGGAAGAAGCAGCACCGCTGAATGGTCAGATTTTCCGGTGAGGGCGAGGGATAGAGCGAGAGGCGTCTTTGATGGTCGTGTAGCAGTGGTCAAGGGTGTTTGATCCTCTGGTGCTGCAGGAGACATGTTGGTGGAAGTTAGGGAGCGATTTCTTCAGATTAGCTTTGTGAACTAAAGGGATGGTTTGTGGTAGAATAGAATGCATGAGAGATGTAAAGGAAATAAACTGTGATATCGCAAGAAGAAGGGATCGTTGCTGGGATAGGTAAAGGAATGAAAGATGGGTTGATGGAATAGGAAGAGGAACAATCGAATCATTGTATGAAACCGTTGAACTCAGTGTTGAGTCTAGAAGATTGGAATGAGCCCAGTTAACATTGAAGGTGCTGTTTGTGCAGCTTGCACTTAAGAACAGAGTGATTAGAATAGAAGGTAATGGACAACCAACGTGACAGGCAAGCAGACAAGCTCTGGGCCACATTCCTGGACCTCCTTTAATAGGAACGCGAGGGTTAACTTTTTAACTCAGGGCCATAGGTGTATGGAACCATCTGCCGGAGGAGGCAGTTGAGGCAGGGACTATCGCAATGTTTAAGAAACATTAATTTAGACAGGCACATGATCAGGATAGGTTTAGAGGGATATGGGCCACACGCAGGCAGATGGGCCAAGTGAAGATGGGTCATGCTGATCGACGTAGGCAGGTTGGGCACACTGTGTGACTATGACTCGTGAACGGGGATCGGGTAAATCACGTATATTAGATACAATGGCGTCAAACAAGGTGCGCAGTAACGGACTCTGCAATTTAAATGTATTTAATTAAACAACTGGACAGCAGAGCTCCCGCTTCCCCATGTTGTCTAAGGAATTGCAATAAATCCAGGGAGAGTTTCTGCAAACATGTGCATTGTGAATCTTTCCTGGACAAGGGGGCTGAGACAGCCGGCTGAGCAGACCGTGCGTGGCCCTAAAGGGGCTGTCCCATTGCGGCGACCTAATCTGCGCGTTTAGAAGAGTTTGCCCTCGACTCAAACTCGCAGCATGGTTGACAGTGGTCCTAGGAGGTCCTATGAGGTCACTGGAACTCTCCTTCATGCTCGAGGGAAGTTCCCGCTTACTCGCGGCCTCAGCTAGGTTGCGGGAAAATTTTCAGCATGTTGAAAAAATTTCCGCGAGTATAAATTAGTAGGCATGGTTCTTTTAAACTCGTAGTGCAGTGGAGTGGGTCGCTATGTAGTATACAGGCAGTCGAGGGCAGTCGTAGGCAATCTCATTCGCTGACCGGGCATTTTAATTGGCTCATTGGAGTTTTTAGGATAAGGAAAACCGACCGTTAGGTAAAATGCCCGCTAAACTTTATTATAAGTTGTCTGGCTTCTTAAAAGTATCTCCAGTCCTTCTCACCCCATTCTCTCCCCTTCTCTCCCTTTCTATCTCCTTCTCTCCCCTTCTCTCCCCTTCTCTCTCCCCCCACCCCTCCGCGCTCTCGTCTTTTACCTTCGTCTTCATCGCGGATGTGAATTTCAGACAGCGCTCCCCACCCTCGCTTTCCCTGCCCCCCGCCTTTGCGAGGTGTGTGTGTGTGGTCGGTCAATCCAGTTCGCGGTTTCAACGCTGACGGTCGATCCAGCTCGAGGTTTTCCAGGCGAGTGCCCTCGAGCTTGAAGGTCGAAGACACTCTTCTGAACTCGCGGATTAGGTCGCGGCAGTGGGACAGCTGGCTGCATGTTTAGAGTACAGGCGGAACAACCTCGCTCCCCTCGTAAACTAACAAATTGAAAACCTCTCAAACTGTGGTTTGCGAAGCGGTGGAGTTGCCATGGGATTCACACCCATTGTGAGCTGCGGTAACTGGTCCTACTTTCACTGGAGAGCTCTGTTCCAAACTCATCCAGCCTACACTCAAAGCTACTTGCAAACACTGCCAGTGTGCGGACCCTTATAATTTCACGGTGTAAAATAAGAGTAGGCTGTAGAGTTAATGTGGGCGAGTCGGTCCCTGCTATTTCTCTCCAAGAAATCTTTGGCGATTATCTAATAACCAGCACGTTCAATTTAGTCACTACTTATTTGCAATGGTGTGGGCTGTGGCCAAGATTTGTACCTGGAGCCGGGACGGTTTAAAATATGGTCTGAAGAGGGTCTCGACTCGAAACATCATCTATTCCTTTTCTGCAGAGATGCTGCCAGACGAGCTGAGTTACTCCAGCTTTTTATGTCTATCTTGTGTTTTTTTTAACTGGAAATTGTAAGCACACCACTGCGCTTAATACCAGGAACAGCGAGCCTGTGGAAAAGGGAGCTCCGGCTCCCAGGGATACATTATATATTTGTGGGATTTGCACGGACCAGTTTTCTTCGGGGAATTGCAAAGTGCCATAAATGGACTTTACAATCAATGAAGCCACTTCCTCCGGCACTTTGTGTTTTGCTCAATGAAGACACGAGTTTAAATACCGACGGTTTAAACGTACTGTCCGTGAAGAGACGAGTTCTTTCAACCGTAGTGAAGGTGACGGAACTCATTGAAACCTCTTTAAGAGGTAGGTACCCAGTGAAAGTGGTTTCACTTGGCCAGGGCGAGGATGGGAGTGGAATATCGGATCGGGGACCCTACCGTGAGATAGCGGGTTAGACGCAGTATAAAGACTCGCACTAAGTGGATGTGGCACTCGTTACCACACGGCTGCTGGAGCACATAGGCACGGATGTATTTATTCCCTGCGTGTGGAAGTGAAAGAAACAGACAAGAATGGGTTGGTGGGAGTCTGTGAGGAGAAGTGGGAGGAAGGTAAGGCGACCTTTGAGCAGATGGGCTGAACGGCCTCTGTAAGGCGACCTTTGAGCAGATGGGCTGAACGGCCTCTGTAAGGCGACCTTTGAGCAGATGGGCTGAACGGCCTGTCCCCCCTCCCCCCTCTGTAAAACGCATTAAGTAAACGGCCTCTGCCCCCACGGGCAGTGGGATCTGGATTGAGGGATAGGTGGAGACAGCAGGTTGTGGAAGGTGAATGGTGAACAGGCTGGCAGGGCCGAATG
This sequence comes from Malacoraja senta, assembly GCA_038087875.1. Taxonomy (NCBI): domain Eukaryota; kingdom Metazoa; phylum Chordata; class Chondrichthyes; order Rajiformes; family Rajidae; genus Malacoraja; species Malacoraja senta. The sequence continues at coordinate 34,621,586 of CM075977.1, read as the reverse complement.
GCCTCGTCCAGCTGTCATGTCTTACGTTCTTATTCAGCTGGTGAGTGGGGAAAGGGCGGCCGCTATGCGGAACGAGAGCGGACATCACATCAGCCTTCGCTGAGACCGATGCAACAGGTGAGATGTGCTGGTGGGAAGGGCAAGAGAACAACTTCACTTTCCCCAGAGGCACTGCAAGCATAGGAGGTGGACTAACGGGGGGGGGGGGGGGGGGGGGGCTGTCGCGTACCACTCTGTAACAGGCTAAAGAAAATAAAACGTCGGGATTGAAATTAATCCACAATATATCATCCTTCAGCAGGCGAAAGAAGGGCGAGTGCTTCAACAGACGCGGGACTGCGAGCACTTGGAATTAACATTGCTGTGGAGAAATGACCTGAAGCAACGTATGCCCAAAGTAAGTCGCCCTTAACGATCATCTTAATAGCAGTTATTTCTTGAGAACCCGTTTATTTGGGTTGATTGCGTGATTTTCCTGGTTTTATTTTTAATCTGAGTGTTATTGAATAGAAGTTATTTCAAACCGGGAATAGTTATCCGAAACCCTGTGTGTTCACATTCTGCATTCGAGGGGACGATGAACTCCGGGATCTAAACGTAGTTATCTAAATGAGTCGGTCTCCACTACCTCAAAATGTATCGGACTCGGCGATCTGTGCTCACCGAAGCTCTCGGTTACAGGCAAACCACTTGGACCGTGTCAATTAAAAGATTGGTAATGCAGTTTGCACCGGACTTTAATTGTTAATGTGTAGTGTTCTAGATGTGAGATTATGCCTGGACTTCCTCAGCAGATCAGAGCAGGCGGCGGTTCGTAAAATCAAGCAGAATTCAATCATATTAATCAGCAAATGTGGCGTTTTGTTTCACTGACCGCACATGGCATGCAGTCACACTCATGTATTCTGTACAGGATCCCTTCACATGTTTGTGCACTGGGATACATTTATGGTGTTTCTTGTATTCCAATTGTATAATGGCCTCTATGATAGGATCCTACATAGTGTTTTATGATTTTTGTTGGTTGGGTTTCTGAATTTGCTTTTAAGATGGGTTTTGAGATTAGGGTTCCCCATATGATCTCTGCATTGAGATTTTGTCTGTGTGTTTTTTTTCCCTTTGCGTGTTTTGGATTCCATATAGGAGTTTTGATTTTACTTTTATATCGGGGTTCTTCACTTTATCTTGCATTTGTGAGTCGGGAGCTCCGTTCCTGTGTCCAATTACTGTACCACTTAAATTCTGTGGAAGGTTTATCCAGGTAATCTGTTGGAATATTTTTACAAAATCAGATTTCCAATTACTTGAGATCTATAGCCTTCAGTTAAAGAAATGTAAATTCAATTGAGGTGGCCAAGAATATAAAGAAGGTTAGCAAAAGCTTCTTTAGGTATGTTAAGAGAAAAAGATTAGTAAAGACAAATTTGGGTCCCTTGAAGGCAGACACAGGTGAAATTATTATGGTGAACAAGGAAATGGCAGAAGAGTTGAACAGGTACTATGGTTCCTTCACTGAGGAAGACACAAACAATCTCCCAGATGTACTGGAGGACAAAGAATCTAGGGAGAGAGAGGAACTGAAAGAAATTTGCATTAGGTGAGAAAGAGTATTGGGTAGACTGATGGGACTGAAGGCTGATAAATCCCCAGGGCCGGATGGTCTGCATCCCAGGGTACTCAAGGAGGTGGCTCTAGAAATCGTGGATGCATTGGTGATCATTTTCCAATGTTCTTTAGATTCAGGATCAGTTCCTGTGGATTGTAGGGTAACTAATGTTATCCCACTTTTCAAAAAAGGAGCGAGAGGGAAAACTGGGAATTATAGACCTGTTAGCCTGACATCAGTGGTGGGGAAGATGCTGGAGTCAATTATTAAAGAAGTAATAATGGCGCATTTGGATAGCAGTAGATGGATTGGTCCAAGTCAGCGGATTTATGAAGGGGGAAATCCTGCTTGACTAATCTTCTGGAATTTTTTGAAGATGTGACAAGTAAAATGGATGAAGGGGAGCCAGTGGATGTAGTGTATCTGGATTTTCAGAAAGCCTTTGATAAGGTCCCACACAGGAGATTAGTGGGCAAAATTAGAGCTCATGGAATTGGTGGTAGGGTATTGACATGGATAGAGAATTGGTTGGCAGAGAGGAAACAAAGAGTAGGAATAAACAGGTCCCCATCAGAATGGCAGTCAGTGGCAAGTGGAGTGCCGCAAGGCTCGGTGCTGGGGCCGCAACTATTTACAATATATAGATAATGATTTAGATGATGGAATTAAAAGTAACACTGGCGAATTTGCAGATGACACAAAGCTGGGTGGCAGTGTGAACTGCGAAGTGGATGCTAGGAGGTTGCAGAATGGCTTGGACTGGTTGAGTGAGTGGGCAGATGCATGGCAGATGCAGTATAATGTAGATAAATGTGAAGTTATCTACTTTGGCAGCAGGCACAAGGAGGCAGATAATTATCTCAATGGTGTCAGATTAGGAAAAAGGGAAGTGCAACGAGACCTGGCTGTCCTTGTACATCAGTCACTGAAAGTAAGCATGCAGGTACAGCAGGCAGTGAAGAAAGCTAATGGCATGTTGGCCTTCATAACAAGAGGATTTGAGTATAGGAGTAAAGAGGTCCTTCTGCAGTTGTACAGGGCCCTGGTGAGACCACATCTGGAGTATTGTGTGCAGTTTTGGTCTCCAAATTTGAGGAAGGACATCCTTGCTATTGAAGCAGTGCAGCGTAGGTTCACACGGTTAATCCCCGTGATGGTGTGACTGTCATATGAGGAAAGATTGGAAAAGCTAGGCTTGTATTCACTGGAATTTAAAAGGATGAGAGGGAATCTTATAGAAACGTATTAAATTATAAATGGACTGGACAAGCTAGATGCAGGAAAAATGGTCCCAATGTTGGGGGAATCCAGAACCAGGGGCCACAGTCCAAGAATAAAGGGGAGGCCATTGTGAAGAATAAAGGCGAGGCCAACTCAACTCAGTTGAGAAAAAATGTTTTCACCCAGAGAGTTGTGAGTTTGTGGAATTCTCTGCCAATTCACTGGATGAATTTAAAAGAGAGTTAGATGGAGCTCTTGGGGTTAGGGGAATCAAGGAGTATGGGGAGACGGCAGGCACAGGGTACTGATTGTGGATGATCAGCCGTGATCACAATGAATGGCGATGCTGGCTCGAAGGGCCAAATGGCCTCCTCCTGCATCTATTTTCTATGTTTCTACGTTTCTGTGTTTTAATAGGTGTCTTACAAATCTTTGTAAAAATACCCGTTTACCTATTGTACAAAAGTAGGGTTACTGGTGTAATTGGGGAGATTATGGGGAGATCATGTGGAATGCAATATATCTTGCATCTCCACAACGTTGCATGCTTGTGCTCAAATGTTCACTGATGTGTAAATACAAGTTTTCCTTTCCACTGGCATGCAGTTTCGTACTGCCTTGTCTCAGACATTCACTGATACATTAATAGATTACAGTTGATCCACCCTGGAAATGTTTGCTTTGTTTTTGTGTGGTGGGAGTAAATTAATTGAGCAGAAAACGATTTAATCAGAAATTGACACTATTAGACATTTTGTGACAACTCTGGGTTAATAAGTGTAGGAATTTAGATTAAGTAACCACTTTAAGTAAGGATCACAACCTTTCTGATCACAGGAACATTTACGGAACTTCACATTCCCAATCTCCAATTCCACTTTAAGCTGCTACTACAATAAAATTCGAAAGTACTAATTATTGCTAGGCAAACATGGGACACCCTCTTCCTCTTTACCCCGTATAGGGTAGAAATAATGATTGAGCAAACAGTTAGAACTGAGGAATCATACAACACAGTCATAGTCATACAGTACAAAACAGGCCCTTAGGCCCAACTTTCCCACACTGTCCAACATGTCCCATCTACACTAATCCCACTCCCCCACTTGCCTGCATTTAGCCCATATCCCTCAAAACCTGTCCTATCCATGTACCTGTCTAATTGCTTCTTAAACATTGCAACAGTCCCTGCCTCAACTACTTCCTGGAAAGAGTGCATAAAAGATTTGGGAATGTTGCTAGGACTTGAGGGACTGACTTACAGGAAACAGTTGTGCAGGGTAGGACTTTATCCCTCGGAATGTAGGAGTTTGAGGGGTTATTTTATGGAGCTGTGTGAATCATGTGTGGCATAGATAGGGTGAATTCACACAGACTTTTTGCCATGGTTGGGGAATCAAGAACCAGAGGGCATAGAATTAAAGAGCAAGTAGGAACCCAAAGTCAACTTATCCATACAGAAGGTGGTGTGTAAATGGAACAAGCTGCCAGAGGACATGTTTAAGGTTACAATAAAAACATTTAAAAGATGTTTGTTCAGGTACTTAGATAGGAAAAGTCTAGCAGGATATGGTCTAACGCGGTCAAATGGATCTATCTTTGATGGGAAAAGTGCTGGAGTAACTCAGCTGGTCAGGCAGCATTTCTGGAGAAAAAGGATGGGTGACATTTCAGGTCGGGACCCTTCTTCAGAAGGGGGGGGAGGGAGGAGAGTGTAGGTAGAAGTTACTTAAAATTAGTGAATTCAATGTTCATACCATTGGGTTGTAACAACCCGAGTGAAATATGAGGTACTGTTCCTCCAATACTCGCTACCATAGCTTAGATGGGCATCTTGGTTGACGTGGATGAGATAGCCCGAGGGGCCTTTTCTATGTTTTATTACTCTAGGTGGTGTGATCACATCAAAATGAAAGTTCAAAGTTCAAATTTATTTGTCACAGGCACCATAAGGTGCAGTGAAATGTAAATTACCATGCAGAGTTACGATTAAAAAAGGACACAATACACAACATAATTCAACACAGACATCCACCACAGCATTCTTCACTGTGATGGAAGGCAATACAGTTCAGACAGTCCTCCTTCTCCTCCTCCTTTGTTCACCCATGGTCGGGGCCCTGACCCTGTGTAGTCGCTGCTACGGACGGCCCGATGTTCAAGCCCTCTGGTCGGGATGGTTGGAACGCCGATATCGGGACAGGTCGAGTACACCTCGTGGTCCGGAGCTCCCAAATCGGCCACCTCCTTACCGAGAGACCGCGGCTTCCAGATGTTCTAGGCCGCAGGCTGGCGGTCGGAGCTCTTCTCCGGCAAACCCCGGCAAGGGATTGCCTGCTCCACGATGGTAAAGTAAAGTCCGCTCTACGCCTGTCGGCAGAAGCTCCACAGACCACGGCTTCCAGATGTTGTCGGCCACAGTCCAGCGGTCGGAGCGCTTCTCCGGCGACCCCCAACAAGGGGGTCCGCGATGTTACAGTCCCCGCTGCGCCTCTGCTGAAGCTTTGGGCCCGCGATGTTAAGATCCCGCTGTGCCGCCGCTGAAGCTCTGGCCGACCCCGGGAAAGGCCGCACCAAACCAGCTCTAAGGCCGTGAGGGGGGGCAAAGAAGCGACAAGGAAGAAAGTCACCTTCTCCATCGAGGTAGGTGCCTGAAAATGGTTTTCCCCTATCCCCCCCCCCCCCACCAACACCCCCCACACAAGACATACAGAGAAACATGTTGTGGTGTATAGTGAAGAAGGCTGTTTAAGGCTACAACAGGATCTTACACTTTAGACTTTTGAGATGCAGTGTGGAAACAGGACCTTCAGCCCATCGTATCAGTGCAGACCAGTTACAAGAGCCAATTAACTTACAAGCCTGTACGTCTTTGGAGTGTGGGAGGAAACCGGAGCACCCAGAGGAAACCCATGCAATCACAGGGAGAATGTACAAATTCTATGCAGACAGCACCCATAGTCAAGATCGAACTGGGTTCTCTGATGCTGTAAGGCAGCAACTCTATTGCTGCGCCACTGTGCCGCCCTTGCATCAAGGTCAACTTGATAAGTGAGCAAAGGATTGGCAGATGGATTTCAACTCACATGATGTATTTTGGGAAGTTAAATTGGGCAGAACCCAAACTACAAATGTTAGTGCCCTGGGGAATGTTATAGAACAGAGACCTAGGGATACAAGTATCTTGTTCTCTGAAAGTGGCAACACAGGTTAACAAACGGATGAAGTTGAGTTAGTTTAATATTATTGTAACATTGAATACAGTGAAAAACTTTGTATTGTGTGCTATCCAGTCAAATCATACCATACATGAGTTTAGTTAAACCATACACGAGTAATAGAGTGGATGATAGTAGACCCTCTTCTGAGACCAGCACACAAAGTCCAATGCATTGATTCCACCTGAAGGTATAAGGGGAATTGAGTACAAGAGTTGGGGCATCATGTTAAAGCTGTTCATGACATTATTAAGACCACACGTGAAGTATTATGTACAGTTCTGGTTTTCAGATTATACGATGGATGTGATTAAGGTATAGAAGGTGCAAAAAGGATTGACAAGCATTTTGCCAGGACTAGAAGGATTGAGTTATAAGGAGAGAAGGAGGATGAGGAGTGACCTTTATGGAGTTATATGAAATCACCAGTGGCATACTGTAGGTAAGGTGGATGGACACAGTCTTTTTCTCAGTGCAATGAATTCTGAAACTAAAGGGTATAGATATAAGGTGAGAGGAGAAAACTTTAAAGGGGACCTGAGAAGCACATTTTGCACATTGGTTGGTGGATATGTGGGATGAGCTACCAGAAGAAGTGGTAGAGGCAGGTACAAGTACGTTTAAGAAACATCTGGAAAGTTCACAGATTGGAAAGGTTGGCTCAAAGAGCCTCTTTCCATGCTGTATAAATCCGTGACTATCTTTCAGGTTGTACATTTCTTGTCCTAACAAAGATAACAAAGCTCAGTCTGAAGAAGGGTTTTGACCCAAAACGTCACCCATTCCATCTCTCCAGACGTCTCCCACTGTTACTCCAGCATTTTGTGTCTATCTTCGGTGTATAGCCAGCATCTGCAGTTCCTTCCTACACAAAGGTATATTCTGTCTGAATATGTCTAACTCTCTCTCCAATTATTTAGCCAACAATTTTATGCCTCTAAACATACTTCACCAATTCCTTGCCAGAGCAGTGTGACTCATTCCAGTTGCTCTATGAAAACCCTTTATAATGTGAATTTTGTTTCTAAGCATTGCCTGACCTTCTCTATTCAATGTGGAATAATCTAATTTCTTTAGTATCCAAACACAATTTAAAAGCATAATTATCAGGGTGGAAATATCAATTACTAGAGGGCATGGCTTTAAGGTGAGAGAGGTAGAGTTTAAAAGAGATGTGTGGGGCAAGTTTTTTTTTACATGAAGAGTGGTGAATGTCTGGAACCTGCTGCCAGTGATGATAGTAGAGGCAGATATGATAGTGGCATTTAAGAGTCTTTTGGATAGGCACATGGATATGCAGGGAATGGTGGGATATAGATTATGTGCAGGAAGATAAGAGTTGGTTTTGTCATCATGTTTAGCACAGACATTGTGGGCCTGTTCCTCTGCTGTACTGTCCCATGTTCTATATTCTTAAACTACTTTGAATCTGGTCAAGACTTTGATATCCTCTGCACACTGTACTCAGAATTAGAAAGACTGAGTTTGTACAGATTAAAACTCTCTGGTCCAGCATTCCATGGTCTGACATGTTTGAATCTGTAGTAGAGATTTGTACTAATTAACATGTCCTAGCTAAGATCTGTAGCTAATTAACCTCCTAGTGCAACTTTCGCAATCTCGGACAAACAGTGTTTCCAATTTACGGGAGCTTGGATTACAGATACTTCTCAGAACCCTCCAGCTTCCATTTCCCATAACTGTCCCCTGGTTCTTAATGAAAAAGGGTCTCGACCCAAAACGTCACCCATTCCTTCTCTCCAGAGATGCTGCCTGTTCCACTGAGTTACTCCAGCTTTTTGTGTCTATCTTCCTTATAAAGAACAGTTCTCTTGCTCACTAGAAGATGATCGTGGACAATTTCTGTGGTGCGGCATTTCCTCTGGTCCACCACCAGTCAGGTTCCAAGAATGCCGGACGAGAGAGTTTCTATCCGTGTTGATGGTTCTATGTGAGCCACTGAGTTGGATTCATGGTGAGGCTTATATCCAGGCATGAGGCAAACATACAATAGCTAATCATACTTCCATAGTTCCTTATGGCATTGAAGGCGTCTTTGGACGATGAGACCATGTTGGCTCACAGAGCAATCTGTTCCCCACTCATTTTCCCTGAAACCTACTCTCCCCACTTTTCTCATTAACTACCTCAGATTCCACCATTGTTACAGTGGCCAATTAACCTATCATTGCACATGTCTTTGGGTTGAGGGAGGAAACTGGATCATCTGGAGGAATTTCACAAGATCACAGTCAGAAAGGGCAAAACTCCACACAGACAGCACCCAAGGTTAGGGTGGAACCTGGATCACCGGAGCAATGAGACAGTGGCTTCACCTGCTGTATCACTGGTGGCACAATGGCACAACTGGTAGAGCTACTGCCTCAGAGCTCCAGAGACCCGGGTTCAATCCTGACCTCGGGTGTTGTCTCGATGGGCTGAATGCCCTAATTCTGTTCGTATGTCTTATGGTTCATGCTGATTCTCACAAGATGTTACTTTGTTGTTACTCTGACCAAACTGCATCACTATGGACTTGTCCATTTCACCTGTCTGTTGATATAGCAAGACATTTCACTTGTCTTTCAATATCTGTTACTACTCCTCAATTGTACTTCTTTCTTCTTGACCAGGTTAGTAGCTTTGTTAAACTCTTGGTAAGCAAGTACACTCTATTTAGTCTTCCATCTTTTGGTTAAAGAGTAAGTTGACGGTACTTGCCTACAGGGAGTTTACATAAGGATTTATGTCTATTTACAAAAGGTTGACATTTCTGTTCCTCAAACCAGCCCTGGTAGACAGCCCACTGCATATTTAACAGGCTTAGTTCACTGTCTACCACTAATCCTTAGCCAGGAATGTGTACAAACAGCCAACTTCCTTTTAACATCATGGGGTTCCTGCAGGGAACATAGTGGAATAATTATATAGAAAACATCAGCAACAAAGGTACTAATGGGATCACAGGAGATTGAAGATGCTGGAATCCTGAACATAAAACAAACTGCTGGAGGAATTTGGAGGGCCAGGCAGCATCTATGGAGGGAAATGGATAGACGACCTTTGGGATTGGGTGTCATATAACTGATTCCCTTCACGGATGCTCAGTCCCACCTGCAGTTTGCTTTTGCGCAGTCTAATGGGGAACTGGGTTGAAGAAGCAAACAAAATACCCGTCAAGTGCCTGCATTTACTTTATATTCTGAATTGCAGATACATAAGACATAATTGCAGAGGATTCAACAATAGACAATAGACAATAGGTGCAGGAGTAGGCCATTTGGCCCTTCGAGCCAGCACCACCATTCAATGTGATCATGGCTGATCATCCCCAATCAGTACCCCGTTCCTGCCTTCTCCCCATATCCCCTGACTCCGCTATTTTTAAGAGCCCTATCTAGCTCTCTCTTGAAAGCATCCAGAGAACCTGCCTCCATCGCCCTCTGAGGCAGAGAATTCCACAGACTCACCACTCTCTGTGAGAAAAAGTGTTTCCTCGACTCCGTACTAATTGGCTTACTCCTTATTCTTAACAACTGATATATAACCATAACAGCAGGAAATTATCTCCAACTGTGTTTTTAACTAATTAACACAATGATTCAAACATAACTTTTTATCCCTTTGTTACTTTCTCCTGGGTTCCTCTAGCAGTGTTAAATAGGTTTTCCTTCATCTAAGATTAGGATGAGAATGTACAAAGCATGGTAAGTTAGATGACACTAAATTAGGTAGACAGTTAAAAGTGTAGGAAGGAACTGTAGATGCTGGTTTACATCGAAGATAGACACAAATTGCTGGAGTGACTCAGCGTGACAGGCTGATCTTTCTATCCAGAGATGTTGGCTGTCCCGCTGAGTTACTCCAGCATTTTGTGTCTATCTTAGGTAGACAGTTGAGATGGCTATCAAGAATTCCACTGTGATCTTTATCAGCTGGGTAAGTGGACTGAGGAATGGCAAATGGAGTTTAACTCAGATAGGGGGTAGACACAAAATGCTGGAGTAACTCAGCGGTTGAGGCAGCCTCTATGGGGAGGAGGAATGGGTGACGTTACGGGTTGAGATCCTTCTTCACACTTGATGATAGTTCCGATAAGTGTGAGCTGTTACATATTTGTTAGTCAAACCAAGGCAGGAATTTCATTGTGATTTGCAGGGCCCTGGGGAGTGTTGTACAACAAAGGAATCCAGGAATACTTTCCCTGAAAGTAACATGTCAGGTAGTTAGGGTAGTGAAGGCAGCTTTTGGAAAGACGGCATTAAGCTGGGAAGATCAAAGGATGTTGCCAGTACGAGGGACTGAGTTGTAGGGGGTGGTTCATCATGCTGGGGCTTCATTCCTTTAAGAGTTGGAGACTGAGGGTGTTCGTATCAAGGTGTATAAAATCATGAAACAGCGGATGTACATTGTTTTTTTTCCAGGATAGGTGAATCTAGAGCTAGAGGGCACAGGTTTAAGATGAGAGGGGAAAGAATTAATAGGAATAATAGGAAAGGTTAATTGGAACATGAGGAGACACTTTTTCAAACCAGAGGGTGGTGGACTGAGCTGACAGAGGAAGTACTTGAAGCAGGGACAATAATGTTTAAAAGTCATAGACTCTGAAGAAAGGGCCTGACCTGAAATTTTGCCTATCCATGTTCTCCAGAGATGCTGCCTGACCCTCTGAATTACTCCAGCATTTTGTGTCTTTTTTTGTAAATCAGCATCATCAGTTCCTTGTGTCTACTTTTTAAAAGTCGTTCGAATGGGTACATAGATGGGAAAGGTTTAGAGAGTTATGGGATAAATGTTGCTGTGATTAGCTTAGATGGAGAATCTTGGTCGGCATGGAAGAGTTGGGTTGAATGTTAAGTTTCCATCTGCATGATTCTATGCAGGAGACCCCCCAGCCAATCCCAGTGAGATAGTGAGGTTACTCGTTAAGATGGAAGAAAAATTGGAAGTTATTGGAAGTTTTTTCTTATGTCCAATTACCTATGGAGCCATGACTTTCCATTCCTGGGGATATCGTACATTATTTTTCACGAGCACTAGCTCGAAAGTAAGGATGTTATAAGTGTGAGTCAACAACACATAGGAATCTGCCTCCTGCATTAGAAGCACTTACTGAAAATGTATGCAACAATAAGATGACCTCTGCAGGCAGCAATGAATGGTTAATGCATAAGGCATTTGCAGTAAGCTCATTATCTCCAGTTGGAAAACAAAGTTAATGGACCTGACTGAGCTACGATATGTGGAACCATCAAGGTTGATGGTTTTGTAGGGAGTTGCTCTTTACTTTTGCATTTAGGCTATGTAGTTGTAATACCACCATTAATTATGGGGAGGAGTCAGTACAGGGAAGGGGAAGAATGGTTAATCGTTATACGAGAGTTGTTAAGTAGATTTTTTTTTTTTAGTGGTGAAGCAGTATTTGATTTCCCTTGCATTTATCAATGTCAACACAGTTGCAAATTTTATTAAATCCCCAAACAATTGAGAAGTCTGTGATAGGCTCTCTTCACTCTTCCTGTCCCAGATTAAAGTTGTGGGTAATGTAATGACACTGTGCTTTGCATGCAATCTATCGTTGTACTTTGCAAATTCTGTAGGAAATGACAGATCTCTTCTTTCTGCCTTATTTCGCGGTAGGGAAGGATCAACAGGTTAACATAAAACCTTGTGCAACATAAATACAATCCATGCAAATTCTACAGGTCAGGCAATAACTGGTGAGAAATGGACAGATAATGTTTTGGGTTGGAATGTTAAAGAAGTTTGAAGAAGAGTTCCAACATAATATATCCATTTCCCTCCACAGATGCTGCCAGACATGCTGAGTTCCTCCAGCAGTTTGGTCTTTGTTCCAGATTCCAGCATAGGCAGTCCAGTGTATCTCAAATTTGCAGTATCCGGTTTCTCAGCATGTAGTGATATTTGGGTCTGTCATTGTTGGGATTATCAAGGGGATCCTAATCTTCCAGGTCTCAGACTTCATTTTAGAGAACATCATTTTGCTTAACATGGGATCCAAGATGATCAGAGTTTTGTTTAAGAAGGAACTGCAGATGCTGGAAAATCAAAAGTAGACAAAAATGCTGGAGAAACTCAGCGGGTGAGGCAGCATCTATGGAGTGAAAGAAATAGGCAATGTTTCTGGTCGAAACCAAGGGTTTCAACCTGAAACGTTGCCTATTTCCTTCGCTCCATAGATGCTGCCTCACCTGCTGAGATTCTCCAGCAATTTTTGTCCACCCAAGATGATCAGAGTCCTGGCTTTGCTTCATGGTCTTAAAACACAACAAACACACACTCACACTCATTCACCTACCATGCAGAAACAGAGGACACACACAGTGTTTGCCCACACCCTCTTCCTCATAAACCTCTTCCTGAGCCTCTCTCATTCAGTTGTAACTCTGGCACTTCTTCCCACACTCTCAGCTTCTCCCCCCCCCTCTAATCCGCTGTTTTAACTCTCTTTCCCCCAACATACCTTGCTCTTGCACTCATTTCCTCAACAACCCTCACACTGATTCTTGTGTTCTGACCTGTCAGTTTTGCCTCCTTCCCTTATGCTTTCATCTACCCAGTCCCTGTAGCCATGCCGAGTGAGGCTTGTGTGCTAATATGAGCACTCGGAGGCCAAGCCCCAAGTCATCGGTGACTTCTTCACGGAAGTATTTAAGACATATTTTTCCTGAAAAGATTGGAAGTCCAAAGGTTTTACCACGCTTGACAGTCAAGATATGTGAAGACCCAGGAAATTCTGCCTCCTGACGTATTTTCTATACGTCAGGAGGCACTTCTCAATACTGTCCACATCAGTGATGAAATTCACAAGACATCCAATGTACCAGCAGACAAAAAAGATTAAGAGTGGTACCAAGCTTAGTCTACTGGGCAGCAGAGATCCATGGCATGGTTGGAAGGTAACCATGGGAGGAGAAACTTCAAAGCAGTAGAAGAACATATTTTACATGATCCACCAAATCCATTGGCTTGATAAGCAACTAATGCCAATGTCCAACTTCAGCCTATGAATCCCAGGTTGATGTGATGTGGTCCACGTCAGTGAACTAATGATTGTCCAGTCCAGGTACATAAGATGAGCACACCAAACTGAATCACTGCATGGGAGTTTCATGGTCACAGGGTAATGTTTGCTGGATGTTATCAATGTAAGGCCCTCACTAACTCAAGAAAGTCCCTGGCCCATCATCACTCAAGACCTAGGAGAATACCCAGAGAGCCTTGTGTTTAGATTGAGGAAGCACATGGAGGCCTTAACGGAAACAAGGATGGATTTGAAAACTACGCACCTACTCATCCCATCAAGCACCCTAGGTCCCGCCTGCAGCAGAGTTTACAGATCCCAAATAGGACTTTTCAGCCACCTCAGAATCTGCGAAGCAATTCATGGAGCTCCTTCGAATCCAAGGAGTTGTCCAATAAGAATTTGTGTAACACACAATATATCAGCAGATAAGTGTGTCAATGGCTTCATAAGTCAATTGGGTGGCCGAGTTTAGCTTGCATTAGCTCTAACTGTGACTTGCCGACAGCTGAAAATGTTTCTGCATTAGCTTGAGAGAATTGGCAGCTTGCATTGCCCTGGCTGAAGGACGAGTGATATTTTGTGTGCATGTTTCAAGATGTGGTCCTTTTGGATTCATCTCGTACGTCAGCAGTTTCCAGCCCAGTGTGGGTTGATTACAACAATGATTTAGCCACAAATGTCAGAATATTAGATCAATATCTAATTAAGAAGGTCTGGCATATGTTATTTTTTCCCTTTTGTAATTGATGACAATAAATCTCATCAAGTACAAAATGACTTTAATATTCCCTGAAATACTGTTCAGTTCGTCGTCCAAATCTGTCACAATGCTGTCTGCAGATGATTTATTCAGCACATTGTAACCTTGCCTGTGCAGCCAACTTATTTTCAGATATTTTGCAGTCAGAATTTGCTTTATGGTCTTTATGCACTTTGTATTATTGCCCCATGGAAAGGAAGAGTGTGGACCAAGGCCAACGAACTACCAAATGCTTATTTCGATATTGGTTCATAATTGTCACGTGTACCGAGATACAATGAAAAGTTTGGTTCATATGCTATCCATCAAATCATACTATACATGTGTACAATCAAGCCATGCACAGATACACCAGGAAGTGCAAAGAGAAAAATACTAAAGTACAGAATATAGTGTTAAGTTACAGAAAAAGAACAGATGAAAAATATGCAAAGTCCATAATGGGGTACATTAGAAGTGTGACTACACTGTGGCTTAGGGAAGGACTATTCAGTACTGATAACAGTAGTCTGACATTTTTTTTAATTTAAAGGTCCAAGATCCTCATCGCATCGCTGAAGGTTGAATCTCCAAGTTGTCCTGTAAAGCTGTGTTGTTCTTGTCCACCTCTTCTGGCTCTCTTGAGATTTATCTGTGCTAAGCTGCTGATTGACAAGAGGCCTCATCCTGGGTGAAACAGGGGTAGCACAGTAGCACAGTGGTAGAGCTGCTGCCTTACAGCGCCAGAGACCTGGGTTTGAACCTGACTACAGGTGCTGTCTGTAAAGAGTGTGCACGTTCTCCCTGTGACCTCGTGGGTTTTCTCCAGGTGCTCCTGTTTCCACCCACATTCCAAAAACCTACAGGTTTGTAGGTTAATTGGTTTTGGTAAAATTGTAAATTGTCCCTAGCGTGTAGGATAGTGCTAGCGTACGGGGTGATTGCTAGTCAACGTGGACTCGGTGGGCCGAAGGGCCTGTTTCCATGCTGTATCTCTAAAGTCTAAAATAAAGAATGGGGACCTGTTCAATCTGGGACTCGGGGTTGGGGAAGGGGGAGCAAGAAGGATAGGAGAGAGTAAAAGTACTTTTTTTTCTCACATAGGGATGTTGGATATGGATTTCTGAGCAATGGAAGGACAAAGATCAGAAAGATGGGAGTTGGAAATCAGTTTTCAGTTGCCTAAAGCAGTCTTTCATGGGCTCCAAAAGAAATGGGGTTGAAGTAGAATTATGAAGGCCATGTGGGTCCATTTGTTCCTAATCAGAAAATATTTTTGTTCTATGATTTATCAAAAAAAGATGTGCTTGTCAAATGCATACAGCCATATAAATAGATATGTTGCACTTGTTATTTTCAGCCAAAATGTGATCCATCTATTTAAGAAATAAGATGATGACTATTTGTGCTTTAATTCTATACTCGAGTGTAACAACTGACTGGGCATAGTTGGCAACATGGCTTCAGAAAACAACCACCACCTATCTCCATCATTAATCCATGCCCTTCAGACCACTTCTATTGTGATGCAGCTTCTTTTGAAAGTACTATCGTGCCTATTGCAAAGCACTGCCAGATATAACATTCAATGTAACCAGGCAGCATTTGCTTCACAGATGGTAAGACTACGAGGGTTGATAGACATTGGCTGTTCTTATAGAAATAAAAGTGCTAATGAAATTTAGATGGAAATAAACTGCTGATTAATCTATTTGTAATATATTATAAATCCTACTAAGTTCTCTTCCTAGAAAAAACACCATTAGAGCATATATTAAAAAAAACAACAGGAATTACATATTTCAAGAAGGCTTGATTCCAGGAGTAAGGAAGTTTTGCTACAATTACACAGGGGCTTGGTAAGACCACACTTTGAATATTGGTTATAGTTTTGGTGCCTTTGCCAATGAAAAGTGTGCACTTGCCATAGAGGGAGTGCAGTAAAGATCTACCAGGCTGGTTCCAGGCATGGTGATTCAGGGAAGAGATTCAGTGGTATTTCATCAAAACATGGAGCATTAGAGAAGATACCAGAGGTGTGTATTTCAACTGAATGAGGAGTCAAGGACTAGAGGGTTCAGCTTGTGAGGAAGAGGTAGGCCATATGGGACTGAAATGAGGCGAAATGTCTTCACTTGTGTGTGTGTGGCGAATCTTTTAAAATTCTCTATCACAAAGGGCATGGAGGCTCATCATCTGTCCATTTTGCTCCTCAGATGCTGCCCTTTACATTGGTTGAAACATTTTAAAACATAATTAAACATTGCACCTGGTATAAGTCTCTTTTAAATAAATGAGTAGGGTCCTCTGTCATGTGGAGTGATTTGAACATTATTCACTAGACCTGAATCTAGTCCCGATCCGTCCCGACGCCAGAGTTTCGATCATCCCGACGACAGTGGACCGTCGGCAACAGTCCCGTTCAAAGGCCCCGACCACCACGGGTGAACAAAGTGGAAGATGACTGAACTTTATTGCCTTCCATAACAGTGAGGAATGTTGATTCCACTGTGGTGGATGTTTATGTTACATTTATTGTGTATTGCGTTCTTTTTACTTGAATAGCTGTATGGTAACTCAAATATCACTCTACCTTAATTGGTGCATGTGACAATAAATGTGAACTTGAACTTGAAAGATTTAAAACCTTACGGATCATCAGGTCTTGAGCCTTTATGATGATGATAATCAAAGGCAAAATATGTCAGGGGGGTGACAAATAATGAACATGGCAATTGACCCTATGTCTATCTCCGCCCTACTTCATCAGTCTGAAGAAGGGTCCCGATCTGAAACATAATCTGTCCATTTCGCTCCTCAGATGCTGCCTGACCTGCTGAGTTCCTCCAGTAGTTTGCTTCTAACACAAGATTCCAGAATCTGCAGTCTCTTTTGTCTCCTTGATAGTTAGATGTTGCTTTGCCAAGGTAGTTAGAATTTGAAAAGTGAGAGTGCAGGGAAAGTCACAACCTCACCCATCTGGATTCTGTTCTACTTTTGATATTCGGTCCATTGAAGACAGTAACATTTAATTAAGGATATTACAATCTGCTTGCATGTTTCAAAACAAGTGTATGAGGATCCTGCCAAGTCGTTTAAGAGATTTATATAGCAGCTTCAGAAAAATAGGTGACACAATAGTATTGCTGCCTCATGGCTTCAGCAGCCGTTTAATCAGGACCTTTGGTGCTATATGCCTGGAGATTGCCTGCTCTCCTTACCAATGCATTCATTACCCTGGCTACTCTGGTTTTCTTCCATAACTGGTGCTGATCTCCCCATCATCAAATGGATCTGTAGGTGCTGCCACAAAAAGGCAGCCAGCATCGTGAAGAAACCACACTACTCTGACCACACTCTCATTTCACTCCTACCAATGGGAAAAAGGTATAGGAGTCTGAAATCATGACCCCCCCCCCCCCCCCCGCATTCAAGAACAGCTTCTTCCCAACACCCACCAGGCTCTTGAACACTACAAATACTAACTCAACTTGGTTGTGATAAGAACTTTGGGCTTTTTGCATAATATTGGGGTTTTTGATTTATTGAATTTTATTTTGATGATGGTATTACCTATGAGTACTGTGTTTACTGGTCTGTTATGCTGCTGCAAGCAAGATTTCACTGTTTCGTTGTTGGTACAAATGAGAATTTAACACTCTTGACTCTTGGTCTAAAGATGTGGTGATCAATAGAATGTACACAAAAATGCTGGAGAAACTCAGCGGGTGCAGCAGCATCTATGGAGCGAAGGAAATAGGCAACGTTTCGGGCCGAAACCCTTCTTCAGACTGATCAATAGAATAATTGGCTACTAACAATTACTTTGTAGCCAATTTTTAGTAGCCGATAATGCTACTGATCAGCACCTCTTTGGAATCAATAGTCAAGACTGTTTAATTGTTATATGTGCCATCAACGGAGCAATGAAGTTCTCAGTAAGAGAACTGGGGAGAGAATAGTAAGATTAAATGAGAACTTACCAGTTTGAAGTTTCATCTTTATTTTATGAGGAGTAACGTTGGTGATTACATGAAGAAGACCCGTCAGGGCGCCTGTGCGCCAATCTTCAAAGCAGCAGTGTGAAATCACAAAACACCAATAACTAAGTAACATAGTAACATAGTAAAAACGAGTAAATTTTAGAACTTCCAGCTGAAATTTATGAACGAGGGTAGGGTGTGGTGGGCACGTAATCACCAACATAACTCCTCATAAAATAAAGATCAAACTTCAAACTGGTAATTTCTCATTTAATCTTACTATTTTATTTCGGAGTCACGTGAGTGACTACGTGAAGACTTTAAAGCTTTGTGATTTCATGCCGCAGATTCAAATCCCGGCTTCTCACTGCATTGATTGACTCGGAACGAGAAATAATCAATAATAGCGCTATATAAATAAAATCTATTATTATTATTATTAATAATGCATTAATGACATTTGCATGCAAAAATGCAGTAATTCATTTATTTGAATAATAGAATTAACAGTATCCCCTTTAACCCAGGGGAATTTAAGCAGAACTTAATACAGTATCTGCAAACAGCCCCGTATTGGCAATAGGCCGATGGTAAAAGTGTTGAAACACCAACTTATTAGATCACCCGGCGGCTGCGAGAATATGGTCGACGGGACGTCCTTCGCCCTGGCCGCCGATGTTGCTGCTAAATCGAATGGGATGTAAAAACATCACTGTTAACACCTGCAGCAACCAAGACTAGTTTTAACCATCTTGAAAAAGTCTGAACTGACACTATCTTGTATGGTTTTTCGTGAATGATAAACAATCTTGTTTTCATATTTCATAAGACCTTTGTAGCCTCAATGTATTGCAACAAATATGTCTTAACACATAGACATGGATCCATGGAATATGCTAATAAACACTCTTGAATCCTGTCACACCTGACCCTACTTCATTTGAGTAGATCATAAATGTAAAACATAACATTATCCTGAGGTACTTCCATCCTGTGTATCTGTAACTTTCGTAATGTCTGCACTCTCTGTGCTTGTTACAAGTGCCATAAGCATGACTACCTTCATGCTGAATTTGGCCAAAATCAGAATCATACCAAGAGTCCATTGATGAAGTAGCTTAAAACCACTCTATATTCCAGATTGCCATACCTAGGTTTAGAAGGTCTGGAATTAAAATTCCTTTCATTAATCTGGAAACGAAAGAACGAGACTCAACAGGATGTCTTTCCGACCCCATCAATAAAAAACAAGGACAATGTACTTCTGGCTGAATTAATCGCACTATAACTCAACCCCTCATAATAGAGTGTCGAGAAAACCTAAGATATTTGAGACATTCTTTACATAATGGGAAAGCAGCATTTATAGAGTCACAACCTCAGATTTGCAAATGTACTGCTTTTGAGTGCTCTTCCGCCAGACTGCTGTAAGCATGTCCACAGTATGCCCAGACAATCCTCTTTTTAAAACCTGCAAATTAACAGATCCATACAGGCATATAACGGACGTTACTCTCCAATTATCGGATACACCAGTAAATCCCTTCTTTTGGGAACCTTTATCAGAAACTGTCATTAATTCCAATATCAAAGGGAACCATGGCTGCGTAGACCAGTCCAGTACTACCAGTACCCCAGAGGCAGCATCCTGCTTCATTTTAAGCAGACACCGGTTTATGAGACAGAATGATGGAAAATGCATATAAAAACATACCACCCTAATGTAGCGAGAAAGCATCAATCGATACTGTCTCCCGATGTAGTTCCCATAACACATATCTCTGTAACTGGTGATTGAGTCTGGATGGAAACAGGTCGTATCTGGCTTCCCAAATCTGACTACTATATCATTAAAATCTTAAGATTCAACATCCATTCTTTGTTATCATGGAAATTCCCGTAACCTGGTGTCTGCTACTATATTGAATCTACCTGGTAGATAAATAGCTGAAACCAAATATTTGTCAACACACCAAGTCCAGATTTGATTAGCCAATTTGTCACATGATACCAACTTAATTCCACCCATACAATCAATACATGCCATTGCTGTAGTATTGTTAATTTGAAGCTGAACATGCAGATTAGTTGTACTAACAACAAGCTTGGAGCTCATAAGCCTTCCAACAGCTGTAAAACGTCGATTCTCCATTTCTGAAAAAATAATGCCTCTTCCATATTCCATCTGTCCACGGATGGATACCATTTCAGTGGCACCAATCCTAGTGCACGGACATCAGTCAATCAGTATCTTCCTTGAACTACTGGAGACATGTTAAATCCACCACTACAAATCAGAAGCAGCATTTGTTGTTTAACAGCATGGCCTATCAAAAATGGCCACCATGCATCTTAGTGCCTTTTCTTTTTGCCATCTGTAGCTGCTGGTAGTACAATGGCCCATATTGTATTGCTGGAAATAACACTAATTTTCCTAGCAAGCTGGCCACCTGTCTTAATTGAAGATTGTTGCTTTTTCAACAGCTTAATGCAACCATCAATCAGCTCTACCCTTTACCCTGGGTAAAATTACTACCATTTCAATTGAATCAATTGTGAAATTAAAATAATCAATTGTTGTAAGTAGCGTTAACCTTGATTACTCTGGATGAATTAAACCCAAAACTTTCAAAAGTGGATTGAACAATTGAGAGAGATAACTCACTAATTCTCTTGTTCGTCCTAATTAGGACATCATCCAGTTAAGCCATCAACATCTGTCCTTGGACTCTAATTAGCCCCCAAAATTGGTTTTACCAATTGAGTGAAATTCTAGGAACTGAAGTTAACCCATTAGACACAACTTTGAATTGCCATAATTGTTTCATTCAGATAAATTTCAAATATTTTTATCTTACAAATGAACAGACACTGAGTAATATACATCTTTCAGATTTATAGGTGCCATATAACATCTTTTGAAATAAGTTGTTTGGCAGTCTCAAAGTCTCCATTTTGAAGTGTCTATACTTCACAAAAATTTAAAGACTTGTCAGATCTAAAATACTCCTCACCTTTTTAGGTCGAGAAAATTGAAACACAATTTGGTGGTTTTGATAAACCAACCTTTCAATTACTTGTTTATAGACAAGTTTTCAAATTCAGCTTGAACCTCCATCACTTCTTTTTGTGAAATTGGAGTGTTCTGCTAGGAACATGCTGAATGGCAAATCACTATTTGGATCGAATCAATTCGAAACCTTTGAATAATACTCAGAATAATAAATCTGAAGTAATTCGCTTCCAATATTTGGCTGTTTTTGCCTTAATATGTTCCCATGAGAACCAGGTCCACCTACCTCCTTTGTCACCTGAGTGACCTGTGGTCCCTGGCTCCTGGCAGGAAAACCCACGCTTTTTTGTGTTTGCGCTGCAGGACACCAACTGCGCCCCTGCTTCAATGGTCGACTTGTACCTGGTGTAGGCCCAGGATTTTGTATGATGTCTGAAAGGATACCTCCTCTTTACGGACTTGCCGACCATTGATGTTTTGATCAACCTTGCTGTTTTTGCCTCATCTTCCAACTCTTCCCCACGTTTTGTGAGTTTTTTTCTCTGAAGAGTAAGTTGAATGACTGCACATTGCTGGGCTTTACAGAGTTGCTGCAACTTGGGGTTGATGGCGGGCCGAATGGCATACTTCCTGAAACAATTCATCTCGAAGTGGGCGCTACATAGCAACCCTAGTCCCACTTGATGCATCTCTATCCATGGCCTCCATCCATTGTTCTTGCAGTAATGCAGTTTTCTCTGCAGTTTACTTTTCTTAGGCTCACATGCCCTCGCCCATCTGACCCCTTTTATCTTGGTTCACTGCTAGTACTTTCAGCAATACGCAGTTCCTTGGGGTCTCGTACTTTTTTGGCATTTTCATCCATCGTAAGCTACTGGAGCTGATGGAAGACACAATAGTTGATCGTAGAGGCCACTTCTTCTCCCAGTGGCTCTCCTGACTCTGGCGGGGCAGCGAATCATATTGTCAGGAGTAAAACATCTGGCAGCTGCCGTCTTCGCTTGTATCGGCCTCACCATCAGACTCAGGGTCAGAACTCTCACAGAGCAGCGAATCGTACTGCCAGAAATAGAACATCTGGCAGCTGCCGTCTTCGCTTGTATCGGAAAACTCTGCTGACCCTGTGCACGCGTCTCATCAATGAGGGTGCTCCCAAACAGCCCTTTGCTAGGTGCTGCTGACCTGGCTTCTGGAGCCAGGCTTTAGCTACACTCTTCCTTGAGTGTGCTTTGCTTGAGTAACCTGTGTAACAGGCTCTCCATTTGAGAAATCCGCTCAAAAGCGGTATCCAGCCCTGGAGTCGAATCCTCCTGATCGGACTCCTCCTCCGTGGGCCTGATGGACTTGTACTTAGCCTTGCGCCCCACTGGCGCTGACTGTGTTCTTTTAAGACCCAAGTCCACAGTCGCTACGCTCCCAGCCGGCAACTGTACACGGGTCTGAGGCAGCTCTTCACCGACCGCAATCTCGCAACTTTCCACCTCTTCCCCTTGCCCGTTTTTTCCATGGTGCCTGTGGAAAAAATCCCCACAGACCCACAGCAAATGGACCAGGAAACTTCTGAAAAAGTTTTTTCTTACCTTGTAGTTCTAACTACATTTCCACTAGAGGAGCGCTGCTCCTCACGTCCGTTCGCGCCAATGTGTCTGACGTAATGACACGCAGGCGCCCTGATGGGTCTTCTTCACGTAGTCACTCACGTGACTCCGAAGTAAAATGGGTAGTAAGGCAGTAAGTGGGGGAATGGGAATGCCATGAGAGCCAGCATAGGCTGAATGGCTTCCTGTACAGTGGAAAAATAAAACTATAAGCATGTGGGATTAGAGTGAAAGTGTGTTGTAAACTCATGGGCCATTGTCTATACTTGGTTTTTGGCATCTATGATACATCATGGGAGTAGGAAAGTCATTATTTGAAACATATGAAACAACAAGCATTTGTTGAGTATTATCTGGGTAGAAGCAAATACTACAAAGTCCTTACGACGCAGCTGAGTTAACTATTGTTTCTACTGAAACTTCCGGTGGCGCTATGGCGACTTAAGACGTGCGCCATTTATCAACATCATCTACGGAAGTTATCATGAATTACACCACCAGTGGGTGGTATTAGATACATAGATACATACATGGTGGTATTCACGAGCAGCATTTATTTATGCTGCAATTTCCATTGTTTTTCTTTTTCACTTTCTATCTTTTCGACTAAATAGCCTAGCTATTCTTGTTAATGCACTTTTTTCTGGGAGATTTATCAAGGGGATAGGGGAAAATGGAACAGGGCTCACCCACCCAGCAACTCAAAGATTAATTTCAAATATTGTGTTGGACCAGTTGAATCAAAGGAAACCATGTAAGCTTTAAAATGCAAGACGACGCTGCTAGGAAAATTGGAGGAATTACATTTGTAGTTGGAACATCAAGGGTGTTAACGAGCCAATTAAAAAGGGCAAGGTATTAGCCCATTTAAAATCCATTAATACTGACATAATATTTTTGCAGGAGACGCATCTCAAAAATGGAGCTCATAACAGGCTGAAGGGTAGCTGGATTGGTCAATTATATCACTCTACTTTTTATTCCAAAGCAAGAGGAACTGCAATCCTAATTCGCAAAGGTATACCATTTAAACACAAATCCACTATAGCCGATAAGGAAGGTAGGTACATTATAATTTCGATAACCCACAATTCTTTAATAAAATATTTAATATAATTTCAGACTCCTGTCAGCAGAATCTGATAATTGGAGGAGACCTAAATTGTGTATTAGATCAATATTTGGATAAATCTTCACAGCAAAGGAGAAATACTTCAAAATCAGAATCCAGTGAACTTTTAAATACCTACATAAATAACATAAACATAACCGATGTATGGAGGATTGTCAACCCATCCAGAAGAGAATACTCTTTTTATTCAGGTGTTCACAAAACGTATACACAAATTAATTACTTTCTGGTGGATGCAAAACTTATCCCTTTTACCTTTAATCCCAAATACCATAATAACATAATTTCTGACCACTGTCCATTAACCTTCTCCTTAAAATTAGAAGGAATGTATAATAAAAAAAAGTTCTGGAGATTTAATCCACTAATACTAATTTAGCCAAGTTGTTGTGACTATCTGAAGCAACAGATGGAATTATTCTATGAGACAAACGACACACCTCGGACGTATCTCGGCTACATTATTGTGGGAATCTTTCAAGGCCTTTATCAGAGTCTGCATTATCTCGTACCAAGCTTTTCAAAATAAGAAAATAAGAAAAACAAGTTGGAACAATTGGAATTAGAAGAACAGATTAAACAGCTTGACTCAGAAAATGCGATTGACCCGAGCACTGCTAAACATAATAAGATAGCAGCACTAAAATTTAAATTAAATCAGATCCTCTCTGCAAAAGTTATTAAGATATTTCAATATACTAAGCAAAAAAACTTCGAATTTGGTGACAAACCACACAAACTTCTGGCACGCCAACTGAGAAAAATGGAAAAAGATCAAACTATACAAAAAATTAGATCAGAAAAAGGAGAGTTGCTCACACTCCCCAAAGACTTTAATGAAAGATTCCTAAAATTCTATCAAAACCTATACTCATCAAAAACATCAGCCAATCCTGCAAAGATTAAACATTTTCTTGAAAATTGCAACCTCCCATCCCTTGATGAGGAGGAACAAGAAGAATTAGGTGCTGAGATAACAATAAAAGACATTGAAGAGACTATTAAATCACTGAAAAGTGGGAAAACGCCAGGTCCGGATGGGTTTAGTAATGAATTTTACAAAAAATTCAATGATTCAATTTCCCCACGTTTACGTGCCCTTTATATACATGCCTTTACGTTTCCTCAATTATGGCCTGATAATGGCAAAAAAACTTCTACTTAAATTTTGGAAAAATACATCCACCCCAATTCTTAAAATGTGGATCACAAGCATGTCTGAGACGCTACATCTCGAAGATATGAGACTCGTCTTAGCAGGAAAATCGGGACAATTTTTAAAGATATGATCTCCTTTCATTGATTCAATACAAGCATAGTATGGTGCAACACAACTTTGGAATTAAACCGATTTACGGACAGGGTGATGGGTGCGGTGAGAAACGAAGTAGGTATATCAACATGTTTTGGTCTTTTTTTTATTTTTATTTTTATTTTATTTTTTGTTTCTCTTTATTATTTTTCGTTTTTGTCTTTTTATTTTTTTGTAAGTTTTTACTTATTCACTCTGCAACCACACTCTTTGGTAGTTTAGGGGTTTACACATTCACTAGCTCTTTCACTCTCTCTCTTTCTTGCTCTTTTTCTATTTCATTTTTGTCAAATTAAAATTAAAATGGAAGATGTACAATAAATGTATTTTGTCATATGCCTCGGATTATACTACTGTACACTGCTTCTAATAAAAATATTATTTAAAATATATATATATATATATATATATATACATGCCTTTAAAGAACAGACCTTACCACAAACCCTTGCTGAATCAACCATTACATTGATACCTAAAAAAAATAAAAACATCTTGAAGAACCTGGATCATATAGGGCAATAGCTCTTCTGAATACAGATCAGAAAATATTAGCCAAGGCTCTGGCAAGAAGACTAAGTCTGTACATCAGTAAATTAATACACCCAGACCAAACTGGGTTTATACCTAAGCGACATTCGTTTTATAATTTGAGACGTTTGTTCAATATAATCTATTCACACAGAATGATAAACGAAGACTTAACAATTATTTCCTTAGACGCAGAAAAAGCTTTCGATCAAGTGGAATGGGCCTATCTATTTACAGTGTTGGAAAAATTCCAATTAGGAGAAAACTTCATTTCATGGGTGAAGCTGTTATATAACAATTCGACAGCCAGAATATTGACAAATCAAATTCTATCACTTCATTTCATTTATCCAGGGGTAATAGACAAGGATGTGCCCTTTCACCAATGTTATTTGCCTTAGCCTTAGAACCTTTAGCAGAAAGCATCAGAGTACATTCGGGTATTCATGGATCTAACACTAAACATACCAATAACAAGATTTAGTTATATGCAGAAGATGTACTTTTATACATCACCAACTCCCAAGTTAGTATTCCAAATGTATTAAACCTTATAGAACAATTTGGTGCCTTTTCAGGGTATAGAATAAATTGGAACAAAAGTGAAATTATGCCAATGAAAGCTCAAGACCCTTCAAAAATTTCCTTTCAGAATTGTTACTGAAGAATTTTGATACCTTGGAGTTTACGTGACTAGAAAATACACCTCTCTATTTCAAACAAATTCTCCACCACTAATTACTAAACTAAATGCCCACATTCAATTTTGGAAAACACTCCCTATTTCCCTTATAGGTAGAGTAAATGCCATAAAGATAATCTTCCTTCCACAAATCCTATACTTAATTCAATCAATACCGATATATCTCCCCAAAAGTTTTTTAAAAAATGGACTCTATTATTACAAATTTCATTTGGGACTACAAAACCCACAGAATACACAAAAGACGTTTGTGTAAATCTAAAGAAAATGGAGGATTAGCTCTTCCTAATTTCCTTTTCTACTACTGGGCGACTAATATTAATAACATAATTTTCTGGATGGATGATACATGTCAACAGGTAAATTTGTTAAAAATGGAGAGGGAAGATTGTTTGCCTGTTAACATAGGCGCGATTCTTCTTTCTCCAACACATCTGAATAAATCAACGTATGAGCAAAATCCGATAATACACAGTACCCTAAGTATCTGGAAACAGTTGAAATTAAGTCTCAAACTGAGAAATTTCTCTCTCCTTCTACCAATCGCTAACAATCCCTTGTTTAAACCGTCTACTTTAGATTAGGCGTTTGCGCAATGGAAAAACTCAGGAATTAAAACGGTGGGAGATCTCTACGAGAAGGGGATTTTCCTCTCGTTTCAAGAACTACAGGAGAAATATCATTTGAAAGCAAGCAATCTCTTTAGATATCTTCAAATCCGAGATTATGTGAAAACATATACACAAGACTGCCGTTTTATGGGTCCAGATATACTAGATGATTGTTTGAATAGACATGCCGACACAAGCAAGTTAACATTTTACATTTATAACACTCTTTTAATTGCGCATACCCCATCTTCTGAGATGTATAGGCGACCATGGGAAGACGAGTTGGGTTTATTAATTTCAAAGGATATCTGGGAGGAAAGCATACTATACATACGTTACTGCTCTCTCAATGTCAGGCACTCCCTGATACAATTTAAAATACTGCATAGGCTTTACTACTCAAAGACTAAATCAAATAAGATCTTCCCAACCATCTCCCCTATTTGTGATAAATGCCACCTCCAAGAAGCGACTTTAACCCATTCCTTTGCTTCCTGTATAAAGATACAAAACCTCTGGAGGGGAATATTTGATATCTTCTCTAAAATACTTTAAATTAAACTGGAACCAGATATAAAACTGATAACATTAGGTATGTCAGAGGCCTGTTCTAAGCTAACGATATTTCAAAGACGTTTCCTTAATTACGGCTTAATAACTGCGAAAAAACTCATACTCAAATTTTGGAAAAAGACAACTGTTCCCACAGTGAATATGTGGATTACTGACATGTCCTAGACACTACATTTAGAAAACATTAGGCTTGTTTTGGCTGAAAAAGCAGATCAATTTCTCAAAACATGGTCTCCTTTCACTGAATTTCTGCAACAACAGAATGATTGAACACAAATTTGAAACCGATGCTAAGGATGGGTGAGGGGGGGAGGAGGGAGGGGAGGTGGGGGGGGAAGGTATATCCAGCGTTTTTCTTATTTCTTTTCTTTCCTCTTGCACTTCTTTGGTAGTTGAGGGGTCTTTTCTTTCCTTTCTTTTATTTTACTTCTTTTTCTTCATTTTCACCTTTTTTCTCTTTTTTTAAAATTCAGGTTTTAATGTTAAAAATGAAGCTGTACAAAAATTGTATAACTGTCATGTCGATTGCCTTATTCTTGTACAATTGCTTCTAATAAAATAAATTCACAAAAAACAAACTATTGTTTCTACTTTATATCGACAGCATGATTTATTAACTATATACAAAATAGTCAGTAATGTATATGATAAAGATATGCTTACAGTACATTTTATGATGTTAGTATCAAAAGCATTTATCGCCAATGAATATAGTCTTTGTCATAATACAGGAAATATGGCATCCGACTTTCAACCAGCAATCTCCTGTAAAATATTATAGACTCAGGACATGCTGGAAACACTCAGCAGGTCAGGCGGCTTAAAATTAAATGCAGTTATTGTTCCAGGTCCAGGATCCTTTGTCAGATCTGGGAAAGGGGGACAAGAAGTTCATTTTCAGTCGGAGAGGAAATGCAGGAGGGAAGGTTAGAACAAAATCAATGTATGGAAAATCAATTTCCTTTGCTCTATACATCTCCCTCCCCCAACTTATTTGATAACTAAAACTAACTCCTTTACACAGTTCTGATGAAGGGCCTGTCTAAAATCATGAGAGGAATAGATCAGGTAGATGCACATAGTACTCTCTTGCCCAGAGTAGGTGGATCGAGGACCAGAGGACATAGGTTTAAGATGAAGGGGTAAAGAGTTAATAGGAATCTGAGGGGTAACGTTTTCACACAAAGAGTGGTGGGTGTATGGAACAAGCTGCCAGAGGAGGTAGTTGAGGCAGGGACTATCCCAGCATTTAAGAAACAGTTGGACAGGTACATGGATAGGACAGGTTTTGAGGGATATGGACCAAACACGGAGAGGTGGAACTAGTGTAGCTGGGACATGTTGGCTGGTGTGGGCAAGTTGGGCCGAAGGGCCTGTTTCCACACTGTATCACTCTGTCACACCATGGCCCTGGACCTTAAACATTATGTTTCTCTTTCCATGGGTGCAGCCTGACTAGTGTTTCTAGTTTGCACCTTGAATTTCCTTTCTCTGTATTTTTAAAAATATTTTCCTACAGAATTTGTGTCGGCGCTAGAGGCCTGAGGAGGTCTTAGTTTAACTTATCATCCTAACAACCATCCCAACTACCTCAGAGCTACATAGGTAGAAATCTCTGCAAACAAAACACTCAGATTTGGAGGCAAGAATTCTACCAATAGCGTCACAGTTAACATTAAGTCAAACTACTGCTAATGAATTTGCAGATGGACGTAATTCAGAAAAAAACAATGGATGATCACCTCATCAGTTGTAAAAAACAAAGGCATTACTAATGGTGAATACTAGTCACCAGGAATATTGATTTGCTTTCAAAAGAGAACTGGTGCACAACTTGTAGAGCTACTGCCTCAACTCCAGCAACTCAACAGGACAGGCTGGAGAGTACTGTTTTGGGTCAAGACCCTTCTTCTGAAGGAGGATCTCACCTGAAACGTCTCTCCAGAGATACTGCCTGTCCTGTTGAGTTACTCCAGCATTTTGCTCTCTCCTCAGTAATGTCTGAGCAAACAGTTACATCATTACATGAATTAATATGGTAGGAATATAACAAGGGGTAAGTACAAGGCTGAGAAATTAGCGTGATCATTAGGTTTTATTAATATGAAAACATTATTTTTCTCTTCATAACAATAGAATTGAGGGAGATTATTCTACCTGTCTATCAATTCTTTGAAGGTAATCTTATCAATTCCATTGCCTCACTCATGCCCTGCAGCCTTGCAAATTGTTTCCATAGAGTGAATTTTCAGTTCCCTTTTGAAATATTTCTTGAGATACCTTCCCAAAAGGGGAAGGGTTTGGGTCAAATCAAAGGTAATAAAACACCCTAGATCCACTCACTGCCACTTTGAAAGGGGAGGGGGTAAAGGGTGGGTTACCAATGCGTCCACAAGATGACAGGAGAATGGAGTTAGGAGGGAGTTAGATCAGCCATGATTGAATGGCGGAATAGACTTAAAGGGCCAAATGTCCTAATTATGCACCTATCACATGATCTTATGATGAAAATTACGGTAAATATTATAGAGAGGGTGTCTGCCTTCATTGTAACAGCCATACTTGGATGGTTAACTGTGCTTAATAGGGTAGCAGGAAATATGAGAACAATAAATGACAATAGTGTAAATTGGTAGAGGAGGAGATTTATTGCAAATTATATGCATTTATTGTGTGATACATGAAAGGGAACAGCGTTCCTTTGACTGGAGTTTACATCTGAAGAAAAGGGAATTATTCCATACTTTAGAAACTTCCAGCGAATGTTTACATTGTTCAATGTAGAAATATTAGGGGTTTTAGCTTAAATAAAAGGAATTTATCTTACATCTATTTCTGCTGCAGCTGAGAAAACACAATCTGCCACAGGTAATGATGGTCCAGTTTTATACTGCCATCATAGAGTCTGTCCTCACCTTCTCCATCATGGTCTGGTTTGGCTCAGCCACCAAGCATGACATCCGGAGGCTGCAGTGCATCATTCGCTCAGCTGAGGTTGTTGGCTGCAACCTTCCCCCCCCCATCGACGAACTGTATACTGCAAGGGCCAGGAAGAGAGCGGGTAAGATCATCTCTGATCCCTCGCACCCTGGCCACAAACTCTTTAAAGCACTTCCCTCTGGAAGGCGACTCCGGACTGTCAAAGCCACCACAGCCAGACATAAAAAAAGCTTTGTACTCTGGTATGGAAAGATTTGCTTGATAGCACACAACTTTTTCTTTGTATTTTGGTACACATCACAATAATAAAGCAGTACCAATATAAAGTCATCTTTTTGTTTAAATTCTTTCAAATTCATTGACTATTTTAGACTTTAGAGATACAGTGTGAAAACAGACCCTTCAGCCCACCAAGTCCGCACCGACCAGCGATCACTATGTATACTAGCATTATCCTACACATTAGAGACAATAAACAGAAGACAATTAACCTACAAACGTGTATATCATTGGAATGTGGGAGAAAACTGGAGCACCTGGAGAAAACCCATGTGGTCACAGGGAGAATGTACAAACTCTGGACAGCACCCGTAGTCAGGTTCAATCCCGGGTCTCTGGCGTTATAAGGTGCAACTCTACCGCTGTGCCGCCTGGGACAAGGACTGACAATTCAGTCCCCTCTCTCATGGAGGCCAAATATAGACTGGGTGACCACCTCTGCTCAGTGATCCCAAGCTGATCACCTTTTCATTCTAACACTCCCTTGCACTCCGATTTTAACCCCTGTGCTTAGCCTCCAATATACAATCAATGCACCTCAACATAAACTCCATTCATCCATGATTTTTGGACACAGCATTGATTTCAACAATATCGAACAACAATTCTCCTCCTCTGTTTACATTCCTTTCCATCCACTTTTGTCTTTAAATTGCTCCTAATCATCCTGCAGCTTTTCTTATGTTCTTTAGATTCTGCCCCCTTTCTCAACATCTTAAAGCTAGTATGATCTTTAACTTTTTCTCACTGAACTATTACTATTCCATCTAGCCCAGTTACTATTCTAGTTAGCCTGACATCAGTGGTGGGGAAGATGCTGGAGTTGATTATTAAAGAAGTAATAGCGGCACATTTGGATAGCAGTAACAGGATCAGTCCAAATCATGCTTGACTAATCTTCTGGAATTTTTTGAGGATGTAACAAGTAAAATGGATAAGGGAGAGCCAATGGATGTAGTGTACCTGGATTTTCAGAAAGCCTTTAATAATGTCCCACACAGGAGATTAGTGGGCAAAATTAGAGCACATTGTATTGGGGATAGGGTGTTGACATGGATAGAAAATTGGTTGGCAGACAGGAAACAAAGAGTAGGGATTAAGGGGTCCCTTTCAGAATGGCAGGCAGTGACTAGTTGGGTGCCACAAGGCTTGGTGCTGGGACCGCAGCTATTTACAATATACATTAATGATTTATTTGAAGGAATTAAAAGTAACATTAGTAAATTTGCAGATGACACAAAGCTGGGTGGCAGTGTGAACTGTGAAGAGGATGCTATCAGGATGCAGGGTGACGGACAGGTTGGGTAAGTGGGCAGATGCAGTATAATGTGGATAAATGTGAGGTTATCCACTTTAGTGGCAAAAACGAAGGCAGATTATTATCTGAATTGTGTCAGGTTAGGAAAAGACGAGTTACAACGAGATCTGAGTGTCCCAGTACATGAAAGTAAGTCACTGAAAGTAAGCATACAGGTGCAGCAGGCAGTGAAGAAAGCTAATTGCATGTTGGCCATAATGAGAGGAGTTGAGTATCGGGGCAAAGAGGTCCTTCTGCAGCTGTACAGGGCCCTGGTGAGACCACACCTGGAGTATTGTGTGCAGTTTTGGTCTCCTAATTTGAGGATGGACATTGTTGCTAAATAGGGAATTCAGCGTAGGTTCACGAGGCTACTTCCCAGGATGAAGAGACTGTCATATGATGAAAGAATGGAGCGACTGGGCTTGTATTCACTGGAATTTAGAAGGATGAGAGGAGATCTTATAGAAACATAAAATTATTAAGAGATTGGACACACTAGATGCAGGAAACATGATCCCAATATTGGGGGAGTCCAGAACCAGGGGACACAGTTAAAGAATAAGAGGTAGACCATTTAGAATTGAGATGAGGAAAAAACATTTCACCCAGAGAGTTGTGAATTTGTGGAATTCTCTGCCTCAGAAGACAGTGGATTCACTGGATGCTTTCACAAGAGACCGGTCCTGTTGCTCAGAAGGGTAAGGAAAAGAAGAGGAGGGCAATATTAATAGGGG
This sequence comes from Malacoraja senta, assembly GCA_038087875.1. NCBI lineage: Eukaryota > Metazoa > Chordata > Chondrichthyes > Rajiformes > Rajidae > Malacoraja > Malacoraja senta. The sequence goes on along the minus strand of CM075977.1, from coordinate 34,589,045 downwards.
ACTCTATAGTTAGGGGGTCAGACAGGCGATTCTGTGGACGCAGTCGGGAGACCCGGATGGTAGTTTGCCTCCCTGGTGCCAGGGTCTGTGATGTGTCTCAACGTGTCCAAGACATCCTGAAAGGGCAGGGAGAGGAGCCCGAAGTCGTGATACATATAGGTACCAATGACATAGGTAAAAAAAGAGAAGAGGTCCTGAAAGGAGAATTTAGGGAGTTAGGAGGGGAGTTAAAGAGAAGGACAGCAAAGGTAACAATCTCGGGATTACTGCCTGTGCCACGCGACAGTGAGAGTAGGAATGGAGCGAGGTGGAGGATAAATGCGTGGCTGAAGGACTGGTGCAGAAGGCAGGGATTCAAATTTCTGGATCATTGGGACCTCTTTTGTGGAAGGTTCGACCTGTACAAAAAGGATGGGTTGCACTTGAACCTGAGGGGGACCGATATCCTGGCGGGGAGATCTGCAAAGGCTACTGGGGAGACTTTAAACTAGAATGGTTGGGGGGAGGGACTCAAATAGAGAATGCTATTAGACAGTGTGTGAGGCAGGAGGCAGAGAAGGAAAGCACTCAGACCCAACATGTAGGGGGGGAAAGAAGAAAACAATAATATACAGAGAATAAGAGGTGGTGGGGTTCTTAAATGGGTGAGCAGAGAAACAGAGGGGTGTAAAATGCGGGCGGAAGCAATAGGTAGCAAGGTGAAAAGTAAAAGTGGCAGGCAGACAAATCCAGGGCAAAAATCAAAAAGAGCCACTTTCCAACATAATTGTATAAGGGGTAAGAGCGTTGTAAAAACAAGCCTGAAGGCTTTGTGTCTCAATGCAAGGAGCATTCGTAATAAGGTCGATGAGTTGAACGTGCAGATAGCAATTAATGATTATGATATAGTTGGGATCACGGAGACATGGCTCCAGGGTGACCAAGGCTGGGAGCTGAACATCCAGGGATATTCAATATTCAGGAGGGATAGAGAGAAAGGAAAAGGAGGTGGGGTAGCGTTGCTGGTTAGAGAGGAGATTAACGCAGTGGAAAGGAAGGACATTAGCTTGGAGGATGTGGAATCGGTATGGGTAGAGCTACGAAACACTAAGGGGCAGAAAACGCTGGTGGGTGTTGTGTACAGGCCACCTAGCAGTAGTAGTGAAGTTGGGGATGGCATCAAACAGGAAATTAGAAATGCGTGCAACAAAGGCAAAACAGTTATAATGGGTGAGTTCAATCTACATATAGATTGGGTGAATCAAATTGGCAGGGGTGCTGAGGAAGAGGATTTCTTGGAATGTATGAGGGATAGTTATCTAAACCAACATGTAGAGGAACCAACGAGAGAGCAGGCTAATCTAGACTGGGTATTGAGTAATGAGGAAGGATTAGTTAGCAGACTTGTTGTGCGTGCCCCCTTGGGCAAGAGTGACCATAATATGGTTGAGTTCTTCATTAGGATGGAGAGTGACATTGTTAATTCAGAAACAACAGTTCTGAACTTAAAGAAAGGTAACTTTGAGGGTATGAGACGTGAATTGGCCAAGATTGACTGGCAATTAGTTCTAAAAGGGTTGACGGTGGATATGCAATGGAAGGCATTTAAAGACTGCATGGATGAACTACAAAAAATGTTCATCCCAGTTTGGCAAAAGAATAAATCAGGGAAGGTAGTGCATCCGTGGATAACAAGGGAAATCAGGGATAGTATCAAAGCAAAAGATGATGCGTACAAATTAGCCAGAAAAAGCAGCATACCAGAGGACTGGGAGAAATTCAGAGACCAGCAGAGGAGGACAAAGGGCTTAATTAGGAAAGGGAAAATAGATTATGAAAGGAAACAGGCAGGGAACATAAAAACTGACTGCAAAAGTTTTTATAGATATGTGAAGAGAAAGAGATTAGTTAAAACAAATGTAGGTCCCTTGCAGTCAGAAATAGGTGAATTGATCATGGGGAACAAGGATATGGCGGACCAATTGAATAACTACTTTGGTTCCGTCTTCACTAAGGAAGACATAAATAATCTGCCGGAAATAGCAGGGGGCCGCGGGTCAAAGGAGATGGAGGAACTGAGTGAAATCCAGGTTAGTCGGGAAGTGGTGTTGGGTAAATTGAATAGATTAAAGGCCGATAAATCACCAGGGCCAGATAGGCTGCATCCCAGAGTACTTAAGGAAGTAGCTCCAGAAATAGTGGATGCATTAGTGATAATTTTTCAAAACTCTTTAGATTCTGGAGTAGTTCCTGAGGATTGGAGGGTAGCAAACGTAACCCCACTTTTTAAGAAGGGAGGGAGAGAGAAAACGGGGAATTACAGACCAGTTAGTCTAACATCGGTAGTGGGGAAACTGCTAGAGTCAGTTATTAAAGATGGGATAGCAGCACATTTGGAAAGTGGTGAAATCATTGGACAAAGTCAGCATGGATTTACGAAAGGTAAATCGTGTCTGACGAATCTTATAGAATTTTTCGAGGATGTAACTAGTAGAGTGGATAGGGGAGAACCAGTGGATGTGTTGTATCTGGACTTTCAGAAGGCTTTCGACAAGGTACCACATAAGAGATTAGGATACAAACTTAAATCACACGGTATTGGGGGTTCACTATTGATGTGGATAGAGAACTGGCTGGCAAACAGGAAGCAAAGAGTAGGAGTAAACGGGTCCTTTTCACAATGGCAGGCAGTGACTAGTGGGGTACCGCAAGGCTCAGTGCTGGGACCCCAGCTATTTACAATTTATATTAATGATCTGGACGAGGGAATTGAAAGCAACATCTCCAAGTTTGCCGATGACACTAAGCTGGGGGGCAGTGTTAGCTGTGAGGAGGATGCTAGGAGACTGCAAGGTGACTTGGATAGGCTGGGTGAGTGGGCAAATGTTTGGCAGATGCAGTATAATGTGGATAAATGTGAGGTTATCCACTTTGGTGGCAAAAACGGGAAGGCAGACTATTATCTAAATGGTGGCCGATTAGGAAATGGGGAGATGCAGCGAGACCTGGGTGTCATGGTACACCAGTCATTCAAAGTAGGCATGCAGGTGCAGCAGGCAGTGAAGAAAGCAAATGGTATGTTGGCCTTCATAGCAAGAGGATTTGAGTATAGGAGCAGGGAGGTTCTACTGCAGTTGTACAGGGTCTTGGTGAGACCACACCTGGAGTATTGCGTACAGTTTTGGTCTCCAAATCTGAGGAAGGATATTATAGCCATAGAGGGAGTGCAGAGAAGGTTCACCAGACTGATTCCTGGGATGTCAGGACTTTCATATGAAGAAAGACTGGATAGACGTGGCTTATACTCGCTAGAATTTAGGAGATTGAGAGGGGATCTTATAGAAACGTACAAAATTCTTATGGGGTTGGACAGGCTAGATGCAGGAAGATTGTTCCCGATGTTGGAGAAGTCCAGGACAAGGGGTCACAGCTTAAGGATAAGGGGGAAATCCTTTAAGACCGAGATGAGGAAAAACCTTTTCACACAGAGAGTGGTGAATCTCTGGAACTCTCTGCCACAGAGGGTAGTTGAGGCCAGTTCATTGGCTATATTTAAGAGGGAGTTAGATGTGGCCCTTGTGGCTAAAGGGATCAGGGGGTATGGAGAGAAGGCAGGTACGGGATACTGAGTTGGATGATCAGCCATGACCATATTGAATGGCGGTGCACGCTCGAAGGGCCGAATGGCCTACTCCTGCACCTATTTTCTATGTATCTATGTATCTATGTAAGAGAGTTGGATAGAGCTCTTAGGGCTAGCGGAATCAAGGGATATGGGGAGAAGGCAGGAACTGGGTACTGATTGTGGATGATCAGCTATGATCACATTGAATGGCTTGAAGGGCTGAATAGCTACCTCCAGCACCTACTGTCTACGTATCTGTATCAGGTTTTTTTTCTCCTTTCAGCAGCGATCACTGTGTCACAGTCCACAAGGGGGGAACTGTATGATTGCATTATTTCTCAGACCAATAGCCTATTTGAGCATTTGTCCTGCTCTCCGAACTGTGGTCCACCATCTTAGCTGGCCCAGGGACAGATCATTTTTTTATTTTTAATTAAAAAAATGATCTGAATTGCCATACAGCCATATGAATAAAAAGAACACAATACACGATAGAATTTAACATGAACATCCCCACACAGCAGAATCAACGTTTCCCACTGTGAGGGAAGGCAATAAAGTTCAGTCATCTTCCTCATTGTTTACCCATGGTCGGGACCTTCAGGCCCTCTTGCCGGGATGATCGGAGCTCCGGCGTCGGAACAGAGAACACTCTCAGCGGCTTGGAGTTTCCGAATCGGCCACTTCCTACCGGAGACCGTGGCTCCCGAAGTCCATGGGCCGAGCTGGGCGGAGATTCAACGCTGGAGACCCCGGCAAGAGGCCCCCAGGACTCCGTGATGTTAAAGTCAGTGCTGCCCGCAGCTGGACGCTCCGCAAACCACAGCTCCATGATGTTAAACCGCAGTCATAACACTCCGGAGCTCCGGTGATCCCCAGTAAGGCATTGTCCCGCTCCGCGATGGAATCCAGTGCTGCGCCGCTGCTGAAGCTTTGGCCGGTCTCTGGCAGGAAAGGCCGCTCCAATCCAGATGGTAGGCCGCGAGAGGGGGCGAAGACGCGGCTCAGAGAATAGACGCATCCTCAACCAGGTAGTGACTGAGAAAACGGTTCCCCCACCCCCCACATAAAAAAGACTAAAAGACCTCCAGAAACATATTTTTAGACAGACAAAAATAACAAAAAGGGTGAATGGACAGACAGCTGCTGGCGAGGCTGCCACTCGCAGCGCTACCCAATGGTCACCCATTGGACATTGTTGGGTTTTACTGGCTCAATTACCATAACAATTGTACTGAGTGAATTAAAATCAAACTCATTAGGTTGGATTGGTATTCTGGTCATTAACTTTGTGTTTTATTCCTGATTTTGTCATTTCCGGATTTTGTTCTATTTACAGGGTTTCTGCTGCCTTGACCTTACGATCTGAAATTCCCTTTTTATATTTCTCTGCTCTCTACTACTCTGTATGCTTTATCACAACCTTTAATACATACCTCGTAAGCCAATCCTTTTGTCATCTGTTTGTGACTTGATTCTTAAATTTGGTTTCATAGAACTCCTGCTGCGTGTCTTGGTACATTGTTTACATCTGAGATGCTATACAGTTGTAAATTTTTGTTGTTCAAGGCAGGATGGAACTCGTAAAATCCATTCAATCATCAAACAGTTTTTGGAGTCTGTTTAAAAAACTGTACCACTGGTAGATCATGACCAAAAATACAACAGCTTTTTATTAAAACCAAGATGAGTTCTTCAGATACCGTAATTGCATGATAATTGGATAGTCCAACAAATGGGGACAGATTCTATCAAAATCGTTTATAGATTCCAGATGTGATTGACAAGAGAGAATCACTTCATTCCTGATCATGTATTTCATTATTACTCAAAGTAACCATAGTACTCCATCACAGGAAATAGTCTATTGACTGATGTATATTACAAACCCACTGACTCCCACAACTAACTCGACCACACTTCTTCCCACCCTGCTTCCTGCAAAGACTCTATCCCCTACTCCCAATTCCTCCGTCTACGCCGCATCTGCGCCCAAAATGAGGTGTTCCATACTAAGACATCCGAGATGTCCTTGTATGGAACACCTCATCTTGGGCGCAGACGCGGTGTAGATGGAGGAATTGGGAGTAGGGGATAGAGTATGTCCTCCGAGATGTCCTAATTCTTTAGGAAACGGGGGTTCCCCTCTCCCACCATAGACAACTAGGGGGGGGGGGCCTAACCGGCCTCCTGGATCCCCGGCCAATATTTCCTACTTTTTTTCTGGAGGTGAATATCATGCATGTAGGAGTTGTTTCGGGCCAGGGTTCTTCTTCAATATGAATGAACTGCAGATGCAGTTGTCTTTGCAAAATGCCAAATGATTCCAGCCCCTTAACGTTTCCCCAGGCCATGGGGAAACGTTGCTACCAAACGACTTTCAATGATAAACTTCTGGACAAATGCAAGAAAGCAGCTATGACATATAATACACAATAAACTGTATTACAAATACACAATAAACAAGTTATGCATTCTTGTACTCTTACATGGGTATGACCGCACATAAAAAGAAAAAAAAAATTCAGCAAAATGGCACCGCGTAAAAATACAGATTTCCTCAGCAAAATACTGATTTCAGGTACTAGACTACTGAAATGCTCTGACAAAACTTGACAGCTGAATATATCGCGATATCGGCAAACTACTTAAAAACCTCTTTAAATCCAGGAGCTAAGGTGGGCCCTTGGACCTGCCTTCGGCGCTCGCACTCCGTCAACCCGCGCACTCTCTCCTCGGTACCCCACAGCTCTGCCCTTGCTCCTCCTCCCCCTAGTCTTAACAGAGACAGAGCCCCCCTAGTCCTTACCTTCCACCCCATCAGCCGTTGCATACAACACATAATCCTCCAAAATTTCCACCACCTCCAACGGGATCTCACCACTAGCCACATTTTCCCATCTCCATCCCTTTCTGCCTTCTGCAGAGACCGTTCCCTCCACAACTCCCAGGTTAACTCATCCCTTCCCACCCAAAACACCCCCACCCGAGGTACCTTCCCCTGCAACCGCAGAAGATGCAACACCTGTCGCTATACCTTCTCCCTCGACTCTGTCCAGGGACCCTAACAATCCTTTCAATTTAGGCAGAGGCTCACTTGCTCCTCCTCCAACCTCATCTACTGTATCCGTTGTACAAGATGTGGACTCTTATACATTGGCGAGACCAAACGCAGACTGGGTGATCGTTTCACGGAACACCTTCACTCATCCCGCCTGAACCTACCTTATCTCCTGGTTGCTGGAGACTTTAATTCTCCCTCCCATTCCTACATAGACCTTTCTGTCCTAGGTCTCCTCCATTGTCAGAGTGATGCTAAATGGAAATTGGAGGAACAGCATCTTACATTTCGCTTGGGCAGCTTACAGCCCAGTGGTATTAATTTTGATATCTCACACTTCAGGTAGCCGCATCATTCCCTCTCTCTCTATCCCTCTCACCCAAGTCTTCTCATTTTCACCCTACAAACAGCTAACAATGGCTTGTTTCCTTTATCGTCGTTACTTTTTTGCATACCTTTCATATATTGATCTTTATCTCTCCACATCACTGTCTATCTCTCTTGTTTCCCTTATCCCTAACCAGTCTGAGGAAGGGTCTTGACCCGAAACATCACCCATTCCTTCTCTCCAGAGATGCTGCCTGTCTCCCTGAGTTACTCCAGCTTTTTGTATCTATCTTCAGCCATAATACTTGATGTATTTCATCCACGAAACAATATGATGATGCATTATTGCCAGTTAAAGAAAATGTTCCTAAATTACACATGATTTCTGGAAATTCTATCTCAATCTTTTTTTTCATTTATAGCCACGACTTACTAATTATGTAGTGATGACATCTGAGGAAACATTTTAAACAATATTTTAATCTCCTGTTTTAATTTGTTTTAAAATTGATATCCATGTTAATTTAGAAGCCTCAATTCTTGAGGGAAGTATAATTAACTTGTGCATTATTGCTTCATTTGCTTATTTGTAAGTGCTTATGTAGGTGATTTGTAATGGATGTAATCCACTGATAATATAAAATCATCAAAACTGAAACTAAAGCCCCTGTCTCACGGTGCGAGTCGACCCACGAGCGAAAGAAAAAATCAGACTCGTGGTTGTGTACGAGATTCCAAGTTTATGTTCTAGAGTTTAACCGAGTTCCCATGGGTATGACTAAGTTTGCCGTTTACTTCTCATTTCTGCGATGTTCGAAGTTCCTCTCCCGAGTTACCAAGTTCCTCTCCCGAGTTACTCTTGAGCCAACAACGACTACCGACGTTTGGAAAAATCATCACATGGTAAAAATGATGCCATGCAGTTTTTATTTCACTATAAAAAGCCTCCCATGTTTAAATTCCTTAGGGTTACGGAATCAAGGGATATGGGGAGAAAGCAGAAACTGGGTACTGATTTTGGATGATCAGCCATGATCATATTTAATGGCAATGCTGGCTCGAAGGGCCGAATGTGATCACTTCCATTTTGTAGAGAGTCTCAGAATATTAATAGAGATTCCATTCCGTTTACATTGCGCTTTGTGCAGGGATCAAATCTTAGCCCAAAGTGTACATTAGGCTGCGAGGATTAATTTCAATACTTCAGATTATTTCAAACAGTGTTTTATCCGAACAACGGATCAGGGCAGATGCCAGCCCCTTTAAACATCACGGACAGATCAGTGTGAAGTGGTGCTGGAATTATATATGTGAAATAGTCTTGAGAATTTTATTATCGATCCTAAATGCTCTATTTAAATTATAGGTCGTTTAGTTTGTTGTGAAGTGATGCCGGATTTAACACCTCAGTCTATTAAAATTGAATAATCTCACTGAACGAAAACATGCAATATGTTTCCAGGCAAATATCCAGTGGTTGAGAATTAAAGAGCAGTCATTTTAAACGGGCGGTTGTAGTCAATAATACGGTAACCAAATTATATTTATTCATTGCTAGAGAGGACGATGCAAACATAGTGAGGTTAGTGAGCAGCCTCTAACATTAACCGCTCCTCGTACTGTTCTGTTGTGTAGGAAGGAACTGCAGATGCTGGTTTATCTCGACGATAGACACCAAAAGCTGGAGTAACTCAGAGGGTCAGACAGCATCTCTGGAGAGAAGGAAGGGGTGACGTTTCGGATCGCGACTCTCCCGGTTGCTACCTGGACCTACCTGATCTCCCGGTTGCCAAACACTTCCCATTCCCACACTGACCTTTCTGTCCGAGGTCTCCTCCAGTCAGAGTGAGGCTAAATGCAAATTGGAGGAACAGTATTTCATATTTTGCTTGGGCAGCTTACAACCCAGTGGTATGAATATTGATTTCTCTAACTTCAAGTAACCCCAGCATTCCCTCTCTGTTTATCCCTCCTCCACCCAAGTCGCACCAGCTGCTCTTTTTCACCCAACGAACAGCGAACAAAGGTCTATTTCCTTTATCATCGTAACTTTTTTGCATTCATTGTTCTTTATCTCTCTACAATACATCGTCATCTATATCTTTCGTTTCCCTTACCAGTCTGTCGAAGAGTCTCGACCCGAAACATCACCCATTCCTTCTCTCCAGAGATGCTGCCTGTCCCGCTGAGTTACTCCAGCTTTTTGTGTCTATCGTCGCCCTTCTTCAGACTGTTCCATTGTATTGACCAAAAACGAACGATGTGACAGTACCGGCGACATAATGGATGAAATGGAGACGCAGAATTAAATGGACTTGGAATAACTGGGGCGGTGGGGTTTTATCGAAAAGTGACTACATGAAATCGGTGGAAGGAAACAGACAGGCAAGGTTTCGGGTCAGGGTCCTTCTTCAGACTCCATGACCCGCTAAGTTCTTCCAGCTGTTAAATGGAGACATGGGGGACCACAGATGCTGGCATGTTGAGCGAAACACACACCTAATTCTGCTCCAATGACATGAACTCACAAAGTGTCGAAGTAAGCCAGCGGGTCAGGCAGCATCTGTGGAGGGAATGGATAGGCAACGTTTCGGATCGGGTCCCTTCTTTTCAAATCAACGTCTGTCCATTCACTCTGCTGATGCTGCCTGTCCCGCTGAGTTACTCCAGCGCTGTGTGAGTTCCTCCAACACTTTGTGTGTGTTTTATGATCATGATTCCAACATCTGCAGTTTCTTGTCTCTACATAAACTAGACCTCAGCAACACTGAGTGTACTAACCGGGAGATAATGTTGCTGCTGCCAAAACAACAGTTGGCAATGTATGCACGGTAGATGTCACATTGCGTGGGAAACGAGGTCTCCAGGGAGACAGACGCAAAGTGCTGGAGTGACTCCGCGGGACAGGCAGCATCTCTGGACATTTATAAAGCATTACATTTTGGAACACAAGGAACTACAGAAGCTGGTTTACGAAAAAATACAAAATGCTGGAGTAACTCAACGTGTCAGGCAGTATCTGTGGAGAACATGGACAGGTGACGTTTCGGGTGAAAGAAGGGTTTAAAGTTTGAAGAAGGGTCCCGACCCGAAACGTCACCTATCCAAGTTCTCCGGAGATGACAAATCTTCAACATTTCACTTCTGGCACTCAGGCCAAACCCACGGTAGACTCAAGAGTCACTACGGTAAACTCACGGGCCACTACGTTCTTACAACGAGTTTAAATGTTTCAAATTTTAACTTCAAGAGTAAATTTGACTCTTGGAAATCTTTAAACATGTTTAAAATTTTTCAAGAGTTAACAAGTTTCCCGGGTACCTGCCGTTAGCGCCACGAGTCGCTAAGTTGCGTCCACAAGTTCTGACGTTCCCGCTACGTTAATTGTACGTGATTACCACGAGTTTAATTTGTTTTAAACTCGGGGTCACTCGTGGGTCAACTCGCACCGTGAGACAGGGGTTTAACTATAAATGTTTTTCCCTCCCAAGAGACAATAACCTTTGAATGCATCCTTGGCGAGGATTGTAATATAGTTATATAGTAGTTTATTTAGTAGATTTGTTTGTCTTGTATTATGGTGGTGGGTTCTGTTTTGTTTTATTGTATTGTAAATATTATTTTTAATAATTGAATAAATATTTTGATTAAAAAAGAGAGATAATAACTAAACGAGCATGTATTTTCTGATTGAAAGCAAAATAAATCAAGGAACTTGCATTTTAATGTATAATTAAACATCTTACAAAATATATATATGCTGCCCAAAAGTTTTATGCCAGCTATTTCAAAATTTGCTCACATTTTTGTTGAATATTGGTATTTGAAAATATAATGTCAATATGTCACATTAAGTCACATGCTTACACTATGCATAACGCACACATTTTCAAAGAGATGGAAGGCTAGTTATCATTGAACTTTGGCCATGCAGATTTAGTACAGGAATCATCACTATTTTCTATTTAATACACAACGTAGATCTGTCAATATTATTTGTGAGAGGAATCTAGGGATTGTGGAGGGTAAATTATTTTTTTGGTTTATCTGTCTTAAGTGCATGCAAGTGATTAGTTACCATTTGTTCTCATCACTATACCTTCCATTCCATTGAATAAAGAAATGTAAGAACATAGTCTATCAATTTAGCCACTCTAACCTGCCATACGAGGAATTTGGATCGTAACAATCAAATATATTTTAGTGTTTACTTAAAGGTGGGGTGTTTGACGAAACATTTAACAGTTTTGCTTTATGTGCTTGACTTTACTTTAGACTTTCGAGATACTGCATGGAAATAGGTCCTTTGGCCCACAGAGTCTGTGCTGACCAGCGATCACCCCGCATATTAACACTATCCTACACACTAGGGACAATTTACAATTTTACAAAACCAATTAACCTTTAATGTCTTCAGAGTGTGGCAGGAAACTGGAGCAACCTGAGAAAACCCATGTGGTTACCGGGGGAACATACAAACTCTGTACAGACAGCACCTGTAGTTTGGATCAAACCCGGGTCTCTGGTGCTGTCTGGCGGCAGCACGACTGCTGCACCGTTATGCTGCACTACAAAAGAGCAGTATAAATCTCATAGGTAGACAAAAATGCTGGAGAAACTCAGCGGGTGAGGCAGCATCTATGGAGAGAAGAAATAGGCGATGTTTCGGGTCGAGACCCTTCTTCAGACTGATGTCGGGGGGCGGGGAAAAGGAAACGAAGAGGCGGAGATAGTTGGCTTGGGGTAGAGCTGGGAAGGGGAGAGGAAGGAGCGATAAAGCAAGGACTACTTGAAATTGGAGAAGTCAATGTTCCAGCAGCGGGGGAGTAAACTACTCAAGCGAAATATGAGGTGCTGCTCCTCCATTTTGCGCTGGCCCTCACTCTGGCAATGGCGGAGGCCCAGGACAGAAAGGTCGGATTCGGAATGGGAGGGGGAGTTGAAGTGCTGAGCCACCAGGAGATAAGGTTGGTTATTGCGAACTGAGCGGAGTTGTTGGGCGAAGCGATCGCCAAGCCTGCGCTTGGTCTAACTGCTGTAGAGAAATTGACACCTGGAACAGCAGATGCAGTAAATGAGGTTAGAGGAGGTGCATGTGAACCTCTGCCTCACCTGGAAAGACTGCTTGGGTCCTTGGATGGAGTCAAAGGGGGAGGTAAAGTGACAAGTGTAGCATTTCCTGCGGTTGCAAGGGAAAGTACCAGGGGAGGGGGTGGTTTGGGTGGAAGGGATGAATTGACGAGGGAGTTACATAGGGAACTTACTCCTGGGTGATTCCAGCATTTGGTTTATGTTTAAGAATATTACTGAAATTCAATATCTGCCAAAAAAAGTTTCAACTTAAAGGGCCTGAAAGCAAGGTTACAAATGTATACCATCTTTGTAATGTAATCTCATCAAAATCTTTCGCTGACCACATACTGCTGACCAATGTATTTTAACTTTTGACTGACATCTCCAACCAAGACGAATGAAACAAGATTTTATGCCCAATTAATTTTGGATTTTGTAAATGCCATGACTTCTTATTAATAATCTAATCTGACCTTTTTATGTCCACTCTTTTTGCCTACTGATTAGAGTAAGACTAAAAGCGGACAAGCTGTTCACAGCTGAGCAAGAACAGGCAGTCATCATCTGAGTTAATAGCAAAGCTTTAACAAAGCAGAAATATCCTGTTAACTTTAAAAAATCAAAAACTTCATCAAAGAGGCAGATTTTAAAGACCTCTGTAAAGACTCGGTAAAGAGGAATGGGAAGTCAAAAGAGAGAGGTTCTGGGAAAGAATTCTAGAAGTAAAGGCATGAGCACCCGAGAATTTTTATCACCCTAATCTTGGCCTTTTAGTATCTCTTTCCATTCCCCATTTTTTTTTTGCATGTCATCTAATTTCTTCTTCAATACATACATTTTGCCTTATTCATTTAATCTGTTGCCAATTTTCACATTCCATCTACTAACTAACTTAAGACTTTTTTCCGTACTCATTGTATTTATTTGGAACATATTTACGAACTCTAGTTTATTTGTCTTCCACATCTAGAAGCTATTCAAATATTAATCATTAATCTAATTCTATAATTTAAAATTATTTTTAATCAAGAAAATAGTTGCCAAGATTTCTCAGTTGCTAGACAATCCTTGTAAAACATCTGTATACTTTCTCCAGAGTTTGAGTCCAATTTGCAGTAAAGCCACCAGAATTGCGTACAACTTTGCAATTAACTGCATTATAATGTTTGTGGCTGAGTTCTAGACTTCTATGGGTTTCCCTTTGGAATTGCTGGTCAAAACCAACAAGGTTCTGACCAAAGATAGATACAAAATTCTGGAGTAACTCAGCAGGTCAGGCAGCATCTCTGGATGCTGGTAAATGGACAGGTGATATTTTGGTTTGGGACCTTGTCCTTCTTGAACTTGTGGGGAGGGGGAGCGAGATCAAATCTACAGGGCACAGAGGAGACAAGGGTGAGAGACCCATCTGTGACAGAACCTGTTTGAATGCGGTTTCCCTCTTCCGTCATAGATGGGTCCATCACTTGTGTGCGTGGTCACAGTCTTCCCCTGCGTACAGGGATCTAAAACTAGAGATTTAAGGTGAGAGGAGAAAGATTTAAAAGGGACCCAAGGGCAACTTTTCCATGCAGGTCAGTGGCCATTTGGAATGAACTTTCAGAGGCAGCGGTAGAGGCAAGAATAATTACAATGTTTAAAAAATAGGTTTAAGGCGAGGGAGGAAAGATAGGAGCCCAGGGAGTCATCTTTTTACACAAAGGGTAGTGGGTGTATGAAACCAGCTGCCAGAGGAGGTAGTTGAGGCAGGTACTATTGCAACTTTTAAAGAACATTTACACAGGTACATGGATAGGATAACTTTAACAGGAAAAGTGACAAATGCAGTCAGATGGGATAGTGTACATGGGGCATGTTGGTCGGCGTGGGCAAGTTGGGCCGATGGGCCTGTCTCCATGCTGTATGACTATGATATTTGTATAGGTACACGGATAGGAAAGGCTTAGATGGATATAGGCCAAACGTGGGAAAATGGAACTTGCTCAGATAGACCTCTTGGTCAGCATGGATGAATAGAGCCATATGGCCTATTTCTATGCTGGATGACTGGCTCTATAACCTGGCATCCAATTATTCAGAAATCCTGATAACCCAACCGTCTGTCTGGAACGCAGGTCAGGGATCTAAACTTAAAACTGGATGTCCAGCCAAAGCTGGGGGTCTGGAGTGTGGTTGGGGCAAGAGTTCCGACTGTCGACTTAGTGTGCGGCTGGTCCCGGAGTCAGAGTCTGGACACCAAGGGTCAGGTTTGTGGTCGAACTGGGATCTGAAATACGTGTAAATTTTCAGCTTCCTTTAAACTCGTCAAGTTCATCAGAAAATGTATTGCACCATTATGTGACGTGTTTAACAAAAGGAGTAAAATAAATATATGTTTGGGTATTATTAGAACATCCAGCAGATGGGAAAACCCGCTAGTCCAGTGCCATCAAAGTCCAAATGCTAAAAACAAGGAACTGCAGGCAGCATCCCTGGAGAACATGGATAGGTAACGTTTCAGATTGGAACCCTTCTTTAGACTGATTGCAAGGGTAGGGGGGGAGGGGGGTAAGAAACCTAGATCATTCGAGGGGCAGGACAAAGCATGGCAGGCCAAATGCTGCTGGAGTATTGAGGTTTCATTGGGGGGTTTTTAACTCCTTATTTTGTTTTGCTTCTTGCAGATGCAGCAGTTTTACTTCATTGGGTCTCTTTCCGTGACAGTGGCCAACTGACCACTAGCCCTCCCACAGTAAATCACATTGCAATGGCTCTGCTGGCTGACGGCAGGCCTGAGCAACAGCTCGGAAACTGCGCTTGCCCCTGGGAGAAGGCGGAAAGCTGTGCCAGGAAGGGAATTTTCTACCAAAAGGCCAGGCTGCTTCAACCCAACGAGGATGCATATAGCATCGCCCAACTCAATGACAGAACCTCTGTTATCGTCAACGTCGGAGGCAATAAGTATCAGATTCCATGGACTACACTTGACGAGATCCCTTTAACACGCCTGGGCAGGCTTAAAGCGTGCAGCAATTATGAGGAAATCATGGATATCTGTGACGATTATGATGTAAACCACAACGAGTTTTTCTTTGACCGGAATCCTTGTGCCTTCAGAACCATCATGACGTTCCTGACAGCTGGAAAGCTGAGGCTCCTCCGAGAAATGTGTGCCCTCTCCTTCCAGGAGGAGCTGGTTTACTGGGGCATTGAGGACGAAAATCTGGAGTGGTGTTGTCGCCGGAAACTTTACCAGAAAGTGGAGGATCTAGAAGAAATCAAGATGAGATTTGAAGTGCTCCTTACTGAAGAACCACAGGGTGCCTTTGTTGAGCTGACTCGGCTGGGTCATTGCATGAAGAAGCTCAGGGACATGGTGGAGAATCCTGATTCGGGGATCCCAGGCAAGATCTTTGCATGCCTCTCAGTTCTGTTCGTGACGATCACTACAGTAAGCCTCTGTGTCAGCACCATGCCCGATCTGAGGCAGGAAGTGGAGAGGGTAAGTATCTGTTTATTAAACATATAGTTTCCAAATGTTTAATCAGTGCACTAGGCATCATCAGCACTTACATCTGTGCTTATGGCTCCTTAAATAGCAAAAACTACCCTAGGCTATTTACTTTACATTATCAAAAAAAACATTGATGTTAATTCCCAATAGTATATTACATGTGGCTATATGAGTGCAGCAATAGTCATATGTGAACATGTATTGTGAGCATCTTTATCATCAATTTCTTACTTATTTTCATCACTCCACCATCAGTGCCTTCTCTTTAATTACATAGCCTTTCAGCATTCTCATGTTATGTCCCAGGAGGACTGGGGGAAATTTAGAATTCAACAGAGGAGGACAAAGGGGTTCGTTAAGAGAGGGAAAATAGAGCATGAAAGAAAGTTAGCGGGGAATATAAAAACTGACTGTAAAAAGCCTCTTTAGGTATGTGAAGAGGAAAAGATTAGTCAAGACAAATGTAGGTCCCTTACAGCCAGAAACAGGTGAATTTATAATGGAAAACAAGGAAACGGCAGACCAGTTAAACAAGTACTTTGGCTCTGTCTTCACTAAGGAAGACACAAACAATATCCCAGAAATACATGGGGACCGAGGATCTACCGTGATGGAGGAACTCAAGGAAATTCACATTAGTTATGAAATGGTGTTGGATAAACTGTTGTGACTGAAGGCAGATAAATTCACAGGGCCTGATGGTCTGCAACCCAAAGTACACAAGGAGGTGGCCCTAGAAATTGTGGATGCATTAGTGATCAGTTTCCATATTCTATAGACTCTAGATCAGTTCCTGTGGACTGGAGGATAGCTAATGTAACACCACATTTTAAGAAAGGAGGGAGAGAGAAAGCAGGGAATTATAGACCAGTTAGCCTGACATCGGTAGTGGGGAAGATGCTTGAGTCAATTATTAAAGATGTAATAACAGCGCATTTGGAAAGCAGTGACAGGATCGGCCAAAGTCAGCATGGATTTATGAAGGGGAAATCATGCTTGACTAATCTTCTGGAATTTTTTGAGGATGTAACAAGTAGAATGGAGAGCCAGTGGATGTAGTGTGTCTGGACTTTCAAAAAGCCTTTGACAAGGTCCCACACAAGAGATTAGAGCACATGGTATTGGGGGTAGGATATTGATGGATAGAGAACTGGTTGGCAGATAGGAAGCAAAGAGTAGGAATTAACAGGTCCTTTTCAGAATGGCAGGTAGTGACTAGTGGGGTGCCGCAAGGCTCAGTGCTGGGACCCCAGTCATTTACAATAATATATACAATATATATTAACGATTTAGTCAAAGGAATTTAATGTCACATCTCCAAGTTTGCGGATGACACAAAGTTGGGTGGCAGTGTGAGCTGCGAAGACGATGCTAGGAGGCTGCAGTGTGACTTGGATAGATTGGGTGAGTGGGCAGATGCATGGCAGATGCAGTATAATGTGGATAAATGTGAGGTTATCTACTTTGGTGGCAAGAACAAGGAGGCAGATTATTATCTGAATGGTGTCAGATTAGGAAAAGGGGAGGTGCAATGAGACCGAGGTGTACTTGTACATCAGTAACTGAAAGTAAGCATGCAGGTACAGCAGGCAGAGAAGAAAGCTATTCATAGCGAGAGGAGTTGTATGGGGGCAAGGAGGTCCTACTGCAGTTGTACAGGGCCCTGGTGAGACCGCACCTGGAGTATTGTGTGCAGTTTTGGTCTCCTAATTTGAGAAAGGACATTCTTGCGATTGAGAGAGTGCAGCGCAGGTTCACCAGGTTAATTCCCAGGATGGCTGGACTTACATATGATGATAGAATGGATCAACTGGGCTTATATTCACTGGAATTTAGAAGGATGAAAGGATATCTTATAGAAACATCAAATTCTTAAGGGATTGGACAGGCTAGATGCAGGAAAAATGTTCCCCATGTTCAGGGAGTCCAGAACCAGGGGTCACAGTATATGAATTAAGGGGTGGGCCATTTAGGACTGAGATGAGGAAAAACTTTTTCACCCAGAGAGTTGTGAATCTGTGGAATTCTCTGCATTGGCAGTGGAGGCCAATTCACTGGATGTATTCGAGAGAGAGTTAGATATAGCTCTTTGGGCTAATGGAATCAAGGGACGTGGGGAGAAAGCAGGAACAGGGTACTGATTCTGGATGTCCAGCCATGATAATATTGAATGGCGGTGCTGGCTCGAAGGGCCAAATGACCAACTCCTGCACCTATTTTCTATGTTTTTATGTTTCTATTATATCTGTGAATATGTCTTAAAATAATTCAAGGATTCCAAAGTGGTTTGGGATGGCTTAAAATTGTGAAAGACATTCTCTAAATAGAAATCTCTTTGTACTGGATTGCCTCCATGAACCTCTGCACTTCTCAACCATTCTCTCTTCCATTAATACTCTCCTTCAGACCATCCATCAAGCCTTTGATCACCAGCTCTGTTATGTCCTTGGGGAAATCTAATTACATTTAATAAAATCAGAAATGCTCTGCTCACTCAGCAAGCCAACAGCATCAGAAGACAGATAAACTGGGTTAACATCTCAGTTTTAATGCAATTAGACACATACAATATATAAAAATCAAAAATGCATTAAATTAATATTTTTTACTAGGTAAACAATAGGTAATCATAATAGTGCAAAGAACAATATGCATAGTGCAACCAAAGATCACAGTTCTTGAGGTTAGTGTTGTGTGTTTCCAAGAGCCTGATTGCTGGGAAGAAGCAGCTCTTGAACCTGTTGGTTATGGTTTTTAGCCTCCACACTGACCAAGATGCCCCATCTAAGCTAGTCCCATGTACCTGTCCAAATGTCTTTTAAGCATTGTCATAGTACCTGTTTTAACTACAACCTCCAGCAGCTCACTCCAGATACCCACCATCTTCTGAAAAAGTTGTCCCCTCAGGTTCCTATTAAAATTTCCCCTCTCACCTCAAAACTATGTCCTCTGTTCCTTGATACTCTTACCCTGGGGTAAAATGCTTTGTGCATTCACCTAGTCAATTACCCTCACAATTGTATACATCCATATAGAATCATCATTCAGTGTTCCAATGAATAAAGTCCTAGCCTGCCCAACCTCTCCCAATTAGCTCAGGCCCCCCCCCCCCCCCCCCACCACCACAATCAGCTCCTTGGTGTTACTAACATCTTAGAGTAAGATTGTTCTGGTGCCATTCAATCAGATTTTCAATCTCCCTCCTGTACTCCAATTCATAGTTAGGATTGAACTTAACCTGATCAAACTTGGAGGCAACAGCACTACTTTACTACACCTGGTTTATCCTTTTGGCCTTGCACATAGGTGCTTACCACAGTCGATGCCAACACTGATGCCTCTCTCTGCTAATCCCACATTAGCCATATCTCCCTCTAATCCTTCCCTATCCAAGTACTTATCGGACTGCCTTTTAAAATCAGGCAGGAGGCCCAATTGGCCCATTCAGTTCATGCCGGCTCGGAGAGCGATGGCATTTCCTCACCAACTTTCCATGCAACCTGTTAGAGTCATAGATAGAGTCATAGAGTGATACAGTGTGGAAACAGGCCCTTCGGCCCAACTTGCCCACACTGGCCAAAATGTCCTAGCTACACTAGTCCCACCTGGCTGCGCTTGGTCCATATCCCTCCAAACCTGTCCTATCCATGTACCTGTCTAACTATTTCTTAAACGTTGGGATAATCCCAGTCTTTACTACCTCCTCTGGCAGCTTGTTCCATACACCCACCACCCTTTGTGTGAAAAAGTTACCCTTCAGATTCCTATTAAATTCCCCTTCACCTTGTACTTATGTTCCTCTGGTCCTCGATTCCCATACTCTGGGCAAGAGACTATGTGCATCTACCCGATCTATTCCTCTCATGATTTTATACACCGTTATAAGATCACCCCTTATCCTCCTGCGCTCCAAGGAATGGACACCCAGCTTACTCAACCTCTCCCTACAGCTCACACCCTCTAGTCTTGGTAACATCCTCGTAAATTTTGACTGAACCCTTTCAAGCTGGACAATATCTTTCCAACAACATGGTGCCCGGAACTGAACACAATATTCTAAATGCAGTCTCACCAACTTCTTATACAACTGCAACATGACCTCCCAACTTCTATACTCAATACCCTGACTGATGAAGGCCTATGTGCCAAAAGCCTTTTTGACCACCTGATCAACCCGCGACTCGACCTTCAAGGAGCCATGCACCTGCACTCCTAGATCCCTCTGCTCTACAACACTCTCCAGAGGTTTACCATTCACTGTGTAGGTCCTGCCTTTGTTAGACATCCCAAAATGCAACACCTCACATTTCTCTGTATTCTTCTCACTTTTCTGATACTCCCCCAGATTCTAGCACTCACCTACACAAAGGACAATTTACAGTGGCCACCCAGCCTATCAAATTGCATGTCTTTGGAATGTGGGAAGACACTGGATCACCCAGAGAAAAACCCACACGGTCTTAGGGTGAATGTGCAGACTCCACACAAACAGCACCCGAGGTCAGGATTGAATATGGGTTATGGGTGCTGTGAGATAGCATCTCTACTAGATTTGCATGGGTGGAGGGATCACCATGCAGTAACCTACCCAGTAAATCAGAGGGCTCCTCTAATAAAACATATCAGGCAATTGTCACTGAACCATTTTTATGATTTTTAAAGAGCTTCTTATAAGAGATGGGTGGCACAGTGGGTGGTGCAGCAGATTGTGCCGCTGCCTCTGCCCTGCCAAAGACCTGGATTCGATCCTGACTTTTGGTGTTGTCTATGTGGAGTTTGCAGGTTCTCCCTGTGACAGCCTGGGTTTCCTCCGTGTGCTCCAGTTTCCTCCCACATCCCAAAGACAGGTGGGTTAGTAGGTTAATTGGCTTTTGTCAATTGCCCCAATTGTGATGGGAGTGGATGAGAAAGTGGGATAACATAGAACTAGTGTGAACAGGCGATCGATGGTCAGCATGGAGTCAGTGGGCCGAAGGGTCTATTTTGATGCTGCATATCTTTAAAACAAAAAATGTCATAATAGGTGAGATTTTGCTTGAGAATTCCAAAGCTTAGGGTGGAAACACCTGCAGACAGTGAGTGATGGAGCAAATTAAATCAGAGCAAAGGCTCGACTAGGAGGAGCACAGAGATTTCGGGGGTTTTGAGCTGCAAGGGTATAGAGATTACAAAGTCTTTGAAGAACAAGAATATATTGTTGAGGGTTCTCTTTTTTACCTCAGCATCATCTGATATTTATCAATTAAGTAGGAATGGTTTATCTGTGGGCTCTTCAGTGTTGCTGGTTACAAGGGCAAATAGATGGAGAGGGAGCAATCAACAGAGCATCATCAGTTGAGAACTACTATCTTCATTAACAGCAGTTACTGGGTCAATGATGCATGAAAAGTCATCTCACACATCATACTCGGTACTTAAAGGTTGCACTTAGTTCTATATATATCCACAAGCTAATGGGCCACAACATTTTTCTCCTGTATCAGCTAAGTATAGTGGTAGTATGGGAATACAAGAGAATAAAATGTTGGTGCGTACTGTTGTTCATATGGGATAATAAATGTCATAAAACAGAGTCTACAATGTCCTCATTATGTACTTAGCAAACTTAGCAAATACAAATCCAGTCAAACAGCCTCCTCATTTGCAGAGTTCAGCATTGTTATACCACCCATATTTGTGAAACATTATAAGACATTATGTTGAGACTCAGATATGCAGCCCTGCTTTTACCAGCCTGGCGTATGATCATTGATAGGTCTATTCTCCACCTGGGTGTGTAACTAAGGAAGTCTCAGCTAATCTGGAGAGTTTCATTGAACAGGTAAATTATTGCAGAATAATCTACTCAAATTGTTATCACAGGAATCAAAGTAAACCTAATTAACAAATTTGCTTCAGAAAAAAATCATAATTAGGTTAATCATTCGCATCAATTTCATTCAAAGATTACACCCATTAAGACTAACTGCAGCCATAAAATCAATTGCAAATATATTTAAATTGTAGAATTACCAAGTGTCTTCTGATTTAATGAAAATTCTACATTCTAAAAGAATTGTTCTTTGAACTACAGACGGAAAAAAATATATCTCCAATCACTATCATCTTTGTAAGTGCGACTGAGCAAATCTCTCGTGGGTCCAATTAACTGCAAACAATTGCTTAATCTACTTACAATTTTGATGAGGCCCCAGCAACATCGTCTTAAAAATATTACATTAAAATGGGCCATTGGACAAAATGGTGGCAAAATAGAAACAACTTCATTTATACAGCAGTGAAACACTTACCTCTAACACAATTGGGTCATTCGAACTGAATGTCCTGGGAGGCATAGAGAGCTCCAAGCAATAACTAGGCTGCAAATGGTGCATTTTGTGAGTTTTCCGTTTAGCCATCTTTCCCAAGATGTGAGTGATTTCAGATGTCTCTGACCAAATAAAAATGGTTGAAGATTATAATTGTTAAATTGTTTTAAATCCCTTAAAGTTAAAATATTAAATAAACCATTTACCTGCACTTGCCTTCGTACGCGAGGTCAGTGACTGCCTCTGCTTCATGTGTCTGTGCTCCATGGTTGACTGCCTATGGCACCATCCAATCCCCCACTTGTCTCCAATCTCCACATCCGTAAATGGATACAATGGGTCAAGGCAGACAATGGGTTAAAGTAGACAATGGGCTAACACATATGGTGAGATAATCCTCAGAAAAAGACACAAAGTGCTGGAGTAATTCAGCGGGTCAGGTAAAATCCCTGTAGAACATGGATAGGTGACATTCCGGGCCCAAGGATGCTTCTGAAATAGCATCTGCAGTTCCTTGCTTCTACCCGATAATCCTCAAGGCTGGACCAGGGGCCTCACTGAAACCTTGTTGAAATTGCATAATACCAGATTCAGTGACCAGTGCAAATAAAGTGACCTTAACTTAGCCCATGCCTAGATGATGCCAGACAATCACTGCACAGACTCCGGGGGGAATTTAGCATTGTACATATAGGGTAAAACGGAACTACTCACAGCTTTTATAACACAGAGCCCACCAGAATACACCGTGGTAAACATGAATTCCTTTATTTTATGTCCTTGTTACGCTGGTGAAGTGGAGATAATGAGGGAAATGTAGATAATAGGTAGTATAAGAAAACAATGTATGCTTTGTATCTGTGGGCATCTGCCCTAGAATGGGTGTATCCCAAGTTGACCAATTTGTAATAAAGAGAAATTGTTCTGTAAGTACAGCTCAGACTCAACATGAATGTTTCCCATCTCACTGTGCAGGCATGGAAGTTGGAGATAAGCTGGACAACAAAATGGTGATGTCCAGTAATTCTCCACCAACCAGAGGTAACCACAATCTGGCCCATTGTCTGAATCGTGATATATATACCATGTCAATTCTACATAGCTGGCCCTTAAAGGGCCTGTCCCACTTAGGTGACTTTTTTGGCAAGTGCAGGAGACTCTGCGCTCGCCACAAGATCGCCACATGGTCGCCACATGTTCGCTGGAGGTCTCTGGTGAGTCTCCTTCAGGGTCGCGAGGAGTTCCCGTATTCTGGGAACTAGTCGCGGCCTCAGTATGGTCGCCGAAAAATTATCAACATGTTGAAACATTTTCTGCGACCAAAAATTCGTAGTGGGGTCGACATGATATCGTAGGTAATCGTAGGTAGTCGTAATAGTCGTAGGTAGTCTTAGTTAATCGCCTTTGCTGACCGATCATTTTCATTGGCCTATTGCAAAAAAAAAGGTACGTAAACAGCAGCACGTGATGCGCTATCATTCCATTGCGCAATCTTTCTTTCAGTGGATCAGACGGTGTGAGACATAGCTCCGAGGAGAAAGCTTCAACTCAGGGGCAGGGCACAACCCTCAACACCACCCACCAGGCTGTTATCAACATTTGTTGTTTATAAGACCTTTGCATGTTTCATTACCAATAAAGGAAATCCCTGAATTTTTAACCTCAAATTGATGTATGAATATCATTCTTTTTCATAGTAATCCCTCGTCATCACTTATATCTCATATTTCATATCTCATATATTTAGATCATTGAAACACACACAAAGGCAAGGAAGGAATGCACTGAATTTAAAGAACTTCATTTCAAATGTAATTACTGTATGCTATACAGTTGTATTAGGAGAGTCTGTCCTTATAAGCATTGTGCAGTAATTGTATATGGAATTAAACCTGTTCCTGGTGCATTACCAAATACTCATAGATCCGAGATCTGTGATCGTTACGAAACACATAATCATCCCATGGGAGCAGCCATCAGGACTAAAAGAGTTGCATACTTAAATTTTAGCAGCTGATCTACAGAAAGAAACCAGGCTTTTATCCAGAATTATAGTTCACCTTCCACTGAACCTTGCAATATAATTGGGTGGTCAGTCCTACTACCTGAAGTAACTGGTCTAATTATGTAGATTGCAGCATACATCATCAAAAATGCATCTAGAAAAAAATGACCCACACCCATAAATAAAGCAATTAACAAGTTTTGCTAATTATCCAAAGCAGTTCTGTAGTTATGCGTGCAAAATTTATCCCCATATAATGAGCTTTAAAGCACAAGCATTTTTTTTTCAGAATACTGATTGTTTGAATGTTATTTTTTAAATGCAAATAGTAAGACAAGAAGAATATAAGAGCACAAACAAAACCCTCTTTAGGTTATGGTTTAAAGAGATAAGATATTTTCTCATGTGGCAAGTTAATGCGATGTGGGATGGACTGCCTAAAATTTGGGGTGGGGGGTTGGAAATTCAAAAGCAACTTTCAAATGGAAATTAGATAAAGAGGAGATAATTTCAGTTAGGGAAAGGGATTAATTGGTTAGCTTTTTCATAGAGCCACACAAGTACGATCTCCTCTGTGCTCTAAAAGACTGAATCCAAACTTCTATAAAATTGATTTTTTTACAAAGGCAGCTACTAATTAGCTGCTGTGTTGTGTATAGCACCACAAATTGATCATTGTCAGAAGTCAACAGAATTCTTACACTACTTTGTGTACTTTCCAATGCTTTGTGTGGAGTTTGCACGCTTTCTCTGTGACCACGTGGGTTTCCTCTCTGCTGCTGCAGTTTCATCCTGCATCACACAGACATGTAGGGTTAATTGGACAATGTGAAACATATTGTGGTTTGGCTGGTGGCATTGGTGGGAATGTGGGGAGAAGGAGATTGCTCTGCATTGGCATACACTTGATGGCCCAAATGTCTTCGATATTGTGTGGAATTTGGAACAGAATTCAGTGAGATGACATGAAAGAACTTGATGATTTTAATGGGTTGTGATGTTTTTGAACGATTTTATGCTTGGTAACACACGTGTTGAATGGCGTGTTAAGACCCAAGGGTAACCTGATGGGAGTCATTTTGGGGCAGTGGGAGATCTGCATCAATATTTAATGGCCACTATCTGTAATCCTGGAATGAAAATTAAACCATTACCAATATCAGACTGATTCCGTACAGCAAAACATCCTGTTCTTGTGTTTATGTTTTTCTGTTGGAATCTGCATCCTTTATTTATGATCCTGTGTTTATTCCGTTGTGATTATAAAAGTATAATCTTGCCAAGAATGAATATAATTACTCTGTGGTGCTATTTTGCAAACTGGTTAGTGGTGTTTTTTATGAATTCTTATTTGCATTCATTAAGAATCCTTCTGGATCATTGGTGCACGAGTTGCTGCAATGGCCCTGTAGGAAAGTTGGTAGCTGTTGGTGATGCATCAAGGATCAAAAATTCTGCAAGAACCAACACGTGCAATATTATTTTTAATACAACCAGTCAATGTACAATTAAATAGAAAGATGCAGAAATACATCCTGTTAAATGTACATTGAACTTAGCTTCATAACTTAGTTTTCATTAAACTTCATAAGATCTAAATGTGCAATTGTCACCATGTTGTGTTTTTGGTTAAAAAACAACAGTCCAGTTTATGGGAGGGGGGGCGTGCAAAAACTGAGGAGGGGAGGGAGAGTGGGTAGGGAAGGCGGAATGGGGCCGGGGGGAGAGAGAGGAGATGCACATTGCACATCCTATCTTCTTCTTCTTGCGAATGAAACATAAACCAAAGGAATAGTTAGATCTCAAGCCGGGTGTTGAGCAGCCAGGTTGTTGTCTCTGCGTCAATGTCTGCCAGGCCCTGAGCTACATTTACTGGGTGGTAGAGCGGGCACCCAGAGATGACATGGTTGGCTGTCTGTTGTTCTGCTCCGCAATCACAGGCTGGGCTCTGGCAGAGTCCCCATCTCCACATGCTGGCATTGAAACGCCCAACTCCAGTACGAAGTCTGTTGAGCTTCACCCATGCTCCTCTGGGGAGGTCAGACCCTGGACAGCTTTTATCTGGTGAAGAGATGTAGCTGTGTAATGGAGATGAGTTTGCCTTCCACTCCTGTGACCACTTGGTGGCTATCCAGTGTGCTTTTGTCTCAGTTGGCTGGAAGGATGCTAGGAGTTGTTTTCCAAGTGGAGCAAAGGAGTGACGAGACTTCAGTCGGGGTGGCCTCTGCTCTCTACTGATAGCCTGATGAAGGAGGTGATCTGGGTCCATGGCACGACGAGATAGTGCCAGAGTTGCTGCTTGCCTTCGGATCCCTGCAGACGGAATGCCTGCAAGTATAGGGAGCTGCTCGACTGGAGTAGGTTGGGCACCCAGTGATGGCTCGCAAGGTGCTGTTCAAGCTCGTGTCTACCAGGCTAGTATGTCTGCTTCTACTCCATACGGGTGTGCAGTACTCAGCTGGAGCATACAACAGAGCTAAGGCAGAGATGCGAAGAGTTGATGGACTGGCTCCCCAACTTGATCCTGCCAGGCGTCGGATGAGGCCGCTACGTGCAATGATCTTGTCACGGAGACCAGCCAGGTGTTGAGAAAATGTAAGCGACCTGTCCAGCTTTATGCCGAGGTAAGTGGGTGTTTGTTGGAAGTCCAAGCGCCTGTTGTTAACGAAGACAGCTAGCTCTATAGCTTTCTATAATTATCCTATAATGTTAAGTCACTGGAAAAGATGTTCATTAAGATGATTCATCGAACTGTAAATCCCCCTGGTATTCTGTCTACAATTTCACTGTGATGAGGAAGTTAGAAGAGATTTAGGAACTTGTGCTGCAGAATAAGGCAATTCAGTCCATTGTTGATAACAAGCAATTGTGAAAAATCTCGGCATAAGTCAACACCATGGCAACAGAGATGGACTATTTTCTATTAAATATTGTTCAATATAAATTGCATCTCAGAATCTATGGTTTGGATTTATTGGCCAGATTTCCATTATGTGCTTTTATAGCTATTTCCAGTCTAAAAGTCATACTGCAGAAATAAGGAACTGCAGATGCTGGTTTACAAAAAAAGACAAAATGCTGGAGTAACTCAGCAGGTCAGGGAGCATTTCTGGAGAACATGGATAGGCTGAAGAAGGGTCTCGACTTGAAACATTACCTATCCATGTTCTCTGGGGCTACTGCCTGACTCGCTGATTTACTCCAGCATTTGTGTCTTTTGTTCTAAGCGTCAAATTGTTGGCTGTTTAATTACCAGGTACATCTGACCTGTGGAATCACATTAGCTGCTTTCTAGGGGAAGGAGAAACAAAGAACTGCAGATGCTGGTTTACAAATGACAGAGTGCTGGAGTAACTCAATAGGTCCATTACTATCTGATCTGCTGAATTACCCCTGCACTTTGTGCTTTTTTAGTTGTTTTCTAGTGTTCTATTGGACAATATTCTTCATAGGTTTTGAGCAAGTTTTCAATCAAGTTTACACACACTTCCTAAATTCCTTGTGGGGTTATGGGATGGTATTTAATTCAAAGTCATAACCATTAACAAGTGAATGAGGCTATGGGAAAAGTTTACTGCTACAAAGGATCCAAACCAGTGTCTCCTGTGATCAAAACTGTTGTGAAAAGAATCATTGGCAGAAAATGAGGTACAACGTCAATATTCTTCAGTAGCAATGCCTCATCAGTCTTGGTGTTTTAAAAGTCTCTCTATCTTCAACTCCATGTTAAAGTAGCGGTATGGGAGACCAGTTAGTGAAAATAGTGGACCTTACACTATCACAGTTTTCTCTTCTCTACTTTCGTCAAGGAATTGAATGTTGCTGAGATCAATTCCCTAAGTTACATTGGTCCTTTGTTTTTTGCAGAAGACATATGCAATGGCTGTTTTAATGGTAATATAGTGTCATACAGCTCTGAAAAAGACCTGTCAACTCACCTAATGCATTAACTGGCAAAACAACTAATCCCATTTTATTTTCCACATATTGCTATTAACTTCCAACAGATCGTATTTCTCACCTACAATATAAGGTAAATTACAGCCAATTAAGGCACCAACTGCTACATCACTGAGAAGTGGGGTGTAACCCTGCACCCAGAAAACCAGGTGGTCACACTAAGCACATACAAATTCCACAAAAATAGCACTGGTGGTCAGTTTGGGCTTAAAGGGCCTGTCCCACTGTACAAGGTAATTCAAGAGTTCTCCCGAGTTTTCCCCTGATTCGAACTCGGAGAATGTCCGTAGCGGGTCCGTAGGAGTTTGTGGATGTCTCGTAGCGGCTCGTACGAGTAACGGTAGGTACTCGGGAAATCCGGTAAACTCGTGACGTTTTTTCAACTGTGAAAAATGTCCATGAGTAAAAAAATACTCGTGATGAAAAAAATTGTTACTTTTTACTCGTACGAGCCGCTATGAGACATCCACGAACTCCTACGGACATTCTCCGAGTTCGAATCAGGGAAAACCCGGGAGAACTCTTGAATTACCTCGTACAGTGGGACAGGCCCTTAAGTCACTGTAGTTGAGTGGCAGCAGCTGTACAGCTTTTCTGATGTGGTCTCAGGGCTTCGAGAATGACATTTCAAATCCTATTTAGGGAATTTCAGTTCAGCTTGTTAAATAAACCTGGAAGTGGAATTACTAAATGAAGCTGTGGAAGAAACCGCAGATGTTAGTTTACAAATAAAGACCCAAAATGCAAGAGTAACTCAGCGGATCAGGCAGCATCTCTGTAGAGCATAGCTAGGTGCCATTTTTTGGATCAGGATTTTTCAGGTCTGAAGAAGGATCCTGATCCAAAACATCACCTAACCATGCTCTCCAGAAATGCTGCTTGACCCGCTGAGTTCCTCCAGCACTTTGTGTCTGTTTTTAGTAAATGAAACTACTGGTTATTGTAAAAGATATCTGTGGTTTATATTCAAAGCTAGTCTGCTGTACTTACTTACCGTGGCTGAAATGAAGTCCATACCTACTATTGTTGCTCAACTCTTCATGGTCCCCTGAAATGGTTTAGCAAGTTGCTAAGGTCAAATATTTAGGGATGTGGAGTAAATGCTGGTTTTACGTGCAATACCCACATGCTGCAAGTGACATAGAGAGGACAAAAAAATAGAGTTATGGGCCTGTCCCACTTAGGCGACTTTTTAGGTGACTGCAGGAGACAATGCAGTTGCCAGATGGTCACCACATGTTCGCGGGTGGTTGCCGGGGAGTCGCCTTCATGATCGTGAGGAGTTCCCGCATGCTAGGAACTGGTCGCGGCCTCATTATGGTCGTCGCAAATTTTTCAACATGTTGAAAAATTAGTGGCGACTAGAATGAAGCCGCCATGGAGAGTAGCGAGAATTCTCGTGCCATAGGTGGGTCGCCAGGAAGTCCTAGTGGGTTGCCAGGAGGTCGAAGGTTCTCGTAGGTTCTTGTAGGTTGTAGCCGGTGCTGACCGGTGAATTTCATTGGCTCATTGGGAAAAAAAAAACGTAAGCGGTAGTTTTCAGAACCAAGGATAACCGACCGGTAATGTTAAATGTCCGCCAAGCTTCACAGCTGTGTATCTCTAGCTTCTTAAAAGTTGTCTGGCTTCTTAAAAGTTGTTTCCACTCCGTCTCCCCCCTACCCTCTTTTAAACGACTTACCATACACTGTGCTTTCGCCATCTTAATTACAGCGCCAACCTTCCTGTTCATCGCGCTATGTGTCTGTTTCACGGCCGTGTATCTCTGGCTTCTTAAAAGTTGTCTCCACTCTGTCTCCCCCCTTCTCCCCCCTTCCCCCCCTCTTTTAAAGGACTTACCATACACTGTGCTTCATCGCGGTGCGTGTCTGTATCACCTTGGCTTTGCACCATGTGAATTTCACTCAGACAGCGCTCCCCCGCTTTCCCCGTCCCCCGCTTGCATAACAGGCTGATGAAGGAAACGATGTGTGTGTGCGTGTGTGCGTGTGCGTGTTGACAGTAGCCGGCAGTCGCCTGAAAAATCGCCTAAGTGGGACAGGCCCATTACAGTAAGCTTGTTCCACCTTAAAGAGATCATTGGTCTCCAGGCTAACCTTCTGACCTGATCCATCAATCCCTTATTTTTTTAATATCTATAAGTCCATCTCCATCTCCCTGACTAGTCACAACATGGCTATAGCAGAGAAACTTCCAAAGATTCATCACCCACTGATGAAATTCCTTTCAATCTCAATTACCCTTTATCCCAAGACAATACTCTCAGGTTTCACCACCAGAGTACTCACCACTCAGCAATTACCTTGTCAAATTCCATCAGGATCCTAGACATTTCAATATGATTATCTTTTTCTTTTAAACACTCAGATTCAATCTGCTTAATCTTTCCTCGTTAGATAATCCTTCCTCTAAGGAATCAACTGCCTGTACGGAAATATCCTTCCTACATAAGGAGACAATTTCAAAGTTCTGGAATTCTATTCTATAAGGGCATCAAAGTTGGGTATGATCCTCTCTGATAGATCTTTGATCAAATCTATATAAACATTTCCTAGAATTGTTAACTGGCTTGCAGGAAGCATTTTTATTATTAGGGGTTCTTTCAAATTTCTAATGTGACTGGTCTGAACACTGAATAGAAATCAAAAACAGGATTCCCAACCACTAGATATTTAAGGGGCTGTCCCACTGCGGTGACCTTATTGGCGAGTTTAAAAGAGTTTGCCCTCGACTCATACTCGCTGCATGGTCGACACGGGGTCCTAGGAGGTCTTTGTAACTCTCCTTCATGCTCGAGAGTAGTCCCCGCGTACTCGAGGCCTCAGCTAGGTCGTGGCATATTTTTCAACATGCTGAAAAATGCCCGCGAATAAAAAAAGGTCGCCATGGAAAAAAATCTATATTTTTTTTACTCGTAGGTTTAATCGAAGTAGGTCGTAGTAGGTCGGCATGTTATTCGTAGGTAATTGAGGGTAGTCGAAGGTAATCGAAGGTAGTCGAAGATAGTCTTCAACATAGTCGAAGGGAGGTCGAAGGAGATCGTCTTCACTCTCCACTATTCGGTGTCCAATTTTCCCGAAGCTAATCGTAGCTAGTCTTCAACATAGTCGAAGGAGGTCGAAGGAGGTCTTCTACATAGTCGAAGGAGGTCTTCAACATGACACTTTTACAAACTCTCCAAAATCTTCGAAACTCGCCAATTCGGTCGCCGCAGTGGGACAGCCCCTTAAAACATTTCAGCTTGTTGGAGACATTTGAAATCAGAGGGCACAGCTTTAAAGGTGAGGAGGAAGGTTAGAGATCAGAGGGGAGAAAACGTTACAGGATGGTTGAAATCTGAAACAATGCCTTAGGTGATGGTAGAGGCAGGTATTATCACAACATTTAAAGTATCTGGACAGTCACCCAAAATCACCAAGGCATAGAAGGTTACAGAGCAAGTGTTGGTGTTTAGTACAAATGGGTACCTAATCATCAGCATGGGTATGTTTCTGTGTTCATGTTTCTGTATGATTTCTATGGCTTCATGTGACTGGCTCAGCAACCCCTACAACAAGGGTTCCCAATCTGGGGTAAATTTACCCCCTGGGGGTAAATGTTTCATACACAGGGGATAAATTTATTGATCTGTACATATTTGTTCTCATTGACTGACTGTGTTTGGTTCTGGTATACCGGTATATCTGTTCATCATTAGTTGTTCATAAATAAGTGAAATAACATTGTTCTGTGCTATTAAAGTTGCCATGGGTAAACGGGACAATAAAGGTTGGGAACCCCTACTCTACATGAGATCAGTTAGCCCATTAAGTCACAAGATGCACAACCAACTATCATTTGTAACAGAAAATGCACCAGATTAAGATGATTTTCCTCTTCCTCTTTTCCCAGGGTGAATGCTCCCAGAAGTGTTACAACATTTTTGTACTGGAGACGATCTGCGTGGCCTGGTTTTCATTCGAGTTCCTGCTGCGGTTTATCCAAGCACAAAGCAAGTGTGCGTTTCTGAGAACTCCTCTGAATATCATCGACATAATGGCCATTTTGCCTTATTACATCAGTCTGATCATTGATGCCTTTTCTGTTGAGGGGAAGCCAAGTAGTTCTGGAAGCCTGGATTTGGAGAAGATAGGCCTGATCCTCCGGGTGTTGCGTGCCTTGAGGATTTTGTACGTGATGAGGTTGGTGCGTCATTCTCTGGGGTTACAGACGCTGGGCCTCACAATCCAACGGTGCACAAGGGAATTTGGCCTCCTCCTGCTCTTCCTCTGCGTGGCTATGGCACTTTACTCACCCCTGGTCTTTTTAGCAGAGAGAGAGCTGGGTGCCAAGCATGAGTTTGCGAGCATCCCAAGCAGCTACTGGTGGGCAGTGATATCAATGACCACGGTGGGTTACGGAGACATGGTCCCTCGCAGTATACCTGGGCAGGTGGTTGCTTTGAGCAGTATCCTGAGTGGCATTCTCCTCATGGCCTTTCCGGTCACCTCCATCTTTCACACCTTCTCCCGTTCCTACTTGGAGTTGAAAGATCAGCAGCAGCGCATTTCGAACAACAAGGCCCAGTTCAAAGGAGATGCCAAGTCCCTAAACAGTGACAGCTCTCAGGAAGCTGACATCTCCTTCCCAATGAACTATGGTAAAACAGGAGAGTGATCACACAGGAACCTACAGACTGAAGAGCATTAAATCAGAAACCTTCATCTCCGTCCAGACTGGGAAGCGACCAGCGTCTTCACACAAAATTGTTGAAACCAATGTTTATCTTATCATATCTATATTTGGGATTGATTTGTTAACATGTTGACTTGTTATGGCTGATTGCCAACATAAAAAAACAAGGAAAAGAGAGCAGGCAAACCTCTTGCAGTCTATAATGTTTCATACTGCATATGTAGTGAGAAAATAATTTGGCATCTTAGTTTTGTACAATGTCAAGTGGAAAATCAAAGGATGCGCAAGTACTTGGCAGTTAAAGTTTCTTGCATAGACTGTGATTGTGCTGGCACAGTGCATGTTCTGATATTCTACTTAAAATTGGTGCATTCTTTAACTGATTCAGTTAATCAGGACCTCTACCATCTGACATGCTTTCATTTTATTTGGAGGAAGAAGTGAATTTGAATCCATATTAAAATGTTCTTACTAATTATGACAGCCTCTGACTTCTCATCTGATAAGTTACCAAAATACTACTATATTGATAATTTGATGTAAATGCTGCGAATTATGAAATAATTTTATTTAAAGTTGAATTATCCAGCCTTAGGACTTCCATTCTTTAAACATTGCACAACATCCCATTTAGGTCAGTTGTTATGCTTTGAGAAAATATTTTGCAACGTTAAATGAAAGCTGGCAGTCAGGTACTGGATGATGCAACAAAATAGTATGTTACCAATGCAGCTGTGAGAATCGAGCAGTGCTATCAATGTGGTGAATTCATGACAATGTGGATCTTCGGATCATTGGTGATTGGAACACCAGGAACTGTTTTGTTTTTAGTTTAGTTTAGTTTATTGTCACGTGTACCGAGGTACAGTGAAAAGCTTTTTTGTTGCGTGTTGCCCAGTCAGTGGAAAGACGGGGTAAGATTACAATGAAGCCGTCCACATGGCACAGGTACAGAATAGAGGGAATAATGATTAGTGCAGAATAAAGTACAGTAGTCCAATTAAAGATAGTCCGAAGGTCTCCAATGAAGTCCAAGGGTCTCCACTGAGACCCAATTAACACGGGAGAGTAGGTTATTATGTTCTTTGAATGGTTGCACTGTTCAGTTGCATTAAAGCTGACTTCTTCTGTAAGTCTATTTACCCACCTATGTTCAACAACTCTCATCGCTGCTACAATACAAATAAATACAAATTGATCAATGAGCACCAATGTTAACAAATCTAAAACAAATAGCTTCCCGATTTCACTCCTAAATAACAGTCTAATGTTGAATTACACTCTTATTCCAGAATCCACCATTAGTCAGAATAGTTTTGATATCTACACTCATGAATGCAATTAACATTTCAGACACCACAATTCCATCACCTCTCAATATTCAATTCTCAAACGAATAAATGCAAATATATGCAATGCAATTCTAAGATTCTGTGCTGAAAATTAAACAGCACTCCAGATTGCTGCCTGACTAACTCTGTATAAATTAACTTTTGCTTCCTCAGTTATGTATTTTACCCCCCTTTTAGATAATCAACCTTGTTGATTTACTCTTTATGCTGGTGATGTAAATGTATACGCACCTTATTCCATTGCTAACCTTTATCTACTTCTCTCTCTGTCACAATCAAGGAGTTATTCGAGTGCCGCACATTGATCTCCATCTGCATAGTGCTGTCCACTTGCACTCTGGCAAAGTCCCTTCTATAACATCTCCTCCTATGAGTACAATTCTGTTAAACACATATAAAATTAATTTTCCTCATACATTATTAATATAGATGAAAAGTGAAGACAGCAGTAGAGATTCCTTAAGGTATGTTATTTGTCACATTGTGCCAAACATGGAACAAATCCTTCCTCCAGTTTGATTTATCTTGCTCCGTCCGCTCTTATTTATGTTTATGGTACAAATGAATGAGCTGGATCAATATTTTCTTTATTTCCATTCTTTTTAACCTTTCCATTCCTGCTTCATGCAACTGGTTTGCTGAGAGTCCCTGGAAATTCTAAGAAATTGACATTGTTTTCCAGTTACCTCTGAGATTTGGATTTAAGTGTAGTCCACATAAATAGTTGCACGTAAATAGTCTCCTGCAGAATAAAAGGCTCCTGGCTTCTATTTAATAAAATAAGTTTGGTTCAGTTTCAGTCCAGTTTCCCAGTGCCTTTGTTTTCATAAGCGAAAAGCATTCCTAATTTAGGTAAAAGAAAATCGGTCAGGAATTTATTACATTATTAAAGTTTAATTCAAATAAACTTTGTAGATATTTATGCTTATCTAACATTTTGTAGTTCAAATAATAATTTATGCTTTCGCAGTTTGAAAAAGCCTATAAAGTTGTGATTATAACTGCTCTTAAATAGTGCCAGTTTTCAACAAAGATTCTACAGAGAATCAAGCCTCTTCTGGCTAGCTTCTAAGCTTGGAACAATTTGAAAATTAATTATAAATCTGAATGTGCAGTCTATTGCTCAAAACTAGTTTAGTGAAACAATGGTTAGGAATTGTTAGGCTCTTTTGATCTTCTATTTTGTGTTGCTGTATCACGGGAAATCGTCATATGGCATAGAAACATCCTTCCGCTCACTTTTGTCCCGTTGTTACAGTTTATTTCGGTTTATTTTAGTTGTGTATGTGTGGGGGGATGGGAGAAACATGTTTCTTTACTTCCTTCGGGTGGATGCGACCTTTTTTGCCGTATCCCCCGTCTCCGTCTCCGCCTGCGCTGAGGCCTATCGCGGAGCTGGCGGCCTCCAACTGGGACCAACCTCGAGGCTCCGGAGGCAGAGCCAGGACTTACCAACGCCAGGCTGGCCGACTTCGGGGCTGTGGTGACATTGCGACCCGACTTCCGACCCGACTTCGGAGGCTCGGCCGCGGGCCCTGTGGTCTCGGCCGCGGGCCCAGTGGACAACATCATCGTCGGGAGCTCGCAGGTCACATGTTGGTGACCTGCTTTTCCGGAGCTCCCGCAACAACAGCTTTGTCTGCTGGACTGGAGGGCGGCAGCTTTGACCGCCCCGGGCCGCGGAGTTTGAACCGGCCCGTTCGCGGAGCTCGGATTCAGCCGCGGGACTTGCTTACCATCACCCGGCGGGGTCACTACATTGGAGGCCTGGATCGTCTCAGCGCAGAGGGAGAGCAAGGAGGGAAGAGACAAGAGACTGCCTTCCATCACAGTGAGGAGGTGCCTGGTGGACTCACTGTGGTGGATGTAAAACTGTGTTGAGTGTGTGTTTTGTTATTTATTCTATGTTATGACTGCAGGCTAAACCATTTCGTTGTACTGAAAAGTGCAATGACAATAAAATTGAATCTGAATCTGAATCTAAATCTGTGCTAGCCATCAAGTACCCATGTACACAAATCTCATGATAATTTCTGCCTAGATTCTGCCACTTCTTCTTCTTGCATATGGTGTTCACAGCCTAAGGTTGTAGGTCAATTTGTTCTATTTGATCTTTTGTTTGCGCACGTCGGGTTGATTGCATTAGTCGAAACAGGGTGGACCACGTGAAGGTTGCAATCTCCCACCCCCTTCTGCCACTCACCTACATACTAAGGACAATCTATAGTATGTAATTAACCTACAAACCTGCACATGTTTGAGATGCAGAAGGAAACATGGCATCATATTTGACATGGACATTGTGGGCCAAAGGGACTGTTCCTGTGTTGTACTGCCCTATCTTCTATGAAACTAGAACACTTGAATGAAACCCACATGGTCAGTGGAGAACACAGATATTCCAGCGAGAGATAACAGGATTAAACTCGGGTGAACATGGCAGTGTGGCAGTTGAACATCGTTCCCTTACCTTCTACTTTTCAAAAAAAAAAGTGGTAACGAGGGGAGGGGAGGGGAGAGAGGGGAGGGGGAGCACAGAAGCTACTGCCACTCAGCAATAGTGGGTGAACAGGATTTGGTGCAAGGTGTGAGTTAAAGTGAATAAAATTTACAGAGCATGGGAGGGTATTACCAAGAGAAAGCTGCAATGTTTGCTATTGATATTGATGACATGTATCAAGATACAGTCAAATACTTTGTGTGCTATCTAGGCATTTCATACCATACAACATACATACAACAGATAGAGAAACAGTGCATAATATAGCGTTACATGTATGTGACCTGGAGTTTATACAACTGCAACTGATTTTAAAACAATGCTTGGTTGTAATAAGTGCACTTTCCGCACTCTTATGTGGAAAACCAATGAGGGAACACAAGATATTTTTATTAAACGGGACACCCAAATCAGCCATGCTCAAACATAAATGCGACTAAACATAAAAAAAAATAAGATGCTGGAGCAAAACAATACATCTGGCAACATCTGAAGAAGCAAAGGGACTGTTGAACTTTTGGGTCGAGACTTCGCATCAGGACTGAAAGTGTAAAGGGGAGGTGGAGGAGGGACATGTTGCAGTGGTAGTGAGTCTTTGTGAGGACGTGGTTGAAGAAGAATAGAGATCACAGAGGGGGAGTTGTGAGAGGGCGTTTTTTTAAGAACTCCCAAAACAGGAGGAAAGCTTTTCCTTCAGATTCCAGCATCTGCAGATTCTTGTGCTGACATAAAGTTTCCCCCCCCACAATTTGAACGGTATGAATAGAAGAACTAGCTATTATAATGGTTTGAGTGAGTTATAGTAAAGCCATTTACTGCTCCATTGGACACATTAGGGTCACAAGACCGTAGGTTCAAGTCCAATCATGGAAACATAAGCACTAATATCTGGGCTGACAAGTACCGAGGGTGTGCTGAGCTGCTCAACATGCCATGATCATAATATCATAACATGGCTGAATTTTATAAAGACTGAAGAACAAAAATCAGCGTATGCGGACGTGGCGCCGATGGACGAGAAGCCGAAGCAAAGAAGTGGAAGCCAAATAACCGAATGGAAACGAAGCCGAAACGCCAAATAACCGAAAGGGTGGGACGCCTAATTGCAAACTAACTGAAAGGGCGGGATGCC
This sequence comes from Malacoraja senta, assembly GCA_038087875.1. Classification (NCBI taxonomy): domain Eukaryota; kingdom Metazoa; phylum Chordata; class Chondrichthyes; order Rajiformes; family Rajidae; genus Malacoraja; species Malacoraja senta. Next base: position 34,551,556 of record CM075977.1, on the reverse strand, counting down.
TAAAAGCCAACTAACCGAAAGGCTGCGTCGCCTAAAAGTTAACTCACCAAATGGCTGCTCTGCCGAAACGCCACCTACCTGATAGGCGGCGTCGCCTACAAGCCAACGAACCGAATGCCGCTCAACAGAAAAGTCAAATAACGGACATGACGCTGTCGGGGGGCGAGACTTGTCAGCGATTGGTCCAGACCCCCACGTCCATCACATCACTGTGAAGGGATGAACATTGTCCCACACCTCCGCTCCACCCGACCCACAGCCCACGGAGGGTGGCCGTGGGAGAGTGGAGGCTCTCCCGAGGGATGCGCACCTTCGGCCGCTTACAACTTGGTGCTTGGGTTCAGATTGCCCAGTCACCTATGGCTTGTGTGGGAAAATGATCCCCACCCTCCCGCTGGTGGAGACGGGAGGGTGGGGGTCATTTTCCCACGTAAGCCTTAGGTGACTGGGCAATCTGAACCCGAGCACCAAGTTGTAAGTCGCCGAAGGTGCGCATCCCTCGGGACAACCCCCACTCTCCCAAGCCCACCCTCTGCGGTCTGTGGGTCGGGTGGAGCGGAGGTGTGGGACAATGTTCATTCCTCCACAGTGATGTGATGGACGCGGGGGTCTGGACCAATCGCTGACAAGTCCCGCCCCCCGGCAACGCAGCCTTTTGGTTAGTTGACTTTTAGGCGTCCCACCCTTTTGGTTAGTTTGCATTTAGGCGCCCCACCCTTTCGGTTAGTTGGCGTTTTGGCTTTGTTTCCATTCGATTATTTGGCTTCCACTTCTTTGCTTCGGCTTCTCGTCTGTCGGCGCCAAATCCGGGTACCAAAATCAGGGTCTCAAATCTGAATAATGCATAGTGTCAAGGCACAAGATGCGAGTTACATGAAGCATAGAAAAGTACAACACAGGAACAGGCCCTCTGGCATGCAATGTCTGAAATAAACATGATGTAAAGATAAACAAATCTCACTTGCCTTCACACATTCAAGGCTGCATTCTGGAAAAAACCTCTTCTGCACCTGTTACGACTCCCCGAAAGCAGGCAATCCAGAGCCGCGTAACACAATTCAAAAGCCAGGTTTACGTTCAAAAATAGTTTAATTATTTAATAACACACCAAAACCCAAACCTGATTCAAACAACCCAGACAAGGATGAATGGATTAACAAACAACTTAAAGGTGCTCAGGCCAGTCACGCGATGGACCGTCGAACCCGAGGCTCTAAACCTGCCTAAAAGAAAGCTATCCCTGAAACAAAATACCGATAACGTCTAAGGACAGCCCAATTCAATATTTGGTACTACGAAATGATGGAAATACACGAAGTTCTATGCCATGTGGCCGGGCCTTTCACAGCTCACACCAACACAACATCACGAGGCAGGGTCGTCGTCGAAAGAGAACGAACTCTGGGAAATCTTCCATTTATACTGGGGATGAGTCAGCCGTCACCTGACGCAGCCTGGCCAATCAGGTACAGGATCCTTCCAGCCTGCACTTGGGGAAGAAACAGAGGTTAACACACAACATTGACCAGGAGGGGGAGCGTGTCACACCCCCACCCAACTGAATACGTTTCAGAAGAGAGAAAAAACACCACCAAATTCCCGAAACTATTCAGGAGCTAAACTCCACTGGCGCGACAAGGCGTCAGCCAAGACATTATCCTTGCCATGGATATGCCTGACCTCCAGGTTATAGTCTTGCAGCTGCAAACTCCAGCTCATTAACCGGCGGTTCTTATTATTCATATTATTCAAAAATACCAACGGATTATGATCCGTGAGTACGATGACAGGGACATTCGAGGAGCCAACATTCGAGGAGCCAACATAAACCTCGAAATGACTCAGAGACATCAACATAGCAAGGGCCTCTTTCTCAATGGTGGAGTACCACTTCTGATGACGATTAAACTTCTTAGAGAAGTACGAAACTGGATGCTCCACCCCATCTGAATCATCCTGTAGAAGAACTCCCCCAACCCCATGATCACTAGCATCCACTGCCAGCTTAAATGGAAGCTCAAAATCAGGTGCCGCAAGCACAGGTGCGCGCACCAGAAGACTTTTTGTATGATCAAAGGCTTGTTGACACTCTGCGGACCACACAAAAGCTACCTTCGGACTCAGCAAATCCGTCAAAGGGGCAGCCACCGCAGAGAAGTTTGGACAGAATCCCCTATAGTACCCAACCATAGCCAGATACCTACGGAGTTCAGTCCTCGAGGTTGGAGCAGGAAATGCGACAATATGCTCCACCTTTTCCTTGAGAGTACGAACCTGACCCCGGCCCACCACCTTACCCAGATACGTTACCGTGGCCTGGCCAAATTCACATTTCCCCAGATTGATAGTTAGCTTTGCCTCCGCTAGCCGATGGAATACCTCCTTCAGATGACCGATGTGTTCGATCCACGACCTGGAGCACACAACCAAATCATCAAGGTATGCCTCACAGAAGGTCAAACCAGACAAAACCATGTTGACCAATCGTTGGAAAGTTGCCGGCGCATTGCGCATCCCAAATGCCATCACCGTATACTGCAGAAAGTTATTAGGCGTAATGAACGCAGAGATCTCCCTCGCCCGCCCAGTCAAGGGAACTTGCCAATACCCTTTTAACAAGTCCAATTTGGAATCAAACGACGCACTTCCCACACGATCTACGCAATCCTCCATTCGTGGGAGAGGATAGCAATCCGGCTTAGTTACACCGTTTACTTTCCGAAAGTCCGTGCAAAACCTGTCCTCCCCATTAGCCTTCGTAGCCAGTAGACACGGAGAACTCCACGGACTACAACTAGATTCAGCAATGCCATGCTGCAGCATATAGTCAACCTGACTCCCTAGACGATGACGCTTGTCAGGGTTGACCCGATACGGATGCTGTTTAATGGGCGCAGCACCGGGCACGTCAATGTCATGCTGCAGCACAGACGTCTGAGAAGGCACATCCGAGAACAGTGACCCATTTGACTTCACCAAACAAAGCAGATCACCCCGCTGACTTTCAGTCAAATGCGACAAACGCAAGGGAAGCGACTCCAAAGCCTCAGAGTTACACAGCCTTCCCTGCGTCACTGCCTCCGACAACCGTGCCTCACCAACATCACCACCCGTGTCAGGGGGCAGCACCACTGCAGCCAAAACAGGCTTAGACGAAACCGAAGGACACAGCACCTCCCCATCAACCTCCACAGGCTCCTGCTCATAGTACTGCTTTATCATGTCCAGAATATGTATGAGCTCATCCTTTTTCATTGCTCTTTTTGTCTCCTCCTCTTTCATTGCCAGCTCTATTTCCTTTAGTCTAATTACGGCCTCCATGTTCTGACCAGGCTGACCGGAAGGTGTGGGACTGTCTGCACAGCCAGGCAAAACCCCACGGTCCACCAATGCAGCCCACAACACCGATTTAATTACCTGTTTCTTTGCATGTGGGTCAATAGGCACTTCATAGTTCTCTGCCAGAAAAATCAAATGCTCTTTCGTACCTCGTTCAAACAACTCCCGACTAGGAGCCTCAATAAAGTTCTTCCATTTAGACTCCATATCAAATGTAGCCAAAGCACCAGCCAAACCCTGGGCACCAATGCTACCACAAATAGGGAAGAAAAAATCTCCCTCACAACACACAGAGACTTCCTCAGTCCAGAAGCCTCCCAAAACCCCTCCCCCCCAAAACCATCTAGGGTCCTCAAAGCCAAGTAGCCAAAGCACCAGCCAAACCCTGGCTCCAATGCTATCACAGAAAGAGAAAAAATATCTTTCCTTAGCAACACACACAGACTTCCTCAGTTCAGAAGTCTCAATTCAAATGTAGCCAAAGCACCAGCGAAACCCTGGGCACCAATGCTACCTAAACAGGGAAAATAAATATTTCCCTCACAACACACACAGGCTTCTTCAGTCCAGAAGCCCTCCAAAAAACCCCACAAACGTCTAGGGTTCTTAAAATCCAGGACGAGCCCCCATTTTGTTACGACTCCCCGAAAGCGGGCAATCCAGAGCCGCGTAACACAATTCAAAAGCCAGGTTTACGTTCAAAAATAGTTTAATTATTTAATAACACACCAAAACCCAAACCTGATTCAAACAACCCAGACAAGGAAGAATGGATTAACAAACAACTTAAAGGTGCTCAGGCCAGTCACGCGATGGACCGTAGAACCCGAGGCTCTAAACCTGCCTAAAAGAAAGCTATCCCTGAAACAAAATACCGATAACGTCTAAGGACAGCCCAATTCAATATTTGGTACTACGAAATGATGGCATTACACGAAGTTCTATGCCATGTGGCCGGGCCTTTCACAGCTCACACCAGCACAACCTCATGAGGCAGGGTCGTCATCGAAAGAGAAAGAACTCTGGGAAATCTTCCATTTATACTGGGGATGAGTCAGCTGTCACCTGACGCAGCCTGGCCAATCAGGTACAGGATCCTTCCAACCTGCATTTGGGGAAGAAACAGAGGTTAACACACAACATTGACCAGGAGGGGGGCGTGTCACAGCACCCTCCCCAAAACCTCCATGTCCTTCCTGTAATAGGATGACCAGAACGATTCGCAATACTCCTAATGCGACCAAGCCAAAACGGCTGCATGATGACTTCCTGACTCTTATACTCAATGTCCAAGGCGAGCATTCCATCCGTCTTCTTTACCACTCTATCTACTTGTGTTGCCACATTCAGTGAGCTGTGAACCTGGACCTCAGAATCCATTTGCACATAATACTGTTAAAGGTCTTGCCATCAACCGTGCAGCACTTCACATTTGTCCTGCTCCATCTGCCAGTTCTCTGCCACTTTCTGTAGCTGTATACTTTGACAATTTTCCTCACTGTTCGCAACTCCAGCAATCTTGGTCATGTTTTCCAACTTACTAACCAAACCAACTACATTTACGTCCAACATGCTTCCCTAACAACAGAGGTCCACATACAGATCCCTGCGGAACTCCACTTCTCACAGACCTCCGGCCTGAATTTTGTACTTCGACCACAACTCTGTCATCTACAAGAAAGCCAGTTCTGAATCCATACGGCCAAGTCATCATGAACCTCATGCATCTTAACATCTTGCATGTTACCTATAACAGGTAGGAACATATTTTATATGGTACAACAGTAAACAATTAATGATTAACTGCACAGTGGTGCAGTAGTGGAGCTGCTGCCTTGCAGCGCTAGAGGTCCGGATTTGATCCTGATTATGGATGGTGTTTGTACGGAGTATGCATGTTCTTTCTGTGACTACGTTGGTTTTCTCCAGGTGCTCTGGTTTTGTCCCACATTCCAAAGACATGCAGGTTTGAAGATAGAACTAGTGTACGCGTGATCGTTGGTTAACGTGGAATCGGTGGGGCGAAGGGCCTGTTTAAACACTATCTCTAAACTAATATAACTCTTTCATAACCCTTTCATAAAGGAGAAGCCTTACAAAGTTGTCAAAAAAACAGAACGCCTGAAGACTGGAAAAATGTCGCAATTCAGCAAAGTTCTACTGAAACATTGATAAGAGAAAGAAGAAGATACGGTGGCTAGCGACAAACAAATAAATGTAATGAGTATTTTCAATGTGTCTTCATAGGAGCATGTTAAAAAAATACAGTATTGATGAATCTAATGAGTCTAAAAGGCAATAAATCCCCAGGGTCTGATGACTGGCAATTTAATGTTTTGAAAGTGTGGCTGTGGAGCTAGTGGATGTACAGATTGACACCTGCTAAAATTCACAGAGTCCAGAAATAGTTTGTACGGATTGGACAGTGGTAAACATAACCCGTCTGTTTAAAAACGCAACATGAAGACAGGAAAATACAAACTAGACACTCTGGCAGAAAATGCAGGAATCATTATTAATTGATAACTTGAAAATTAATAATAGAATTGGGCAGTCAATATGGATTTATGAAAGGAAAATTATGTTTGGTAAATTAGCTGGAATTTGTTTTTGTTACAACCAGCAGAATAGAAAAGGGGAAAACAAATGGTGTGTGGATTTGGACTGTAAGAAGGGCTTCACTAAGATAGCATTCAATGGATTATAAAGCAAAATTATGGTGCAAGTTAAATTATTGTGGATATTGTCCTCCCAACATTGTAGTATTGTTAATGGATTAAAATAGTGTGGGAATAAATGGATAATGTTCTGTTTGGGGGTGGTGTGGTATCCTCCAGCTTTTCAAGAACCTTGATTTGGAATAAGTTTAATATATCCAAGTTTGCTCTTAGTGCAAAGGTAGGTGGCAATGTAGGGTGCAGGGAGGAGGCAGAGGGACTTGAGGGAATTCAGAGAGGTTACATGAATGGGCAAAGACATCAAGCCTTTGGGGATTCATCCATCTCAATGGTCTCCAAGACCCCAAACACCTCCTCTTTCTTAATCTCAAACTGCCCTTGTGTAATGAGTTGTCAAACACATATCAGGATACAACACATGTTTATTAAAGAATAAACATAATAATAAAGAATCAAAAATAAACATGTTTATTAAGAAGGGTTTCAACCCGAAACATTGCCTATTTCCTTTGCTCCATAGATGCTGCCTCACCCGCTGAGTTTCTCCAGCATTTTTGTCTATCTTCGATTTTCCAGCATCTGCAGTTCCTTCTTAAACATGTTTAGTAAATCTACTTACAGCATCGATCTGCAGGACATTACAGTTCCTAGCAGCTACTCAGACTGAATGGCGTAGGCAAGCTCTTGTTAATATAAAACGCATATTAGGCGGAGCAACTACTAACAAGTACTACAATTGGCTGGTAGTGTTAAACTGAGTTATTTTGTCAGTCCAATTCAAGAAAACTTGATTCAAACTCTTGTTGCTGTTGAAATCGATTCTTTATTCTGACAACGCTGGATAATTCTTTAAACCTTCCAACACAGAGCTGGAGACTCTGGGGCAGGTCCAAAGAGCTAATAACTTTGGTACAAACTTAACACATTATATAGGTATTAGACAATTATGGTACAGAATGTGTGGCAAACTATTAACCAATCATTATGGTTTACCATACATTAGCATATTTGCATTAACCAATCAACTAAATGCTTTCCAGTGATTGACAACACATGTAGTCACATGATTTTCCCTTTTCTGGCCTCTTTACAACCCTTGCTCCCTCTGTGGTTTTCTTTACCCTCTTCGCTCAAAATCATTTTATTTCAATGAAGTAAAACCACAGAAATTTAAAATTAATTCTCAGAGACCACCTCTCAGAATATAAAATACACATCATACAGCAATCACACATTACATACACACAAAACATATATTTTCACTTTTGGAAAAGAAAGTTATTTCTCAAACTTCACATTTAAACAAAGTCTAATACTTACAATCCTAATTAAAACACAATACACTTCACAGATAATTTCCCTACAACTACATAGTTAAAATACAGTTACTTATGGATTAAATATGAGTTTTGCCCCATTATTACAAGGTGGTAAAGACTTAAGTTATTTCTAATCACACAATTACCAACTCCAACCACACAAAGGCCATCTACTTGTCACACTTGATAAATTATAATTGCTTCTTACCAAGCTCGGGTCTAGTTTCATTCTGAATTACAACCTCCCCCTTCTATCTCTGGACGAAAGGAATGTAAGGCCTCTTGACCCTCACTTAAAGCATTCCACACAGCAAATGGAAGATTACTATATGCAGACATCGGTCGTTTGGCTTAGATCAAAACAGAGTTACTTTGTCAGTTTTCTATAAACATAAGAAATCACCCTTATACAAAGGTCACACAACCATCACCTATGCCTTATCTCTTATCTCAAAATAAGTACATTTAAACAGCACAAACCAAATCTCAGACTATTATCTAGCCTTTCTGTCTAAGACCCAACATAAACAACCATAAACACTCTTTATGACACACCAGAGCTCAAGGATGTCACAAAGAAAGAACAAATGGTGTCAAAGTCCTGGGAAGAGACCCCATTAACAACCTATACTCTAAACACCAAACTAAACCAAATACTGACAGCGTTATAGCTGCCTCAACGCCATCTGTTCTCCTGTGTGTGTGTTCTTTGCACTTTATTTCTTTGTGGGGACATGTAGTTCTGAAAACCCCAACTCCAAGCCCTTCTCTTGCAACTTAACATAAGTTCCTCACACGAAAGTTATTATCTGAGCAATTCTATTATATAATAGTTCCTCAGTAGGAAATAACCAATCTACATCTTTCCTTGTAGAAACAAAAGAAAGCAACGGTACATAGGAACATGGTGGCTAAGCAATATAGGTAGTGGAACATTAATAACGCATATGGGGAAGTTTGTATAGTTACACAAAATCACCGTATCTAATGGGTGGCCTGCTAACTCGTCCGGCGCGTGTGCAGTACGAATCCGCCTCACCTCCTTTCACCGGAGAAGATACCAGGGAGGGACTGGGGGAAGTGACCGGGTACCCGACGGGGCGGGGAGGTGGTGAGATAGGCGAGCAAGGCGCCGAACGCCGCGGGGAAGCCGCGGTGGAAACGGTCGCTGATAGTGGAGCAGCAGGACTGGCAGTGGGAGGGTATACGAAACGCGAGACATCTGGATATGGAGTCGCAGGACGCGGTTCCTTCACTGGAAGGATATGTTGACGGTTGCGTCTGTAAATGGCTCCGTCCGCTTCAACCAGATAAGAGCGCGGTTCTTTGGCAGGGCCGTAGATGTGAGCCGTGCACGGAGAAGTGATGCTGCAACTTCTCGATAACCGCTTCAGATGTAATGGTTTGGAGTAAATCGATGTCGAACCAACCCGAATAAGAGTCAACAAGAACCAGATAGTGTTTCCCATGCCAATCGAATATATCAGTGGCTAAAGTGGGCCACAGGAGAGGAGGAACCGGGTGTGGCAGTAAGGGCTGCTTCTGCTGATGTGGCATCTGGCTTTTGCAGAAGGCGCACACTTAGGTTTTGTCGCGTATGTACTTGGTCATACCAGGCCAGTAAAACATGCTTTGTGCAAGTTGTAGGGTTGCCTCCACGTCGGGGTGGCCCCTGTGGACGGCGTCGAAGTACTTGTCGCGGAAGACAGCTGGGACAACGGCCTTGTGGCCCTTAACTATAATCCCGTCCTGTAACACCAGTTCGCCGCGAACCAAGAAATATGAGTGGATTGCGAGTGGGGTGTTGTGTTGTTTAGCCGGCCAGCCATGCCAGATGACTGCAGACTGTAAAGTGTAAAGTCTCATCCGCAGCCGTGTGTTCTGCCAGGCTGCTCAAGCAATCAGTAGGAACATATGATACCTTCATTACTGAGAACTGGTCCTGTTAAGAGAGTTGTTGTTCGTTGGTTTTGTATGGGGCTCTTGATAGCGCGTCAGCTATGTGCATGGCCTTGCCTTTCTTATAGACAATGTTGAAATCATCATTCGTTGGAGGCGGGCTGGGGCAGCGTGAATGGGTTTATTCTAAATAGTGACCAGTGGCTGGTGGTCAGTTTCCATAGTCACAGACTTCCCAAAATTAAAGTCCTTGAACTTTGTGCAGGTGAAAACCAATGCGAGCAATTCTTTTTTGATCTGGGCGTAACGTTGTTCAGTGTCAGTTAGTGTGCGAGAGGCGTAAGAAGCAGTCTTGCAGTCGCCATAGCCAAGTCCGTACTGGGACGCATCGCAGGTGAGCGTTACTGGTAATTCCAAAGCAAAGTAGGCGAGAGTAGGTGCGCTAGCCAGCTGCAACTTGAGAGTGTCAAAAGCTCTTTGGTGCTGCGGATACCAGGACCATGCAGCGTCTTTGTGTATCAGTTCTCGCAGGGGGGCAGTTATGTCGCTGAGGTTGGGAATAAATTTCACCAGGTAGTTGACCATTCCAAGGAACCTTTGTAGACACGCAATGTCAGTAGGAACCGGCATTTCGTTGATAGCTGCGGTTTTTGATGGGTCTGGTCTGAGACCATCACTTGTGAAAACATGTCCGATTTAGGTAGCTGCTGGTACTCGAAACTTGCACTTCAGGGGATTGAGTTTGAGCTGAATGTCTTTGGCACGGTCTAGTACTTTCTTCAGATTGGCATCATGTTCGGCCAGGTGGCATCCGAAGACGAGAATGTCATCAACAATGATGGTGCATGGATAGTCAGCAAACAATTGTTCCATCGTGCGCTGGAAAACTTAGCTGGCGGAGTTGATGCCAAAGGGCATTCTCAGAAATTTGTGGTGGCCGAAGGGGGTGCCGAACGTAGTAAGATTGGACCAGTCTGGGGCCAGTGGAATCTGCCAAAACGAGCTTTTGGCATCCAGAACGGAGAATACTGATGCGTTGCCTATTTGAGCAGCAACTTCCTCTACCGTTCGCATAGGGTAGTGTGGGCGTTTGATAGCTGTGTTGAGATCCCTGGGGTTTATGCAAATACGGATTTCCTCCTTGTTTTTCTTCGTTGCAACCACTATGGTGGAAACCCAGTCGGGTCAGTAACTTCAGCAATAACACCCAGGGAGACCATCCGCTTGAGTTCATTTTGTACTCTGTCACGGATGGCATGCGGAACACGATGTGGTGCTCGAATCACCGGAGTGACGTTGGGATCAACGGCAATGCGGTACTTGAGGGGCAGCTTGCCAAGCTAGTCGTTAAACAGTTCTTTGTATGGAGAGAGTAGCTACAGAATGGGTAAGTCAGCGAGAAAGAGTTGATGGACAGCGCGGCCGAAGTATACCAGGCCTAGATCGTGGCATGCATTGATACTGAGCAAAGTCTCTGAATCCCCCTTGATGATATAAAACTTTAGGGTATGGGGCTGTGTGTCTATGGTGCATTTTAAATTAGTTTGTCCAAGTGGGTGTAGAACATCTCCCCCGTAGGCCCGAAGCGTGGCCGAGGCCTTTTCAATACGTTCCGCATTACGAATGTTTTAAAACTCTGATACCGAGTTGTATTTCGCGCCCGTATCAACCTTAGCGATCAAAGGTCTGCTATTCACAAGCATGGTTACCTCAGGGTCAAGTTGCTCATTAGACGAAGGGAGGAGAGAGTGGATGGCTGAGCTGGTATCTGTACTTTCAGAGAGCTGAGCGGGGGATGGCAAGTCAGGCTCTTGGTATTCATTATCAGCAAGCTCATGTTGTAACAGGTGCAGGCTTGTCCTTGGAGCTGGTTGAGTTGCACGGGAACGGCAGCATCTTGCAAAGTGGTTTAATTTCTTGCAGAAGATACAGGTTTTACCATAAGCAATACAGAACTGCTGACCCATAGCATGAAAATAGTTGCAATTTGGACATCGAACAGCAGACTAGGAATAGCTGTTACGAGAGGAGATGTCTGTAAGATTGACACCATACTGCGAACGCTGACCGGAGGTCACAGACTTAGTATGAGAAGGTGTTATCTCAGCAATCCGGCAGGCGAGCTCGGCTTGATTAAGAGTTAGGTCAGTGTTATGGAGCAGTTCATCCCTTAACTGCTGTCAAGCATACCTCCAACAATTTTGTCATGGATGAGTTCTTCGCACAGATCACAAAACTGGCAGCGTGCAGCCATGTGTTTTAAGCCGCTGATAAAACGTTCAATATGTTCATCAATCTGCTGCATACAAGCATAAAACTTGGCAGGTCACACAACTGTCTGAACTTTGCAAGTAAGGGTCATCAATCATCTCGGCAGGCACTAGTACCTGTCCATTAGCATCTAAAACAGAAAGCTCAAATGTGAAATTGTCGGTGCGAATCATTGCCTCTGGGCCCGCTAAGTTGAGTAGTACAGAAGCACGCACATCAGGAGGGTCGTTGCGAAGAACGATGTGAACATAGTGAGTGTAGTCATGCTCGAAAAGACGCCAGCATTCAGCAATGTCAGTCAAAGATCAGAGGACTAGGACGGAGAGACGAGTTTGCCATAATAGAGATAACCGGCACATAAACAAATTTAAAAAATAAAACCCGATAAACGTGAACGGAGTAGGTAAGACTCACTCTCTGACACCATGTAATGAGTTGAGTCAAACACATATCAAGATACAACACATGTTTATTAAATCTACTTACAGCATCGATCAGCAGGACATTACAATTCCTATCAGCTGCTCATACTGAATGGTGTAGGCAAGCTCTTGTTAATATAAAACGCATATTAGTCGGAGCAACTACTAACAAACACTACAATTGGCTAGTAGGAAATAACACTCTACACCTTGCATATTAGTATTCTCCATACTGATCTTAATCTCCTCCATGTCCTTGGTGAAAACAGATGCAAAGTACTAATTTAGTACCTTGCCTACATCCCAGAATGCAAGCACAAACTGAATTTATGAATGGTCCTACCATCTATCTGGTTATCCTCTTGTATTTAATGTAGGTATAAAAAGTCTTGCGATTTTCTTTAATCCTGCTTGCCAAAGCCATTTTGTGCCTCCTTTTGAAGCATCTAATTACCCACGAGTTATTTTCTCTTTGCTTTATATTCCCCAAAGGCTCTGATTTAATCTTCTTAAACCTTGCATGCATGTACTTTTACTTCTTCATCAAATTTTAAACTTCTTTGGTCATCCAAGGTTTCTTGAATATGCCATCCTTATATCATCCTTACGGGAACATTTCGTTCCTGAACTTCAATCAACTGGCCTTTAAATTACTCCAACAAGTCAGATGTGGACACCTAATAGCAACTGTTACCAGTGTACCCTCCAGACCTAACCTGCTGCCTAATAACATTGTAATTTGCCTTACTCCAGTTTGGTACCTTCCCGCAAGGTCCTTGCTCTAATTAAGGAGGGTCCTCTTGAGACCATATTTGGAAGAGTGTGTGCAGTCTGGTGTCCCCAAGGAGGAGGTGTTCTCTGAATTTATTCCAAAAGTGGTGCATCTGTTGCATGAGGAAAACTTCAGTTGGCCAGAGTTTAGAAGAACGAGAAGCGATCACATTAAATGGTAAATCAATTCTTAAGGGAGTTGAGAGGTAGATGTGGAGTTGATATTTCCTTGTCTGGCTCCACATTCTCAAAATAAAGGAACAACCATACAGGACAGAAATGTCTTCATGGTGAATCTTTGGAATTCACTATCTGAGATGGCTGTGATGATTCAGTCATTGAATAGACTGCATTCAAAGACAGATTAATAGATGATATTGTGGGATATGACTAGTGCAGGAACATGGTGCTGACCAGAAAGATCAGCTGCTATCTTATTGAATGGCAGATCAGGCACAAAGGGATGAATGTCTGTACCTGCTTCTAATTTTCATGTCCTCATGTTCATTCATATGCAACATTAAATCAAGGCATCAGTTGCTTCTTGAGAGTGTGTTAGACCATAGAAGGGCGTGATTCTCGTCTCTAGTGCGGGGTAATATCTTCCTCTATTCAACACTTCAAAGTAGATTAGCTAGTCATTATTTTATGTTTGTGGGTGCTTGCCATCTGCACTATTTCTTTGTTTCCTACCACCATTGACTACCCTTCAAATGTGTAAGCCCAGGAGAGCACTGAAATAATTGAGTCTAGTGTTAACATGCAGGATGAGGTATTGAAGTTAATAATAATAACAATAATAATAATCCACTTTATTGTCATTGTACATACATACAACAAAATTCCAGGTGCACTGCCCGAGCGGAGCTCCAACATATCAGATAAATAATAACGAATAAACGGCAAGAAAACGTCAAGTCAAGTCATAATGGGAAATATTTCGCAGTATAGTGTTGTAGCAATACAAAATATTGGCTATGGGGGCTGTGCGTTTAGTGCAGAGTGGCGATGGCCTTGGGGTACAAACTGTTCATTAATCTTGTGTAGTGTGATTTGATGGACCTGTAATGCTTTCCTGAGGGCAGAAGGGCAAACAAGTGATGTGCAGGATGAGATGAGTCCTTTACTATGCGTGATGCCTTCCGCAGGTAACAAGAGCTATAGATCTCTTCCAGGGCCGGCAGTTGTGGGTTGGTGATCTTCTGAGCTCTTTTGATGACTCTCTTGTAAATGATGCTTTGTATTTGCAAAATGTTTTTTACTGAAACGATAATCATCCACAGTGTGCAATTATATTGCTGCACCAGTCTTAAATCACAAACTCCAGTGATCTTAGAAGGCTTGTTTTATCTTAATTCTAGCATTGTGTCATGAGGCCAAGCATTATCAGGGGACATCGATGTTGTGCAGAAATTGCATTTTCAGTGAAACAGAGAATGGGTGGTTAATTAAAAGCCAAAGAATTTGCAGATATTAGAAAATCCGAATTTACAGAAAATGCTGGAAATGTGAACAAGGTCAATTATCATTGAAGCTGCTGACCTGTTGGGCATTTCCAGATTTTTCTGTATTTATGCAGTTACCGGTAATTAATTCCCTTCACTCTTTAATCATTGGCCTATTGTTCGCTCATGTGTTCATTACTTATTGTTACAATAAGGATTATTCCATTATCTTAATGATTAACTAAAGGATTATTATGCAGCAGATGCAAGACTTATACTCATTAATAAATCTGCAGTCAATTAACAGCTACGCTGCTGGAGTTTTGAGCAATAGTTTCTTCATTGTTTATTGTGGATGCAATTTCAGTCATGGAATTCACAAATAAAAAAAGAAAGTAGTCCACCAGAGAAAGAAAAACTCAACATCGCAGGATGGTACAATGCAGTAAGAAGTTACTCAGTCCTTGATTCCCACCTTAGCCCGTTTAGTGGAGTCACTGTATGATGTTCCACTGTTTGTCTTCTCCAATTTAGTTATGCTTCACCATTCACTACTTGAATCCCCACAGAAAGGTATAAAGGTACTTTAATCCAATGGTTTCAAAACAAAACCACATTCCTTCCAAGTCTGTAAATGTTTGGAGACAATATCCTAGAACCCCCCTCCCTGATTGGCATCACTAGAGATGTTATTTAATGGCAGCTGTATTTGAGTCAAACAGTGTGCAAATAGGCCTTTAAGCCCACCAAGTCTGCACCACTTACCTAGCACCCATATAGTAATTAATTTTCTTGGTTCACATCATATTCCCACTTTCATCAGGTCCTCCCAGATTTATCACCAATTTCCACACTAGTGACAATTTACAGTTATAGACAATAGACAATAGACAATAGGTGCTAGAGTAGGCCATTCGGCCCTTCGAGCCAGCACCGCCATTCAATGTGATCATGGCTGATCATCCCCAATCAGTACCCCGTTCCTGCCTTCTCCCCATATTCCCTGACTCCACTATTTTTAAGAGCCCTATCTAGCTCTCTCTTGAAAGCATCCAGAGAACCCGCCTCCACCGCCCTCTGAGGCAGAGAATTCCACAGACTCACCACTCACTGTGAGAAAAAGTTTCCTCGTCTCCGTTCTAAATGGCTTACTCCTTATTCTTAAACTGTGGCCCCTGGTTCTGGACTCCCCCAACATTGGGAACATGTTTCCTGCCTCTAGCGTGTCCAAACCCTTAACAATCTTATATGTTTCAAATTATGTTGCTGATTATCCTACGAAGATACCTCCTTTGGGTTGAGGAAAGAAACTGGAGAACCTGGAGGAGATCTATGTAGTCATCAGAAAACCACACAAACACCTGAGTTGCCTGAGCCATGTGGCACCACTGTACTGCCCTCAACTGTTGTACTTTTCCTCCAAAATTAATTCTATAGAATCGTAGAAAGGTTATGGGAGGAAATACGCAACCTAGTCCAAACTTCCAGCACTGCGTCCATAACCCTGCAGGTCATGGCTCTTTAAGTACACATCCAGGTGCTGTTTACATATGCTTCCAAATACTCCTTCAGGCCACAAGGTCCAGACTCTGTCAACTATTTTCTTTCCTTATCTTCCCTTTAATCCTCCGCCCCCATCTCACCTCCATTCTCCCAGTAATTACTGACTTAAATCCTCACTGACTTAAATCCTCTGTTAACTTGGGGAAATGGAGACAGTGTACAATGCACATTGATAGTCATAGAGTGATACAGTGTGGAAACAGGCCCTTCAGCCCAACTTGCCCGCACCGGCCAATATGTCCCAGCTACACTAGTCCCACCTGCCAGCGCTTGGTCCCTATCCCTCCAAACCTGTCCTATCCATGTACCTGTCTAACTGTTTCTTAAACGTCGGGATAGTCCCAGCCTCAACTACCTCCTCTGGCAGCTTGTTCCATACACCCACCACCCTTTGTGTGATGCTACCACACTGCACTGTGTAGATTCCTAGGGAAATTATGAATGGGGGAGGAGATAGTGTGCCGATCCTGGGAGTGCCGGTAAAGTGGGGAGTCAATCTTCTTCCCAAAGCAGCACTGGAAACAGATTATATTAATCCATCCAGCTGTTTGTGTGTCAGGTTCTCCGAGATCTGAGAATCACCAACTAGCCAGGAGATATAAAATAAAGGTGAAATATGAGGCAATATCCTCCCTTAAAATGTTATCATGTGGAAAGCCCCTAAAAGTCCTCTGCCATCACAATAACTGGAAGTGGGCTTGTTGTTGATCGGGCTTCTGATTTGTATTAAATCCATATCCATTCCATGCCAATTGTGAGGACAGGTGGGTGAGCTGGAAGAGGGATGTTTAAAATTATCTCCTGCCCATGGCTTCATAAAGATTTCTATAAATATTTTGAAAGCCATACAAAATCAGTGTACAGGTTTTATAATAGAGGAGATAAACGTAATATTTATTTTGCAGTTACATGATTTATCAGGGCATCCATGTATTCATTTCTGAAATATTCTGATTATTATATGAAAGACAAAACTTTTTTTATCACTCATATGTTTGTACCACATTATATTGTTAACTATCAGTATTAATGTGAAAATAAAAACTAACCATAAAATATAACCAGATTTATGACAATAAAAGAATCCTACTACGAAATATCCATACCCAAAATAGCTAAAGAAACCCACTGATAAGATATTTTTAATGAAGAAAATCTTCAGAACCAGAGCTTATCATTTCTAACCATAATCTCTTCCCTGGTTATCTCTTTAGAATACTAGACTAAGTGGGACCCGTTGGGTCCCAGTCACATGGGAGGCCTGGTCCCCCAATGCAACCCATTCCCCAATGCAATATTCCACCATGGTGAGGGAGAGCGGGCGGTGTGGGGGTTGTGTGGGAGAGGGCGGGTAGTGTGGGTGAGGGGGGGTGTGGGGGAGGGAGTGGTGTGTGGGGGGGTTGGGCTGGGGGGGTGTGGGGGGCTGGGGTGGTGTGGGGGGTGGGGTGGTGTGGGGAGGGGTGCGGAGATGTGGTGTGGTGGTGGTGTGGGGGGGGGTGGTGTGGGGGGAAGGAACAGGGGAGGGGTAAAGGGGGGTGTGGGTGTGTGCGGGGGGAGGAGGGGCATGTGGGGAGGAGGTGGAAGAGGGAGGAGGTAAGGGGTGGGGTGTGGGAGGAGGGGGAGAGGGGAAGGGGAGGGGGGAAAGGGAGGGTGTGGGGGAGAGGGGGGGTGTGGGGAGAGGGGTGGAGGAACTCGACTCAGCGGACACGGCACCACACAGCACCTCCCGATCCCACATAGCGGCTTTCCCGACCCAACACAGTGGCTTTCCGACCCCACACAGCGGCTTTCCCGACTCCACACAGCGGCTTTCCCGACTACACACAGCTGCCTTTTCCAACTCCACACAGCAGGCTTTTCCAACTCCGCACAGCCGGCTTTTCCGACTCCACACAGCCGGCTTTTTCGACTCCACTCTTGCGGACTCAATCAGGACTACTTACGGACTCAGTCCCGCCTCCGGGACTTTATTCTCCAGCGGGTGCCAGAAGGGGTGTTACCTTCATGGTGAATGACAAGCGAGAAGACCAATCTGCTGATCTCACGATTTTTTAAACCTTCATAACGTTTGTATAATTCCACCGATCAGAACAAAACTTGGTGGGTTGGAGTAGATGAGAACGGTGAGTAAGCTGGTGAAAAAACCCTATCGATAAAGGGTACCGTTTTTGCACAAATTTTAAAAAAAATCAAGATGAGAGTTTTAGTAATAGTATAGATAGAAGATAGATGACAGACTGCTACAGTGTCATTTGCTTCTTCCCAAATGTGACCTTTTGTTTTAAAATTCCTCAGTTTTGAAAGGTGTTCCCCACTAGCTCAATTAAAGCCCAAATACAGGTATCAGGTCCACTTAAAGCCTTTTCTCTAAATAATCTTTTCCTTTTTTCCCGCAACATAAATATTGATAGCAACACTTTCCACTTCCCCCGCTGAGATTAATCTTGCTCCAGTATTGAGTCATGGAATTATAGATACTAAATAACTACCGGTACATAACAATTTTAACTACACCTTAAAAATAAACTACTCACTGGGCTGCAAAGTATTTTGCCCCTTCCCAAGATAATGAAAATGCCATGTAAATATAATTTTTTTTTAGGTTTCCTTTCCCTCATTACTGTGGTACTACAAAAACTCCTACACTAGACCAAGAATGTATAGTACAAAAACATGGTAAAATGCATCAAGACACTTCAGATGTGGGTTATTAAACAAACATATGAGGAGATATTAAACCAGAATGCATTGACAGTTAGCAGGTGATTCTATAGCAGCCATATACTCATCAATGCATTTAGAATTTCTGCACCTGCTGATTGCATGGCATGCACTAGTGCACCTTGAACTTAGCACTAATGTCAGGGAGATTCCTTGAGACACTGGCTCCAAATTAAGGTGCTGGATACACTTCATATATGCACCCCTCCTCCTCCCAGCTGTACATCAGCCTTGCTGTAATCCATCCTGCAATCTAGAATAAACACAAAAGGCTGGAGTAACTCAGCGGGAGTTCTGAAGAAGGGTCTCGACCCGAAACATCACCCATTCCTTCACTCCAGAGATGCTGTATAGTGGCAGATTATTATATCATTCAAGGAATTTCTCCCTCTAGCCATTATGAGAAGACACGGGGGTAAAGAGATAGCGTTGTTTACACATGGGAGCTCTCCACGAGACATTCAAAGCCGTCGAAAGATAAATCTTCAAAACGCAGTCTCTTGATTAATAGTTTCTTTATTGTTGAAGTAAAACAGTAAGATATTCATCCAAACTTCTTCTTGTTAAGTACATTTTAATCTTACTCGTAGTCAAACTCTAGCATGTGGCTCTGACATGTTAAAAAGCTCCGAACATGTTAGGAAGCTCCGACTATGGTCGAAAGCTATGCCATCCCACCATGCTTCTTCCGAACTAAATTAAAAGACTACAAGCTTCTGTGCAAGAATCCCAGCAGCAAACACGCCTCCGACTACGTGATAAATCCCACCCACATAATTACAGGCAGACAAAATTTAAAGGCAAATGCAATAATTTATAACACACTAAATTAAGTCAAATGGCCACTACATACCGGCCCCTAATATAATGAGGCAATTACTAATAGACATCAAAAAAGTAGCTATGAACGTTTAACATATATGAGAAACAAAAAATAGCATGCATTATATATCCGTTCAGACTTCTTCAGCGATTCTTCCTTCACCTTTGCTTTCTAGAAGCAAGCATAACTTGGTTATTGGTCTTATTAAAACATTGTTTTTAGTTTGAAGTTGTACCGTGCACACCAAACCCTTAACATCAGGCATGATACCCAGTATATAGTCCAAAATACAAAAGTCCAAAGATTTGATAGCATGAAACTTCTTCCTCCATGGATTCATTTCCGGATCATTAGCAGAGATTTCAAATCCCAGCTCAAGTTTTGGTCATTTTCTGTCTGGCTTACAGAGAAACTCTGGTCCATTGATCCATCTCTTATTGCTTGAGAAGGGTCTGCTGTCAGTCCTCTGGAAGCTTCATCCGCAGGATTTTCTTTTGTGTTTCCATTGTGAAACATTAGTAGCTCCCAATACAAAAGAGATTCTGTTTGCTACAACTGTCAAGAAACATTTGTTCTCATTGTTGAAGTATTTAAGCACCATAGTACTATCGGTCCAGAAGATAGATTCTTCCAGTTGAAGCTATAGTTCCTTTTGCAGCAATGTGTCAACATTAACAGCTAAGACTGCGGCAGTAAGTTCCATTCTGGAAATTGTCATTTGTTTCAATGGTGCCACTCTGGCCTTTCCCATTAAGAATGCAATATGTACTTCTTTGTTATAATTTTCCAGTCTTAGATATGAAACAGTACCGTAGCCACTTTCACTGGCATCTGAGAAATGATGCAGCTGTGCACCTTTGATCTTACCAAAGCTTGTAGGCTTAATGCACCGGTTGAATTCTGAGATCTTGTTGAGATCTGCTAACCATTCTGTCCATCGGTGAGAGGAAGTTTGTGTTATGCTCTCATCCCATCCAAGTTTTTCCTTACAAAGATCCTGCAAATTCAACTTGGCTGGCAGTGTAAATGGTGCAAGAGGGTCATAAACGGAACCAATCACGGATAGGGTACCCTTTCTAGTACATGGTCGCTCTTGAATCGAGATTCTGAACTTGAACATATCTGTTTCAATGCACCAGTGCAGTCCCAATACTCTTTCAATTGGCAAATTGTCTTTGTCCAAATCCAACTCCCTAGTCTCTTTGGCTCTATCATCTGGTGGAATGCTTTCCAATACAACACGACTGTTGCTGATCCACTTGGAAAGTGTGTATCCTCCCTTATTGCAAAGGGAAGTCAGATCCTTTACCATTTGAACTGCTTCCTGCTCAGTAGACATGGATTTTAAGCAATCATCCACATAGAAATTATTCTTCAAAGAGGTTATCACTTCTTCTGGAAAGTGAACTTTATTGTCCTCTGCAGTCTCCTTTAAAGCAAAGTTCGCACAACTTGGTGATGACATTGCTCCAAAGAGATGTACCTTCATCCGATAATCAACAAGATCTTGTTGTACATCCCCTTCAGGCCACCATAAGAATCGCAAGTAGGCAATGTGTTTTTCTGATACTTTGACTTGATGAAACATCGTTCTGATATCAGCCATCAAAGCACTTGGTTCTTGATTGAATTTAATGAGAACTCCAATGAGCGAGTTAGTAAGGTCTGGACCTTGCAGTAGTTGACAGTTAAGTGGTGTTCCTTTGAAGACTGCAACACCGTCAAAGACCACCCTCAAGGTCCCTTTCTTCAATTGATACACCCCATGGTGCGGAATGTACCAAAGCTCTCCATCACTTTGTTTCAGTTGGTTTGTTGGTACCAACCCCACTCACCCACTCCATGCCCTGAAGGTGATCAAGAGCAGCAGCTTCAGTCAGAGACTGATTGCACCAATGTGCAAAACGGAGAGACATAGGAAGTCCTGTTTACCAGCTGCGATAAGATTATACAATGCGCATAAATAACTGCACTTTTTTTAAATTAATTGTATTTTAACTTGTATTTTAACTTGTATTTTAACTTGTTAAGTATGGAAGCTATTTGTGGTGTTATGTATGTCTTGAAGCTGTCGTGGCATTGTAATTTCCTGCAAAGGATTATTAAAGGTATATCTTATCTTATCTTATCTTATTTCAGCATAATCATTGTCAATCATATCCTTTAGGAAAGACATATATTCCTCATGAATTTTGTATTCTTGCCAAACTTGCGTTTCAAATTCTGGGTGTGTTGTTCTGCCATACGAGGATTATTCGGCAGACTAATACTTTCTTGTTTGAAAGGTAAGTCCAGACAATAGTGTCCATCTATCATCTTTACTGAGTAGTTCATAATATCCAAGAACTTTAACTCTTCCCTGGACATTTCTTCAGATTCCTTACTGGTATTTTCATTGAAGTCATGATTGTATTGCTTGATCAATAGCTTTTCTAATTTACCAGTAGATATTTGAATAACAGCAGCGGCAGGGTAGTTCTTGTGGTTCCCGCTTTCATTGTTCCTTCTCAAGAAGCCATAGATAACCCAAACAAGTAGGGTTTTCACAGCAAACGGTCCATCACCTTGGCTCCTCACAATCTGTATAGGTTCCAATGCCTTGAAGGCATTTGTTCTGATAATTAGGTCAATACCAGAATTTATTTTAGATATTTTGACATCCTTCAAGTAAGGCCATTGTCTCAAGTCCTCATGTCTGGGTATATTTTGATGACTAACAGACATGGTCTCATGTGTAAACACTTCGGATATTGGTATAAAATGATCTTCATCCAGACTACATATTTCCATATTTGTAATGTAATGACTAACGCACTCCTTCTCTTCATTCATGCTACGCAATAGAATCTTAACCTCTTCTCCTGTAATGTCCAGCCTTCTCATCAAGCTTTCTGTGCAAAAGGTAGCCGAACTTCCGTGATCCAAAAATGCATATGTTTGCAATACTGTATTTGTCTTGCTATTCCTTACCTGTACTGGTAAGATAGAGAAGATACAGGCTTCTACCCCAGCCCCAATATGAGCAGTTATCTGAGGTGTGGTGACAGCATCACTGGTAGCTGGCTTCTCCTTCTATTTGCTCCGGCTTCTTCTTTACAGTGTGAAGTGCTTCAGGATGATTTTGCTTGCATTTATCACAAATTATAGGACTCTCAGTCTTTAACCATGTGTCCTTTGTTCAAACATCCAAAACAGATTCCCTTCTCCTTTAAGAAATCCACCTTTTCTTTATATTCCTCTTCTATAATCTTCGACACCACCTTATGGTGTGACCAACTTCATCACAAAATGAACAAAATCCTTTTTGCTTGATAGTAAATACATCTCCTTTCATTCCACCTGTTGTTTCCACAGGTATTATAGCAGTAGCAAAACTGCCTCGCTTAGGTCCTGATCTTCCTTTAGTTTTGGTAAAGGTAAAACCTTTGACAATTACAATTGGTTTATGATCTTTAATACTCCCGTGTTGTGGATCTAACATGAACCGTACTTCCCTTTCCAAGAAATCCACCAGGTCTGGTAACATGACTACTCGGTTCTTCTTTTCCATTATTCGGCCTGCTTTATCGCTCCACTTTTCTCTAAGTCGTCTGCTCTGTTTTAGAATGATGGCTCTAGTATTACTAACAAGATTCATCTCCTCCGTGTGGTTGAGATTTTTCATCGAGCTACAACAACCTCCAAGAAATATCGCAAACTCGCTTAATGCCTCCACATCTTCTGGCTTGATATTTTTCGAAGCATAGGCCTTCTCCATGTATGTGTTAGAAATCCTCTGTTCGTTACCCTTCTTGCCTCTTGATAGCCTTGGCTGTCTGGCCTATTTCGACAACTTTCTACAAGTACCTTAGCACTTCTGCTCGTGTAATGCGCCAGAAATCGTAAGCACTCTTTTTCATCAGTAATTTTCATTTCTACTACTTCGTCAAATGCCATTATGAAAGCTTCATACCGCAAAGGATCACCATTATATGTAGGAATTTCTATTGGTGGTAGGGTGAAAGAGAGATTTCGTTGAGCTATGTGTTGAATTCAGCTTGATTCTTCGCCAATTCAACGAATCCATCTTGAGATCCTTGGCTTGGCACAAACAAATGATAGACAGGACTCTGATAATCATACTGGCTTGCTCGAGCCTGTGTATCAGGCTTTGGAAAAGCATACCGAGTTGTTGGTTTGTCCCGAGCCTTGACAGACGCCCCATAAGTACTTTGCTTTGGTCTAGCACCCAGTTGCTGAGATGAAGTTTTGTCCGCCCGCCATTGTTCCAAAGGGTGTTCAATGGGTGTGAAATCTGGTGGTCCTCGGTTGTGGAATTAATCCAACTGCTGTTTCACTTTGAGCAGTTCTGCCTTTCAAACAAGACTTCATCCCATCAGATGCTTTAGAACCACATCTTGAACCCTCACTTTCCATTACCTCCTTCTTCGATTTCACAATCGCCAACTTTGTGGTTAGTTCCAGCTGTTCTTTTCATCGCCTCATCTCTCCTTTCAGCTGCTCTTCTTGTCGCTCAATCTCATGTTTCTTCTTCAAGGCATCCGTTTCTATTGAGAGAACGGCTGGATCAGCTTCAACTTCCATTTGAGTAGAGGCCCTTGATGCTGAACTGGATATAGAACCAGATTTATGTCTTGATCTTCGTGTAGATACATTCGAGATACTATCTTGTGGTGTAATCGCCTCTTTCAATTCAGCACCTTGTTGCATAATACTTTTAACTGTAGAGCGCGTAAGTTGCGGTACAATTTCAGATAACCATGTCTTGGCATCTTCCATAGAATCATCAAATAACTTCACCTTTTATTCGAACCACTGGATATATCTTTCGCGTTCTTCCTGAGACGGCTGTGAACCCAGCAGTGCTTTATGCTTGTCTCCAACTTCTTTATCGAAGCTGAATAGTTGGCCCAGATTAGATTGCACTTTGTACATGTTCTCATCTGATTCCATTAGTTCCTTCTGGACATCAAATAACTTCAGTATCTTCCTCCATAATTGTTTTTCTCCTTCTGGGTTTCTATCAGAAATGCATCTCGGGCCTTTTCGGTGAATTTAATTTGTCTCTTCCCATATCTTTGCCTCTCCGCCACCTTGTGGCTCCTCTGACTCACCTGCTCCATCTTGCTCCATGGATTTAAACAGGTCTTGGCAGATTGCCAAATCTGCTAATTGTCAAACAGGGGCTCTTTAGCTTGCTTCAATCACAATTGATAAACATTAAGCTGAATGTTAAGATAAGAAACTAAAACAAACTGGACTTTCAGACAACATCCAAAATATTTTCGAAGTATAGAAGTGACTTCAGTTCAGAAAGAATGTGTCTTATCTCAACTTCAAAACAAACCAAGGCCAGGCACCTGGATCTTCAGTTCCTTCTTTTGCGTCTTGGCAGCCTTCCAAAACTTAGCAGCACTAGCTTCTAATGCTTTTTACAGACTCTTCAGAAGCTGTTCAAAGTTAAAGCTTTCCAGCGTTCAAATTCAGCATAGTATAATAGTTCTACTCACGATTTTGTGGTGGTCTTCCTCCCTTAAATAAGTCACAATAAATCTCGAAACCAATCGCTGGCTGAGATCTATTTTCTTCAGTTCCTCTTCTGGAACTAATTCTTCTGGCCTAATCTCTCTCCAGAGATCCAGCCCAATCTTCTGCCCCTCTTCTTTGGGACTAATTCTACCACCTTCTGTCTGTAAGGTAGCTTTCAACTCGTATATAGTGGTTGATTATTATATCGTTCAAGGAATTTCTCCCTCTAGCCACTATGAGAAGACATGGGGGTAAGGAGATAGCGTCGTTTACAAATGGGAGCTCTCCCTGAGACATTCAAAGCCGTCGAAAGATACATCTTCAAAGCACAGTCTCTTGATTAATAGTTTCTTTTTAGTCAAAGTAAAACAGTAAGATATTCATCCAAACTTCTTCTTAAGTACATTTTAATCTTACTCGTAGTCAAACTCCGGCATGTGGCTCTGACATGTTCAAAAGCTCCGAACATGTTAGAAAGCTCCGACTATGGTCGAAAGCTATGGCATCCCATCATGCTTCTTCTGAACTAAACGACTACAAGCTTCTGCGCAAGAATCCCAGCAGCAAACACGCCTCCGACTACATAATAAATCCCACCCACACAATTACAGGCAGATAAAATTTAAAGGCAAATGCCAAAGGCCAAACAACAGTCTTTGGAAACGGAAATAAGGCAATTAGACATAGAAAATGCAATAGCACCATCTATGGTAAAACACAATAAAATTGCAGTACTGAAATATAAGTTAAACAAGTTATACTCAGACCAAGTAATAAAACTATATCAACGTACAAAACAATTACATTTTGAATCTGGAGATAAACCACAAAAACTATTAGCGCGTCAACTTCGTAAACAGGACGGGGAAAAAACAATTTACAAAATTAGATCAGATAAGGGAGAAACATTAACACTACCTAAAGATATTAATGATAGATTTTTACAATATTATCAAAAATTGTATTCATCTAAAACAACAGAACAACCAGTAGGAATGGAAACATTTCTACAGAAATGTAATCTTACAGGTCTAGATCAGAAAGAGAGAGAATCACTAGATGTAGAAATTACGGTAAAAGACATCGAGGAGTCAATTAGATCTTTAAAAAATGGAAAGGCCGCAGGTCCTGATGGTCTAAGGTCTGAATTTTATAAAAAAATTTACGATCTGATTTCTCCACGTCTACAGAGACTTTACAAACAAGCATATACTCAACAGAAACTTCCAGAAACTCTAAATGAATCTACAATCATACTTATACCAAAACCGGATAAGGACCCTGAAGACCCAGGTTCATATAGAGCAATAGCTCTCTTAAATACTGATCAGAAAATATTAACCAAAATCCTATCTCATAGATTGAGCTTAGTGATTAATAAATTAATACACCCGGACCAAACAGGTTTTATTCCAAAACGTCACTCATTTTATAATTTGAGAAGACTATTCAATATTATATATACAAATAGAATTCCAAATGCAGATCTAGCAATTATTTCGTTAGATGCTGAAAAGGCATTTGACCAGGTAGAATGGACATATTTATTTTCGGTAATGAAAAAATTTCAATTGGGAGAGAAGTTCTGCACATGGGTTAAATTGTTATACTCTAATCCAACAGCTAGAATATTAACAAATCAAATGTTATCAGCCAAATTTAATCTTTCTAGAGGTTGTAGACAAGGATGTTCACTATCCCCACTATTATTTGCTCTTGCAATTGAACCATTAGCAGAAAGCGTTAGAAACCATCCAGGAATACATGGATACAACACTAGATACAAGGAATAAGATTTCCTTATATGCAGATGATGTATTAATATATATTACAAAGTTAGAAACTAGTATTCCAAATCTATTAAATCTAATAACACAATTTGGTCAGTTCTCAGGATATAGGATTAATTGGAATAAAAGTGAAATTATGCCAATAACAAAATTCAACTTAAATACAATACAACAATCCCCTTTTAAAATAGTTAAAGATAAACTTAAATATTTAGGAATCTATGTAACTAAGACATATACCTCTTTATTTAAACAAAATTTTCCATTCTTACTTAATAAATTACACAAACATATTCAGTACTGGAAAACACTTCCTATTTCAATACTTGGTAGAATTAATGCTATAAAATGATTTTCTTACCGCAACTACTATATTTAATCCAATTAATTCCGATATATATTCCAAAAAACTTTTTCAAAAAAGTCGACTCCATTGTTACAAGCTTTATTTGGGATTATAAGAATCATAGAATAAGTAAAAAACATTTATGTAAGTCAAAGAGCAACGGAGGTTTGGCTTTGCCAAATTTCTTATTTTATTTTTGGGCAGTCCATATTAAAAACATGAATTTCTGGCTGGAAGAAATGGACCAACAATCAGAATGGTTAAGGATGGAAAAGGAAGACTGTTTACCTTTTGAAATAGGTTCGATTATATTTGCTACCACAAAATTGCATAAAAAAACCTATAAGGAAAACCCTATAATATATAGTGGAATACGAATTTGGAAACAATTAAAAAAGGCTTTAAAACTGAATAATATACCACTATGTCTTCCCATTGTAAATAATCCTCTATTCAAGCCATCCATATTGGATAGAGGTTTTATACAATGGAAAAATCATGGAATTAAAAGGATTGGACATCTTTATAGGGAAGGCATCTTTCTGTCATTTCAAGAGTTACAACAGAATCATGGACTACACTCAAATAACTTTTTCAGATATTTACAAATTAGAGATTATGTTAAATCCAATACACAATTTTATAGGACTAGGGAACCAGAAATTCTTGATGAATGTTTGAATAAGCATCCTAACACTGAAAAATTAATAGCTTATATTTATAACATTCTCTTAAATAATGAGGAACCACCGATGGAACTATATAGACATAAATGGGAAAATAAGTTAGGTTATCCTATTACGAAAGATATTTGGGACGAAAGTTTACAACATATACATCAATGTTCGTTAAATGCCAGACATGCTTTAATACAATTTAAAGTCTTACACAGATTACATTATTCCAAAATAAAACTAAATAGAATTTTCCCACATATTTCTCCTATATGTGATAAATGCCTGCATCTAGAGGCCAATTTAACACATACCTTTGCAAATTGTATAAAAATTAAAAATTACTGGACTGATATTTTTCAAATAATCTCTGAAGCTGTTAATACCAAACTAGCTCCAGACTCAAAATTAATAATACTTGGGATATCAGAACAGAGTTTAACACTCACAACAAGCCAAAGAAACTTCCTTGACTACAGTATAATAACAGGGAAAACATTAATATTAAAATTCTGGAAAGGCCCTACAACCCCCACAATTAAAATGTGGATTGTGGAAATGTCGGAGACCCTACATCTAGAAAGAATTAGACTCGTCTTAATGGACAAGCAAGAACTTTTTGTTAAAATATGGGCTCCATTCATTGCCTATTTGAAGGGATAGAGTGGCCCAGCGCGAAAGCCCGACTGAAGCTTGAACTCAGGAGTAGATGTAATTATATTTCATAACCTACGAACTTATCTCCTATGACGTATTATAAGTTATTCATTCCACCTTTTTTTCTTTTTTGATATTGAAATTCTTCTTTCTCTTTCTTCTTTCTCTCTATTTTTCTTTTTCTATCTATATAAAAAAAAAACACTAGAAGCAGAATTAACTGACAATTGACAAATTTAATAATGTATGAATGATTGATGTATATGAAAAGTTTTTTCTTCTATTATAATATGTTACTCTACATTGTAATATGTTTGCTTCTAATAAAAATTTATATCACAAATGCCATAATTCATAAAACACTAAATTAAGCCAAATGGCCACTACATGCTGCCTGTCCCGCTGAGTTACTCCTTTATTTTATGTACATCTTCAGTTTAAACCAGCATCTGCTGTTACTTCCTACACATTTGTCCTGCAATCTGGGATCCGAAAGGATCTATCATTTAAAATGCAAGTGGTTTTCTATTTTGTTTTGTTTAACTTATATATTAAAAAAATATATGCTCTCTGTCTAAACTAATGAGCAATTTTGTAATTGCGTAAATATCCCTAGAATGTTTCTCAAGTTCCAATCATCTGAGATTTGGATGCATTGAAAAAGCCTGTGATATCATGAGCTCTCATGATATCATGTCTTCAGGCTGGTTTTGGGGCAGGGTCTTATTCTGATCTGCGCAGGGTCTAATGGCCATTTGCTCTGCTTCAGCAAGTGCTGTAGCAAAGAGGACAGACACAGAAGTAAGGCAGACACAGAAGTACAAACAAGGAACTGCAGATGCTCGTTTATTTTTAAAAACGAGCCAAAGTGCTGGAGTAATTTAGCGGGTCAGGCAGCATCTCTGGAGAACATGGATAGGTGACGTTTCAGGTCGGGGCCCTTCTTTGGACTGAAGACGGGTCCCGACCAGAAACATCAACTATTCATGTTCTCCAGAGATACTGCCTGACTCGCTGACTTTATTTCTTTGTTCTCAGAAGTAATGGGCTGAGTTGAGCACTGTTGACCAATAGCAGAGAAGACTAAATCCCTCGTCCAAGAGGATGACTATAGGGAGTGCTGTAAAACAAGAGGAAAGAGAAGGAAAAATACAGTAAATTTGGATGTTAGGGGATAGCAAGGGATATGGGGAATAGTCCAGGAAAGTGATACTTAAGGGAAATTATCTTATTGAATGATGAAACATAAGAAACAGAAGCAGGAGAAGGCCCTCATAACTAGATATCGCCAAAGCCCTCACAAGGCCCTCATTCAATGACATCAATTCCCTTCAGGGAATCTCAGCTGGAATACAGTCGTCACACTCCTGCTGGCTTCCACCACCCAGAGTCTCTGTTAGTGGACAGTGTATAGTTTGTTTGTATCAACCCAAATAAAAGGTCATACTGAAACTCCCAACTGATGGGCAACTTACGTAAACTTGCACTTGCGTAAACAATTCTGTACTCAGCCGCTAGTGTAATCAAGGCTGTTTGTAATTTCCACAACACATCACTCAAAACGACATCAGAAACAAGTCAGCAATGGCGCTGGTGTTTAACCAGAAGTCTGCGCACAGCAAAATGTGCCCCAACAACTAGACAGAATTCAAGCCGGGCATGGCAGTGGTGCTTACCCAGAGGGCCACGCAGCACAGAAAGTGCCCTGGACACTGCCGGACATCGCTGAGACAGTTAATACTTTCCGATTCCTTTTGCGCAGGGGATGGGGTATGTAAAATCTGACTTACGTGAGGATTTATGGAACGTAACCATTACGTAAGTCGGGGAGTGTCTGTATTTATTTATGCTATTGCAATCATCAAATGGGCAGTTGATACTTGATGCCTTGCATCACACATCAAGAAGGTGTTTGGTGGATTAACTGGCCATCGTAAATTGCTCCAGCATATGAATGAGTGGTGTAGCTGCTTGCAGTGTAGCTGCTGCTGCTTGCGCTGACGATGGCGGCCACGGTGTACTGCTCCTTGCTGTTTTGTATGTGTTTGTTCGTTTGTGTCGTCTGTGAAAACCCTACGAAGATTACTTTCACGAGAGAGGTACTCATAAACATCAGACATACAGTACCTCCAAACATCGTTCTGGATTTCTCTCACTCGCTGGATTATTTGGACATACTCGTAGACGGGGCTGTGGCTGCGTTCAAGGTCTTGAGACGGAGGAGGACCCATGGGAAGCACTCTGGAGCACTCACCTGACTCTGGCGACGAGGATCACGCACACCACTCCCGAGCATATTCCTGGCAAACGTACGTTCTCTCAAGAACAAAGTGGACGAACTGCAACTCCTGCATCGGACAAACAAGGACTTCTCTCGAGCTGCTGCCCTGTGTTTCACCGAGACCTGGCTTTGTGAGTCGACCCCGGACAGCGCGCTGCAACTGGCTGGCTTCCAACTTCACAGAGCGGATCGCGAAGTGGAGGCAGAGGGGAAATCAAAAGGCGGTGGACTATGCTTCTATACCAACCAGGACTGGTGCAGCGACATCACGGTACTGTCAAATTTCTGCTCTCCCAACCTAGAATCCCTCTTTATAAACTGCAAACCCTTCTACTCTCCGAGGGAATTTAACTCCTTTATTCTCACTGGAGTTTACATTCCTCCCCAAGCCTGCGTACGTGAGGCGTAAATGCAACTCGCTGACCAAGTAATGAGGGTCGAGAGTGACTTCCCGGACTCCATGGTCATTGTTTTGGGGGATTTAACCAAGCTAACCTCAGCCGTGACCTTCCAAAATACAGACTTCATGTTACCTGCCCCACCAGAGGGGAGAGAACACTCGATCACTGTTATACGGCAATCAAGAACGCATATCGCTCTGTTCCACGGGCGGGTCTTGGTCTCTCTGATCATTGTCTAGTTCACCTTATTCCGACCTACAGGCAGAAGCTAAAAGCTGCTAAGCCTGTGGTCAGAACAACGAAAAGGTGGGGATTGAGAACCTGCAATCCTGCTTTGACTGCACGGATTGGAATGTGTTCAGGGAAGCAACTACAAGCCTCGATGAGTAGACGGACACTGTATCATCATTTTGCGAGGACAGTTGCATTCCAACTAAGACCCGGACATGGTTCAACAACAACAAGCCCTGGTTCACTGCAGAACTCAGACAGCTCCGACGGTCTACAGGAGCGGGGATGCAGACCTCTGCAGGCAGGCCAAGCTGAGAATAGGAATCAGAGCTCCAAGGAAAGGTACTCTGAGAAGTTGAGGAGCAAGTTCTCAGCTAGTGACTCTTCTTCAGTTTGGAAGGGCTTGCAAGAAATTACCAGCTACAAGAGGAAAGCCCCCCGCTCTTTGGACAATCATCAGCTGACCAACGATATGAATGAGGTTTACTGCAGGTTTGAAAATCAGAAACATAACCCTGGTACCCCCTTCCCCCCTCCCCACCCCGTCCCCAACCAACACAGCCAGACCCCAGTCTACAAAGAATGAACCCTGCACCCTCTCCTTCCCATTCACCACTTCACACCTACTTAAGGCAAGACTCCAGTATGAAAAGACTGGACCATTTCCCACCCCAACCAAAACTTCACACTCACAGCCTGACCTCATTCTGCAAAGACTGGGCCCTTCTGCACCCACCCCCTTCCCATCACCACTTCACACCCAATCACCCACACCCTCCGAGATGCACAACATCACTTCTCCATCATCAACAATAAAAATAGAGGAGGTGGAGGGGCTTTTCAGAGGACAAAAAAGCAGGAAATCTCCAGGACCTGACAATGTTTCCCCCTCTACTCTTAAGCTCTGTGCCAAACAGCTGGCACCGGTATATACAGACATTTCTAACCAGTCCCTGCAAACATGTACTGTCCCTGCCTGCTTCAAAGTCTCCACTATTGTCCCTGTACCCAAAAAGGCAAGGATTACTTGTCTTAATGACTACAGGCCTGTCGCACTGACCTCTGTAGTCATGAAGACACTCGAAAGGCTTGTGCTGGCCAAGCTGAAAAATCACAAACTCCCTGCTGGACCCTCTGCAGTTTGCATATCGGGCCAATAGATCTGTGGATGATGCAGTGAACCTGGGCCTGCACTTCATCCTACAGCACCTGGACCGCCAGGGGACCTATGCGAGGATCCTGTTTGTTGATTTTAGCTCTGCATTCAACACCATTGTGCCAGAGCTACTATGCTCCAAACTTTCAGAGTTGACTGTGCCTGAACCCCTCTGTCGGTGGATCACCAGCTTCCTCACAGACAGGAAGCAGCATGTGAGGCTGGGAAAGCACATCTCGGACGCACAAACGGTCAGCATAGGAGCATCACAGGCTGTGTACTCTCTCCTCTCCTCTCTCTACACCAACGACTGCACCTCCACAGACACCTCTGTCACGCTTCTCAAGTTTGTGGACGACACAACCCTGATTGGACTGATCCAGGATGGGGAGGAATCTGCCTACAGACAGGAAGTGTCACAGCTGGCGTCCTGGTGCCATCGCAACAACCTAGAGCTCAATGCTCTTAAGACAGTGGAATTGATTGTAGACTTTAGGAGGGCTCCCCCTCCCCTCACCCCACTCACCATCAACAACACCACAGTCACATCTGTGGAGTCTTTTAAGTTCCTGGGAACCATCATCTCCAAGGACCTTAAGTGGGGGGCTACCATCAACTACACAGTCAAAAAGGCACAACAGAGGATGTACTTCCTACGGCAGCTGAGGAAGCACAATCTGCCACAGGCAATGATGGTCCAAATCTACACGGTCATCGTAGAGTCTGTTCTCACCATCATGTTCTCTCCATCATGGTCTGGTTTGGCTCAGCCACCAAGCACGACACCTGGAGGCTGCAGCGAATCGTCCGATCAGCAAAGAAGGTTATTGGCTGCAACCTTCCCTCCATTGATGAACTGTACACTGCAAGGGCCAGGAAGCGAGCGGGCAAGATCATCTCTGACCCCTCTCACCCTGGCCATAAACTCTTTGAATCACTTCCCTCTGGGAGGTGACTCCGGACTGTCAAAACCAGACATAAAAACAGTTTTTATCCACGAGTAGTTGCTCTACTCAACAGCCAAAAAACTGTAGCCTCCCTTTGATCTGGTATTTTGTTGGTTCACATGCTTGATCAATGGTGTTTTATCATTAATGTTTTATTATTATTAATGCTTAGTGTTTTCTGAGTCATTCGTAACTGTCACTGTATGTCATGTTGTTACTTGTGGGCGGAGCACCACGGCAAATTCCTTGTATGTGAATACTTGGCCAATAAACTGACTGACTGACTGACTGACTGACTGACTGACTGACTGACTGACTGACTGACTGACTGACTGACTGACTGACTGACTGACTGACTGACTGACTGACTTACTGACTGACTGACTGACTGACTGACTGACTGACTGACTTACTTACTTACTTACTTACTTACTTACTTACTTACTTACTTACTTACTTACTTACTTACTTACTTACTTACTTACTTACTTACTTACTTACTTACTTACTTACTTACTTACTTACTTACTTACTTACTTACTTACTTACTTACTTACTTACTTACTTACTTACTTACTTACTTACTTACTTACTTACTTACTTACTTACTTACTTACTTACTTACTTACTTACTTACTTACTTACTTACTTACTTACTTACTTACTTACTTACTTACTTACTTACTTACTTACTTACTTACTTACTTACTTACTTACTTACTTACTTACTTACTTACTTACTTACTTACTTACTTACTTACTTACTTACTTACTTACTTACTTACTTACTTACTTACTTACTTACTTACTTACTTACTTACTTACTTACTTACTTACTTACTTACTTACTTACTTACTTACTTACTTACTTACTTACTTACTTACTTACTTACTTACTTACTTACTTACTTACTTACTTACTTACTTACTTACTTACTTACTTACTTACTTACTTACTTACTTACTTACTTACTTACTTACTTACTTACTTACTTACTTACTTACTTACTTACTTACTTACTTACTTACTTACTTACTTACTTACTTACTTACTTACTTACTTACTTACTTACTTACTTACTTACTTACTTACTTACTTACTTACTTACTTACTTACTTACTTACTTACTTACTTACTTACTTACTTACTTACTTACTTACTTACTTACTTACTTACTTACTTACTTACTTACTTACTTACTTACTTACTTACTTACTTACTTACTTACTTACTTACTTACTTACTTACTTACTTACTTACTTACTTACTTACTTACTTACTTACTTACTTACTTACTTACTTACTTACTTACTTACTTACTTACTTACTTACTTACTTACTTACTTACTTACTTACTTACTTACTTACTTACTTACTTACTTACTTACTTACTTACTTACTTACTTACTTACTTACTTACTTACTTACTTACTTACTTACTTACTTACTTACTTACTTACTTACTTACTTACTTACTTACTTACTTACTTACTTACTTACTTACTTACTTACTTACTTACTTACTTACTTACTTACTTACTTACTTACTTACTTACTTACTTACTTACTTACTTACTTACTTACTTACTTACTTACTTACTTACTTACTTACTTACTTACTTACTTACTTACTTACTTACTTACTTACTTACTTACTTACTTACTTACTTACTTACTTACTTACTTACTTACTTACTTACTTACTTACTTACTTACTTACTTACTTACTTACTTACTTACTTACTTACTTACTTACTTACTTACTTACTTACTTACTTACTTACTTACTTACTTACTTACTTACTTACTTACTTACTTACTTACTTACTTACTTACTTACTTACTTACTTACTTACTTACTTACTTACTTACTTACTTACTTACTTACTTACTTACTTACTTACTTACTTACTTACTTACTTACTTACTTACTTACTTACTTACTTACTTACTTACTTACTTACTTACTTACTTACTTACTTACTTACTTACTTACTTACTTACTTACTTACTTACTTACTTACTTACTTACTTACTTACTTACTTACTTACTTACTTACTTACTTACTTACTTACTTACTTACTTACTTACTTACTTACTTACTTACTTACTTACTTACTTACTTACTTACTTACTTACTTACTTACTTACTTACTTACTTACTTACTTACTTACTTACTTACTTACTTACTTACTTACTTACTTACTTACTTACTTACTTACTTACTTACTTACTTACTTACTTACTTACTTACTTACTTACTTACTTACTTACTTACTTACTTACTTACTTACTTACTTACTTACTTACTTACTTACTTACTTACTTACTTACTTACTTACTTACTTACTTACTTACTTACTTACTTACTTACTTACTTACTTACTTACTTACTTACTTACTTACTTACTTACTTACTTACTTACTTACTTACTTACTTACTTACTTACTTACTTACTTACTTACTTACTTACTTACTTACTTACTTACTTACTTACTTACTTACTTACTTACTTACTTACTTACTTACTTACTTACTTACTTACTTACTTACTTACTTACTTACTTACTTACTTACTTACTTACTTACTTACTTACTTACTTACTTACTTACTTACTTACTTACTTACTTACTTACTTACTTACTTACTTACTTACTTACTTACTTACTTACTTACTTACTTACTTACTTACTTACTTACTTACTTACTTACTTACTTACTTACTTACTTACTTACTTACTTACTTACTTACTTACTTACTTACTTACTTACTTACTTACTTACTTACTTGATTCTGAGAGAGTTGATGAGAATGTGGGACCAATTTATTTAGATCAGGGTTAATTGGCATTTGGTTGCTGATGCAAACTTGGCAGGCAGGAGGACCCGTTTCCATGCTTTTTAACACTCTAATTCTAATATTACTAATATATTGGGGGTTGCCAATTCCACAGTGATTAATTCAAGGCTCACCAGCCATGAATCATATAAGTAACAATTACTGGACTTTATCTTGCACAATACGTTATCCCCTTTACCCTGTATTCATACGTTGTGAATAAAGACACAAAGTACTGGAGTTACTTAGCGAGTCAGACAGCATCTCTGTGGTGAAAGGATGGGTAACGTTTCAGGTTGGAACCCTTCTTCAGGCTGAAAGTAGAGGGAGGGGAGGACGAGACAGGCCAGAACAAATCAGGATCAGCAACAGATAACCAAGGCTGCGGACCACTTGGTTGTTATCATGTATACTCTTTCTGACGACTGGACAGCACACAACAAAATGTTTCTCACTGTACCTCGGTACACATGACAATAACCTGAACTAAACTAACAATACAGCAGCTGAGTAATTACGTAAAACTTTAGCCAAAGCTTACAGGTAGTGGATTTCACTTCCTTGCATGTTGTGTACCATTTTCATGACATTATAAATATTGTAATGCCACACAGACTCGTAGTTGTTTGGTATCCAGTTGATCACCTGTTTTCCAACCATCATTTTAATAAACAGCAGGTAGGAAACTGCTCCAGAACGCCTCAGCTTTCAAACTTCTCTCAGTTTGAACACTTATTTGACTTCTGCTCTCGAAAAGTCATGGTCATAAGGAATAGGTGTAGAATTAGGCCATTCGGCCCATCGTCTACTCCGCCATTCAATCATGGCTGATCTATCTCACCTTCCTAACCTCATTCTCCTGCCTTCTCCCGCCCCCCCCCCCACCCCACCAATAACCTCTGACACCCACACTAATTAGCCAGTAGTTTTCAAAGGGCTGGATAGAGCTCACATCTTGCATGACCATGAGTTTGATTGGAAATATTTCAATTCAACCTCTGGTAACTTGATTTATACAATACAAAATTTGCTAAGCTTTCTGCACCTCAGTTATTCTTACCCAGATTATTCACATAATATTACATTAACTAACATATATGGAAGAATAATTTAAATTGAACAATAAGCAAATTTCAAATGGCATCATATCAAAATATCTACAAATAATTGTTTTAAAACTTCAATTGCATGTGGATAGTTATTTCTCAAAAGGCAATGCAAAATATCTTGTTCTGAGATTATTGCGGATAAAGCATCAAACATAGCATGTGCCACCTTTACTAAATCCTTTGCAAAAACTGAATTTATCTGCATGAAATCCTACCTAAAATGTCATTTTGCTTTAATAAAAAGTGCAACTATATTTAATTTATCCCTAGTTATCATGGTGATAGGCAGACATTTCAAGAAGTGTCTCATGAATATATACACAGCAGAACAGGTAACAGGGAAATCATGAAACTAATTATTCTTTAGTTTTCAGTGATGCGTGATCAGTAAATCAAAGAATATGCTCTTACCAGCCTCTGATGTTTTCTGGTTACTGACTTTTTTTTCTTTTCTGCTTGTTGCTCTTCTATTCTCTCCCCTTTGTTCACTCTTCTGTGCACTTTTGAACCTTTTTCCTACAGAATGAATATATTGGATGCCATGTCAATGGTGAGGCAGGAAATTGGCTACCAGGAGACTCAGGTTGCCATTGGCAAACAGGCTTTCCCAGGGAATATACAGCCTACAGTGTTAATTTTCACCAAATTATTTGTGTTCCCTCACCTTCCATTATGTTGTTTTGTTCCAACCACTGACCCCATCTCTTTAAAGTATTCGCTCAACCCGCTCAACCCTCTGCAACTGCAGCTTAGCACCACTACTTATTTCGTCCTCAACTCGTCATCCACTCGAAGATAGACACAAAATGCTGGAGTAACTCAACGGGACAGGCAGCATCTCTGGAAAGAAGGAATGGGTGATGTTTCGGGTTGAGACAAGACGTCATTCACCTTCCTGTCTTCCAACTGCACTCCACACTATGTGGGAAAAGGCCATGGAATCTCGTCCTTCCTCACCCACTTTCGCCTCCACACCTTTCCATTCTCCTCCTTTCCCTCATCCATTATTATCCCCAACTATTCCTCCTAGCCCAAATCAAGTCTAAATGGGAAACTGCTTACTTAGCTAATTCTCTGAGTACTGATGCATCTTGCAAGTGTATGTGATTGGCATTGATTGTTTCAAACAGGTGGGGAAGATCAATTGACATAAAAATACAATTGGCACTTTTGTAAGCAGTCGTATTGAATGATAAATGCATCATTATTCCCAAACTCCTATTTTTTGCCTTACACTTCCACTTTGGCCATTTCCTCCCCCTCTTCATCACTCTATTTATTACTCTCTCAGTTTACTACCATTTCTCCTGCACATTTTTCCTTGGAGTCATAGAGAGTCACAGTCATACAGGTTCACGTTGACCATCAAACACACATGTTTATATTAATCCTATGCTAGCCAATTTTACGCTCCCCCACATTCCATTCAGTTCCCCCAAGCTTCTATCACTCGCCATACACTTTGGCAAATTACAATGGTAAATTAAACCACCGTAGCAAACTACATCGGTTTTGTTCTAATGGTGGTAAAGCCTTAATGCCTTTTGATCAGAATATTGCACCATAGCATCAGTTCATATACTTTAACAATTCTTTCCTCCCACTTTGCAAATTGACAGCATGCAAAATTTCCAATTTATTATTTTCCTCAAATTTGCACACATATAAACTCTCCAAAAAACCCAATTCACTTTAACATATAAATTCCAGGGGTCTGGGAAGAGCATAGGGATCGAGGAGTAAGGGTATATAATTCCTTGAAAGTGGTATCACAGGAAGATAGGGTGGTTAAAAAGGCTTATTAGTCAGAGTATTGTGTATAAAAATTGGGATGGTATGTTATAGCTGTACAAAATGTTGGCGAGTCCAAATTTGGAGTATTGTGCTTAGTTTTGGTCACCCTGCTATACAAAAGATGATGTTCAGCTGGAAATAGTACAGAGAAGATATATGAGGATGTTGTCAGGGCCTGAGCTAGGAGAGGTTGGGCAAGCTAGGATTATATTCCTTGGAGCACAGGAAGATGAGGGATGATCTTATAGTACTAAATAAAATCATAGAAAAACATAGAAACATAGAAAATAGGTGCATGAGAGAAATAAATAGGGTATATGCACAGAGTCCTTTAACCAGAGAAGGGGAATCGAGAACTAGAGGACACAGGTTTGTGAGAGGGAGAGATTTAATAGGAACCTCAGGGGTAACTTTTCACATAGAACGTGGTGGGTATATGGAATAAGCTGCCAGAGGAGGGAGTTGGGGCAGGTACTATAACAATTTTAAAACACATTTGGACAGGTAGGTACATTGATAAGAAAGGTTTAGAGAGAGACGGGCCAAACTTGGCCAGGTAGGACTGGTGTAGATGGGGCACTTTGGTTGGCATGGGCAAGTTGGGCCAAAAAGCCTGTTTCCACGCTGAATTACTCCATTACTGAAGCTTTTCAAATTTGTCTGCGAGAGTTTCAAATTTCTTTAAAATAACTTCATGGTCAGAGAGTGCTAGAGTCACAGTAATCCCGTGAAATAATTCGCTAAACAAAAAAGGTGCATTTTATTAAATTAGATGTACTTTGCAAGGTACAGACTTGCTGATCTGGGCAAAAATATCAATGAACAGTTATGCAAGCATAATTTAAATACACAAATCAGCAAAATTCAAAAGGAATTTTTTGGTTGAAGCTTTCAAATGAAAACTAATGAAAGCGTCAAAAGAAATAAAAGGTGATCAAATTAGCTGATTAAAAAATAACCATTGTTTTCTATACATTTCAATTTATGAAAAACAAAATGACCAAAAATGGTTTTCAGAACACATTGAGTAATAAGAGTCTAGTGGGCATATAGTATTGCCTGATGTACTGTACTTTGTAAATAGCAAAAATGTATTATGTCTTAAAAGCACCTACCATAGCACCACCCACAGGTAGAAGTTTTTAATGAAATGCCATCAATCGCATACAGATTTAAGTAGTCAGTGGGGGCGCTGTCCTGTGTGCGGCTGCCCAGCCAGCAGCTGTCTGTCCTTTCATCTTTTATTTTTTTATTTTAGTTAGTTAAGTGGTTTGTTTGGAGGTCTAGACTTTTTTGTGTGGGGGGGGAAGGGGGAAACTACCTTTCAGGGTCCCTACCTGGCCGGAGAGGCAGCTTTTCTCCAGGCTGCAGCTTCGACCCGTCCTCGCGGCCTACCAGCGGGCCTGGAGCGGCGTTTCCTGTCGGGGACCGCCCAGAACCTCGGCTTCGGCGGCGGCACAGCGCTGGAGCGCTATCGCAGAGCGGGCGATGCCTTGCCCGGGTCGCCGCGCTGGAGCTCCGGTGAGCTGAGGATCGCTGGGGAAAACATCGCGGAGCTGCGGGACTGTGGAGCGACAAGCTGCGGGCGGCGGCGCTGAACTTTACACCGGGAGCCTGGGATCTCTAGATGAGATCGCCAGTTGTGGAGCTCCAACCGGCGCGGCCTTGTTGGCTTCGGACGCCGCGGCCCCCAGTGCAGAAGCGTCCGTTCCAGGGTTCCCAGGCCACTGGGAGGACTCTCCCGACGCCGGAGCAACATCACCCGGCGAGAACGGCCTGGAACATCGGGCCTCCGTAGAGGCAACTGTGGAGGCCTCAATGGGCCCGACTATGGGTGAACTGGGGTTGGGGACTGGACTTTGTGCCTTCCCTCATGGTGGGAGCCATTGTGGGGGGATGTTCAGTGTTAAGACTCTCTTTTTTGTGTGCTGCATAATGGCAAGAAGCATTTCACTTCACTACACCTGGGTGTATGTGAATGTGACTAATAAAAAAAACTACCTTGAAATACCAATGTTTCCCTTCAATTAATCATGTGATTGTAATCCAAGTTGAGGGGCAAGGGCAAGATTTAGACTAGAGATACGGTGCCTTCCATAATATTTGGGACAAAGACCCATCATTTATTTATTTGCACATTGGCAGATTTTATAAAAGTCTATATTTATACATATTGGTTTCACCAAGTAGAAATTACAGCTGTGTTTATACATAGTCCCCCCCATTTCAGGGCATCATAATGTTTGGGACACATGACTTCACAGGTGTTTGTAATTGCTCAGTTGTGTTTAATAGCCTCCTTAATGCAGATATAAGAGAGCTCTCAGCACCTAGTCTTTCCTCCAGTCTTTCTATCACTTTGGAAACTTTTATTGCTGTTTATCAACATGATGACCAAAGTTGTGCCAATGAAGGTCAAAGAAGCCGTGATGAGACTGAGAAACAAGAATAAAAATGTTAGAGACATCAGTCAAACCTTACGCTTACGAAAATCAACTGTTTGGAAGATCATTAAGTAGAAACAGAGCACTGGTGAGCTTACTAAGCGCAAAGGGACTGGCAGGCCAAGGAAGACCTCCACAGCTGATGACAGAAGAATTCTCTCTATAATGAAGAAAAAACTCAAACACCTAACCGACAGATCAGAAACACTCTTCAGGAGTCAGGTGTGGATTTGTCAATGACCACTGTCCACTGAAGACTTCATAAACAGAAATACAGAGGCTACACTGCAAGATGCAAACCACTGGTTAGCCACAAAAATAGGATGGCCAGGTTACAGTTTGCCAAGAAGTACTTAAAAGAGCAACCACATTTCTGGAAAAAGGTCTTGTGGACAGATGAGACGAAGGTTAACTGACATCAGAGTGATGGCAAGAGCAAAGTAAGGAGGAGAGAAGGAACTGCCCAAGATCCAAAGCAACACCTCATCTGAGAAACACACTGGTGGGGGTGTTATGGCCTGGGCATGTATGGCTGCTGAAGATACTGGCTCACTTATCTTCATTGATGATACAACTGTGGATGGTAGTAGCCTAATGAATTCTGAAGTGTATAGACACATCCTATCTGTTCAAGTTCAAACAAATGCCTCAAAACACATTGGCCAACGGTTCATTCTACAGCAAGACAATGATCCCAAACATACTGCTAAAGCAACAAAGGAGTTTTTTAAAGCTAAAAAATGGTCAATTCTTGAGTGGCCAAGTCAATCACCTGATCTAAACCCAATTGAGCATGCCTTTTATATGCTGAAGGGAAAACGGAAGGGGACTAGCCCCCAAATAAGCATAAGCTAAAGATGACTGCAATACAGGCCTGGCAGAGCATCACCAGAGAAGTCACCCAGCAACTGGTGATGTCCATGAATCGCAGACTTCAAGCAGTCATTGCATGCAAAGGATATGCAACAAAATACTAAACAGGACTACTTTCATTTACATGACGTTGTTGTATCCCAAACATTATGGTGCCCTTCTTCTTCTTGCGTATGGCGTGCACAGCCTAAAGTTATAGGTCAATTTGTTCTATTTGATCTATTTGTTTGTGCACGTTGGATTGATTGCATTAGTCGAAACACGGTGGACCATGCGATGGTTGCAATCTCCCACCCCTTTGGTGCCCTGAAATGGGGGGACTATGTATAAACCCTGCTGTAATTTTTATATGGTGAAACCAAAATGTATAAAAATGGCCTTTATTAAAATTTGACAATGTGCACTTTAACCTCGTGATTTTTTTTCTATTACAAATCTCAAATTGTGGTGTAGAGAGGCAAATAAATAAATGATAGGTCTTTATCCCAAACATTATGGAGGGCACTGTACAGCGTGGAAACAGGCCCATCGGTGTGCCAAGTCCACGCCAGCCAGCGATCACCCCGTACACTAACATTATCCTACAAACTGAGGACAATTTACAGTTTTTACCAAAGCCAATTAATCTACAAACCTGTACATCTTTGGAGCGTGGAAGGTGCACCTGGAGAAAATCCACAGTCACATGGAGAACACACAAACTCCATACAGACAGCACCCATAGTCAGAATCAAATCCGGGTCTCTGGCGCTGTAAAGGGCCTGTCCCATTTGGGTGTCATTTGCGCGTCAAGCAGATGGCGCGCGAAGATTTTGTACATCCCAAAATCCTGGGGCGCCACGCACAACCGCGCGTCACTGCCTACGTCACCACGCACCATGCGCGTATCACGTGCGCGGCGTGACTCGTGCGTCGTGATGCGTAAATGATGACGCCCAAGTGGGACAGGCCCTTTAGGCAGGAACTATACCGCTGCACCACTGTGGCACCCCAGATAGTACGATGCCTGAAGGTGGAAAGTTTGATCTTGCAAAATTAATCACGATGTGTAAAGAAGAAATTGTGCAAACTATCAATGCTCAATGGATCATAGCAATCCTGGTGCATGCCCATTGACTTTAGAAATGAAATGCCTTTATTTGTCGTTGTAAGCACTGCATACAACCAAATTGTTATTGCCATTCCATTGGTGCATAATATACAAACATAAAAACACAGGACACAATTTAAAAACAATGTTAAAAACTAGGTATCAAGATAAGTAAGTAATCAGTATTGCACATGGTGATAGTAAAGAGCAAGGTGAGTAGCAGCATGGAAGAGTGCAGCATGAATAATACTCAGTGTTTTTTCATGTTGAGTGTGAAGATTGCTTTGGGGAAGAAACTGTCTCTGAGTCTGGAGGTGCGTGTTTTGGCTGACCTGTAACGCCTGCCAGAGGGCAACAGTTCAAAAAGGTGGTGACCGGGTTGTGTGGTCTTTGATGATTTTAGTGGCTCAGCTGAGGTAGCGTGAGGTGGCAATATCCTCCAAAGAGGGCAGTGGCAGGGCTCGAAATTAGCGGTTGCCCGGGTGCCAATGGCAACTTACAGTCCCGCCGGGCAACCTAAAAGCCATGCCATTTTGCCTGGCTTGGCAAACAACCGGGACACCTAGCGTTTAATTCTGAGCGGGCCACCTCTCTCTCTCTCTCTCTGACAATCTCCGTCTCCGCCCGCCCTGTTCTGTATCCTTGTCCGGGTCTCGGCTCTCCGCTCGGCGCTCTCCGTTCGGCTCTCCGCTCTCGGGTCTCGGGTCTCCGCTCGGCACGGCCGCCTTATACATGCGCACTGCCACGGCCAGCACATCATCGGCCGTGGTTGTGCGCATGTGCGGCCCTGCGCATGCGCACTGCCACGGCAACTGGTAGGCGTCGGCCACTTTCTCCCTCCTTTTGCATTGTGGGAGTTCTGGCCGCCATTGCTGTCCGGTCGCTGTCTCATCGCGACCGCTGAAAAACAACGCAGAATCACTCCCTGGAGCTGGAGTAACTCCCTGGAGTAACTCTTGCTTCTTGGTTTCCTGGTCCTCCAAAAATATTCGAAATGGAATTTAAACTGGTGGACCCACCACCACCAAACTCCAAACTCTGAAAAATAACAGCCTATTGCATTTTATCTGTTTATTCATTGTGTATATATATGGTCTATAGTATATAGACACATTGAACTTTTATCTCCTGTTCTGTATTATGTTTACATATTCTGTTGTGCTGCAGCAAGCAAGAATTTCATTGCCCTATCTGGGACACATGACAATAAAACTCTCTTGATTCTTGACTTGGACTTAAGCAAAAAAGGGTTCTTGGGGAAAAAAAAGCCACCTTAAATTTAGTTGCGTCTGGTTGTTACCTATGGTAGGGTGAAGACTATTCCATGCTTTAATTGTGCGGGG
Source organism: Malacoraja senta (assembly GCA_038087875.1). Taxonomy (NCBI): domain Eukaryota; kingdom Metazoa; phylum Chordata; class Chondrichthyes; order Rajiformes; family Rajidae; genus Malacoraja; species Malacoraja senta. The sequence goes on along the minus strand of CM075977.1, from coordinate 34,506,796 downwards.
GAACTCCATGGAGCAGCCAGCATCTCTGGATAGAAAAAATTGGGTGACGTTTCGGGTAGAAACCCTTCTTTACATTTCCTCAGGTTTTAGTGTTTTTAGTTTAATTTAAAGATACAGCGTGGAAACAGGCCCTTCAGCCCACCGAGTTCACGCCGACCACCGATCACCCGTACTCTAGTTCTATCCCACACATCAGCGAAGTAAGTCAAGAGTCAAGAGTGTTTTATTCTCTCACGTCCCAGTTAGAACAATTAAATCTTTACTTGCAGCAGCACAACAGAATATGTAAACATAGTACTGTAAACAATGTTAAAAACGAGAAAACAAAACTCCATCCAGACAGCACCCATATTCAGGATCAATTCCAGGTCTCTGACAATTTTAGGCAGCAACTTTATGGCCAATGTATTGCCCCAATAGCCTTGAACTGAATTAAAACATACAGTAGCTGTAAAGGGGGACATAACGTCACTTAGAGATTTAAGACTGAAAATGGAGTTTCTTTTTTTTTAGTAACCAAAGTTATCAACGTATGATTTTTTGTGTGTTGGAAAATAAAATAAAGTGGCACAGCTGGTGGACTTGCTACCTCACACGCCAGAGATCTGTGTTCGATGCTGTTCTCGGGCACTGTCTGTGTTGAATTTGCACATTCTCCCTGCAAGCATGTGGGTTTCCTCCCACATCCCAAAGACGCTAAGGCTTTGTAGGTTAACTTGTCTCTGTAAAATTGCCCCTAATGTGCAGGGAGTGGGTGAGGAAAGTGGGATAACAGAACTTGTGTGAATGGGTAGACAAAAATGCTGGAGAAACTCAGCAGGTGAGGCAGCATCTATGGAGCGAAGGAAATAGGCAACGTTTCGGGTCGAGACCCTTCTTCAGACTGATGTGAGGGTGCGAGGGGGGCGGGAAGAAGAAAGGAAGAGGCGGAGACAGTAGGCTGTGGGAGAGCTGGGAATGGGAGGGGAAGGAGGGAGAAAGCAAGGACTACCTGAAATTGGAGAAGCCAATGTTCATACCGCTGGGGTGTAAACTACCCAAGCAAAATATGAGGTGCTGTTCCTCCAATTTGCGGTGGGCCTCACTCTGACCATGGACGAGGCCCAGGACAGAAATGTCGGATTTGGAATGGGTGGGGGAGTTGAAGTACTGAGCCACCGGGAGATCAGGTTGGTTATTGCGAACTGAGTGGAGGTGTTGTGCGAAGCGATCGCCAAGCCTGTGCTTGGTCTCACCGAGGTTGATCATACGCTGAATAACCATATTTTTGTTTGGAAGTGGAGAGATAATAGAAATTGCATTCATTGTAACGTGTAATAAGAGGTGAGATACTGTATTGTAATTTTGCTGCATGTCATTGTCATATATATCATGTCTTGATTGGTGAATATGTTTAGTTTACGACTTTATTTGAAGCAGAAATAATATGTGAATGCTTCATTGACCATAATTCCGACTGGTAACTACGCACTTCGTCCGAACACATTATCGCACACGTCTTAAATGACCACCTAAACTGTCATTTGGCAACCTAAAAAGCTGCCGAGGTTGCCCGGCTGGCAACAGGGAAGAAAAGTTAAGCGAGAGCCCTGAGTGGGCAGCCCGTGATTCTCTCTGCTGTTTTTATCACTCTCTGAAGCGCTTTCTTATCTGCAGCAGAGCAGCCTGCATACCACACTGACATGCAATATGTCAGTAGACTCTCAATGGTCGCCCAGTAGAAGGCCACCAGCAGCTTCTTCTTGGTGTTGTGCCTCTTGAGCACTCTCAGGAAGTGGAGTCTCTGTTGTGCTCTCTTGACGGTTGCAGTGGTGTTGGCGGACCATGAGAGGTCCTCGGATATGAGGGCTCCTTGGAATTTGAAAGTCTGCACCCTTTCCACACATGCCCCATTCATGCAGAGCGGGGCCGGGTCTCCGTCCCATTTCCTCCTGAAGTCCAGTATTACCTCCTTTGTCTTTGTGGTGTTCAGTGTCAGGTTATTTACTGAACACCACTCTGAGTCACTGTAGCTCGTCCCTGTATGCTGACTCGTCCCCCCGAGATGAGCCTGACGACAGTTGTGTCGTCAGCAAATTTAATAATCGTGTTGGAAGGGTGGGCAGTTGTATAGTCATAGGTGTATAAGGAGTAAAGGAGTGGACTCAGCACACCTATTATAAGGATTGCACCCTTCACTGCACTGCACCATATCCTGCAAAACATTGATAATCTAGTTAGTTCACTTGTCTGCTGAATTGGAAGATGTTCCAGACCATTGGACATTCTTCATGCCATAACGTACTGTCAATTCACCATTTTGCAAATGTTATTAGCGTAATACATTTCTCGTTGAACCTAATCACTTTAAAGGCAGCTGAGCAAATGGAGTGGAAAATGAGGCCCTGATGAGTTAATTTCGAATGTGGAAAATGTCACTCGGTAGATCAGATGCCAAATCATCAGTATTTCCAACTAATTGAATAATGGATTATAATACATTTTACCATAGAAAGACATTATTTCTGCTGGATGGCAAGTTTTGGACTCAGTGTCAGAATTAAAATTCACTGCCAGGTTTGAGTGAAGTTAAGAATACATATCTTTGCAGAGAGTGCTCAAAGTTTCCAAAGAGTCAAAGTTTTTCTCCCCTTTAAAATGACTGGAAAACGTTCCTAGGAAGAGAAATAATACAGGGGAAAGTAAAACTAAATAATACAATTTTAATAGGTAGGGAAGGGAAAGATTTGCAAGAGCTGGAAAACATGGAGAGTTGTGCAAAATCAGTAAATATAGCAAGATAAACTAGGAAGACTGTTAAAAGAATACATAGGATCGATCTGAATTATGAAGGACAAAAGTAAAAAAGTTATGTTAGTTATCTTTTGTATAAAATAGGTTGGGCTTCAGCAAGGGTTTTGGGTCCATTTCTGAACATTTTAGCAAAGGTCGGAGAGAGTATATGGAATTAATTGAACAACGAATAAAGAATGTCAAGTTGTTCCCCTCAGAGCTGAGGTTAAGAAAATTAATAAAGGAGAGTATTTTAAAATAACTGGTAAAACAAGAAAACAAGGAGACATGTTTACTCTTAGCTTGTAATCTATACTTCAATGTCAGGAAAAGTAGGTGTAGATTCAATTGAAATTTAAAATAGACAATAGGTGCAGGAGTAGGCCATTCGGCCCTTCGAGCCAGCACCGCCATTCAATATGATCATGGCTGATCTTCTCTTCTTCTTCTTGCGTATGGCGTGCACAGCCTAAAGTTGCAGGACAACTTGTTCTATTTGATCTTATTTGATTGTGCACGCCGGATCGATTGCATTCGTTGAAACAGGGCGGACCACGTGAAGGTTGCAATCTTCCACCCCATCATGGCTGATCATCCACAATCAGTACCCCGTTCCTGCCTTCTCCCCATATCCCCTGACTCCGCTATCTTTAAGAGCCCTATCTAGCTCTCTCTTGAAAGTATCCAGAGAACCTGCCTCCACCGCCCTCTGAGACAGAGAATTCCACAGACTCACAACTCTCTGTGTGAAAAACTGTTTCCTCATCTCCGTTCTAAATGGCTTACCCCTTATTCTTAAACTGTGGCCCCTGGTTCTGGACACCCCAACATCAGGAATATTGGATAATGATATTGGATAAATTGAAGTTTTTTTTTCTCCTGAAGATTGGGACGATAGAAATTGGATCACTCTTTCAAATGCTGTATCCATTGTGGAACAATAATGCCATCCTTTCAGAAGCCCCTAACTAGAATCAATAACATCAATTAACACAAATGGAGGGGGAAACAAACTGATTTAAAATAAAGCAAAGAAACAGATCACCACAAATGTATATTGGTGTAAAATAACTTTCGAACAGTTGATCAAATGAAATAGATATGTAGCAAAGAAAAACAAAGCTTTTAAAAAATGAATAAGAATGATTTTGGTTTAATTTATTCTGTTAGTTTTAGTTGGAGCATCACTATATCACAGGGCTTAAGTATTTTGATTTTATTTGATGGAAAAAAATTGATATGGTTGCAGTTATAGCTGGAAAAGTAAGTAATTGGTTTGGATTGCCCAACTGTAACCCGGATTTGTATTTAAATGTAATTAAAACCACTGTATTTAAATGAATTGCTATTTACTGCTAACTATTTGATATTTAGAACTCTGGACTATAAGATATTTAAACAAATGTCATAGAAGCACCTACGTATGTGCTATATTGAATTTAAAGCCGATTTGGGTTTCCAGTCACAAGTATACACAAAAAATCATTTCTATTTCCAACAAGTATATTGGCACCAGCGTCAAAGAATATTTTAAACAGGAAAAAGATACATTGATACAAACAGGAATGTACGTAATTGATGCATTTAACAATTGATGCTCATTTGGCGATTAAAAATCTGGCCTCTAAAGATACAAAAATAGCTTCTGACGATGTAACATTTGGATTCAGTGGCAAGTAGTTGTCAATATTCAGATGAAATTGTGGGTGGAAAATATAACTAATAATGCTTACATAGACCGTAGAAAGATTAAAAAATATGGATCAGGAACTTGAATTTTAGGGATTAATCTACATTAGGTGGGAGTTGATGTCGACAAGTTGGAGTGGTCAATTTTCAATAAAAGAATAATGACACAAATGTCTCATGTCAATTGGAATTTGCGAAGGATAAACACAGCTTAGATAATGAAGCATTAAAGAGAATTTGGCCCTCCCTTGTATGATGAGATTTTAATAGAAAGATCGTGAGCAAGCAACATACCAGATAAAGACATGGTGGACTGTCATTTCTCATGTGAATTCCTATGAAATTACACTTGGTGGAGGCGGGCAAGCTTCTAATTGTTAAATTGACTTCACAGTATGATGAACCTGCAAGGAGGAAGTTGGGACCAGGTGAATTTAATTAAGTCTTTAATTTATGTTTAATTAATACGGCAAACAAGCTCAAATGAGCTGTTCATCTTGCTCATTTTAAGGCGGCTTATAATTGTTCTCCAGCATTTCTGACTTGGTTCCCTCAACTTCAGCCTTTTGCATCTATAAGTAATGACCATCTGTTCAAGTTTCCAGTTTCAAGAGACCACTTTACCAAGAAATATTCCAGGCCTTCACAGGCATCCAACATCTATGAGACTGCAATTTTACAGCAGAGGATGCCCTCTTTTTTTGTCTCAATGGGTAACAAATGAATCGTTTACAGGTTAAAAACAGTAAATTAGCCTGCTTGTTAGCCTCTTAATTACGTATTGCTTTGTTTTTTCTTTCAAGTATTTAAACTCACCTGGGTATTTGTTGAGCTCCCAAGACATTTATTGTGAAAGATGTTAAAAAATTCCCCCAAGTATTGGGAAATAGCTAAACTCAAGCAGAACTTTTCTTTTAAGCTGTTGACAAGTTGATTTGTTGTAACCTGAACATTAATGAGAAATTAAGTAAGTATGTGCATGCAATTAATTCAAGCATGAGCTGTAAGGCAGCAACTGTGTTGGAATAGGCCTGTTCCTATGCTGTGCTGTTCTATGTACAATGTGAAGGAAAACAAATTGGTGATGGAGCAACTGCCTGTGGAGATTTATGGATCAACAGCAAATTATATGACACCTTTCAAAAATACAGCCGTTTAAGTTTAACGGAAATTATGTCAGTATTTTTTTTAATATAATGTTAGGTTTTGGCCACTGTTCCAAGTGGAGAGTTACAATCAAACTTCATTGTTGGTTCCTGGCAGAATCAGTGATTTTTTTTCTTTAAAAAATACAACATTTATTTCATTGGAGGCGCGTCCCATCCACTTCTGTTGGAAAAGATAACTGAGCTTCTAACTGGCCACAGTTCCACAGCTCTCTTCCACAGTTCCACAGCTCCACACCCCTTATCCAGTCCCTTCTGACCTACATCCGAGCCACCTCACAATTTCTAAGGCCACATTGCATAATTTTTATCATGATGTCGTCCTTTCTTATTCCTCTATCCTCCACCAGTTCTTTCTTGAACAAAGACCCAATTAGTTTCCACTGCCTAGCGTAATTTGTCCTCACCCTCATAATTTTCTCTTAATTCCTTTCACATCCTTGTTCCAAACGTACACTAGCACCGCACTCAACTCTTTCTCTGCTCATCGGCGACTGCATTGAGGCTGCCTCCTGCACCCGTGCAAACCTCTCTGATTTCATTAACTTCACCACTAACTTCCACCCTGCCCTCAAATTTACCTGGACAATTTCCGACACCTCTCTCCCTTTCTTGATCTCTGTCATCATTAGAGGGTGCAGACTATCAACTGACATTTACTACAAACACACCTACTGCCAGTTATCTGAACTATGCCTCCTCCCATCCTTACACTTGCAAATATGCTATCACCTATTCTCAATATTTCTTTCTTTGCCACATCTGTTCTCAAGATGAATGTTTCTATTCTAGGACATCCAAGATGTCTTTTTTTTAGTAAACATGGGATTTCCCCCCTGCCGTCACAGATTAAACCCTCACCCACAAGTCCTCTGCACCCTGTAACTCTGCTCTTTCATCCCCCAAACAGGATAGAGCTCCCCCGGTCCCCACTGCCCCCCAGCATCTGTATCCAACATATTGTTCTCAGACATTTCCGTCACCCCAACGCAATCCCACCCCTTTCCGCCTTCCGTATAGATCGCTTCCTCCACAACTCCTTGGTACACTCAGCCTTTCACACCCAAACTACCCCTTCCTCAGGTACTTTCCCCTGCAACTGCAGGAGATGTAACACCTGTCCCAATACCCTCCTTCCTCACATCCATCTAGGGACCACAGCAGTCCTTCAAGGGAGACAGATTCATGCGCATCTTCTCTAACCTCATTTACTGCATCTGGTGTACTCCATGTGGCCTCCTTTACATCAGGGAGACCATATGCAGGTTTAGTGATCGTGAACACTTCCGTTCAGTCCGCCTAGGTTCAAGTGATCCCCCGGTTGCTAAACACTCCCTCTCCCATTCCCATCCTGGGCCACCTCCGCTGTCAGAATGAAGCCCAACACAAATTGGAGGAACAGCACCTCATGCTTCACTTGGGCTGCTTACAACTCAGCTGTTCCTCCAATTTGTGTTGGGCCTCATTCTGACAGCGGTATGAATATTGACTTATCTAACTTCAAGTAACCCTTGCTTTCCCTCTGTCTCTCCCCATCTGAGTTCGCCGACTAGTTTCACTGTCCTGATTAAATTTCAGATTGTATGCCTCGCTGTCACCTTCCCCTCAGCTAACAATGATCCATTCTATATTTTCCTTGACCATCGTCCCTTTGATCACTCATTTTCACACCTTACCCTTCCATATCTTTATGACTCTCTGTCCCCTGACTCAGTCTGAAGACGTCTTGACCCGAAACGTCATTCCATTCCTTCTCTCCAGAGATGCTGCTGGTCCCGCTGAGTTACTCCAGCATTTTGGATTTATTTGTCATATGCCCAGGATATGAACCAGAGCAGTTAAATTCCTACAAGCTGCAGCTCCATGGGCACATTAGATACAACAACAATATACAAAGTATTAGTTATTCTGAGTAAACCAACCATAAAAGTACAAAAAAAGTAGAGAATCAATACTTTATTTAAAAATGTAATCTCAGGTCACTCACCTTTTTTTTACAGAGCCACTTTCCCCAAGATGAAAATTAACATAAAATACATGTTTTTATGCAAGTGATTACCTGTTGATTAATATAACATTAGAAATGTGTTCTAATTTGTAATTTAACGGGAAGGAAAAAAATATGCACAAGATTCCACATTAGTTCCAAATACTTTTATTTAGGGTTGAGCTTAATACATGAATACAGAGAGTAGGCTAATGTATGCACTTCAAATGTTATCAAATGTTCATGTTTCCTTCAACAGCCTTATAATACATCCATAAATGGTAAAGCACCTAAGTACAATGTTAAATGGCAGCATATGTTTAAGGATCTTCGTAAAGGCTGGTTGTATTGTGGAACATTATTGTGCCGGTTTAGTGCTTTCATCTGGTTTCTTTTGGCAATGAACAAGTCTTTCACTTTTATGGTACACATGACATAATACAAAAGATGCTAATATTCAAAGATTTACAAATGCAAATACTAAACAAAATATGAAAGTACACTAAGTAACCTGTAAAAAAAAAAGAATAAACTATCTTCAATTATTTCATGACCAGCCAAGACGTACCCTTTTTACCATGTCCTAAAGTAAATACTTCCATGCCATTTAGCAGAACACCAATTAGGCACAAAACATTCTGTAAACATAATTGAGATTACTGCACTGATCAGCCACTACCAAAGACTGACAAATTTTGTTAAGTGAGAACAGCAGACTACATGTTGTACCACTACCTCATGGTGGCTTAAGGCAAATGCTACAAACCACACAAACAAATGGAAAAGATCTGTGTAAGTCTTAACATGGCGTTGATGCATTTAGCAGATGTTGACTGCAGAGTTTGGGTCATAAAGGTATGCAAAGTTTACTCGGAACACCAGTGTGAAAGTGCGCAAGCTGGCTTCAGCAGAGTAACCATCACTCTCTTGTTAATAGTGCAGTTAATGCATACACAAATGTGAAATTGTTCTTGATTTTTGATTCTGAAACGCATATTCTTAAGAAAATATTTTATAAAATTTAAATGTTTGATAATCAAGGTGGAAAGGCCAGCATTTAACATTTAATTGATGAAAATACATGTTGCTGTCCGAACCTACAAGAACAGGCAACTTGGCTTAAAAGGTTCCTGTTTACATTTCGTTTGTAAGGTCACTTGGGCCCAAAGCAAACTGTGACGACCAGCTGTGGGTCAGAAAGACCGAACTTCTTGTAGAACAAATGTCATGCAGTGACAACGTCCACTGAATAGTTCCTGAGCAAAACGTAGAGAGTGATGGCTGTAAATAGTAAGTGACTTTAATGGTACAATTCTCATTTGTTGCTGTACACAGCCCAAGGGTGGCCACCCAAAGGAATAGTTCTGTAGCAGCTGTATTAATGTCTTATTACATGTCTTGGTAAATTTTCTCCCAGCCATTGTAAATTAGATGGTGACAGTTTATTCAGATTGAGAAAATATAATTTCATAGCTTGTGGAATCCTGTGAATGCAAACAAACTATTTTTTTTAAACATAATTGCTCAAACAAAATGTGACTTAGATTAATACATTTACATAATGATCAGAAATTAGTTGAAGTAAATGAAAGGAAGCTGGTTAAATGCATATTAAAAACAGAGTTGTAATTTCACATTTCTATTGATACACTGAGGGGTAGGCATTCATAGATACCAACTCCTTGCTCAAAATATTCTGGAAAGATCAATTTCATTCAGGAATCGGTGAGAACATACTGACTTTTTGTAGGTAATGGATTGGATCATTCAATTTCAATCAGATTGGTAAAAGTTGTTCTGTGGCTCAAATGGCCTACCAGTGAGAAGACTACCCTTGTAATTTCCACGAAGCCTGGTTGAGATGAAGAATTACCTTGCAATGGGGAAAGCAATTTATGGTACCAGGAGACTAACCAGGAGTCACCCAGAAGAAAACATTAGAATACCAGGAGCTAGTGACTCATAATGCAATATGGCACATGAAGCTCTACCTGGATATGCATCCAAATGGTTTATTGTTTTATTTCCTACATGGAAATGCTTTCTTGGAACAATGCTATTTACTGCATTTCCTGCTAAATGTAGGCATATTTCAGTACTGATTTGAACACCGAAGGTGGGTAGATGCCAAGCAAATTAGAGCAACTGTTTAAAAATAAACCCTATATTATGATTCAAAATTAATCTGTGAATATGGCAATACATCTACTGAAAGGGGAAAACAGTGTCAGCATTACAGAGTACTTTCAGTATGCATTGATAATTTCATTACCATTTTTATCAAAATGAGACGTAATCATAATTAACCTATTTCATTGCTGAGTATATGTATAATTTTTTCCTGCTTCTTCCCTTCTCCTGTGAGCTCCTATCATCCATATCTGAGCTACCCCCGGTCTTTATCTAATGTTATTCCAAAACTGTTCCGAATTGCCCTCAGGGAATTCACCCTAGATAAGCACCTGATGTTCCCACTGTTGTGATCTCTGTGGAGAGGATCCCAAGCATAAATGAATGTCCAACCTTTCTCCTTCACCCCAGAGTGTACAGCTCCAATGGACAATGTCGCTGTAGCATCCAATTATAATCAAGTGAAACTGGCTCCTAGTTCTCCAAAATACTTCTTGAAGATTACAAATAACTTGTGGATCTAGTTTTAAGTAGTTATTACTGACAAATTAACCCAGTTTACTTGGACATGCAAGTATGAATGTAACTTCAGTCCGTTCCTGCTGGTTTCTAAATTTTTTGAAGAACATGTGGTCACATTAAAAGAAAATGAATCAAAAAACGTAATTGTTTTAAAGCAAGTCCTGAATGTACAACTCTTTGGATGTATGCAAATGATTTAACAAAAACTGGTTCTAAGATCACAATACTGTCACAAAGTTAGACTTACAAAACACCAGTGGGGAAAAAAAGTCCCAGAAAACAAAAAATTCCCAGAAACAATTCATATGGTAAGGCATTTAGACAAACTAATCTAAAGACAATGGTTAAATTAAGCATAATAGAATATATAAATAATCAAAGACAATCCATTGTTTAACCATGTAAACCTCTTTCCTAGAAATCCTTTCCGCATCCTGAGAACCAATATTATGTTACTGGCACTGGTTCAAATGTAGGGGCTGTGATGCCCTTTCCAAGAGTTGCTCATTTGGTGTTCCTGTTAAATAGTGTGGGTATTAAAGTGCCTTGGTGCTTGTGAAAGGGACGGTGTGTGACGATGGCTTCTGAGGGTAACGCTCGTAATAGTAAGCTTGAAAGAGAATAGTAATATCGACACAAACTTGGAGCAATCCACATATCCAGAATTGGAAAGGTGCCTGATTCAGAATGAAGTAAGCAGTCTTGAAAGTGTCACCGCTTGCCCACATCAACACCATAGTGATACTTTATGGAGAGGGGGAAAAAAAATCAAAAATTAGTTATCATTCACTCACTAGGCTTATGAAGACTCAAATGCATCCAAGGTAATTGCAATGCAATAAAATATGTAGAATACCCATTTCACTACCTGGATAGTTGACAAGTCTCTACCTCCTATTGGTTTTCCTGTAAAGCTCCACAAAACGAAAGTGGTGTTTATATTTGCTGGTTCCTTGGTTTGTTGACTGACATTGACCAATTACAGTGCACTCCATAATGTTTGGGACAAAGACCCATCATTTATTTATTTGCCTCTGTACTCCACAATTTGAGATTTGTAATAGTAAAAAATCACATGTGGTTAAAGTGCATATTGTCAGCCATTTTAATACATTTTGGTTTCACCATGTAGAAATTACAGCTGTGTTTATACATAGTCCCCCCATTACAGGGCACCATAATGTTTGGGACACATGGCTTCACAGGCAATTGTAATTGCTCAGGTGTGTTTAATTGCCTCCTTAATGCAGGTATAAGAGAGCTCTCAGCACCTAGTCTTTCCTCCAGTCTTTCCATCACCGTTGGAAACTTTTATTGCTGTTTATCAACACGAGGACCAAAATTGTGCCAATGAAAGTGAAAGAAGCCATTATGAGATTGAGAACAAAGAATAAAACTGTTATAGAGACATCAGCCAAACCTTAGGCCTACCAAAATTAACTGTAAGGAGAGCACTGGTGAACTTACTAATCGCAAAAGGACTAACAGGCCAAGGAAGACCTCCACAGCTGATGACAGAAGAATTTTCTCTATAATAAAGAAAAATCTCTAAACACATGTCCGATAGATCAGAAACACTCTTCAGGAGTCAGGGGTGGATTTGTCAATGACCACTGTCCACTGAAGACTTCATAAACAGAAATACAGAGGCTACACTGCAAGATGCAAACCACTGGTTAGCCACAAAAATAGGATGGCCAGGTTATAGTTTGCCAAGAAGTACTTAAAAGACCAACCACACTTCTGGAATAAGGTCTTGTGGACAGATGAGATGAAGATTAATTTATATCAGTGATGGCAAGATCAAAGTATAGAGGAGAGAAGGAACTGTCCAAGATCCAAAGCATACCACCTCATCTGTGAAACAAGGTGGTGGGGGTGTTATGGCCTGGGCATGTATGGCTGCTGAAGGTACTGGCTTACTTATCTTCATTGATGATACAACTGCTGATGGTAGTAGCATAATGAATTCTGAAGTGTATAGTCACATCCTATCTGCTCAAGTTCAAACAAATGCTTCAAAACTCATTGGTCGGCGGGCCATTCTACTGCAAGACATTGATCCCAAACATACTGCTAAAGCAACAAAGGAGTTTTTCCAAAGTTAAAAAACAGTCAATTCTTGAGTGACCAAGTCAATAATCCAATCTGAACCCAAATGACCAAAATCAAGTATGCTGAAGAGAAAACTAGCCCCCAAAACAAGCATAAGCTAAAGATGGCTACAATACAGGCCTGGCAGAGCATCACCAGAGAAGACACTCAGCAACTGGTGATGTCCATGAATCGCAGACTTCAAGCAGTCATTGCATGCAAAGGATATGCAACAAAATACTAAACGTGACTACTTTCATTTACATGACATTGCTGTGTCCCAAATATTATGGAGCCCTGAAATGGGGGGACTATGTATAAACACTGCTGTATTTTTTACATGGTGAAACCAAAATGTATAAAAATGGCCTTTATTAAAATCTGACAATGTGCACTTTAACCACATGTGATTTTTTCTATTACAAATCTCAAATTGTGTACAGGGGCAAATAAATAAATGATGGGTCTTTGTCCCAAACATTATGGAGGGCACTGTAAGTTCTACTTAATCTTTTAGAGGAATAAACGTTTGGTATGAAGAAAGATCAAAGTATTAATTGTGGCTCAGATATGGTAACAACCTTGCCACTGCATTCATCCCATGCAGCAAAAATAGCACAAAATGTTGGCATTACTTTGTAATCCTGAGGGAGCTTTGTACTGTTATAAATGCCCCTGTTCAGCTGAGATATTACACCAAGGTACTGCCTACACTCTTAGGTGATTGAAATAGCCTAAGGCAATATCTCTAAAAGTAGGCAAGCCATTTTTGACAGGCCAACCAATTTTTCAATCAAGGTTACAAAAAGCAGATAGTTAGATCCTTAGATAGACACATATTGCCAGAATAACTCAACGGGACAGGCAGTATCTCTGGAGAGAAGGAATAGGCGACGTTTCGGGTCTAGACCCTTCTTCAGACTGTCAGGTCCTCATCTTTCGTTGATGACTGCAGGCAACGAAATTTCGTTCAGACCGAAAGGTCTGAATGACAAATAAAGGAATCTCTCTCTCTCTCTCTCTAATCTTGGTGATTGTCTGAGTATGCGGTACACAAATTTGCTGTTGTATTTCCGACATTACAAACAGTTAGTTGACAGGATGATGCTTAGGGAATTGAAAGACACTACATAAATGCACTTTTTTTCTCCCTAAGAAAACTAGGACAGAAAATCATTCTACATTTCCATCATCCCACCTCAGCTTAAATCTTATCTCAGCATCACCCTTCATGCTCAGAGCTTTTAATTGAAGGCATCAAAAAACAGCAGGTTTTTGGAACCAAACATGATTTTGCTCTCAAACACAAGGATGAAAAACAGTAGATGATGAGATTAAAGTATAATCATGAACTAAAAATCAAGTATTGGTGTGACTTTAAAAGAAAAATTATAAATGAAAGAGTGCAAATCTACCTAAATTAATAGATTTCATTCATGGCAACATCTTTAAAAATAATAATGCTGCCTTTCTTTTGGCAAGGAGCAATAATTTTTGGTTTGTGCACTAAATTTACTTGACAGTTTGGATTATTTTGCTCGTCTCTTCAGCTAAATGTCAATCAATTGAATTTAAAAACAAGTTGAAGTTTTTTGATATGAAAAACAGCTTCATATACTTCGATGTTTGCAATCCATCTTAATCTTTTTTGATTTTTAGTTTATTCTCAATTTTTTAAGTTCCAGGTTGCCAAACTGACAAATCTAGCAATTGGCTTGATTAGCGACTGAAAATATAATTCATAGGATTCATAGGCATAATGTAAAACAAGCCTTTATTACTGCAGTCCCTGATGAGTGATGTTCAGCACTTCCCAGTTGCTCCTGTAGGCATACTTATCCAATCACTGTTTATAATATTGAAAGATAATCTATCTAGAAAACAATCACTTTTGAGGACAGAGACTGGTCTGAACTAGGCACAGTGCAGATTCGGAATAATACCAGAGCTTAATGTTTATATTAAGTTACATAGATATAGTCAAAGTTGAGGAGTGATTTAATTGAAAAAGTTATAAGGATCCGATGTAAAGTTATAAGGATCAGAATGTAACCCAAAGAGAGGCTGGAAGGAGGGCAAGTGAGCAACTGAATTATATGGACAGTGTAAAGTGTGAACACCATGAGAATGCAGGTAGAGATAAATCCTGTGGATTGATATGTAGTCCACAATAGTTACTTGCAATGGAAATTCAGATAATTTGTAGTTTACAAGTATAAAAGTTTGTTTTATAAAATGCTCTAAGGCTTCATGCCTACAATTGATTCTGAATGATGAAGCAAAGTCTGATTCAATGCTTGTCACTGAGGTCACAGACTATTTGACTTTGCCACATTAGGTAGGAAGCAACCCTTGAAACGCTCATTTCAAGATGTCACGCATCTCATGGGAAGCATATCATTTTGACATTTCTAGGATTTAAAAAATGTCTCAGTGATAGTACATGCCAGCTCTATGGAGTTTGTTCATTTACAATCCAATACTTTTCTGATTTAGATTGCAAGCTGCAGCCCATCAGCTACATGAAACACACACATTACACAGTCCAACAAGCCAGGGTATAATCACCAAGAATCCTGTTTTGCTCTCAGCTTCTTGATTATTTATTTAAATAAAGCTGATAAAGACAGATAAATTCAAAGGGTAAATTCAGATCGTTATGGTCATTATTGACAATGTAGTCATGGGCATATCTAATATACACAGTATCAAAATAGAAACAAAACCACAGTGTTGGTTCACTTTCAACCTGATTTACATTCCACACTTATAATTTCTGCAGAGTGGAACAGCTTCAACAGATGATTGCAAATGCCCTATTGGAGAACTAATCAGTTTTGCTAACAGCATGTCAAAGTAAAAAATACACATCGTCAATAAAGAACTGAGGGGAAAATAAAGATTTATAATAATTCAGGAAGAATACAATTAAAAGGTTACCATTTTTACACATTGTAGAAAAGCTTTGACATGAGAGAAAAGTAGGACACCAGAATGTCATTAAAGTTGAAAAATACATTTTTGGAAAAGGCTGTAAATCAGATTAACAGAGTGGGTAAACGGGATGTAAACTTTGACTGAATGCTAAAAGGAAACTAAAAATAGATGAGTTTCAAAAGGTCAAATCCTTTTTTTCCTTTTCCAACTTTGTGTACTTTTAGGAAAAACCTTAATTGGTTAGGTTTTGCAGTAAGAGACCTTTCAAAAATAGGAGTATTTGGAAATGCAACCATTATTAGTAGCCTTAATCTGAAGGCAATACATTGATGCATTACCGATTACAATTTAATATTTGCTCAGTATATCGGTGGAATTCTAATATATTCAAACCATGCTCCAGGACCAGAGCTATTTAATGTAAGCTGGCACTGCAGTGTAGTACTGTGCCACAGTGTTAGAGATCAAATGTCCAGCTGTGTTAAATCAAGGCTTTAAAAGTTTAGGGAGATGCAAAAGAGCTGTGAATTATTCTAGTGCCCTGACCAATATTTGCCCTTCCACTATAACCAAAACCAGCTTCAAGTGTCACTTGATACCATCTGCTGTGCATGAATTGCCTGACGCTTTAACCCATTGTCATTATGCTTCAAAAAGATAATAAACAGGCCCAACATAAAATAAATAGAAATGTGTTCTTCCATAAAAATATTATTCATATTGCACAGGCCCTCTTACCTCATTCCTTCTGTGGATTTGTTCTCATAGTTGTGGTACAACTGTGGTGTGCCCAGCATGGCTTCCGTGAAGACAGCAAAGAAACCAAGCGTTTCCACAAAGAGTGAAGAGTCAATAAGGAGGTAGGTTATATATGCAGCAACAACAGTGAAAGTCAATACACACTGGATATAATCAATGAATCTGCTCCACAGCCAGAAGTATTGTAGATCAAAGTCTAAAGCAGAAACAAAATGTTAAGATAAGTAAAGGAACATTTTGTGTGGTTTATTAGTCCTAGCTTATATCATGATGAATTAAACATTACAACCATGTCACATTCAATTATTATATAAGCAGATAAAATAAAGATTTAAACCATACATCCGATGATATTCATTTTCTGGTTTAACAGGATGGCATCTGTGAAACAAAGACAATTGTTCTTCTTTTCCAATTTTCTGTCTCTCCTCTCACAGTAGACAGGGCACTTAAAGTTGTAAAATGGACCCAACTTCTACAATACAAGAGTTTTTAATCTGACACTGCATTTCCATTGAACCACAACTTACTCCATTCTATCCCATAAGGACATTGGAATTTGTCTCAGACACTGATGTGCTACAATGCTGAGAAATATATTCTGTACTCTGCATCTTCCCCTTTACACTATGTACTTGAGTTTGAACAGATTGCATCTATGGATGGTATATCTGTATCTATTTGGATAGCATGCAAACAAAGCTTTTCCCCATACCTCAGTACATTGACAACAATAAACCTAAACCTAAAAAAATGAACCAAACTTACATTATTATTGTTTAGGCCAACATATAGGTCACACACAGGTATGATTTCTTTAGATTTTTATTTGCACCTTATCCACACCCCATTGGGGACATCTTTCAGACTCATTACAGGACCCAAAGCATATTGCACCTTAAATTCACCTACATTCTTCATGTCCCTGACCCCTTGTTCCTACACCAATGCTCAGATGTAGTCCTCACCATCTTAATCTAACCCCGACAAAGTCTAAACTTCCCTTCTCTCAATCACACCACAACCATACCTGTGACCAGTTCTCTTTGCTAATTTTGATCACACATGACCCCTTGTGTTTCATGTGCAATAGAATAATGTTGTGAAATGGAGATGGGCATGCACATAACATGCAGAAGATCCCTATGTCTTACCAATTCACTGTCTTTTGAGACTCAACATATTCTGGGCTCTGGTCAATCAGTAAGACAATATCCCAATCTGTTTTTCTCAGACTCAAGGTTGATGACCTTCCATTGTGAATTACAAATGGTGTTGCTTAACCCATCCTCAATTTTCCACCCCCCACCGCTCCAGCTTCTCCTATATAAATTATTTCAACCAATTAATAGAAAGTTTATTTGGAAAATGTGTCCCCAAGTACAATGATGATTTCTTGTTCATGCTGTAAATGGTATTGGGAACATAAGTGATTTGCTGTCCTGAAGCTAGAAACATAAAAAATAGGTGCAGGAGGCCATTCGGCCCTTAGAGCCAGCACCGCCATTCATTGTGATCATGGCTGATCATCCCCAATCAATAACCCGTGCCTGCCTTCTCCCTATATCCCTTGATTCCACTAGCCCCTAGAGCTCTATCTCTCTCTTAAATCCATCCAGTGATTTGGCCTCCACTGCCCTCTGTGGCAGGGAATTCCACAAATTCAGAACTCTCTGGATGAAAAAGTTTTGTTCTCACCTCAGTCTTAAATGGCCTCCCCTTTATTCTAAGACTGTGGCCCCTGGTTCTGGACTCGCCCAACATTGGGAACAGTTTTCCTGCATCTAGCTTGTCCAGTCCTTTTATAATTTTATATGTTTCTATAAGAACCCCTCATCCTTCTAAACTCCAGTGAATACAAGCCTAGTCTTTTCAATCTTTCCACATATGACAGTCCCGCCATCCCAGGGATCAATCTTGTGAACCTACGCTGCACTGCCTCAATCACAAGGATGTCCTTCCTCAAATTGGGAGACCAAAACTGTACGCAATACTCCAGATGTAGTCTTACCAGAGCCCTATACAACTGCAAAAGAACCTCTCTACTATACTGAAATCCTCTTGTTATGAAGGCCAACATTCCATTAGCTTTCTTCATTGCCTGCTATACCTGCACTCCAACTTTCAGTGACCAGTGTACAATGACACCCAGGTCTTGCTGTACCTCCCCCTTACCTAACCTAACCCCATTGAGATAATAATCTGCCCCCATGTTTTTGCCACCAAAGTGGATAACCTCACATTTATCTATATTATATTGCATCTGCCATGCATCTGCCCACTCACTCAACCTGTCCAGGTCACCCTGCAACCTCCTAACATTCTCTTCACAGTTCACACTGCCACCCAGCTTTGTGCCATCTGCAAACTTGCTAGTGGTGATCCTAATTCCCTCTTCCAAATCATTAATATATATGGTAAACAGTTGTGGCCCCAACACCGAGCCTTGCGGCACTCCACTCGCCACTGCCTGCCATTCTGAAAAAGGACCCGTTCACTCCTACTCTTTGCTTCCTGTCTGTCAACCAATTTTCTATCAACGTCAACACCCTACCCCCAATACCATGTGCTCTAATTTTAGTCACCAGTCTCCCGTGCGGGACCTTATCAAAGGCTTTCTGAAAGTCTAGATACACTACATCCACGGGCTCCTCTTCATCCATTTTACTTGTCACATCCTCAAAAAATTCCAGAAGATTAGTCAAGCATGATTTTCCTTTCATAAATCCATGCTGACTTGGACTAATCCTTTTACTGCTATCCAAATGCCCCATTATTACCTCTTTAATAATTGACTCCAGCATCTTTCCCACCACCAAAGTCAGGCTAACTGGTCTATAATTCCCCGTTTTCTCTCTCGCTCCTTTCTTGAAAAGTGGGATAACATTAGCTATCCTCCAATCCACAGGAACTAATCCTGAATCTATTGAAGATTGGAAAATGTTCACCAATGCGTCCACTATTTCTAGAGCCACCATCCGGCCCAGGGGATTTATCATCCTTCAGTCCCATTAGCCTACCCAATATAATTTCTCGCCTAATGAACATTTCTTTCAGTTCCTCGACCCCCTTAGATCCTCTGTCCTCCAGTACTTCTGGGAGATTGTTTGTGTCTTCCTTAGTGAAGACAGATCCGAAGTACCTGTTCAACTCTTCTGCCATTTCCTTGTTCCCCATAATAATTTCACCCGTGTCTGCCTTCAAGGGACCCACATTTGACTTTGCTATTCTTTTTCCCTTAACATATTTAAAGAAGATTTTACTGTCCTTCTTTACATTCCTGGCCAGCTTCCCCTCGTACTTCATCTTTTCAGCCCATATTGCTCGTTTTGTTTCCTTCTGTTGTTCTATGAAAGTTTCCCAATCCTCTGGCTTCCGGCTACTCTTTGCTGTGTTATACATCTTTTCTTTTAATTTTATTCTATCCATAACTTCTCTTGTTAGCCACGGTTGCCTCCTACTCCCCTTAGAATCTTTCTTCCTTGTTGGAGTGAAATGCTCCTGCGTCTTCCGGATTATGCCCAGAAATTCCTGCCATTGCTGTTCCACCATCATTCCTGCTAGTATCCCTTTCCAGTCTACCTTGGCCAGCTCCTCTCTCATGCCTTCATAATCCCCTTTGTTCAACTGCATCACTGCCACTTCCAATTTAACCTTCTCCTTCACAAATTTCAGATTAAAACTAATCATATTATGATCACTACCTCCAAGCGGTTCCTTTACCTCGAGTTCTCTTTATCAAATTTGGTTCATTGGACAACACTAAATCCAGAATTGCCTTTTCTCTGGTCGGCTCCATTACAAGCTGCTCTAAGAATCCATCTCGGAGGCACTCTACAAACTCTCTTTCTTGGGATCCTGAACCAACCTGATTTTCCCAGTCTACCTGCATATTGAAATCCCCCATCACCACAGTGGCATTACCTATTTTACATGCCAGTTTTAACTCCTGCTGCAACATACACCCTACATCCGGGCTACTATTTGGGGGTCTGTAGATAACACCAATTAGTGTCTTCTTGCCTTTGCAATTCCTCAACTCAATCCACAGTGACTCTACCTCGTCATTCCCTATGTCTTCCCTCTTAAAGGACTGAATTCCATTCCTCAGCAGAAGAGCTACCCCCCCTCCTCTGCCCACCTGCCTGTTCTTTCTATAGGATGTATAACCCTGAATATTAAGTTCCCAGATCCGATCCTCTATCTGAGCCTCAAGCTCATCTACTTTACTTCTTATACTTCGCGCATTCAAATACAATACTTTTAATTCCTAAAAGCCCTGTCTCACGGTGCGAGTTGACCCACGAGGTACCCCGATTGAAAGACTCGTGGTTGTGTACGAGATTCCAAGTTTATGATCAAGAGTTTAACCGAGTTCCCACGGGTATGACTACGTTTGCCGTTTACTTGTCATTTCTGCGATGTTGCAAGTTCGTCTCCCGAGTTACCAAGTTCCTCTCCCGAGTTACTCTTGAGCCAACCATGAATGAAGGTCTGTTTTAATAAGCAACAGTGTTAAAGAAGACATCTCCATCCTGCGGCTTTGAGTTAAAGATAGAATTCAGCGCGGCCGCATCTATTGATTTGACCTACAAAGGGAAAATGCGCGCCGTCCAGTGCCAGAGCAGTTATACTGATGATTTGTTTGAAACACACATCACGTAGTTAGAAGACCAGCGAGCGGAGGTTTGCTATATTTTAATTGAATTTACTGCCAGGTCTACACACTGCGGGGAGACGGGAGATGAAATCTTTGAATGTGGACGGATGTCTCCGCTCCTGCTCGTTCTAAGCGGAATATATTTTTAGATGCCTTTCAAGCCGGGCTTTGGTTTTATTCCTTGTTTTTGTTTATTCTCACACACTTTTCGTGTGTGAGGGTGTGAGAAGTCCATGCTGGGTGCCGGCCGGCCGCAGCCGCTGTTCTTTCACATCAGTTGCACATCAGATTGTTGGGAGACGGAGCTCAGGGTTCGCCTCCTGAGCTGCTTTGGTGCCCAGGCGTGAGTTGAGGTAGAGGGAGGGCGTCATTAATCTGTCTGGGGTGACAAGGCTCTTGGGTTAAGCTGGGATCATTCTCTGCGGGATGATCTTAGTGCGGGAGACAAGTGTAGGAGAGGTGTACTGACTGTGTGGGCAGACACTTTGGTAGTGATTGCCCACCAGTCTCAAAAGCCGCTGTGTCTCCCTGTCCCTGGGATAGCAGAGGGCGATCAAACAGCACAACACGAAGGGCAACGATCCCAAGTCTTCAGCGTCAGAAACAGCGGGCAGGCGACAATCACCCGCCATAACGTGAGAGAGATCATGCACTATTGTAGGACTCCTTTACACGTCGGTGTTTCTGTCTTTCTCCATCTCATTGTTGGCCCTGTCTGTCGCCACCCCCACCCCTACCCCTCTGCTTCCCGGCCATGTGTGTGACCCCTTCCCTCCCCTCTCCAGCTCCCCGCCCATTGCACCAGGCGCGGGGGCTTTGCACTGTCTTCACGTCGGAGATGCCAGCAGGTCAGTGCCCGTCGCCCCGGGGCAAATGCTCGGGGGCTCTCTCCCAGCGCGGCCCCGGACCGGGGAGGGGGGGATGGGAGTCAGCGGGCACGCCGGCTCTGCCACACCATGGGCCGCCGCCAACCAAGCCACCCGTCCACGTCCACACGCTCGGTAGAACAGGAGCTGAGACTGGGAACTGTACGGCCCTTGCCCCCTCCCTCTGCAACTGCAAACAACCCCACTCTCCTGCTCACCTAACCCGCCCATCCCTTCTCTCTGGGTATTGAAAGCGCTTCTGGTCTGCAGCGTGCAATAGTCATCAAAATACACTGCATCTTTAGAAAGGAAAAATACAAAACATGTCAATCCCACTGGATAGGCTTTAGTCATGGTGCTGTACCACACGGAAACAGGTCCTTCGGCCCAGATAGGCCGTGCCGTCCAAGTTGGCGTCTTGGGGTAGTCCTATTTGCCTGCATGTGGCCCATAGCCCTCTAAACCCTTCCCATCCATTTATCTGTCGTTAATAACCTCAAGAAAATTCCTGCAAATGGGTCCAACTCAGAGAGAAGTCTCCCCCCTTTCCAGGGTTAATCGCTCCACTGTTTATAATGCTCCATATAACCATATAACCATTACAGCACGGAAACAGGCCATCTCGGCCCTTCAAGTCGGTGCTGAACATTTTTTTAAAATTAAATAAATACTTCCCCCTAGTCCCATCTACCTGCACTCAGACCATAACCCTCCATTCCTTTCCCGTCCATATACCCATCCAATCTATTTTTAAAGGATAAAATCGAACCAGCCTCCACCACTTCCACTGGAAGCTCATTCCACACAGCTACCACTCTCTGAGTAAAGAAGTTCCCCCTAATGTTACCCCTAAACGTCTGTCCCTTAATTCTCAAGTCATGTCCCCTTGTTTGAATCTTCCCTACTCTCAATGGAAAAAGCTTATCCACGTCAACTCTGTCTAACCCACTCATAACTTTAAAGACCTCTATTAAGTCCCCTCTTAACCTTCTGCGCTCCAAAGAATAAAGACCTAACTTGTTCAACCTTTCTCTGTAACTTAGTTGCTGAAACCCAGGCAACATTCTAGTAAATCTCCTCTGTACTCTCTCTATTTTGTTGACATCCTTCCTATAATTAGGCGACCAAAATTGTACTCCATACTCCAGAATTGGCCTCACCAATGCCTTGTACAATTTTAACATTACATCCCAACTTCTATATTCAATGCTCTGATTTATAAAGGCCAGCACACCAAAAGCTTTCTTTACCACCCTATCTAAATGAGATTCCACCTTCAGGGAACTATGCACAGTTATTCCTAGATCCCTCTGTTCAACTGCATTCCTCAATTCTCTACCATTTACCATGTACGTCCTATTTTGATTTGTCCTGCCGAGATGTAGTACCTCA
This sequence comes from Malacoraja senta, assembly GCA_038087875.1. Classification (NCBI taxonomy): domain Eukaryota; kingdom Metazoa; phylum Chordata; class Chondrichthyes; order Rajiformes; family Rajidae; genus Malacoraja; species Malacoraja senta. Next base: position 34,483,822 of record CM075977.1, on the reverse strand, counting down.
CATTTATCAGCATTAAACTCCATCTGCCATCTTTCAGCCCACTCTTCCAAATGGCCTAAATCTCTCTGTAGACTTTGAAAATCTACTTCATTATCCACCACACCACCTATCTTAGTATCATCTGCATACTTACTAATCCAATTTTCCACACCATCATCCAGATCATTGATGTACATGACAAACAACAGTGGACCCAACACAGACCCCTGAGGCACCCCACTAGTCACCAGCCTCCAACCTGACAAACAGCCATCCACCATTACTCTCTGGCATCTCCCATTCAGCCACTGTTGAATCCATCTTGCTACTCCACCATTAATACCCAACAATTGAATCTTCTTAACCAACCTTCCATGAGGAACCTTGTCAAAGGCCTTACTGAAGTCCATATAGACAACATCCACTGCTTTACCCTCATCAATTTCCCTAATAACCTCTTCGAAAAATTCTAGAAGATTAGTCAAACATGACCTTCCAGGCACAAATCCATGTTGACTGTTCCTAATCAGACCCTGCTTATCCAGATGCTTATATATATTATCTCTAAGTATCCTTTCCATTAATGTGCCCACAACTGACGTCAAACTAACAGGTCTATAATTGCTAGGTTTACTCTTAGAACCCTTTTTAAACAACGGAACAACATGCGCAGTACGCCAATCCTCCGGCACTATTCCCGTTTCTAATGACATTTGAAATATTTCTGTCATAGCCCCTGCTATTTCTACACTAACTTCCCTCAATGTCCTCGGGAATATCCTGTCAGGACCTGGAGACTTATCCGTTTTCATATTTTTCAAAAGTGTCCGCACCTCCTCTTCTTTGAATCTCATAGTTTCCATTGCTACTCTGCTTGTTTCCCTTACCTCACATAATTCCATATCCTTCTCCTTGGTGAATACCGAAGAAAAGAAATTGTTCAATATCTCCCCCTTCTCTTTTGGCTCTGCAGATAGCTGTCCACTCCGACTCTCTAATGGACCAATTTTATTCCTTGTTATCCTTTTGCTATTAATATAGCTGTAGAAACCCTTTGGATTTACTTTCACCTTACAAAGCAACCTCATATCTTCTTTTAGCTTTTCTAATTTCTTTCCCTAGACGAGCCCTCTAATCTATCCTGTCAAAGCACTGCTGTAATATCTTCCTTGACAAGCAATGCAACACCCCCACCTCTTGCCCCTGCTATCACCGCTGAAGCAACGAAATCCTGGAATATTTAGTTTCCAATCACAGCCCTCCTGCAACCATGTTTCACTGATCGCCACAACATCATACTTCTCGGTGTCAATCCAGACTCTAAGCTCATCCACCTTTCTTACAATGCTCCTAGCATTAAAATATACACATTTAAGAAACCCACCACCACTTATTCTCTGTTTATTATCTTTTTCTTCTTTCTCCCCTACATTTTGGGTCCGAGTGCTTTCCTTCTCTGCCTCCTGCCTCTCACATTTTCTACTATCTTTCTCTATTTGAGTCCCTCCCCCCAACCGTTCTAGTTTAAAGTCTCCCCAGTAGCCTTTGCAAATCTCCCCGCCAGGATATTGGTTCCCCTCGGGTTCAAGTGCAACCCGTCCTTTCTGTACAGGTCACACCTTCCCCAAAAGAGGTCCCAATGATCCAGAAATTTGAATCCCTGTCCGCTGCACCAGTTCCTCAGCCACGCATTTATCCTCCACCTCATTTCATTCCTACTCTCACTGTCGCGTGGCACAGGTAGTAATCCTGAGATTGTTACCTTTGCGGACCTTCTCCTTAACTCTCCTCCCAACTCCCTAATGCTCCCTGCATTATGAAGTCCTCGACAGTGAACCCCATGGGCAATCACTACCAAAGTGTCTGCCCACACAGTCAGTACACTTGTCTCCCGTACTAAGTCAGCCCCCCCCCCACCTTTCCCTCCCAACTCCAGTCCCGTCCCGACCCTCTGGGAAACTGAAGGGAGCGACAATCAACTGCCACGGATACAAATAATGTCATACACAAGAAAGGGCAGATGCTGGTTGACAAAAAGTGAACACACGGTGCTGGAGTTACACAAAGACACAGCAGAAATTTGGAAACGTCATCCCATCACCCATTCCTTCTCTCCAGAGATGCTGCCTGCCTGCTGAGTTAAAGAGTTCCCACGGTAGACTCACGAGTCACTAAGGTAAACGCACGGGTCACTGCGTTCTTACAACGTGTTTAAATGTTTCAAATTTTAACCTCAAGAGTACATTTTACTCGTGGAAAAGTTTAAATATGTTTGAATTTTTCGAAGAGTTAACAAGTGTCACGGGTACCTGCCGTTAGCGCCAAGAGTCGCTAAGTTGCGTCCACGAGTTCCGACGTTCCCGCTACGTTAATCGTACGTGATTACCACGAGTTAAATTTGTTTTAAACTCGGGGTACCTCGTGGGTCAACTCGCACAGTGAGACAGGGGTTTTACGCATCTCACCATTCACATCGATCCCTATTACACTTGGCCATACTCTCCTATCCCTTTGTGAGCTATCTTTCCCGTTAATTCTGGGGTCATTAACTATCCCTTTATTCCCTTTCCCTTTAACTCCGTCCTTGACTATCCCATTTGACACCCCACTTTATTTAGTTTAAAACCACCAGAGTCGCAGTGGCAAACCTGCCTGCCAGAATGCCGGTCCCCCACCTGTTAAGGTGCAATCCGTCGCTTTGGTACAGTTCCCCCTTACTCCAAAACAGATCCTGGATAGAGTATGTGATCATTAAAGAACAGATACACGTTAATACCCACAACCTCAATGCTAAACGGCCAACTTACCAGGAAGGAGGTAAACAGTATCAGATAAATAAAATCAGACACTTAGCCAGGGGGGGGGAGGAAAGCAGCTCTTGGAAAAAAGCCCAGAGCGTTAAATCCTTTTCAAACTCCAAGTAATAATGGTAGTTTGTGCTTACATTTACATTTTTCAGCCTACACAACAAACTGAGTCTAAACAGATTTACTGACAATGCTTCAGGATATATTCTCCTCATTACATGAACTCTGGGTCTTGCAGGATTCTCTGGGTCTTATACAACTAGGTTAAAAGATACTGAGTAACTTCCTGACAAAGGTTGTCATAAGCAACAATAATTAGAGAACTCTTAGTTTTTCACTCTTGTGTGCCAACTAGTACTTTATGCTGGAGGAATGCCAGCATCCAAACTATATTTAAAGACAGCTCTAACAGAGGGATAGATTTTCACATATTTACAACAATTTGGTTTTAGAATAAATTTTATATTTATAGAGGAAAATGTGCTTCTGGATTTGATCTACAATGCAATATAATATCAGGCTAAATGACCTCCATCTGTACCTAATCTTAGGTTCTATTCTGTAACAATTAAATAAACAAAAACTTTTACTTTTGTAGGAACTATGAAAGCTTACATTCACGTATATTGTGCAAAATAACATCCGAGAATGTTGCGTATGCAACCATTTTTTGTTTTGGGGATTCAGCTAGACAGAAAATACCAATAACTCAAATATTATTTGCGAGGGACATAGTTAGGAAATAGGATGAGAAAGAACAAAAACTACCAGGTACCCCTTGAAACTAAACTTTTGCAAGCAGTAAAATGACAATAACCCATTTACCGAAAGTGATAAAATTGGCCAAATTTGTCAATTATGATAGAAAATGAAAACAAGCAGAGAAAAATTATAAAGGGTTTCCATGAAAATCTTTGAAAAGTACCAAATCAAGTAAATAACACATGCAACAAAATGCAAATTAATCTAAGACAGGAAATCAAATTAAACCTATTAGCTCACCTTTCCTACAGCCTTTGACCCCTCAATAGGTAAAAAAATCCATTCATCACCTCATTGAATATATTCGATGACCACTACCACAGCTCTTTGGGTTAAAATTCATAATCCTCCGAGAAAAAAAATTCCCTCTCATCTCTCTTAAAATGCAATCCCTTATTCCAAAGCCATACCTTCCAGTTCTTGAATGGAGGGAGAACCTCTCACAGCATTCTCCCAGCCATCCTCGGAAACATGCAGGTTCCAATTAAATCTTTCTCCCCTCACTCTAAACCTATGCCCATTTATCTGCAATGCCACTTTCAGGAAACTATGTACTATTTGATCTCTCTACTCTACAATACTTACCAGGGCCCCACTGTTTCGTGTGAAGATACTGCAATGGTTTGATTTCACAAAATGCAACACTTCACACTTATCCATATTAACTCTATTAGCCGTCCTTGGCTCACTTGTCCAGTTGATCAAGATCCCACTGTATTTCTTGCTGGCCATCTTCATTGTCTACAATACGACCTATTTTAATGTCATATTAAACTTACTAATCATGCTTTGACCGTTTTCATCCAAATCGTTGATATAGATAACAAATAGCAATTTCTTGAGCACTAATCGCAAAGACACACCACTAGTCACAGGCCTCCAGTCCGAAAAGCAACCTGCATCACCACCCTCCGTTTTCCATCATGAAGCCAATTATGTATACAGTTAGAGGTGGATCCCATGGAATCATATTTTCCAGAACAGCCTACCACGGGGAACCTGAAAGACCTTGCTGAAAGACATTTGGGACCACGTGTATGGCCCTGCCCTCATCAAACTTCTTGGCTACTTCTTTAAAAAACCTCAAATGACTCCACTCACACAAATGTTTACTCATTACAATCTGTAGATTTAGCTTTATTATCAAGTGTACCAAGGTACAGTGAAACGCTTTGTTTTCAATTCTATCCAATCTGGTGAGATGTATAAATGCAATCAAATCAACTCAAGTATAATAGGTAGAGTGAAGTGGAAGATACAGAGTGCAGAATATAGTTCTCAGCATTGTAACACATCAGTTCCATAGACAAAGTTCAATGTATGCAATGGGTTAGAGGTGAATCTGACAACACCCTAGCTTATGAAAGAACCATTCAGAAGCCTGATAACAGAGGGGTAGTTGTTCCTGAGTCTGGTGGTGCACACTTTCAAGGTTTTGTACCTCTGTCTGAAAGGAGTAGGGAGAAGAACGAATGACCATGGTGGGACAAGTTTTCGATTATGTTGGCTACTTTTCCAAGGCAGTGTGAAGTTTAGATGGAGTACATGGTGGGAAGTCTGATCTTTGTGATGGACTGGCTATATCTAGAATTCTCTGCAATTTCTTGCAGATTTGGGCAGAATTATTCCCAAGCCAAGTTGTGATACGACCCAACAGTATACTTTCTATGGTGCATCCGTATCCCTTTCTAGGATCTGTTCCTTCCTCAAAACATTATTTTACGCTGTCATAAATTTGGCTACCAAAGTTAGTTCCGTCATACAAATCATCAACGTTGGTTGCCATTAAGTGGGACCCAATACAAATACCTGTAGTAGCCCACTGGTTACATCTTGCCCCGTCATGCACCAGTTGTGGAAAAGTGGACACACTGGCCTCATCAGTTACTTCTGGATGCACAAAAATAGAAATGAAATCATCCCTGATCCCAGGTGACAAAACAATTGCTTCTACATTATAGGTTTCTGCGATGGGGGGGGGGGGGGGGGGAGCATGCTATAATCTGGCTGGAGGAATTAAATCTGAAAAAGAACATGACTTCACCTATTGCTCTTTACTTCCTTTTCAGCCACAAAAAAGTTATAAAGTTGTGGATGCTTTGTGGGCTTACAACCTTCCACAAATGGGCAATGCTGGAGGCAATAATGTCATGATGATTTTCCACAAATTCCACCAATTTTACCAACTTTGTCCCTCAAAGAAAATTACGTCTACAGGATGCAGATAGACTTGTGCTTTTGGAATATCATCCTGGTCGGTGGAAGTGCACTTCACAACACTGAGCAATCAATTCTATTAGAAAAGCAGCTTTGGAGCCTACCACTTTACACCCACGCATAACATTGCTATTCCAATTTGCAATGCTGCAGCATTGTCAACTTCAGCTTAGCATAGTCAGCTGTGAAAATGTATTAATATTTTCATGGATAATGTTAATATTTTCCCCAAAATGGATATTTCAAATATGCTTTGATTTAATTCTTTTTGCCGCAGGAATATTTCAGCTTCTACCCCAATCATACCCATTTTCTCTTTGTTCACCGATTCTGCACATTAAGCTACTATTGAGTCAATAAAACATGCTTAAAGGCTTTTGGAATCGGAAAACTAGATTCAGCTGTCACTAGGAAGCAACAAAATCCTTTATTTAGTTCTCTGTAAAATGGTTAAGTTAATTAAAAGTTTCTATACTTCTTTGTGGAACGCAGAGAATTTGTCAATGGAATTGGATGCTCAGCCTGTGTGGTGATTTGACAGCTACTGCATGCCAATGGTTCCATTGAAATTGATGTTTGATAGCCACCTTTGTTGGAAAACAGGTAGATTTTTGCCACAATGAATACTAGATCTTTGAAGGAAGCTTCAAAGCTTCCTTCAGTGGCTACATCACCACTTTGCTGCTAACTGCAACTCTGGGACAATGTTTCTTATTTAAATCTCAAAGTTAATGAAGTCTGAAGAAGGGCTACGACCCAAAACGTCACCTATCCATGTTCTCCAGGGATGCTGCCTGACCCAGAGTTACTCCAGCATTTTGTGTCTATCTTTGGTATAAACTGCCATCTGCAGTTCCTTGTTATTATACTTAAAGTTAATGCCCTTGCTCTGCAAAAGCATAACCATGAATAAAATTGAACAAAACAGGATATCCCAGTTATGGAGAAATACTCCATTCAACCAGGAAGTCTTTTGAAAAGCACAAATTATCTTATACTCTGCTTATCATCACCAGTCAATGACTCTTAAATTTACCGCATGTCTCTTTTATGTTAAAGATAATAGAATCCATGACAAACAAAATCCTTTATTTAAATGATGCTTAATTAAAGCAATAGGATACCATCATTCAGTTTAATTCACATTGAGTTAGACTGTGAATTAGTTAAATATAATGCAAACATGCTTAATCCTTCTGGATTTCTTGTGCAGGGTATTTTCTCAACCACCAAAAAGTTTCCTCTCTCCAATATGCCTGATCCTATCTTTTAAACTATATATTCTGATGGTGATCATTTGTATGTTTTTTTGTTAATTAATTGTAAGATTTTCCTTGAATTGGTTTTCTAGAATCTGGACTTAATTAGCAAAGTCAGAATTTAGTGTCCATCGCTCACTTCCTTTGAACTGAAATGGCTTAATAAAAATAGCATGCCATTTCAGAGTCAACCATATTAGTTGGCCTGGAGTCACATATAGGTCAGACTGGATGGGAATGTCACTTTTTTTCCCCTAATGGACTCGAATTATATAGGTTTTACGAGTCAGTAGCTTTGTGGTCACCATTGCTAATAACTTGTTTTTCTTTTGTAGGTGTCATGCACAACTCAAACATTTCATTGTTTGTTATCAGATTCCAGCCTGCTTTCACATAATACATATGTGACCTGCCTTTTCCCTTTATGGTTAAGGGGAAATATCCATTACAAGCCCACATGCTGCCATGGCTACTTTGACAAGTCATCCTTCCACCCTACTCGATTCCATTCTCCAACTTTCTCTAGCGTCTTTGCGTCTGTTTTAATACGACTTTCCGCACTGGTGCTGCTGCTGTGTTTTACTTTTTCTTTAACTGTCATAATGGACAATGCCTGCCTTATTTCCTGCATTTCTGTTCTCATATTCTCTACTCCCAGCAGAGCAAGCAGATGGCTCCTTTATCATTCAGAATTCACAATGTAGTCTCTCCTATGGGGAACTAAAATGTTTCATTAAGTCCATGAGGGCAACCTCCAGCTTCTAGCTGCCAATCAACAAGTTTCCATCTCACTCCTACTCTGACCGCAGCTTTAAGCATCCTACTACATTCCATCAACCCCAATACAAACTTAAGAAAACAGAACCTCATCTTCCATCTGGCACACTGCAGTACTTGGGACTCAACACTGAATTCATCAATTTCAAATCATCAGCTTCTTTAGGTCAGAATTGACAAGTTCTGAAACAAGGCTGTAGGAAGGAAGAGTCTTTACCCGATAAGTCACCCATTCCTTCTCTCCACAGCTGCTGCCTGTCTCACCGAGTTACTCCAGCATTTTGTGTCTATCTTCTGAAACAAGGTTGTTCACCTGTAACATCAAATCCATCTTTCTCTCTTAAAAATGCCTTTTATTTCAGATATCCAACAACTGCCGAGTTCTACATCTCACAGTTCCAAAGATTTTCCCTCCCTCGAGCTCATTCATTTATCTCCCTCAGTTTATACTCCTCCAGTCAGAGCAGCTATGATTGACAAGCATTCATCTCCCTCTCAAGTGACTTCAATAGCATTTCTGCCATCTGGACGTCTTGGTATCCCAAATCAGCAACTTAAAACTTTGAAAAATCATCTGAAACACAAATCAGAAGTAATCATCACTGTTTATAAAAAGTTTAGTACAGTAATTCTCCCTATCTCCCCTGAAGATAACAGCTCCTTTCTATTGACTCCATTTGTACCTCACGCTGCCTTGGCAAACCCAGCAGCATAATCAAGGATGAGTCGCACCCAGGCCACTCCCTCTTCTCCCCTCTCCCATCAGGCAAACGGTATAGAAGTGTGAAAACACACACCACCAGATTCGGGGACAGTTTCTTCCCAACTGTTATCAAGAAACTGAATCATCCTACCACAATCAGAGAACAGTGCTGAAGTACTGTCTACCTCTTTGATGACACGCAGGCTATCCTTGATCAGACTTTGCTGGCTTTACCTTGCACTAAACGTTATTCCCTTGTCATGTAATCTATACATTGTAAATGGATCGACTGTACTCATATATTGTCTTTCTGCTGACTGGTTAGCACGTAACAAAAGCTTTTCACTGTACCTCGGTACATGTGACAATAAACTAAACTGTAACTATAAACTGTAACTAGATCTTAGCAGCACCTGCAAGCTGGAATCAACAACTCCTACCATTCTTCCTCAATCAATGGAACTATCAAAAAAAATATTCAGTAAAGTCCTGCAGATTATTTTTGACCAGTTTACTGTCCAAGTAGTACCATGTGCAGGAAATGCACTTCTGCAGTAACGTTTTTAAATATTCAGAAGAATCCTGCTTGGTATTTAAAAACACATTATACTCCAATCCATTAAGAAAGGTGAGGACTGCATTTGCACTTGTGCAAAATCTATGACAGTACATAGCAAGTCTCCAGAAGCAGGGAGCAATTAAAACAGATGCAAAAATATTTTTTTCAATCTAAAAGTGAAAATAGTATTTTAACTTAAAAGTAAGTTCTGGTCTGTTTTGTTTCCTCTCATGCTCTCCTCTGCAGTTAAGTGAAATAATGTGCCCCATTCTACAGACAGGACCAATATACAGAACTGCCAAAAACCTGGGTTTGAAAGTTACTACATGTAGGTCTGGTGAGCATTGGCATTCAAGAGGTATCATGATTCGTTTTATATTAAAACCATTTCAACTGTATTTTGAAGAAACAGCAGCAAAGAGAAGCAGGAAAAAACAGTGATTGGCTCTAGCCCGAGTGGGAGGAGAGTTAGAAGTGAGTCAGAGGGGGAAAACAGTTTAAAAAGAGAGGCAAAGCACAGACAGACTTAACTCAGAGCTTCAGTGAATTTTGAAGAAACAGCAGCAAAGAGAAACCGGAAAAAGCAGTGATTGGCTCTAACCCAAGTGGGAGGAGAGTTAGACGTGAGTCAGAGGGATTTGAGGAATTTGGTTTGTAAATTATGCAATTTATCAGTCAATATAAGCAAGACGGCTCTTAGGGAGCGGCAGTGAGGGAGCTGCCTTGTGAGTAAAGTGTGAGTCTTTGGCTCGCCTGTGAGTAAGGTGTGAGTCTTTGGCTCGAGAGTCTTCGGCGAGGAGGCTACGCATAAAGCTCGAGAGGACGGAACGCGGTGAACACATGTCGGGGCAGATGAGATTGTGTGAGGCTTGCAGAATGTGGGAGCCCAGTGACACAGATGGAGCCTCTGGCTGCTACAACTGTGGCAAGTGCGTCCAGCTTCAGCTCCTAAAGGACCATGTCGGGGCACTGCAGAAGCAGCTGGATGACCTCAGGGCCATCCGGGAAAACAAGAGTTTCCTGGACAGCACCTACAGTGAGGTAGTCACGCCGAGGATACGGGAAGAACCAAGGTGTGTGACGGAGAGAAAGGGTGGAAATCGTGGAATGCAGAAGACCCAGGTGGCTGTGCCTAATGAAAACAGGTACGCCCGCTTGGGAACTGTCCGGGGAGACGATGTTTCCAGTCTGAGCGGCAGACACGTCGGTGGCTCCAATCCTGGAGATGGGACTCGATCGGCGAGACCGACGTCGGGCAGAGCCCTAGTGGTGGATGACTCCATTGTCCGAGGAGTGGACAGGAGATTCTGTGGCGGCAGACTAGTTGCGAGGATGGTCTGTTGCCTCCCTGGTGCCAGGGTTCAGGATGTCACGAGCCAAATTCAGAACATCCTCGAGGGAGAAGGTGAACAGCCGGCAGTAATTGTGCACATAGGCACAAACGACATCGGGAAGAGGAAGGAGGTTCTCCAACATGAGTTCAGAGAGTTGGGAAGAAGACTGAAATTCCGGACTTCTAGGATGGTTATCTCTGGATTGCTTCCAGTACCTCGTGCTAGTGAGGACAGGAACAGGGAGAAAGGAGATCTGTGGCTGAGGGGCTGGAGCAGGGAGCAAGGATTTAGATTTATAAACCACTGGGATCTCTTCTGGGGTAGGGGTGACCTGTACAAAAGGGACAGGTTACACCTTAACTGGAGGGGGACCGACATTCTGGCAGGCAGCTTTGCTAGGGCTACACGTGTGGGTTTAAACTAAATAGTGGGGGGGAGGGATTGACAAATTGGGAGTATAAAGATGGAGTTGAAGGGGAAGTGGCTACAGGAAAAATTACAAAAGATTCTCGAATTAATGGGAAGGAAAGCTCGAGAAGGGACAACAGAGTAAGGTCAGGGCCAATTGCGAGGGGGGTAAGTGAATACGGAGGTCAAAGTGCTGTATATGAATGCGTGAAGTATAAGGAATAAAGTGGACGAGCTTGAGGCTCAGTTAGAAACTGGCAAGTATGATGTTGTGGGAATTACTGAGACATGGCTGCAAGAGGGCCAGGGCTAGGAACTGAATATTCATGGGTATACCTCCTATCGAAAAGACAGACAGGTGGGCAGAGGGGGTGGGGTTGCCCTGTTGGTGAGGAATGAAATTCAGTCCCTTGCCAGGAGTGACATTGAAACAGGAGATGTGGAGTCAGTATGGATAGAACTAAGGAATTGTAAGGGTAAAATGACCATAATGGGACTAATCTACAGGCCCCCAAACAGTAGCCTGGACATAGGGCGCAAGTTGAATCAGGAGTTAAAATTGGCATGTAGCAAAAGTAATGCTGTGGTTGTTATGGGAGATTTCAACATGCAGGTAGACTGGGAAAATCAGGTTGGTACTGGACCCCAAGAAAGAGACTTTGTAGAGTGCCTTTGTGATGGATTCTTAGAACAGCTTGTATTGGAGCCTACCAGGGAGAAGGCAATTTTGGATTTAGTGTTATGTAATGAACCGGATTTGATAAAGGACCTCGAGGTTAATGAGCCATTATGAGGCAGTGACCATAACATGGTCAGGTTTAATCTACAATTGGAGAGGGAGAAGGGTAGAGAAGGGTGTCAGTGTTGCAGTTGAAAAAAGGGGATTATGGGGCCATGAGGGAGGAGCTGGCCAAAGTTGACTGGAAAGATATACTAGCAGGGATGACAGTGGAACAAAAATGGCAGGTGTTACTAGGAATAATACAGAAGGTGCAGGATCAGTTCATTCCTAGGAGGAAGTAAGATTCCAAGGGGAGAAAGGGACGACCATAGCTGACCAGGGACGTCAGGGACAATATAAAAATTAAAGCGAAGAAGTACAACGTAGCAAAGATGAGTGGGAAGCAAGAGGATTGGGTATGTTTAAAGGACAGAAGATAACCAAAAAGACAATAAGGGGAGAAAAGATGAGGTAGGAAGGTAAGCTAGCCAAGAATATAAAGCAGGTTAGTAAAAGGTTCTTTAGGTATGTGAAGAGGAAAAAATTAGTTAAGACCAAAGTTGGATCGTTGAAGACCGAAAAAGGTGAATTTATTATGGGGAACAAGGAAATGGCAGATGAGTTGAACAGGTACTTTGGATCTGTCTTCACTAAGGAGGACACAAACAATCTTCCTGATATAGTGGTGGCCAGAGGATCTGGGGTGACAGAGGAACTGAAGGAAATCCACATTAGGCAGGAAATGGTGTTGGATAGACTGATGGGACTGAAGGCTGATAAATCCCCAGGGCCTGATGGTCTGCATCCCAGGGTACTTAAGGAAGTGGCTCTAGAAATCGTGGATGCATTGGTGATAATTTTCCAATGTTCTATAGACTCAGGATCAGTTCCTGTGGATTGGAGGATAGCTAATGTTATCCCACTTTTTAAGAAAGACGGGAGAGAGAAAACAGGGAATTATAGACCAGTTAGCCTGACATCGTTGGTGGGGAAGATGCTGGAGTCAATTATAAAAGATGAGATAGCCGAATATTTGGATAGCAGTAACAGGATCGGTCCGACTCAGCATGGATTTACGAAGGGGAAATCATGCTTGACTAATCTTCTGGAATTTTTTGAAGGTGTAACTAGGAAAATGGACAAGGGAGAGCCAGTGGATGTAGTGTACCTGGACTTTCAGAAAGCATTTGATAAGGTCCCACATAGGAGATTAGTCGGGAAAATTAGGGCACATGGTAATGGGGGTAGAGTGCTGACATGGATAGATAAGTGGTTGGCAGTCAGGAAACAAAGAGTAGGGATTAACGGGTCCCTTTCAGAATGGCAGGCAGTGACTATTGGGGTATCGCAAGGCTCGGTGCTGGGACCGCAGCTATTTACAATATACATCAATGATTTGGATGAAAGGATTCAAAGTAACATTAGCAAATTTGCAGATGACACATAGCTGGGTGGCACTGTGAACTGTGAGGAGGATGCTGTGAGAATGCAGGGTGACTTGGACAGGTTGGGGGAGTAGGCAGATGCATGGCAGATGAAGTTTAATGCGGATAAATGTGAGGTTATCCACTTTGGTAGCAGAAACAGAAAGGCAGATTAACATCTAAATGGTGTCAAATTGGGAAAAGGGGAAGTACAACGGGATCTGGGCGTCCTTGAACATCAGTCTATGAAAGTAAGCATGCAGGTGCAGCAGGCAGTGAAGAGGGCGAATGGCATGTTGGCCTTTATAACAAGAGGAGTCGAATATAGGAGCAAGGAGGTCCTTCTGCAGTTGTACAGAGCCCTGGTGAGACCACACCTGGAGTATTGTGTGCAGTTTTCGTCCCCTGATTTGAGGAAGGACATTCTTGCTATTGAGGGGGTGCAGCGTAGGTTTACAAGGTTAATTCCCAGGATGGCGGCACTGTCATATGCTGAGAGAAAGGAGCAGCTGGGCTTGTACACTCGGGAGTTTAGAAGGATGAGAGGATATCTCATTGAAACATATAAGATTGTTAAGGGTTTGGACACGCTAGAGGCAGGAAACATGTTCCCGATGTTGGGCGAGTCCAGAACCAGGGGCCATAGTTTAAGAATAAGGAGTAAGCCATGTAGAATGGAGACGAGGAAACACTTTTTCTCACAGAGAGTGGTGAGTCTGTGGAATTCTCTGCCTCAGAGGGCGGTGGAGGCGGGTTCTCTGGATGCTTTCAAGAGAGAGCTAGATAGGGCTCTTAAAAATAGCGGAGTCAGGGGATATGGGGAGAAGGCAGGAACGGGGTACTGATTGGGGATGATCAGCCATGATCACATTGAATGGCGGTGCTGGCTCGAAGGGCCGAATGGCCTACTCCTGCACCTAGTGTCTATTGTATTTCGAGTATTGTTTTAAGTAATATTGCATGTACTTTCTGAAAAATTGCTAATAATAATTTAAATAATTATTAATCTCAGCAGATGAATTTTCATTATATTTTCATTCCACAATTTCATTATGCAACATGTTTAAAAGTAGTGCTTTTTCAGGTTTATTATGATCACTATCAAACACTGACTCCTACAGGACTTGAACTACATTACATACTATTAAAAAAATCTGTATAGCAGGCAAAAACTAAATCTACCAATTTTAGATCAAACAGATTTAAAGATTTTCATAGCCTACCAAGGTATATTTTAGATAACAATCGAACAATCCCTGTTCCAGGCATACACTGGCCCTATCCCCAAACTGTACCTCCGCTACATTGACAACTGCATTGGTGCTACCTCCTGCACCACTAACCTCATCAACTTCACCACTAATTTCCATCGTGCACTCAAATTCAATAGACAATAGTTACAGGAGTAGGCCATTTGGCCCTTCGAGCCAGCCACGCCATTCAATGTGATCATGGCTGATCATCCACAATCAGTACCCCGTTCCTGCCTTCTCCCCATATCTGCTGACTCCGCTATCATTAAGAGCCCTATCTAGCTCTCTCTTGAAAGTATCCAGAGAACCAGCCTCCAACGCCCTCTGAGGCATAGAATTCCACAGACTCACAACTCACTGTGTGAAAAAGTGTTTCCTCACCTCGGTTCTAAACGGCTAACCCCTTATTCTTAAACTGTGGCCCCTGGTTCTGGACTCTCCCAACATCGGGAACATGTTTCCTGCCTCTAGTGTGTCCAAACCCTTAATAATCTTATATGTTTCAATAAGATACCCTCTCATCCATCTAAATTCTAGAGTATACAAGCCCAGCCGCTCCATTCTCTCAGCATATGACAGTCCCACTATCCCTGAAATTAACCTTGTGAACCTACGCTGCACCCCCCAATAGCAAGAATATCCTTCCTCAAATTTGGAGACCAAAACTGCACACTTCACTTGGACTGTCTCCGACATCTCCCTACCTGTGATGGAGATCTCACCGTCTCCATCACAGGAAACAGACTATTAACTGACATCAACTACAATCCTACTGACTCCCATAGCTATCTTGACTACACTTCTTCCCACTCTGCTTCTTGTAAAGACTGTATCGCCTGCTCCCAATTCCTCCGTCTACGCAGCATCTGTGCCCAGGATGAGGTTCCATACCAGGGCATCGGAGATGTCCTCATTCTTTAGGAAATGGGGGTTCCCCGCTTCCATTATAGATGAGGCTCTCACTAGGGTCTCCTCGATATCCCACGGCTCCGCTCTTGCTCCCGCTCCCCGCATTCGTAACAAGGACAGTCTTCCTTGTCCTCACCTTCCACCCCATCAGCCGTCACATACAACATACAATCCTCCAACATTTTTGCCACCTCCAATGAGATCCCACTACTGGCCACATCTTCCCATCTCCACCCCTTTCTGCTTTCCGCAGAGACCGTTCCCTCCGAAACTCCCTGGTCAACTCGTCCCTTTCCACCCAAACCAGCCCCTCCCCAGGTACTTTCCCCTGCAACCGCAGGAGATGCAACACCTGTCCCTTCACCCCCCCCCCCCCCACTCCATCCGAGGACCAAAACAGTCTTTCCAGGGGGGGGGGGGGGGGCAGAGGTTCACTTGCACCTCCTCCAACCTCATCTACTGTATCCGCTGTTCCAGGTGTCAACTTCTCTACATCGGCGAGACCAAGCACAGGCTCGGCAATCGTTTCGCTGAACACCTCCGCTCAGACCGTCTTAACCTACCTGAGCTCAGTACTTCAACTCATCCTCCCATTCCCAATCTGACCTTTCTGTCCTGAGTGTCCTCCATTGTCAGAGTGAGGCCCAGCGCAAATTGGAGGAACAGCACCTCAATTTCGCTTGAGTAGTTTACACCCCAGGTGGATGAACATTGACTTCTCTCACCAGATAACCCTTGCTTTCTCTCTCCATCGCCTCCCCCTTCCCAGTTCTCCCACGAGTCTTACTGTCTCCGACTACATTCTACCTTTGTCCCGCCCCCGCCCCTGACATCAGTCTGAAGAAGGGTCTCGACCTGAAACGTCACCCATTCCTTCTCTCCAGAGATTCTGCCTGACTTGCTGAGTTACTCCAGCATTTTGTGTCTACCTTCGATTTAAACCAGCATCTGCAGATCTTTCCTACATAAGGTATATTTTAGTTAGGCAAGACTAAAAAGATATTTCTACTGAAACAGTAACAGAACACAAACCCCCCCACATTTGAAAGACAAATATATTTATGGTCCATTATTAATTTTTCCTACACTCCTATGAATGGAAACATGTTGTTTTGGCGGTCGCAAGAACAACAACTAAGTTTTGTAACTTATTTTATTCTCAAAATAGCTTCTTAGCTCACAGGTTCTTACAACACGTCTGGCCACAACGGTGGTCAGCACTGAACTGCCGCGCGAAAGCAAAACCGCGCGAAAAACCAGCAGCCCCTCCCGAGTCACGTGACCGCGGCTTCCAAATGCCGGGTTCGATACCCGCTACATGGCCCGCCCCAGAATCCGCGGTACGGAAACGCACGGGTAACCGGACGGTTCGACCGGAACGCGTAGTCCAAGGTCGCGGGGCGAGCGTGACAGTAGGGGCCGGCAAAACAGAACCGGAGGGGCGCGACAAACACGAACAAGGGACGGGCATAACAGAGGGGACCGGTGAAACATAACCGGGGGTAACAGGTGCAGAGGGCGGCATAACGGCCGGCAGACGTCCTCTACGTCGCGGAGTGGCCACCGCCACCGGGCTATCCGGGTCGACGTGTGCTGGCTTAAGGCGGCTGACGGAGACGAACTCCTCCTTGCCACCCATGTCTAAAGTGAATGTCGAGGTACCAGTCCTCAGCACCCTGTACGGACCTTCGTACACCCGCTGTAACGCCGAGTGGTGAGCATCCCTACGAAGGAAAACATAAGCACAATCCCGTAACATAGTAGGCGCATGCACTGCGGACTACCCGTGTCGGGAAGTGGGAACCGGGACCAAAGTGCGCGCTCGCTCGCGAAGGTCAGCTAGCACCACCTCCTGATCACGGGTGACGGGCAGAAAATCCCCAGGTACCCGAAATATCGAGCCGTAAACCAGCTCGGTCGAGGAGGCGTTGAGGTCCTCCTTTGGCGTGGTTCTGATGCCTAGGAGAACCCAAGGCAACTGGTCGACCCAATCGGGGCCAGTGAGCCGAGCTTTCAACGCCGACTTGAGGTGTCTGTGGAAACGCTCAACCAAACCGTTTGACTCTGGATGATACGCAGTGGTCTGGTGCAGCTTCGCGCCATACAGCTGCGCCATACCACTCCACAGGAGGACGTGAACTGGGCCCCCTCGATCGGTAGTAATATCTGAAGGGACCCCAAAACGAGCGATCCAATGTGAGACAATAGCCCACGCCCAAGCCTCAGCGGAGGTATCAGTTAACGGTATGGCCTCCGCCCACCTGGTGAACCCGCCCACGATAGTGAGTGAGTGGCCCCGCGCGAACACGGCAAGGGACCTACCAGGTCCACATGAATGTGCAGGAACCTGCCGTCTGGAACAGCAAAATCCAGCACGGGCGGGCGCACATGCCTCTGCACCTTGGAAGTCTGACAGGGGATACAAGAATGGGCCCATGCTTCGACCTGCTTTCGTAACCCGTGCCAGATGAACTTGGCCGCGACCAGGGCAGATGTGGCGCGAATGGACGGGTGAGCTAGGCTGTGGGTGGTGCCAAAAATCCGACGCCTCCAGTTAATTGGGACAATGAGGCGGGCTTTGCCCGTCGAGACATCGCAAAGGACCCACACGCCGGCGGCGCCGCAGGGCACCTCAGCCAATTTAAGGCCCGACTCAGCGGCCAGCTCCACGTAATCCACACCTAGGCTTAAAGCGGAAACCTCGGGGGCTGCCGGACAGGACACCGTGTCAGCCACAGCGTTCAGCTTCCCCGCCACATGCCGAATGCCAGATGTGAATTCGGATATGTAGGCGAGGTGCCTCTGTTGCCTGGCGGACCAGGGATTGGACACCTTGGTTAAAGCGAACGCGAGTGGATTATGGTCCGTGAATGCAGTGAACGCGCGCCTCTCCAGGAAATAACGGAAATGGCAGATCGCTAGGTAAAGCGCGAGGAGCTCCCGATCGAAAGCGCTGTACTTAACCTCGGGGGCCCGCAGCTGCCTGCTGAAAAATACCAGCGCCACCTAGCGGCTACCTACTCGTTGTTCGAGGATAGCACCTACCGCGACGTCAGATGCGTCCACAGTGAGGGCCGTTAGGGCCGACACCCTAGTGTGTACCAGCATAGTGGCGTTGGCCAACGCAGTCTTAGCCCCCTCAAAAGCCATCTCAGCCTCCTTGGACCAGACCAGGTCCTTAGGCTTACCGGCCAGACACTGGAACAACGGCCGCATGATGGCGGCTGCTGACGGGACGAATCAGTGGTAGAAATTGACCATTCAGAAAAATTCTTGCAGGCCCTTGACGGAAAGAGGCCTCGGGAAGCGACGGGTAACGTCGACCTTCTCGGGCAGCGGCTGTGCGCCGTGGCAGGTAATGCTGTGACCCAAAAAGGAAATGGAACGCAATCTGAACTGGCACTTTGCAGGGTTGATCACCAACCCGTGTTTGTGCAGCCGTTCGAAGAGCAGGCGGAGGTGCTTAACGTGCTCTGCCTGCAAGATGCTGGCCACCAGAATATCATCGAGGTAGATGAATATGAACGGCAAACCCCGACCGACCTGATCCATTAGCCTTTGGAACGCTTGAGCGGCGTTCTTCAGGCCAAAAGGCATTCTTAGCCATTCGAAAAGGCCGAAAGGGGTGATGGTGGCCGTCTTAGGGACGTCGTCGGGATGGACTGGAATTTGATTATACCCACGAATGAGGTCGACCTTCGAGAACAAGGTTGCGCCCTCCAGATGAGGCGACAAATCCTGGATGTTCGGGACTGGGTACCGATCTGTAAGACGCCTGTAATCACCGCAAGGTCTCCAACCCCCGGACGCTTTAGGTACCATGTGCAGCGGGGAAGCCCAAGGGCTATCCGACCGCCGGACAATCCCCATGTCTTCCATAAGCTGGAACTCGTCTCGTGCGATGCGCAGTTTATTGGGGGGGAGGCGGCGCGCGTGGGCTTGAACCGGTGGGCCCTCGGTGGGAATGTGGTGGACCACGCCATGACGGGGCGCAGCCCCGTCGAACCGGGGCGTGAGCAACCCTGGAAATTCGGTGAGCAGGGCTGCGAAAGGTTGCTGGATCTCAGCTACCTCGTCGAATTGCTGTAGGGGCGTGGACGGATTATGCGGCTTGGCAGGGCACAGGTCCGACACTGGAACGATGCGTCCGCCTCGCACATCGACTAACAGGGAGAACGCACGCAAGAAATCGGCCCCCAATATCGGTTGGGCGACGTCAGCAACGGAGAACTTCCACCTATACGGGCGGGAGTCAAAATTTAAGTCCAAGGTCCGCGTACCGTAAGTGCGAATGTCGCTCCCGTTGATGGCTGAGAGGACAGGTTCTACCTTACCGACGCGGGTATCTCGGGCGCTCGGCTGCAGGATGCTGGCTATGGCACCGGAGTCCACCAGGAAACAGTGGCCGGAGTGGCGATCACGGACGTAGAGGCGTTCGTTTTGGGCCGATCGAGTTCGCCTCTATGGACGATCGGCCGAGGCATTTCCCTGAAACGAACAGGGGCTTCGGCATCTTCGGGCTTCGGTGCAGTAGCGCTGATGGTAGTAGCACCAACCTCGTCGGCTGTAGACCACTGGAAGCGGCGATGCTTCTTCGGCTCTGGGCTGGGCTTCCTCTTCCTCCCGAAGTCGTCTCGGTTGCATCCGCGCCGTGACAGGGGAGTGGGTGAAGGCACAAACGTCTCGTCGCCTGTATGCCCACAATTCGTCAGCTTTCTCCGCGAGGTGCTGGGGGTCGCTGAAATCAGCTCCGGCAAGCATCAGGCGAACTTCGTCCGGCATCTGCTCTAGGAACGCCTGTTCGAAGAGCAGACATGGGCGGTGCCCGTCCATCAGGGCTAACATCTTTGCCATGATGGTGGATGGCTGCCGATCGCCGACGCCATCCATATGTAGAATCTTCGCCGCCCTGTCTCTGCGACTGAGACCGAAGGTGTGGACCAGGAGGGCCTTCAGCCCTTCATACTTGGCGATCGTCGGCGGGTCCCTAATGTAATGCAACAGCCTCGAGGCACAGTCCTGTGGCAGAGCTCCTACCACATGGAAATACATGGTGTCATCCGCAATCATGCGGTGCAGGTGAAACTGTGCCTCAACGTGGGCGAACCACACCTGAGGTTGATCGGGCCAAAACGAGGGTAGTTTGAAGCCCGGTAAGCCCTGCCTCGTGCCGGCCGATTCTGCGGGAACGTAGACTTCCTGCATGATCTATTGCTTCTCTAACGACAGCTGGACAGGTCGGGGTCACCAATTTGGCGGTCGCAAGAACGACAACTACGTTTTGTAATTAATTTTATTCTCAAAATAGCTTCTTAGCTCACAGGTTGTTACAACGCGTCTGGCCACAACGGTGGTCAGCACTGAACTGCCGCGCGAAAGCGAAACCGCGCGAAAAACCAGCAGCCCCTCCCGAGTCACGTGACCGCGGATTCCGAACGGCGGGTTCGATACCTGCATGCGCCGCTATATTGTACATTAAGCCATGATTTAATCTTCTGCTATTAAATGCTATGGATTAGATTTGCCTCAAAGGAATTACATATTTTAAATTATACCATGTATCAAACATTACAATTGCGTGTCACATTGTTTACATATCTTGGCTGAATTCATCACAAAAAATGTTGGAAATATCCAGCACATCTGACAAAATTAAGTATGCTTCAGGCATACTATATGCTTCAGGCCAGGCATTATATCTCAGCTGAAAGGATGAGCAGACATTTGAAATGAACCCATTTGCTGCCACCACTCAGATTAATTATCAGCTTGCAAGTGCCAATCTTTATGGGATGATGCACAAATGTTAATCCTGGCCAAATTGGAGAGGCTAGGACACTAAAATTGAGTAAAGGCTTCTGTGCTGCTAGGCCATTTGGTCAATTTAAAAGTGCTTTCTGTAGAAATGGGACAAACTGCAGAATGGTGCCAGTTTGTCTAGAGCCTAGATCAGAGCTGCAGGAAAAGAATGGGATAATCTGCAGACCTTGATAATTAGGTGCAAAATGCATAGAATGGATTGGATGAATGCAAACCAGACACACACATTGTAAATAATGTTGTAAAGCTTTACTTTGCTGGATGTTGATTGGATTAAGTATTGAGCCTTGTCTGGTTTTCTTGCATATCAGGGCACATGTTGCGATGTTCGTTTCCTCTGAGAAACACTGTTTGAATACAATGTATTAACCACTGTATTATTGGTTCAGGGAAATATCTGTCATGTATGGGGTTAATCGATATCTGTTATTGGATTGTAAAGAGACCACCTACCACGAGGTCCAGTGTCGATCTTCTGGGAGAGCGCTTAGGACTGCGTGACCTTCTGGAGTATCTCTGTTTGAGCGAGGCCAAGAGGGCTTGATCAGGCAGATGAGGATCGAACTGTAATTGTGTTTTGTCAAAATAAAGTTTAGATGCGCAAGTGCTTGACTCAGTGATTTTTGACTGAAACTAGACTGGGGGGAAGCTTAGAACGAGCAATTTACACACACTGCTGGAAACCGATTCAATGCAAGGTTAGAAATGAATGATCCAAGAAGCAATATCTGTTGGGGTTCATATTTGCCTTAGGGACAGGGAAAATCTTCCAACAGCTCTCCTTCAGAGAGTAAATGAGAGGAAACTTTATCTGCCCAGCACTTTAAGGACCTATTTTCAATAGTGAATTTCTCTTAGAAAACTCAATTATTAAAATTCTGTCAACATTTGTAAGAACCAAAAGCTGTTTTTTATGTCAGAGGGAACATGTTCGATGTAATAAGCTCAACAATCAGAAAATATTAATCCAAAATTCCAATGAAAATGCTATATATTTTTTTTTAACAGAATTTCATCTGCCACTGTGCCATGTTTGGAAAGACCAGCTTCTTTCTTCAATTTCATCAACATAAGTGAATAATCATTAATAACACAGAGTTAACCTAATGTATTGCAGCAGTAGCCATGACAGCAATTATTGAATATGGCCACCTTATATGGTTTTCAATGATAAGCTTTTCACACCATCATTCTGTTCAACTCACTGCTCTTCATTTTAAAATAAAAAGGAAATACTCTCAGGCAGCATGGTGGAGAGAAAAAACAAACAGTTAAATATAACAGAGTTCAACACTTTTGGATAACCAGCACATCTGGTACTTTTATTTCAGATTCGCAGTATTCAGGGTACTTTTCCCTCAGGTTAATCAGAATTATATCAGATTATTTTGACTCCCAATTGCTTTCTTTTCTGACCAAGTTTGTTTCCCTCACTTGCCCCATTAGTACCTCATCGACTTGCACTACATTCTCTTTTGTCATTTACTTTTTCCCACATTTACTTTATTATAACCATTTGCTTCTCCTTTTATCTTAAAATAGTTTTGCTTTTCTCAACTCCGCTAGATCATGGTCCAAAATATTAAATAATCCTCTCTTCACAGTTGATGCCTGACTTGCTGCATATTGCCAATATGTTCAGGTTTTATTTCAGATTTCTAGCATCTGCGAGTTTTATACATTGATAAGCTTTATCAGTTTACAAATTTCTGTGGACTCGCATCATCATAACATTAATACGTTACCAACATCCCAAAAATCAAAATATAAAACGAAAAAAGGTTAAAATTCAGGTTATTCCAGTTAACACCCATCCTTATAGCTAGGTCAGTGGAACCATGACCTGATATAAATGTGGTCTGTGAAATCCCAAAAAAGATTTAAATCAGATTATAGCTAAAGTAAGAAAGTGAGTGAATGAGTGAGTGATCATACTGCTCGAAAAAACGACACCCTGACGATAACATTTTTACATATTCCTGTAGAGATTTATCTGGTGAAGTCAAAAATCGGCTTACCTGACAATTTTGAGCTTTATTTCTTGAGTGATTAATCAAAATGTTAACAAATTTCAAATCACTTAGAAAATGAAACTGCTTTGGCTGATGATGTGATGACATCAATCTCACATCGCCCGGACGCGCCGCTCGCAAGACCTTTGAAAAAAACACGCTGTCTTCTTGCTCGCGCTCCGATTGACGTCACCCACCCCCCCCCCCCCCCCCCCCCGGGCCCTGACTGCAGCCTGAAGCCAGGAGCGAGGTTCGGGAACCAGCCCTTCCCTCTGACGACGCTCCCCCCGCAAACCCCTCAAACTCTACTCCCCTCCCTCTCTGTCCCCCCTCCCTCTCTGCCCCGGGTAGGGGAAGGGTGCGTTTTGCAGCCGGGAGCGAGGGATTATTGTGTTCGGGAACCAGCCCTCACCTCCGATGATGCCCCCACCCCTCAAACTCTACCCCCTCCCTCTCTGCCCCCTCACGCTCCCTCTCGCCCCCCTCTCCCCGCCCCCCTCTCCCCGCCCCCCTCCCTGTGCCTCCACGTCCCTCTCTGTGCCTCTGCGTCCCTCTCTGTCTATCCCCCCTCCCTCTCTAGCCGTGCCTGCGAGTTGGGGGCTATT
The DNA here is from genome assembly GCA_038087875.1 of Malacoraja senta. NCBI lineage: Eukaryota > Metazoa > Chordata > Chondrichthyes > Rajiformes > Rajidae > Malacoraja > Malacoraja senta. Next base: position 34,460,273 of record CM075977.1, on the reverse strand, counting down.
CGTGAGTGGATATGGCGGGAGATGGGGTAAACGGACTGAATGAATAATATTAATATAATATCAATGGGGGTGGTTAGTGTGTGTGTGTGTGTGTGTGGTTGGTTATAGTGTGTGTGTGTGTGTGTGCGCTGGTGTGTCTGTGTGTATGTGTGTGTGTGTGTGTGTGTGTGTGTGTGTGTGTGTGTGTGTGTGTGTGGTGTTGGTTAGTGTGTGTGTGTGTGTGTGTGATGCCGCACACAACGGGTCCCACTTGGTCTAGTTAACTACAAAGTTGGAAGATGCAACATAAAAAATCCTTACTGATTAATTAATTTGTAAAAGAGTAGGATGGAGTGGTGATAACAGAATCAGCCATTATAAACAAATGTCCAGACAATGCTTTAGGTTGGGACCCTCCTTCAGATATCTGAAGGATTCCAACAAGAAACATCATCTATCTATCCATTCCCACCAAAGATGCAGCTTGACCAAGTTCCCACAAAGACGATGCAAGTTCCTCCTATATTTTGTTTTTTGCTCAAGATTCCAGCATCAACAGTTTCTTGCGCTTCCATAAACAAATATCCACCTATTGTCCTAATATACCAAGTGCAAAACTTTACAGAACAGTCTGCATCAGCAGATAACAAATCTCGATTACTTATCTCTAGGTTTACTGATCCTGGTTTACAAACTTCCGAAGTTATTCATAAACATTAACATCCCCTTAAAGTTAAGAGTGTTTAATTTTTATAATGTTGTAAGATACTTAGTATGCTGATATGAGCTTATTTTGCTGCCACATTCATTTTAGGAAAATGGCTAATAGCCCTATTAAAATAGTAGAATAATTTCATGGTCCTGTGTTAAGCATATGCCAATTCCAAAGTAGATTAAAAAAACAATTTAAAAACTATTGCATGCCAATTTGCAGGCTTGGACAGGGAAGTCAGTTCATTATGAATGAATGAATACTTTGTCATTATAACATGTAAACATGTACAACGAAATTAGAAATGCCAACCAGTCAGTGCACACATTTTCTTAGAGCAAAAGTCTAAGATAAACAACTAAAATAAATAACATGAAAAAAAACACATTCTTCTGTCGATTTCTCAGTCCCTTTGGTGCGTAGCGCACCTGTACTCATTTGGTGGCTACATTAAGTGTATTTATTGCTGTGGGATAAAAACTGTTTTTGAGTCTTTGTCCTTGTCCTCATTGATCTGTACCGTCTGCCTGACGGCAGCAGTACAAACAGGGAGTGACCGGGGTGGAAAATGTCCTTTATGATCTTCTTGGATTTTTTGAGACAGTGGGAACTGTGTAGGTCCTTCAAGGTGAGGAGAGGGCAGCCAATAATCTTCTGGGCGTTGTCAATTAGTAACTTAGATTGTGTACCAGCTTCCCAGCCTCAGTCATGAGGCAGAGGTAGCAAGGCAAGAAACCATATTCTGTCTTCAGGTAAGGAACAGAAATCTTTCAACTCTTTTGTCAATGGAAAACTCAGTAGTTCTTTGCAGCTACAGCCATAAAAACCATTAAAGATCTCAAATATTAATTAGCTCTGTACAGCTGAAGCAATGCTACACAATTAGGAACTTGTATGCTCTGCTAATATAATTTAAAATACTTAAATGGCTACTTATGCCCAGATGTAATGCAAATTTAGCCTTTTCAACACATTAATCAGTTTTGGCTGAGACTGCATGGGTATAGCAATTTTTCTTAGTAAATTAAGGCCTTGGAATGCACAAATCTTTTACATTGGAGGAGAAAATAAAGTTCAATATTCAATAAACAGGATTATACATACATACTCAGCTTTGAAATGCTTGAATTACCCAACCACTCCCATTTTATTTCTACATAAACACTTGCTTCCAATGAAAGGGCACTGCACAGGTCACGACTATAATCACACCTAAACAAACATGCACTCAACATAAAATCAAACTGGAAAAATAGAAGGGTCAGAGTAAGGCTATGGAATGAATCTTGGGTAAATGCATGCTACATGGGTGTATACATACCCAGAAAGAACTTCCTGGGAGTTTTGATTTCTTCATCGTTACTGTCTGATATGATAGACCAATAGCCCAAAAGAAAAGAGAACAAGAAGCAAGTTCATTATGATTCAGCCCAGCATTTTTCAGCGACCATCGCAGTGCTACTTTGTTAGCAGAGCAGAGATGTTAATAAAGAATGCGTGAATGTTAATTGTTTCAGCCCATGCATTCTCTATCACTCCCTCCCCGAGACTAGGATTTAATATATAATTCTTTACATCTGTAATTAGCTTTAATAATCTCCACAATATGGCTCCTACGTTGTGTCATTTTATGTAACTGAGAATCTAAAGATTAGAGTAGGCAGCCAACACAGCACCAGTTTTCTTTTTTATATATAAAGATCAAAATGCTTTAGCAAACATAGCAAGGTGCACCAAACTTGGCAATTAAGCCAAAAGTATGGGTTAGCAATATCAGCAGCTTGAATTCAGAGCATTTCCAGATTACACAGTAACATTTAAAAAAAAAATATTAGCAGTTTACATTTTCTTGCCTCATATAAAATGTACAAAGAGGATGATCACTTGATCGGTTCAACAGAAATGGACATCCTCCCACCGTACATGGAACACCAAACATCTTTCCTCGCATTTTATGCATTAATATTGGGAAGTCGAAACCAAGCCAAGAACTTCCATAGTTTGCTCATCTCAAACACCTAATGTAACAGCACCAATGTAACAGATGGCCTTAAATGAATCTCTTCAGAAGGATTCAGAAGGGGCTCGTGATTACCATTCAACAAACCAAGTTTTGAATAAGTGTACATTTATGCCTGGGAAGAGCAAGAGCAGACTGGGTTATACCATTCCCCATTGGTAAAATAAAACCACTCATTTCCTGGGAACACTGTCTGGTAGAGCACAAAGTATATTGGGAAATATATAGCATTTCAAGTCACTCATCTTCAGATGACAGAAAGCAAAGGTAGAATATTAACTTGGAACATTTTGTTCCCACCACCATTAGCTTATGCATGTAAACACCCAAACTAAGATCAATCTCAGCCAATACAGAGACCACATCTATTCAGCATTCAGCCTTATTCCAGGTCAAACTCCCTTTATAAATTTTCACCTTTGGACTGAATGTTGATAGTGTGACTTTCAGAAAAATAACATGGTTTTGTATCAAACCATCTCTTGGGAAACAATCAGCAGTCAGGTACAATGTGTAACTTGTCAACACAGGCACAAAGCAAAGTACATGTTTATTTGTATCCAGGATTACTTTAACAAGTCAATTGTATTGCTGCCTACCACTTAAAGCTTGACACGTCCAAAAAAAGTGATGAGGGCAGAGTACCAAACCAACGGGTGATTCACATTAACTTCATTTGAATCCAGGATTCTATTTAACTTAATAAAAAAACTACAGAATGTGCAATTGATACAATTATGGTGGTGATACATCAATTAAAACAAGTTAAATTAATATTTAAAACTTAACAGTGGCATGCCCTTCCATTAAAACAACATGTCTTTTGTTTAGCCTCAATTATCAGCATTATTCTCCTCCTCCACCCCAACTATCAACATATCAACTTGGGTGCTAGATTTAAGATCAGGGTGAATTTCCTCTTGTGGCTTATTTAAAAGAAAAAGAATGCAATGCATATGTTCAATAGTACAAAGGGGAAAAGGAATAACTGGTTTCAACCACCAGTGGGAAGTGCTGAAAGATTGTTCAACAATAAAGACTTACCTCCCATACCTTAGCAGCTCAGGGGAAATATTTGGTCCAATTAAAAATTCAATGACCTCACAGCCAGTTTATGAACTTCTTTTTAAATACAAGGATAAGCTAGGTATGCCAGAATTAGACAAAGCGTTTCTTTCAAAAGCAAATCCACCCTGCCCCAATGGTGACAATCATAATGTAGCCAAATTTACAACCACGTACATTTAATAAAATAGCCATAAGTTTATTTAAACTGTTGCTTTCATATAAATGGCTCTATTGATTATTTATAAAATTAAAACACCTTTCTGTGGAAAAATACACAAACGTGCTTGCATTTTGACTATTTCCTACCCATTACATTGTCACTAACCTGAAAAGGCTCGGCGTCGTGTTGTGAGTTCATTGGTAATTCGGACAGCGGTACATAGCTTCAACATCACTAACATGGTAATGATCATGATAATACTTTGCAACAAGAGGGGTGGCTCAAAGTACCTTCCAAACCTTAAGTAAAGAATATATTAAATTCACACTTCAAACTGCACAATTTTTGGAATGATTTAAAAATTATTCAAACAAAATAGCATACTTTTACAAAATTACATGGAATTAACAGCACAAAAATAAGTAACTTTGGGGATCAATATCTAGGAATAGGAATACTTTATTGTCATATGTGACTAGACACAGTGAGATGTTTTGCTTACATACACAATGTATACAAATAGCAGCCACCTACGGTGCAGACAAAGTTACAAAGCTTGCCGGCTCCCCTTTTTGTTCTCCCGCTGCCACAGCATCTCCCACGCCAGGTCCTCCATTATTCTTCCCCTCCTCCCTCACGGTGGTCCTCAAAGCTCTCATCGACCAAGCGCCGACCCATGAGGCTTCACCACGCCCGGGGCCCCATCGTCATGTGGCTTCACCGCTGCTGCCACCGCCGAGGTGGTAACATGTCTTCCCTCAATGCTGCCTACTTTAAACCTTTCCTCCTTGTGCCAATAAGTTCCATGTGTTTTTTTTCTATTCATTTAAAATAATGTAAATGTCATCAGCATAGAAAAGGTGGTGGTTAAAACAGCCACTTTCTTGAACGGCTGCAATCATTCTGGTGAAGACACTCCCAGAACGTCATCAGGTAGGCATTTAGTCTGGATAGCAAACGGAACCAGGGGTAAGCAATACTGATCAGCTGAAGTACAGTAACAACTTTCAAGATAATTTGCTATTACACTGTCCTGTTGTTCCTAGAAATATTTATATCCCCGAGGGGATTTACTGTTAATTTACAAAAACATGCAAATTAAACATGCAGAAGTCAAGAATGTACTGTACATTTCCAAGTCAGAATGGTATGAAAACTGGAGGGGAGCAAATAGTATTCCCAAGAGCCTGCTGCCATTGACTTTTCAGATGGTAAAAATCATTGGTTGGAAGGTGCTATTGGAATAGTTTAAGGAAATAACTTCAGTGTATCCTATAGATAATACACACTGCAGCTACAGTGTGCCAGTCATGAGGGGAATGAATCAAGTCAGCTCAAGTTTACCATGTGGCACATGCTCCCTTCTTGCCGCTACTGTTGGGTAAGGAGTACAGAAGCCAGAAATCCCCCACCACTGGGTTATTATAAAAGAGAAAGTGTTAGGGTCTTGAGGTACATAAAAGATAATAAATTCCACGCGCCTGACCAAGAGTAGCCCAGGACGTTTGTGAAGTTGGGGGAAATTGCTCTGATCTGGTTTGTATTTATGCATCTTCATTAGCCATGGGCCAGAAGACTGGAAGATAGCTAATGCTGTGCCGTCATTTATACTTTACAACGACCAAACGAAAGAACTGCAAATTGGTAAACCTAATATCAAAAACTTAATGGGAAAGTTACTGGAGGGGTTTCTGAGACATAGGATCTATTGCATTAAGAAAAGAAAGGACTGATTATGGGGAGTCAGCATAGCTTTGTTTGTGCAAAATCATGTCTCACAAATATAATTTTTTGAATTAATCATAGCGATTGATAAATTCTCCTTTTCCACCTTGGTGCCCACAAAACCAGTGGAAGCAAGTTATAATGTATCAGGGTTTGGGCGAGCAAAGATTGTACTGGAGTAGCTAGCTCCAGCATCTACCTGGCAATGGAGAAAGTTGTTCAGATATCTAACGTACTAACTATTGTCCTATAGTCCTAATTATTGCCAAATAAGCGAGTTCGGTATTCCGTCTGCGCATGCCCGGGTCACATGCATTGTGTGCAGGTTTGCGTTTCTTCCGTAGTTGGCGTCGGCACTCCGTCGCAGTGGGTGCTGTTGAGTTGCTTTTGGGTTGTCCCCATCCCGTCCCTGTCCGGAAGTGTCCAGGGTGGCCCTGGGCTGGCGGGGCGGCCCTGGACTTGCAGCCGCAGGCTCCAGCTCGGCTCTGCCTATGGCCGGCAGCCCTCCACCTCCATCCCCCTCCCCTCAGTCCGACACCGAGATCCTGCTGAAGATGCGGGTACTGTTGGTGATGGTGGTGCTGGAGGCAGCAGCAACCTCCTCCCCCTCCCTTGCCCAGCCCCAAGCCCTGAGTCCGGGTCAGCTCTAACACCAGGTCGGGGCTGGAGGCCTCCTGTAGCGCGGCACAGTCTAGCACCAGGCCGGAGGAGGCCGAGCCCAGGCTGGCACTCTGGCGCAGGCAGGGCCGGGGCCCTCGCTCCTCCTCGGGTTGTGGATGAAGTGGCAGTGGGTACCGTTGGGGCAGAAGCGGTGGCGTGCAAGGTACGGCTTGCACTTGGCGTAGCGGCTGAGGCCGTAGGCGAACTGGCACTTGTCGCCGTGGCCGTCCATCGGGTTCCTCTGGAGTTGGAGCGGTGTTGGGTTTGAGTTGGTGCTGGCTGTGGGTTCTCTGGGTCTGAGGCTGCTGGTGTTGTCGGTCTGGGCTGTCGGTTGGCCCGGCGGGAGAGGCGGAGGTGAGCTGGGGTTTGCGCTTCTCCGCGCTGGGCCTCGGGGCTGGTGTCCTGTCGGTCCGGACGCCCCCCGGGCGGGAATGAAACATTCGAGTGCGGGGGTGGGGGGGACGACACTGGGGGGAGACACGGACTGGGACGGTCCAGTGGCAGTTTGGCAGCGTTGTGGGTCTTCCCCCACCCCACCCCAACCGGGTTCCCCACTGAAAAAATGACAACAACAAAAAATCAGGCCCAAACTATACTCATAGAATCTACAGCACTTCGTTTGATTTTTATTGATAGTGTTCGACCTTTGACAAATCCCATGATTCCTTACGTTTTTTGGAATACCAAACTGGCTTATTAGTCAACTACCAAAGTGATGGAAGCTGTAAATAACAGTACTACCTAGCATCACTTACTCACCAATAACCTGTTCAGTATAGCTTGGGTTTCGCTAAGACCAAATGATTTCAAACCTCATTACACCCATGGTTTAAACATGAACTCCAGAGGTGAGGCCAGGGTGACTGCCCTTGACAAGAATCCAGCATTTGATTGTGGTATGAACGATTCCTAAAATAGGAAAACACACTAGTGGCTGCAGTCACACCTTGCACAAAGGAAGATAAGTTGTATTTGTTGTGTTCATCATCTCAGCCTCAGGACATCTCTGCGAGAGTTTATTTGGGGCACTGCCGCATATACAGCATCTTCAGCTGCTTCAATCAACAAACTTCCTTCCATCTCAAGGTGTCAGTAGTTTCCATGTCCGATGATTACAAAACATTCAATTCCCATCACAACTCCTTAGAAACTGAAGCAATCTAATCTGCATGCAGCAAAACTTGGACAACATTCAGGCTTAGGCTGATGAGTGGCAGGTAATATTTGCTCTACAATAGTTATACAGTGCCCTGCATAATGTTTGCGACAAAGACCCATCATTTACTTATTTGCCTCCGTACTCCACAATTTGAGATTTGTAATAGAAAAAAAAATCACATGTGGTTAAAGTGCACATTGTCAACTTTGAATAAAGGCCATTTTTATACATTTTGGTCTCATCATGTAGAAATTGCAGCTGTGTTTATACATAGTCCCCCCATTTCAGGGCATCATAATGTTTGGGACATATGGCTTCACAGATGTTTGTAATTGCTCAGGTTGTTTAATTGTCTCCTTCATGCAGGTATAAGAGAGCTCTCAGCACCTAGTCTTTCCTCCAGTCTTTCCATCACCTTTGGAAACTTTTATTGCTGTTTATCAACATGATGACCAAAGTTGTGCCAATGAAAGTCAAAGAAGCCATTATGAGACTGAGAAACAAGAATAAAAATTGTTTTATCACCCCAACCTTAGGCTTACCAAAATCATTTGGAACATCATTTAGTAGAAAGAGAGCACTGGTGAGCTTACTAATCGCAAAGCGACTGGCAGACCAAGGAAGATCTCCACAGCTGATGACAGAAGAATCCCCCAAAAAATCCCAAACACCTGTCCGACAGATCAGAAACACTTTTCAGGAGTCAGGTGTGGATTTGTCAATGACCACTGTCCGCAGAAGACTTCATGAATAGAAATACAGAGGCTACACTGCAAGATGCAAACCACTGGTTAGCCGCAAAAATAGGATGGCCAGGTTACAGTTTGCCAAGAAGAACTTAAAAGAGCATCCACAGTTCTGGAAATAGGTCTTGTGGACAAATGAGCCGAAGGTTAACTTATATCAGAGTGATGGCAAGAGCAAAGTATGGAGGAGAGAAGGAACTGCCCAAGATTCAAAGCAACACCACCTCATCCGTGTAACACGGTAATGAGGGTGTTATGGCCTCGGCATGTATGGCTTCTGAAGGTACTGGCTCACTTATCTTCATTACAACTGCTACAACTGATCGTAGCAGCATAATGAATTCTGAAGTGTATAGACACATCCTATCTGCTCAAGTTCAAACAAATGCATCAAAACAATGGCATTGTTCAACAATGTCCATTCTACAACAAGACAATGATCCCAAACATACCGCTAAAGCACCAACAGAGTTTTTCATAGCTAAAAAATTGTCAATTCTTGAGTGGTCAAGTCAATCAACCGATCTGAACCCATGCTTTTTATATGCTGAAGAGAAAACTGAAGGGGACTAGCCCCCAAAACAAACTAAGCTAAAGATGGCTGCAATGCAGGCCTGGCAGATCATCTCCAGAGAAGACACTCAGCAACTGGTGATGTCCATGAATCACAGACTTCAAACAGTCATTGCATGCAAAGGATATGCAACAAAATACTAAACATGACTACTTTCATTTACATGACATTGTTGTGTCCCAAACATTATGGTGCCCTGAAATGGGGGGGGGGGGGGGGGGGGCTATGTATGTACTGCTGTAATTTCTACAGGGTGAAACCAAAATGTATAAAAATGGCCTTTTTTAAAATCTGACAATGTGCACTTTAACCACATGTGGTTTTTTCTATTACAAATCTCAAATTGTGGAGTACAGAGGCAAATAAATAAATGATGGATGTTTGTCCCAAACATTATGAAGGGCACTGTAGGTGACACCGATCCACAATACGAGTACAATCGCCTACCCTGACATTCAATGGCATTACCATCACCAAGTCCTCTACCATCAACATCAGTGGGAGTACACCACTGACCAGAAACGCAACTGAACCAGCCACATACAAAAGCAATGTCAGAGGGTATCTCACAACAAGCAACTCACCTCCATACACCCCAAAGCCTTTCTGCCATTTGCAAAGCAGCAGTGTGATGGAATACCCTCCACTTGTCTGCATGTACATTTTAACTAAATGCCCACTTCAATGGCAACCAATTTTAACACCCTAAATGTACATTCTGTCTGCTACTAGTGCACAGTGGCTGCAGTGTGCAGATCCACAAATTAACTTTGGTTAGGCTGCATTTGGAGTATTGCGTGCAGTTCTAGTTCCCCATTACAGAAGGATATGGAGATTTTGGAAAGGGTGCAGAGATGGTTTACCCAAATGATGCCTGAATTTTGGGTAAGATTTTTTACTATACAGAGGGTGGCGAGTGCCTGGAACCCACTGCCAGGAGTAGTGGTTGAGGCAGATACGATATTGGCACTTAATATAATTTTGAATAGGCACATGTATATGCAGGGAGTGGAGGGATATGGATTATGTGCAGGTAGATAATAGATGCCACAGTGTTCGGCACATTGTAGGATGAAGGGCCTTTTCTTGGTTTGGCTCTGTGTGTGAATATTAGTTTCAAGCCTGGGCTACTCTGATAGAACCTCCTAATGTCATTACCTTAACACCAACAACAAGGGCAAAAAGCACATGGGCATAAAAACAATCTTGGTTAGCATGTGTAAGAAAGAACTGCAGATGCTGGTTTAAATCAAAGGTAGACACTAAATGTTGGAGTAACTCAGCGGGTGAGACAGCATCTCTGGATAGAAGGAATGGGCAACGTTTCAGGTCGAGACCCTTCTTTAGACTGAATAAGGGTCTCGATCGAAAATGTCGCCCATTCCTTCTCTCCAGAGATGCTGCCTCACCCGCTGAGTAATCCTGATTAGCAAATATATGGATAATCTTTCAAGTCAATGGGTCTAACCCTTCAATCCTCTCCCCTACCCAGTAACATTACAATTGAATTTTCACCAGGACTACAATGATCCACTTCCACCTCCAAAGAAATTCAGGATGGACAATAAACCCTCAAAACCAGGAAAAGTAAAACAAACAAAATCAGCATATCGAGTCTTCAATCATGTAATTTCTTATTTCATGTTTCCTACGACATAGGGGAGGACCATTTGGAGATTGTATGCTATCTTCCCTAGCCATCCCTTTAAACTTACTTCTCTCCCCAGTATGCATCCCACTTCTGAACTACAATAGACTATTATTGTTATTATTGCACTACTATTGTTTGTTTGTTGTGTGTGTGTGTGTGTGTGTGTGTGTGTGTGTGTGTGTGTGTGTGTGTGTGTGTGTGTGTGTGTGTGTGTGTGTGTGTGTGTGTGTGTGTGTGTGTGTGTGTGTGTGTGTGTGTGTGTGTGCGTGCGTGTGTAAATATGTTTGCACGTGTATAAATACACATACTCACTACACTGCGACGGCGCTGGTACCAAACTGTAACGGCCCTGCTGTTCCTTTGGATCGATTAGAGACGTGGAGAGGAAGGGCGTGCTGCATGGGCAAAAGCCTGTCCTCCATATTGACATCGCCCAGGCTTGCGTCCGACAAACTAGCATCACCCATGGTCAGTCATGACCGAGGGGGGCCTACTACTCACTACACGTGTGTGTGTGTGTGTGTGTGTGTGTGTGTGTGTGTGTGTGTGTGTGTGTGTGTGTGTGTATGTGCACTTGTGAGTACATGGATATATACACACTGTACCTTTTCTCTCTCATTTATTGTTTACTGTGTACTATGTTTACATATTCTGTTGTGCTGCAGCAAGTAAGAATTTCATTGTTCCATCTGGAACATATAGCAATAAAACACTCTTGACATGCCCATCAATTCCAGCCTAATTCCCCTGCCACACATTTACCTCCACTGGTGACAATGTACAGTGGCCATTAAGTTTACAACTAGCATGCCTTTCGTATGTGGGAGGAAACTGGGGAACTTGAGGGAAATCCATGTTGTCACAGGGAGAATGTGTAAAGTCTACACAAATAGCATGGGCCAGAACTGAACTGACGGTGTGAGGCTGCAGCTCTACTTAAACTTATGAAAAGCATCACCCTGATTCCAAGAGTAACACATCCTTTGAATTCCTATACCTTTTATGTGAAAAAAAAAACGTGTACCGTTTTTGAATTTTTCAATTTGGTGTTTGTTAGGTGTGCAGTTGTGATCGCTCTATTACAGGAAGGATATGGAGGCTTTGGACAGGGTGTAGAAAAGGTTTATCAGGATTCTGCCCGGATTAGACAGTATTAGCTATAAGGAGAGGGACAAACTTGGATTGTTGCCTCTGGAGTGTCAGAGGCTGAATGGTGACCTGTTGGAGGCTTATAAAATCATAAGGCATAAACAGTCAGAATCTTTTCCCCAGGGTGGTAATGTCAAATAAGAGGGCCTTGATTTGAAGGGGAGAGAGTGAAAAGGTTTAAAGGCGACGTGCAGGGCAATTTTTTAATTTTTTTTTAAACACAGAGAGGTAGGTGCCTGGAATGCACTACCATCTAACCATATATAACCATATAACAATTTACAGCACGGAAATGGGCCATCTCGGCCCTTCTAGTCCGTGCCGAACACTTACTCTCACCTAGTCCCATCTACCTGCACTCAGACCATAACCCTCCATTCCTTTCCCGTCCATATACCTATCCAATTTATTTTTAAATGATAAAATCTAACCTGCCTCCACCACTTCCACTGGAAGCTCATTCCACACAGCTACCACTCTGTGAGTAAAGAAGTTCTCCCTCATGTTACCCCTAAATTTTTGTCCCTTAATTCTCAAATCTTGTACTCTTGTTTGAATCTTCCCTACTCTCAATGGAAAAAGCTTATCCACATCAACTCTGTCTATCCCTCTCATAAATTTAAAGACCTCTATCAAGTCCCACCTTAACCTTCTGCGCTCCAAAGAATAAAGACCTATCTTGTTCAACCTTTCTCTGTAACTTAGGTGCTGAAACCCAGGCAACATTCTAGTAAATCTCCTCTGTACTCTCTCTATTTTGTTGACATCTTTCCTATAAATTTGGCGACCAAAATTGTACTCCATACTCCAGAATTGGCCTCACCAATGCCTTGTACAATTGCCTTGTACTACCACAGATGTGATGGAAGCAGATACAATAGAGGGGCTTTTAGATAGGCACATGAATATGGAGGGATATGGATGCAGAAGGGATTAAGTTTAAATTTCAGGTAGAAGGGATAAAGTTTAAATTGGCAAAGTCATCATGGGCCATAGGGCCTGTTCCTCTGGTGTACTTGTCTATGTTCTAATGTTAAAATAAATGTTTTATAAAGGGATTGGACATGCTAGATGCAGGAAACATGTTCCCGATGTTGGGGGAAGTCCAGATCCAGGGGCCACAGTTTAGGAATAAGGGGTAGGCCATTTAAAACTGAGATGAAGATAAACCTTTTCACAGAGAGTTGTGAATTTATGGAGTTCTCTGCCTCAGAAGGCAATGGAGGCCGATTCACTGGATGCATTCAAAAGAGAGTTAGATAGAGCTCTTAGGGCAGAATCAAGGGGTATGGGGAGAAGGCAGGAACGGGGAACTTCTTGTGGATGATCAGCTATGATCACATTGAATGGCGGTGTTGGTTCGAAGGGCCGAATGGCCTACTCCTGCACCTGTTATCTATCTGTCTGTCTGTCTGTCTGTCTGTCTGTCTATCTACCTATCTACCTATCTACCTATCTATCTATCTATCTATGTTATGTTTCTAACAACAAAAATAATCTCAACTCTAACAAGTAGGCATCTTATCCATATATATGCCATTTAATAAAAAACATCAGAACGGAAATCCATATTTTTATCACTCAGTTATAAATTCACACCCTCCATCTTTGAAGCCCTGATCCTAATTCTGGTCTGGACCACTTGTAGAAACACTGTCAAACTGCATCCAATATGCTTATCATCATGCAAACAATGAATAAGTTCAACCCCAAACACTCAAAGTTCTTGGAAATAAAAGTCTAGTCTGCCCAATTGCTCCTCGTAATTTAGCTCAGAGACCAGGAATCATACTGGCAAATCCACATATCAAAAGGTCATGACTTCCTTCAAAAATGTTTTATGTTTCAACTTAAAACTGATTGCTTCACGTGGTCAGAAAGCTTTCATTTATATTCAGATGAAGACATATTTCACTCTGCAAACCATCTTGGTGGTGGTACCAAGCTGATCTCATTGAAAGGCATTGAGGGATTGTGACCCACTCCTGCTGCTATTTTCTTGTGTACAAATTATATTCACTATCCATCAGCTCCCAACTGGGGGTCCACATCTGAATTACATTCAACTGTGATGACGCCATGCACACACAACCTGTTCATTTTCCTACCAAAGTAGTTACTTCAGACACTTACACCCATGAAAATATAGTCGATACAAAATTTGTGTTGATAACAGTTTGCCAGTCACACAATGCAAAGATATATCTGAGTTCTCAGTCACAATGCCTTTGCGCAAGGGGACATTATGAAACATGGACATTCTCACGTACTGAAAACCAAGGCACATACTTTACGAATGATAAACGGTATGATATCATGGATCAGGGATTCGCAAGTTAAATTGCACTATCCAAATATCGAATTAAATATACACAGTGCAAAGTATACTTGAACAAATTATTCATGCGGTTAACTGGAACTTGAAAAATAGTTTTCATGAAGTTTCGCGTATGCTTACCAAAATAATATTCTTAATATATTGGCCACAAGTAACACCAAGCAAACGTAGATGGAGAAGCCCTCTGCATTCTGGGTGCGTTTGATGTCCCTGTATTGAGGAATGTAGGGCAACATACCGCCAAACACCATTGCTGCGGCCGCTGTCCACGAAGCTAGCTTGCCGACAGGTAGGACGAACAGCTCAAGAGAGCCGAGACTTTCCTCCATTTTCTGTTCACCCCAAATTCTACACGAAGTATCCGATGAGAGATATTCGACCCCTTTCAGTCGCCAAATCTGCAGTCCTCAACCGGCTGGTGCATTGCGTTCGTCACTTTGCAAAAGGTCCCGGAGCCGCCTCGAAATTGTTGGGTAATTGCAGTGCCGCCGAGAAACCAACACGTCCTTAAAATTTCTCGCGATGTCACTTACACATCCGGATTTCGTCAATGCCACGCCGACAACTGAAACATTAAAAAAAAAGCATGCTTTATTTTTAAAAAGTAGAGGAATGTTCCATTTTATTATCACAGCAAGAAGAATGACGAGTTAAAGAGTTTCCATTTGTATTGATCGTAAGCCATTTACGTGATATCTCATGGAAGTATTTCCAAATCGAAGCATTTCAATATTTGTGATTGAAATCTTTAATATCGAGTTCCGGGAGTGCACTTATAAAGTTATACAATTCCTTCAACGGATAAGTCTTCAAAGACTATAAAATGATTGCATGATAGGAAATCATAAAATGTTGATGCTATATGGGAATATACCTTTTACTTTCTGAGCAGTAAATCTTATCTTTTACTGAAAGATACCAAACTCATTATGAAGTGTAATGCAGAAATGGACCCTTGCCAGAACTGGAGCAAGCGCACGAAACTGATTAATTAAAGAAAGACTAGGTGCAGGAGTAGGCCATTCGGCCCCACGAGCCAGCACCGCCATTCAATGTGATCATGGCTGATCATTCACAATCAGTACCCCGTTCCTATGCCTTCTCCCATACCCCCTGACTCCTCTATCTCTAAGAGCCCTATCTAGCTCTCTCTTGAAAGTATCCAGAGAACTGGCCTCCACCACCCTCTGAGGCAGAGAATTCCACAGACTCACAACTCTCTGTGTGAAAAAGTGTTTCCTCATCTCCATTCTAAATGGCTTACCCCTTATTCTTAAACTGTGGCCCCTGGTTCTGGACTCCCCCAACATCGGGAACATGTTTCCTGCCTCTAGTGTGTCCAAACCCTTAATAATCTTATATGTTTCAATAAGAATCCCTATCATCCTTCTAAATTCCAGAGTATACAAGCTCCATTCTCTCAGCATATGACAGTCCCGCCATCCCGGGAATTAACCTTGTAAACCTACGCTGCAGTCCATCAATAGCAAGAATGTCATTCCTTAAATTTAGAGACCAAAACTGCACACAATACTCCAGGCATACGTATATATTTCCAGGAACAACCGTTTATTGTAAGTTTTTACACATTTTCTTGAATTAGGTCTTTACCTCCCCTGTCAAGGGTAGGTTGACACAGTTGACGTTTCCATCAGTAAATTAAATGTGCAATTTTAATTTTAAATAGAACCGATTCTTCAGCAAGCCATGGCCTCCTTCTCTCCCCCTCACCGTCCCCCCAATAACAAACGGTGCAGACTTTAAATTATTTTGGCTACTGTCAACAAACCTAATCAGAATATGTGCAATACTTGCATTAGGGTGGCTACATCATCATTCCTACATACTAAAGATAATGTTTTTAATCCATTGGGAACTTGGAAGTTGCAGGTCCAGTGCCTTATCTCTGATGATCACACCAATCAGAAAAATGACAATAATACCTGTTTAGGATTGCCAATGGGAAAATCAGCAATTTTTGCAGACAGTGTTTGATAGATTAATTTTTAGTGAGAATAGCACAGCAATTGTCTGGGTTTTGCTGTTAATGGCAGAATAACAGTACTTCCTGGCGGCAAAGAAAGCTACCAACATGATGCGAGTTATGGACTTGTCCCTTATTGCCGGCATCCATGCAATGGAATCCATGGAACCGAGAAAATGTGATTAAGTAGGCGCACTGAGGTGCAATCAACCACTGAAGAATTCTCGGAGAGAAAACAAGGAAGGATTTTTAAGGTTTTGCATTTAAATTACAGTTGCCACTAATTTCATAGTAAAATGATAATAAACTTAATCTATCCCATTGATACACACCAAGGTCCTTCAGAGCCGGACAGTACACTGAAGCCTGCAATGATTTCAACACCTGTCAAGGAATTAACATCAGGAAGCAAGGGGGAGGGGGGGGGGGGGATATACAGAGAAAAATAAAGCCCTCAATATACATCTTAAAGGAAAATAATTTGTGGGATTGTTAAATTTACTTATTTCCAATTACGATTTGGCTTTGAGTTAGACAATAGACAATAAACAATAGGTGCAGGAGTAGGCCATTCGGCCCTTCGAGCCAGCACCGGCATTCACTGTGATCATGGCTGATCATCCACAACCGAAGATCTAAAAAAAACCTCGCAGGTCATGTGGAGAAAGTGCAAACTCTGTACAGACAGCACCCGTAGTCAGGATCGAACCCGGGTATCCGGTGCTGCATTCGCTCTAAGGCAGCAACTCTACCGCTGCGCTACCATGCACATCCTTAATAATCAACTCCAGCATCTTCCCCACCACTGATGTAAGGCTAACTGTCACCTCAGTGTTCTTATGTTTGTCCTCCAAGTTGACCATGAGCATGCAGGACAGGATCAACACTAGAGTTTACACCAGAACATAAACTTCTTGGTTAATTACTCATTTTCCCTGTAACCAAAGGCTATCACAAGATAATCACTGCTCTATGAAACAATGTAATTGTACACCATTTCACAATATGTAATTCAAACCATATAATTAGCTGTATCACATGTGCCAGTACTTATTTTACAATGGACTGTATATCAAAATTACGAAGACTTCAGTTACAATCAGGTCCCTCCATGAAATCAATAACGCTCAACATTAACACTTCACATTTCCCAGTGTATTTTGTTCTCCATACCAACACATTAAATGGAGACAAGACACTGCAGATGCTGGAGCCTCAAGCCAAATACAAAGTGCTGGAGGAACTCAGTGGGTCAGGTAGCATCTGTGAAGGGAATGGACAGATGCCCTTTTTGAGTCAGAGGATGGGTTCCTACCCAAACTTTCATCTGGGTCTGTTGTTTTTTTGTTATTTTATTTATTAGAAGTAAGTACATTACATTTTGATGGTACCTTTTTACAGGTTCCCAGAATTATTATAACATTCTTTGTACAACTTCCTTTTTTTTTAGAAAGAAATGAGAAAGAAAGAAGAAGTGAAGAGTAAAGGAAAGTCTAGTGAGTGTGAGGTAAAGAAAAGAAATACTGAGAAAGTGAAGCAGAAAGGAGATTCTCCCTCACCACCAGTCAATGCTTTTTTATATTCTTAAACATTTTTTGCCCAAACCCAGAATTTTTAATTTTACGATACTATTGCACCACATGAATCCAAAAGGTCAATAAATGGAGACCAACTCGTTAAGAATTGGTCTTGTTTATCTATTAGGAGGAGTCTCATTTCTTCCAAGTGGGCAGTTTCCAACATCTGGGTCTGCTGTTAACGGCAAAATATAACAGTGCTTCCTGGTGGTAAAGAAAGCTACCAACAAGATCTAATGATGCTTGTCATGGACTTGTCCCTTTTCTCACATCAGTTATGTCAAGAGTGTTTTATTGTCATATGTTCCAGGTAGAACAATGAAATTCTTACTTACAGCAGCACACAGAATATGTATACATAGTACACTGTAAACAATATAATAAACAAGAGGAAAAATGTTCAGTGTGTGTATATATACACATTAAAACACATTAAATATTCTTCATCACCTTCAGCAATGGTTTAAAAAAAAAGTTCAATTTCAGACCATGTAGAAATTCAGATCTGCCTTTCTGCAAAGTAATACATTTTCATATTTCCTTATGACATCAGAGACCATTCAGTTCATCGTCTATTCCAGCTCTCAGAGCAATCCCATTCCCCCACTATGTCCATTTAACCTTTTCTTGTAGACTGCTTATTAACATTCCCTTGTTTCTCCCAGTAGGTAATCACATTGGCCAATTCACCTAATAACCAGCTAGCCTTTGGGATATGGAAGGAAACAGGAGCATTTTGGGGAAGTCACCTGTTCACAAAGTAGACCATAAAGTAGATCAGAATTATATCCTGGTAGAAGGTACTGATAGCATAGGCGGTGAGAACAAGTATTGAGGGGGGTTGTTCTGGGACGCCAGAACTAACTTGAGCCTTTCCGAGGTGTCGTCGGACTAACTTAACGAACCACCAGTGAAAGGAGGTGTCCACTTGATAACCCCAATGATATACTTGCATCTAAACGATCAGTTTTTTTTTAATGTGCTTGTTAACATGTAGGAGGCTGTTTATTGCATATGGAGTTAGTTATTGTCCTTAGCATAAGTTGGTATAATAAGTTTAGATAGTACTTTAGCTTTGGGCATGGTTTTTTTGATTGAGCGCTTATCCTGGTGTTATAGCACAAGTATGTTTTAATTGTAAGTACTGGTCGCTGGAGTCACCCTATGCATAGCATATTTCAGTCTAAACAAAATTCTGCAATATGCACCCTAACTCACATTTCTCACACCCATTGAAGGTCAAAGATCAGAACACCAATGATTTCATTGACTGGTTGAGCAGGCAAGATGAGCTATAAAGCCCACCCATTCTCCTCCTCGTGTTCTTCTGATAAAAATCAAAAATACTAATACAGGCCCTCCCCAGATTGTGAATGGGTTTCATTTTTACAGATATCCATAATTTGATTTTGTCCTGAAGTCAGAAAATCCACACACACAAAAAAAATTGCTCAATGTGCTAACCATACCTCCACAGTATTGTAAGAAATTGCATCAATGGCACAGAGGTTCAACAAGAACAATTACTGAAAAGAGCAGAAACTAGTTCTGCTGTTCACTGAATTAATCATATTATGAAGCTCTGTTTAAGAAGGAACTGCAGATGCTGGAAAATCGAAGGTAGGCACAAATGGTGGAGAAACTCAACGGGTGAGGCAGCATCTATGGAGCGAAGGAAATAGGCGACGTTTCGGGTCGAGACCCTTCTTCAGACCGTCTGCAGAAGGGTCTCGACCCGAAACGTCGCCTATTTCCTTCGCTCCATAGATATTATGAAGCTCGATCGTATGGAATGGTGTCCATTATGTCGGGGGAGTTGTAAAGCAGTAATGTAAAATTGTTCACCTTCCATTTGGATCATTCCACAGCTCAGACCTTCCCATCTGTAACCTCCTCCAGCCCAAAAACACTTCCGAATTTTTACTCCTCCAATTCTGACTTCTTGCACATCTTCAATTATTACTGATTCACTAGATCACTTTGTCTTCAGCTGCTTTAAAAAAGTATTCACCAGACAAAGAGCATTGCTAAAAAAGCCAAAAATTATTGCAATTAACCTTGGAAAGGTGGTGGCGAGTTGCCTTGAATCTCTGCAGTACACAGGGATAGATGGTGCATAATAATGAAAAAGGATCAGTGATACATTTCAGAATGGTGACAGACTTTAAAGGGGCCTTGCTTGATGTAGAGATCCCGTGACCGTTGCCCGTCCTTCAGGGTGATAGAAGCTGCGGGTTTGGGAAGTACTGCTGAAAGAGCTTCGTCAAGGTGCTGAATTTTGTGTACACACCACAGCGGGCCAATACTGGAGGTAGTCAATGTTTAGGGTTGAGTATTGGCCTCTTGCACACCTCCAAGCTGCATTGCCCTGAAATATGTAATGCTTAAGCGTTGTTAAAAGCTGCATTCATTCAGGAAAGCCATAAGTACTTCACATAGAGTGTCATCATACTCTCAATGTATTTTGCAGACAATGAAAACACTTTGGCATGTCATGAGAACCACTTGCTGCAAGGTATCCAGCCTCTGACCTGCTTTAGAGCCACAATTTTTGAGACTCTTCAGGTTTAGCTTCTGCTCAGTGGTAATCCTTCAGAATGTTGATTGGCAGGGGCTTAGCACTGATAATGCCATTGAAAGCCATGGGGAAGTGGTTAGATTCTCTTGAGTGATGCATTGATGTGTGTAAGTGTTATTTGCCACTTTATTAGTCATTGTCCGAATCATATTGGGGTTTTACTGCATGCAAGTTAAGACTACATCTTTAAAATAAATGAATTAAACATTGGTACATCAACAACACATCCTCATGCCTGGCCTTTTAGAGAGGTTGATTTGACACACAGCTCTTGTATACCACCCGTGTCTATATTTCTATCATTATAACTTGGCCTTTTACAAGATAATTGATATCCACCTCTTTAATAATTGCTCTGTTAAATATTAATCCACAATTTTCATCACTCTTGTGATGGTTTTTCTCTTGCACTTTTTTGCTCTAATCTATCTTATTGCAGATTAAATATATATATATATATGCATACAAACTTTACAAAATGTACCAAAGCATTACCAAATGTACCAAATGTTGAAGTATGAAAATATTTCAAACTTTCTTAGATAATCTCTCCTGGGGTGCTACAGCCAATTATAGCTCAGTGCATTGAAATGGTTAAATAATATAGTTACTTGTGGCATACATGGCATCAGTCTCTAATTACCTATGACAAGGTGGAACTAGAAACTTTCCCTGTACAGTGGAAGTCAATTGGTCCGATCAGTCTACATTCCCTCCCGATTTCTCCCTACCCATGACCACATCACACTTAAATTCAACTTCACCCCCCAACTCCGGACCCTGCTGCTATCGCCATCACAACCCTCAGTCGCCCCTCCTCACATATTCCCTGTGGCTATCAAACTGTACAACTCCTCCCCCTTCGGTCATGGGGTTGACTCCCCATCCCCCCCGCTCCCCTCCCTCCCTCCCTCCCTCCCTCCCCAATCCTTCCACTCGTCACTTTAATTTCATGTATCTTGTGTTTTATGACTGGTTGCAGATCAATTTCCCTCCTGGGATAAGTAAACTTCTATCGTATCGTATACTCCCCCGTTGTCCCAGAAACTCAAACTCCACCCTAGACTCACTCCTTCACACACTTCCCTTCGCCACCCAACCTTAATGATTCATCTCAATGCCTCCCACAATCGCTTCTTCCCTCCCTCTCTCCCTTCACTCTTTCCCCTTCCTTCTCCCTCCCCATCTCCCATCCCCCTCCCCACTCTCCCATCCCCCACCCCCATCTCCCCCTCCACTCTTTCCCCTCCCCCACTCTCCCATCCCCCACCCCCCTCTCCCCCTCCACTCTTTCCCCTCCCCCACTCTCCCTCCCCCACCCCCCTCTCCCCCTCCACTCTTTCCCCTCCCCCCTCCACTCTTTCCCCTCCCCCACTCTCCCATCCCCCACCCCCCTCTCCCCCCTCCACTCTTTCCCCTCCCCCACTCTCCCTCCCCCACCCCCCTCTCCCCCTCCACTCTTTCCCCCTCCCCCCTCCACTCGCCCCTCCCTCCACTCGCCCCTCCCTCCACTCGCCCCTCCCTCCACTCGCCCCTCCCTCTACTCTCCCATCCCTTCACTACGCTCCTCCCTCCACTCGCCCCTCCCTCCACTCGCCCCTCCCTCCACTCGCCCCTCCCCCACTCTCCCTCCCCCCTCCACTCGCCCCTCCCTCCACTCTTTCCCCTCCCCCACTCTCCCTCCCCCCTCCACTCGCCCCTCCCTCCACTCGCCCCTCCCTCCACTCGCCCCTCCCTCTACTCTCCCATCCCTTCACTACGCTCCTCCCTCCACTCTTCCTTCTCCCCTCCCACCCACCTCTCCCTTCTCCTCGCCACCCCCGGCCTCACAGCCCCCCCTCCCCCCACACACACACACAGTTGCCGGGGGGATGGGGTCCGCACTAACCTGGGCCCATCTCCTCCAGCCGCCGTTCATCCGCCAGCTCCTCCCACTGCGCATGCGGCCTGGCCGCGGCCGCTGGGCCTCCGCGCCTGCGCAGTCTGTTCATCAAGTGCAACCTTGTAGCAGGTCCTGTGCAGGAGGGAGCTGCTGATGCAAGGCTCACAGTGCTGGAGTTTAACTCAGTGGGCCAGGCAGCATCTCTGGAGAAAGGGAATAGGTAACGTTTCGGGTCGAGACCCTTCTTCAGACTGAATTGAAGAATTATGGTCAAATTATGAATTATTTATGGTCACGTGACGATTCACAGTGAAATTCTTTGCTTGCGTACCCAAAGTATGCAAATAGTCGCCACGTACAGACTGAGAGTCAGGGGAGAGGGAAAAGAGAGATTATAGACAGTGATACATAGAGATACAGAACAAATGAATGAAAGTTATGCACAAAAGTAACAATGTTAAATGAAACAGTCCATCGTTAGCTGTTTGCTAGGTGAAAACGAGTTATACAGACAATGAAACTCACCAGGACGACAGTGAAACTTGTACAACGACTAGGGTGGGGGGAGGGTCAGAGAGAGAAAGGGGATGCAAGGTTTGTTTAAAGTTAGAGAAATCATAACTCAAACCGCTAGGTTGTAAGCTGCCCAAGCAAAATAAAGGTGCTTTAGAAGGAACTGCAGATGCTGGAAAATCGAAGGTAGACAAAAATGCTGGAGAAACTCAGCGGGCGAAGCAGCATCTATGGAACGAAGGAAATAGGCAACGTTTCGGGTCGAAACCCTTCTTTGGATTGATGTGAGGGGGTGGGGGGGAGGGGAGAAGAAAGGAAGAGGTGGAGCCAGTGGACTGAGGGAGAGCTGAGAAGGGGAGGAGAAAGTAAGGACTACCTGAAATTAGAGAAGTTCATACCGCTGGGGTGCAAATAAAAGCG
Organism: Malacoraja senta; assembly: GCA_038087875.1. NCBI lineage: Eukaryota > Metazoa > Chordata > Chondrichthyes > Rajiformes > Rajidae > Malacoraja > Malacoraja senta. Next base: position 34,437,378 of record CM075977.1, on the reverse strand, counting down.
AAATATGAGGTGCTGCTCCTCCAATTTACGGTGATCCTCACTCGCCATGGAGGAGGCCCAGGACAGAAAGGTCGGATTCGGAATGGGAGGGGGAGTTAAAGTGCTGAGCCACCAGGAGATCAGGTTGGTTATTGCGAACGGAGCGGAGGTGTTCGGCGAAGCGATCGCCAAGCCTATGCTTGGTCTCACCGATGCAGAGCAGCTGACATCTAGAGCAGCGGATGCAATAGATGAGGTTGGAGGAGGTGCAGGTGAACCTCTGCCGCACCTGGAAAGACTGCTTCAGTCCTTGAATGGAGTCAAGGGGGGAGGTAAAGCGACAAGTGTAGCATTTCTTGCGGTTGCAAGGGAAAGTGCCCGGAGAGGGGGTGGTTCGGGTGGGAAGAGACGAATTGACCAGGGAGTTACGGAGGGAGCGGTCTCAGCAGAATGCAGGCAGGGGAGGAGATGGGAAGATGTGCCAAGTGGTGGGATCACATTGGAGGTGGCAGAAATGTCGGAGGATTATTTGTTGTATGTGACGGCTGGTAGGGTGGAAGGTGAGGACAAGGGGGACTCTGCCCTTGTTACGAGTGGGGGGAACTCATCACTCGTAACAAGGGCAGAATCCCCCTTGTCCTCATCTTCCACCCTACCAGCCGTCACATACGACAAATAATTTTCCGACATTTTCGCCACCTCCAACGTGATCCCACCACTTGCCACATCTTCCCATCTCCACCCCTGTTGGCTTTCCGCAGAGACCGCTCTCTCCGTAACTCCCTGGTCAATTCGTCCCTTCCCACCCGAACCACCCCCTCTCCGGGCACGTTCCCTTGCAACCGCAAGAAATCTTCACTTGTCGCTTTACCTCCTCCCTTGACTCCATTCAAGGACCCAAGCAGTATTTCCAGGTGCGGAAGAGGTTCACCTGCACCTCCAACCTCATCTATTGCATCCGCTCCTCGAGATATCAGCTGCTCTACATCGGTGAGACCAAGCGTAGGCTTGGCGATCGCTTCGCCGAACACCTCCACTCGGTTCGCAATAACGAACCTGATCACCCGGTGACTGAGCACTTCAACTCCCCCTCCCTTTCCGAATCCGACATTTCTGTCCTGGGCCTCCTCCATGGCCAGAGTGAGGACCACCGTAAATTGGAGCAGCAGCACCTCATATTTCGCTTGGGCAGTTTGCACCCAAGCGGTATGAACATTGTCTTCTCTAATTTCAGGTAGTCCTTTCTTTCTTCTCCCCTTCTCAGCTCTCCCTCAGCCCACTGGCTCCTCCTCTTCCTTTCTTCTTCCCGACCCCCCCACCCTCACATCAGTCTGAAAAAGGGTTTTCGACCCGAAACGTTGCCTATTTCCTTCGCTCCATATATGCTGCCTCACCTACTGAGTTTCTCCAAAATAAAGGTGCTGTTCCTCCAATTGGCGTTTGGCCTCACTCACAATGGAGGAGGCCTAGGACAGAATGGTCAGTGTGGGAATGGGAAGGGGAGTTAAAGTGTTTGGCCACCGGGAGATCTCGTAGACCCAGGCTGACTAATTCTCAGTCTATCTTAGACGAAGCAATAAATTGCTTCCTTTTGCAATGGGAATAAAACCTTTTCTTAAAAAACAGATTATGCAGGTTAATTGTCAGTTTAATATCTGAGGTATCAAAGCATGTGTGGAAAAGGCAGGTATTTGTAGTCAGGCCATAAAATATCCATGGGTCCCAATCATTTTGGCATCTAACTGGCATATCTGTACCGATTTGCCAGCCATCGCAGCGCACGAGTCAGAATGTTCTTGACTTCTGCTCCTGTAGAGCTTCTGATCTCTTGGTGCACTGCTGAACTCAGCCCCGAGTACAGGATGGCTTTCACAGGAAGAAGCACGGAGGGCTCTGATACACTTGTACCTGACGACTCCAACTTCGTGCCGATAATAGCTGGTGTATCTGCTGCTGTCCCATTGAAATAAATTGTGTTGCCAATCTTAGGTAAAAAGAAAAGTAAAGATAAACACATATTTCTTTTAATTTTAATTGATAGTTCAATATGATTTATTTGTTGAATGTGTAAATAAAACAGTATTTTGAACAGTGCACAGTATTAGTGGTAATTACTGCGCGGTTCAGTGGCGCATCATGTGGAGCTGCTCCCTCACAGCGTCTGAGACCCAGGTTTAATCCTGGCCCTGGATGCTGTCTGCGTCTATCCTTACGCATTTTATTCTCCTTATATTCCCTTTTCTTTTTATCTTTACCAGAGTATCTTCTCTACTGCAATTATCAATGTCGGAGGATTATTTGTTGCATTTAATCTATTTTCCATACCTCTGCTCTTTTCGCTTCTCCTCACCTAGAGAAAGGTGGTACCCTGGTACTCGCCTTCCAGCCCACCAGCTCTGCATTCAATAGATCATTATTTTCAATTTTAACCAACTTTAACGAGGTTCAACTTCTTCTTGCGTATGGCGTGCACAGCCTAAAGTTGTAGGACAACTATTTCTATTTGATTTTATTTGATTGTGCACGCCGGGTTGATTGCATTTATCGAAACAGGGCGGACCACGTGAAGGTTGCAGTCTTCCACCCCAACTAGGTTCCATCACTAGAGAGATCTTTACCTCTCTTTCATCAGTCTCTGCTCCCTCCCTTTCATCAGCATCTGCTCCATTCATCTCCCCACCAACTAGTTCCCTTCTAGCAATATCCCATATGACCACAAGAGATACAACACTTGTTCTTTTAACTTATCCCTTCCCACCATCCAGGGACTTAACAGACCTACCAGGTGAATCAGTGGTTCACTTGCACTTAAAATCTTGTGCATTGCATTTGGTGCTCATAATGTAGTCTTCTCTACATGACAGAAACCAAATGCAGATTAAGAGAACTCCCCCTGCATCTCCCAGAAAACCTGATTAGTATGTAAACCTTTGCCAAACTGTTTCTAATGCATTAACGTCCTTCCTTAAATAAGTATACCACTATTGTACACAATACTCCAGATGTAGTCGCACCAATGCTGTAGATAACTGAAACAATTTCCTTAGTTTTGCTTTCCACTTCCCTAGCAATAAACAGCATTAACTTTCCTAATCACATAATAAACATGTGTTTGATACTTTTGCAAATATGTCTATGAGGACAACTCAGAACTCTGCAATCTCTCATTATTTAGATTTTTTTTTTTTAATGTTGCCAGTGAACAATTTGATATTTTCCCATTGATATTTTTCATTTGTAATATCTTTGCCCTTGCATTTAACATATATAAAACAGGCCCAACTTGCCCACGCCAACCAACATGCCCCATCTACACTAGTCCCATCTGCCTGCATTTAACCCATATCCTTCTAATTCTATCCTATCCATGTACCTGTCCAAAATGTATTTTTTAAGTTGTAATAGTACCTACCTCAACTACCTCCTCTAGCAGCTCATTCCATACAACTACCATCCTTTGTATAAACAGCTTGCCCCTCAGGTTCCTATTACATTTTTCCCTGCCTCACCTTAAACCTATGTCCTCTGGTTCTTGATTCCCCTACTCTGTGCATTTACCCTCTCATGAGTTTATCCACCTCTATAAAATCATCACATGCTCCTGTGCTCCAAGGAGTAAAGTCCTGGCCTGCTCAATGTCTCCCTATATTCAGGCCCTCGAGTTCTGACATCCTCGTAAATCTTCTCTGCACCATTTCCAGTTAACAGCATTTCTTATAACAAAGTGAACACAATACTCCAAATGTGGCCTAACCAATGTACAGTAAAACTGTAACATAACCTCACAAATTCTATACTCAATACTAGGGCAGAGTATATCAATACTCTGGCTAATGTGCCTAAAGCCTTCTTGTCACAGAAGGCTGTGGAGGCCAAGTCAATGGATATTTTTTAAGGCAGAGATAGATATATTCTTGATGAGTACAGGTGTCAGGGGTTATGGGGAGAAGGCAGGAGAATGGAATTAGGAGATAAATCAGCCATGATTGAATGGCAGAGTAGACTTGATAGGCCGAATGGCTTAATTCTGCTCCTCCTATCACTTCTGACCTTACGACCACCCTATCTACCTGTAACACCACTTTTAAAGAACTATGTACTTGCACTCATAGGTAGACACAAAATACTGGAGTAACACAGCAGGACAGGCAGCATCTCTGGAGAGAAGGAATGGATGATGTTTTGGGTCGAGATGTCAGGGGAGTGGGTGGGACAGAGATAGAATGTAATCGGAGACAGTAAGACTGGTGGGAACTGGGAAGGGGAGGGGATGGAGAGAGAGGGAAAGCAAGGGCTATTTGAAGTTAGAGAAGTCAATGTTCATACCGCTGGGGTATAAGCTACCCAAGCAAAATATGAGGTGCTGTTCCTCCAATTTATGCTGGGCCTCACTCTGACAATGGAGGAGGCTCAGGACAGAAAGGTCAGATTGGGAATGGGAGGGGGAGTTAAAGTGCTGAGGAACCGAGAGATCAGGTAGGTTAAGGCGGACTGAGCGGAGGTGTTCAGCGAAATGATCGCCGAGCCTGCACTTGGTCTCGCCAATGTACAGAAGTAGACACCTAGAATAGTGGATACAGTAGGATGTTGCCACTGTTGGAGGAGGTGCAAGTGAATCTCTGCCTCACCAGAAAAGACTGTTGGGGTCCTTAGATGGAGTCGAGGGGGGAGGTAAAGGGGCAAGTGTTGCATCTCCTGCAGTTGCAGGGGAAAGTACCTGGGGAGGGGGTGGTTTGGGTGGGAAGGGACGAGTTGACCAGGGAGTTGCGGAGGGAACGGTCTCTGCGGACAGCAAAAAGGGGTGGAGATGGGAAGATGTTGCCAGCAGTGAGATCCCATTGGAGGAGGCGAAAATGTTGGAGGATTATATGCTGATAGGGTGGAAGGTGAGGTCAAGGGGGACTCTGTCTTTGTTACGAATGGGGGAAGGGGGAGCAAGAGCGGAACTGTGGGATATCGTAGAGACCCTAGTGAGAGCCTCATCTATAATGGAAAAGAGGAACCCCCGTTTCCTAAAGAATGAGTACAACTCCGTTGCCCTGGTATGGAAAACCTCATCCTGGGCGCAGATGTGGCGTAGACGGAGGAGTTGGAAATAGGGGATAGACAATCCTACTGTATCCGCTGTTCCAGGTGACAACTCCTGTACATAGGCGAGACCAAGCGCTGGCTCGGCGATCATTTCGCTGAACACATCCGCTCAGTTTGCCTTAACCTACTTTATCTCCCGGTTGCTCAGCACTTTAACTCCCCCTCCCATTCCCAATCTAACCTTTCTATCCTGGGCCTCCATCATTGTCAGAGTGAGGCCCAGTGCAAATTGGAGGAACAGCACCTCATATTACGCTTGGGTAACTTCCACCCCAGTGGTATGAACATTGACTTCTCGAACTTCAAATAGCCCTTGCTTTCCCTCCCTCTTTCCCCTTTCCAGTTTTGCCACCAGTCTTACTGTCTCCGACTACATTCTATCTATGTCCTGACCACTCCCCTGACATCAGTCTGAAGGGTCTCGACCCGAAACGTCACCCATTCTCTCCAGAGATGCTGCCTGTCCCGCTGTTACTCCAGCATTTTGTGTCCACCTTCAATTTAAACCAGCATCTGCAATTCTTTCCTATACTATTTGCACTCCTAGATCCTTCTGCTCTACAACACTCTGCAGACCCCTGCCATTCTCTGTGTAGGTCCTGCCCTGGTTAAACTTCCCAAATTGCAACACCTCACACTTATCAGCATTGAACACCATTAAACATTCCTCAGCCCGCCTGTAAAGAATCTATAACGAGGCATCGTTACTTTACTATCTTTATTCATACTGGAGCATTACATATTGCACTAGCTGTACGTGGTCTGTCACAGGAACTAGAGAGCGATCTGTGGGTGGGGAGGTTGTAGTTATACTTGTGATATGGGGAGTGGTTAGTAGGTATGAGGTCACTATGTTAAAGGCACATGCATATATCATCTACATCCTTCCCCTTCGAAACGACAGGCAAATACAATGGTGACAGGGCGACCACAGCTCATGCGCTAGGACAGTTAAATAAAATCGCCATAGCGGACAGGCGGTTTGACAAGACGTCCCGACCGGTTCGCGTCTCGCCATCCTCCCTTCCGGCAGGAGGAAGAGGCACCGATGGGGGCAGACGAACCTGAAAGGGGGAAACGGGAGGAGACGGAGGAGACCGCGGCACCAAACCCGGAGGTGACGCGGGATCAGGAGTGGGCAGAGCGCGGGCAGGCGAGCGAGGACTAGTCGGAGCAGGGTGGGACGGAAGGAGTTGAGGAGGTGGAGAACGTTGCATGTTAGGAAGGACGGGCAGATCAACGCCCTGACGCGAAGCCGGCAGTGGGGGAGCAAAGGGATCCGCGGCAGGAGGACGCGGCTCGTTGACGAGCCGAAGGTGCTGGCGGGACCGACGGTAAATGGCTCCCGCATGGTCGACGAGATAGGACCTGGGCGACCCAGCTGAGCCGACGACAGTAGCGAGCTTGGAGTGACCGGAAGTGGTCTGCATATGGACAACTTGACCGGGGAAGAGGCGCGGCAGCGGGTGGCAGGACCTGTCATGGGAACGCTTTTGGACGTCGTGCCTGAAGGCAATGCGTTTCTGAACCGCCGCAGGTGGGAGGACGGAGGGTATGAGGGAGCGCTGGGCCACCGGGAGCGGGAGCCTGGTAGCGCGAGACATGAGCCGCTGAGCAGGGGAACCCATGGCAGAGTCGCGGGAAATGTTGCGGAGGTTGAGGAGGGCCAGATGGAAATCGGAGTTAATGCCACCACACTGTTCCAGCAGGTACTTCGCGCTGCGGACGGCACGCTCGGCCAGACCGTTGCTTTGCGGGCTGCTGGTGAAATGGCGGAAGTTCCATCTGGAAGCCAACGCTTTAAATTCGGAGCTCGTGAACTGGCTGCCATTGTCCGACTGCAGGCTTGCCGGGGGGCCAAAAGTGCCAAAATGAGGGTATAACCTGTCGATGATGGCCGAAGAGGTTAGGGAGTGCAGCCGGTCGACCACAAACCAGCTGGAGTAGGAGTCAACGAGAACCAGGAAGTGTTTGCCTCGCCACTCGAAAATGTCGGCGGCAAGCGCCATCCAGGGCAGTTCGGGCGCGGGCTGCTGCAGAAGCGGCTGACGCTGCTGGTGGGGGGCGAGGCTGTTGCAGGTGGAACACGAGGAGACCCTCTCCCGGATGTATTTGGCCATACCCGGCCAATAGAACTGGCTCCGGGCGAGAGACACGGTGGCTTCGGCCCCAGGATGACCGCGGTGAGCGACTTGAAAATAGTGGTCGTGCAGCGCAGCGGGCACGACCACCTTGTGACCCTTCACCACCACGCCGTCGTGTAGTACGAGCTCGTCACGGACCAGGAAGTAGGGCACGGCGCCAGCCGGCAGTGCGGAACGACGGTCGGGCCAGCCCCGCTGGATGACGGCAGACAGCTGTTGCAGGGCAGGGTCATTGGTAGTGTGTTCAACCAGTGACTTCATCTGCTGTGAAGGGACAATGTTCATTTGGAGCACCATTAGATCAGACATCTCATATGGGTGGCGAACGGTGGACGTTAGTGGGGCGCGAGACGTGTCGGCCACGAACATGTCCTTGCCCTTACGATAAACTACAGTGAACGTGAAGCGTTGGAGCTGCAGCATCATGCGCTGCAGGCGTGATGAGGCGGCATGGATCGACTTGTTGAGGATGGTGACAAGTGGCTGGTGGTCAGTTTCAATGGTGAAAGTGTTGCCCAGGATGTAGTCTCTGAATTTGGAGCAGGCAAACACCACGGCCAGTAGCTCCTTCTCAATCTGCGCGTAGTGCTGTTCGGTGACGGTCATGGTGCGGGATGCGAAGGAGACAGGCAACTGTAGGCCGTCATGGACCTGGAGACAGGCGGCACCGAGTCCGAACTGAGAGGCGTCGCAGGTGAGGACAATGGGACGCTGCAGGTCAAAAAACTTGAGTGTGGGGGTGCTGATTAGCTTGGACTTAAGAATGTCGAATGCTTTCTGGTGGTGGGGGAACCAAGCCCAGGACGTGTCCTTTTTTATCAAGTCCCTCAGGGGAGCGCTGAGCTCGCTGAGGTCGGGGATGAACTTCCCCAGGTAGTTTACCATGCCCAGGAAGCGTTGTAGGCCTGCCACATTAGTAGAAGGCATCCCTGAAATGGCAGCCGTTTTTTGCGGGTCTGGCTTTAACCCCTCGGCGGTGAATACATGTCCAACATAGGTGACCTCGGGGACGCGGAATCGGCACTTCTTGGGGTTCAGTTTCAAGTTGATTTGCCAGGCCCGGTCCAGGACCTGGCGGAGGTTGACATCGTGTTCGGCAACGTCCTTACCGTAAACGAGGATGTCGTCAACAATGATGGCGCATGGTAGACCTGAAAACAACTGCTCCATTGTCTGTTGGAATACCTCGCTGGCAGAGTTGATTCCGAATGGCATTCGGAGAAACCGAAACCTTCCGTAGGGGGTGGCGAAAGTTGTCAAAATGGACGACTGCTCGTCCAGTGGTATCTGCCAGAAGGAGCTTTTGGCATCGAGGACAGAAAAAACCGTTGCCGGACCAACCTGTGCAGCGACTTCTTCTACCGTTCTCATAGGGTAGTGCGGGCGTCTAATGGCCAGGTTGAGGTCTTTGGGGTTGATGCAGATGCGTATCTCGCTCTTGTCCTTTTTCGCAGCAACAACCATGGAAGAGACCCACCTGGTGGGCTCGATGACCGCCTTTAGGATGCCCATTTGTACCATACTGTGTAGTGTCGACTGCACCTTGTCCTTCATGGCGAAGGAGACACGGTGAGGTGCATTGACCACTGGATCGACCTTACGGTCCACTACAATCTTGTAGCTGCAGGGTAGTTTGCCTAGCTCATCATCAAAGCGGTCGGGATAGTCGGCCAGCGGGTCCATGAGGGCCTGCACCTGGTGGATGTCACGGTGGAAGGATACCAGGCCCATTTCCTGGCATGCCCGGATACCCAGCAGGGGAATGCATTTTTGATCGAGGAGATAGAAGGTGAGGGGCCGAGAGGTCTCTAGTATCTTACAGCGTAGCGTGGCCTTGCCCACAGGAGTAAGAATCCCCCCCCCCGTAGGCATGCAAGGTTGAGTTCTGAGAAAAAATCTGCTCATTGGTCCTTATCTGTTTGAAGAGAGATGTTGACATAACGTTCGCAACCGCCCCCGTGTCAATCTTAGCAGTGAAGGTCGAGTTGTTCACAGTGACTCGCACAGAAGGGTCCGTTATCATAGCAGGTGCGCCCAACACAGTATACAAGCTGTTCCCCCCCTGAGAGGAGTCGGATTCAGAAACAGACTGTTCGTCGAAATAGCACTGGGAGCTGAGCTCACTATCAGTTTGTAGAAGGTTGTTTAAATTTCCCCTCGGAGCAGCGACAGGCTTCCCACGGGAGCGACAGGCCGCAGCGAAATGGTTCAATTTCTTGCAGACATTGCACGTACCCAAGGCAGGGCACACATTGTATTGATGAGTGGTGAAGTTGCAATTAGGGCACCTTTGCCGGGCACCTCCCCCGGGAGCAGTACCGAACCCCGGGGCACGTCCCCCTTGAGCAGCGAGCGACCCCGGGGGCCGCGACCGGGGCGTGTTCATCAGATGACTGGAAGTGCTGGCAAAGTTAATCGCCTGTTCAGCCGGTGACACTGCCGAGGTGACAGCTTCAGATAAGCGAGTGGCGTGCATCGCATCGTTGAAAGTCAGATCGGGCTTGCGCAGAAGTTCGGCCCTGAGCTTATCATCGCGGAGACCGTAAACCAGAAGGTCCCTGATAATCTCATCGGGGGTCCACGTGTGGAGGCGGCAGCGCCTGGCCAGGTGTCGCAGCGCAGAGACATAGTTCTCAGCAGATTCCCCAGGGAGCTGACGCCGCGCGAACAGTTTAAAACGTTCTAAGATGCAGTTTGTTGGAATATCACAAATAGCATTAAACTTAGCCACCAGACATACCGGGTCCCGAGCTGATTCTCCATCAGCGTAGACGAAGAAGTCAGAGCGAGTCAGGGCCTCGGGACCAGCCAAGTTGAGAAGCAGAGAGGCTTTGAGATCAGCGGTGGCGGCAGGATGAGCGATCGTGACATAGTGTTCAAAGTCACGTTTGAATACGTCCCATCGAAGGGCGATGTCCAAATCGAAAACGAGCACATCAGGCTTACGGGCAGAAGTGGCCATAACAAAGAAATGGGAGGGCGGGGGAAACAAAAAACTGGGACAAAATTAAATGATAAACCGATAGACAGGAGGCGCAAGGTAAGTGGTTTGACACCATGTAAAGAATCTATAACGAGGCATCGTTACTTTACTATCTTTATTCATACTGGAGCATTACATATTGCACTAGCTGTACGTGGTCTGTCACAGGAACTAGAGAGCGATCTGTGGGTGGGGAGGTTGTAGTTATACTTGTGATATGGGGAGTGGTTAGTAGGTATGAGGTCACTATGTTAAAGGCACATGCATATATCATCTACACCGCCTGCCCAACCAATCAAGATCCAACTCCAATTTTTGCCAACCAACTACAATACAACCCACTTTAGTGTTATCTTCATAACTTGCTGTTTTAATCTTTGTCATTAAAGTTAACCGTGCCTTAATCCAGTGTTTATATAAATTGACTAGCACCAATGTCCATGACACAACATTCTTTACATCTTGCCAAAAAGAAAATGGATTATTTATGCGGACTATCTAATCAGTCAGTTTGCTTTTTCTACTCTCAAAGCAATGAATGTAGTTAGTTTTAAACATCAGTATTCTAAATTTATCACTCATCACAATTAAGGTTGGTAAAAGCTATTGGACAATTCACAATAGACTCCTACATTTATCTGCTAAATATTCCTCCTCTATCTATGCTTACCAAAACAATTGCTAACCTCTTGGTGAATATAAAATTGCATTAACAAGGACAACTCATGTATTCTCTACGCAATTGTCTAACAAATCCTGTTCAGTTCAATTAACAAAATGAAATTATAGAATCAAATGTTCTTCGAATTTTCAAGTAGGCTGACTTCATACCCAAGAAAAAATGCATGTTCTGTAAATGCTCAAATGAGTAATTATAATCTGAAAGGACAACATTCTTACAGGGAACCAATTTTATAAAATGGATATTTTTAAGTTTAACTCAATTAAATCCATTCGTCTGCTCATGTTAAAGGATTGAGGATGATAGTCACGCTTTATTTATGGCAAGGAAAGGAAGAAATTATATAATTTATTGATTGAAAAGATTATCAAATTTATCATGAGGCACTTACAAATGATCTTAATATGGCTTTTAAAGTCCACAGGTTTTACATGTCCACATTAGCTTATCTCTTTTTGGATTTCAATTCAATTTTCCAAACTTAATTTAGAAAAATGCTAACTATATACCTAGATGGTATTACAGGAAGCAAAGTTCGAATCCAGAAATTTCATCAGGAAAAGTAATGAAGAGGTATTGACTTTTTCTCTCATTTTGTTTCCATTTTTAAACTGTATATATTACCCTTTCTCCTGTCATATGAAACGTCATTTTACGATGTGAAAGGTACTATATATTAGCCAGTTTAACTATCATGTTTTCCGGAAGCCTGTCACCAACCTGCGAAGGTTTGTTCTGGAAGAAAGTGGTGACATGGAAAGCTGAGACAGCAGCTAAACTGCGATAGCTTTCGGAATAATTACCTAAATTGCAAAGGATTAACACACTATAACGTAGGTCAATGTATTCAACATTTCAGTAGCACTTCCAATGAATCAGAAAAATCAGTAACAGAAGTAATCATCGCAATGGACAATATTTATGAAGTGCACTGCATACTTAGGAAATGAAAAGCCTCATATGTGAATGCAAAATTATACACTGGTTCCAGCAATCCATACAATTGTTGCGAGAGAACAGGCAGACAAAATAATCTACGATCACTCTACAGCATGGAAACAGGCACTTCAGCCCACCTTGCCGATGCCGACCAAGTTAGTATGTTGATTTAGTCTCAGTTGCATGCATTTGGCGCATTGTCCTTTGGCCATTTCTATCCATGTATCTGTCCAAATGCTTTTTAAAAGTCATAGCTGTATCCTTTTTTATTGCTTCCTCTGGCTTCTCATTCTAGATATCTGAGCGAGAATTTTAATGCTGAGGTCCCTGTGAAATCTCTCCCCTCTCACCTGAAGCAAGACCCTCTGGTTTTAGAACCTCTAATCTAGGAAAAAGACTAACTGTTCATTTTATCCATGCCCTTCATGATTTTGTACTCCTCAATAAAGTCACCCCTCAGCCAATTGGTTATCTCACCTTAGATTCCATGTGAGCTAACTTTCCAGAGAGGTCTACATAACTTTGTCAAAGGCCTTGCTATAGTCCACATTGACAAATTCCACCGTCATACACAGTTCCATAATTCTCTTGGTGACCTCTTCAAACAACTAATCAGAACTCTATCTGGTAACACTAAAGGTGATTAACACAGTCACACAATTACTTTGACAAAAGTCCAGTGCTTTTGCTTTCTAAGTAGTCAAGAGTACTTAGTACTGTGGAAACAGGTCCTTCGGCCCAATTTACCCACACTGGCCAACATGTCCCAGCTACACTAGTCCCACCTGCCCATGTTTGGTCTATATCCCTCCAAACCTGTCCTATCCATGTACCTGTCTAACTTTCTTAAATGTTGGGATAGTTCCTGCCTCAACAGCCTCCTTTGGCAGCTTGGTCCATACATTCACCACCCTTTTTGTGGAAAAAGTTACCCCTCAGATTCCTATTAAATCTTTTCCCCTTCACCTTAAACCTGGTCCTCGATTCACCTACTCTGGGCAAGAGACTCTGTGCATATACCCAATCTGTTCCTCTCATGATTTTATACACCTCAATAAGATCACCCCTCATCCTCCTGCACTCCAAAGAATAGTCCCAGCCTACTCAACCTCTCCCCACAGCTCAGACCCTCTAGCCCTGGCAACATCCTCGTAAATCTTCTCTGTACCCTTTTCAGCTTGACATCTTTCCTATAACATGGTGCCCAGGACTGAACACAATACTCTAAATGCGGCCTCACCAACGTCTTATACAATGCCTTATACAACTACTTCTTGAGGATGTTTATATCTGTAGTGTAAATTGCACTTTGTCAATACTTTTATCTATACCAACACTTAACAGTTTTGACTTTTATAAAACAAGCTTCCAATTAGCAGATGTATTATTAACAGAACAAGTTAGGGTTCAGGGGAGACGATGGATCACTGAGAAGTTATGTTTACAACCTTTCAAAAACATTAGCACTTTTATCAAGCAAATAATTATTTGCCAAATTAAAGAAATAAAATACTGCAGATGCTGTAAATCGAAAACCACAATAATTGCTCAGACAGCATCTGTGGTGATTTGACATGTCAGTGTGATTAGAAATAGCAAAAGGCTAATGACCCGAAATATTAACTCAGTTTTTCATGACACATAAGTTGTCAGATGCATGTACTTTCAGCATCTTATTCCCACTAGTTCATTGGGTGTTCAGGTTATACAAAGATACAATCTATTTTCACACCACTTTCATTCTTAGAAAAAAAGGCATTGAATTTGGCAACAAATTGTAATCTTTTGCAACTAGGCAATTTATAAAGGTTTAACAACTGTGGGCATGACCAACATTATGAGATCACTATTTCAGTAAGATATTTCCAATACAGAAAATATCTTACGATTGTTCAGATCATTGCATAATTCTGTAGTTATGCACGTCTGCACTATGCACTTCTAGAAATGCCCGTTGCAGAAAAATGTTGGGCATGTGGTATTATGGAGGAAAACCAATATTATCTATTCTATTCCCGAAATACTCTTTAAAATGTTTTTGATATAACAATAGGTGCAGGAGTAGGCCAGTCGGCCCTTCGAGCCAGCATCACCATTCAATGTGATCATGGCTGATCATCCACAATCAGTACCCCGTTCCTGCCTTCTCCCCATATCCCCTGACCGCTATCTTTGAGCCTTATCTAGCTCTCTCTTGAAAGTATAATATGTCAACATTTATAATAATTACATTATATATTTTGTTCCCTATTCTACTCATAACTTCTTGGTGAGATTACATCTTGGCAATGTAAACAATAGGTCTACAGAGAAAGTGATACTAATAATAGCATTACTTTTATTTTGAGACACTTTATAATTAACATCTTCAGAAAGCCATCTGCCATATGCCAGATAACAAAAAAAGTTGGCTCATAAAAGCAAATATATAACTGCTGTTAAAAATAGAAATGATGACTTATGCCTTTCCAATCAGTCTAACAGACTAACATTTTAAACAACCTCCCATTAATCATGAGCCTTTCTTCTAGTTTCGCTTGGATATCAAAAGGTACACCATAATAATTCAAATATTCAAAGTCACTAAACTAAAAATATAATTTATTATCACATTTCGGCCATAGATACGCAAGAAATGTTGGGATGGCAAATAATCGAAAGTTTCTTTTCAGGACAACAGATAAACAATTTTCCATTCATTTATAGTATACATGTTTTGCATTAGACAATGTAAAATAATGACCCAGTGCAAAAGTCTAACCAGAAATGAAATGGGGAGGCTGGGATTTTATTTACAATGGTAATAATCCAGGCTGTAATCCAAGTACATGGCAAATTGTTCAATTGTGCACAGACAACACTTCAATATCTGTATTTTGTGGAGTAGTCTTTTGGAGATACCACAAGACCTCGTCCCTTGCGAGCTCCTCTGTACACGGTTTCAACAATATCAATCATCTCTTGCTTGTCTTCCATCGGCCAATTAATTTTGTTATTGTTGCCAGTCCCCAAATCGATCATGATGTGCTTGTTCCTGAAAAGAACAAAAATTAGCCAAGGAAAAATTAAAGAAAAATGTTGTGGTGTGTAAGTTTCTGACAGAAAAACAAATTGCTGCTTTAATTTATTTGAATTCTCCATTTACCAAAATACGTTACAAGTTCTCTGAAAATCCATTAAGAGGGAACAGACACAGCATTTGAATTCATAGTACAGAGTTTACAAATATCAACACAGGTAATGCTCAAAGGATTATAGTTTATTTACCACCCCTGAGTAAAGGTACAAACAACTAAGTGATAATTGTCTATTTAGTCTTCAGGAAATGCACAGGTAAATGCAGGATGAGCATTGAGTTTGGCTGTAATAAAACCTTCAAAAGTCATTTGGGCAAAATACTGGAGTGATCACACTGATCAGTAAAAACAGTGTAAATGTTGCAGAAGAGAAATGACAAAAAAAAATTCAATCTTATACCTTTGCTCTATAATTAACATTACAAATGTCAAATGTGTCATTTCTGAGCTGCTCAATATGTCAGGAAAGAGACAATGATCAATCCCTACAATAGCACAGTACTGAATGATAGCTCTCAGAATGTCTCCAAAGTATCTCAGTTGTATATTACAAGTAGATCGTACACAGAGATTGGAGACAAGAGAGACTGCAGATGCTAGAATCTTGAGCAAACGTTATCTGTTCTCCCAAGCCTTTCCTGACGTCCTCTGAGCGAGGGCTATTTGTATATATGTATGTAGTTTGCTTGTGTATACTATCCTTATAACAAATGTAAAGCACTTTGGTCAACGAGAGTTGTTTTTAAATGTGCTATATAAATAAATGTGACTTGACTTGACTTGAAAAGTCAATCTTTTAGAGGAACCCAGCAGTTCAAGCAGTATCTGTGGAGGGAAAAAGGACAGTGGACAGTACTCTCCTTGGACAATAATTTAACCTTTATGATTTACCAGTGCTGAACCAAAGCAAATACTTGCTTCGAGGTGAGAATGAAATAAAAAAAACCTGAAGAGCAGAGCAGCGACTGGAACTTGTGTTACGTCTGTCGTCTACTGGCATCATTCCATTTCACAGAACAAAAATGATAGGACAATAATGACAAATAATTAAGATTCCATGGGGAAATGTCAGCAGTGCCACCTATTACAGCTGACATTTTCTTCCACTCACAAGTCTAGGATTGACATGAACGTGAAATGTACTTTAATTGCACTGAGTGTTTGTTGATGATTTTTCGAATATATTCCAATACTGGACTATTGGTAGAAGCAACAACTTGGGTCTTTAGCCGAGTATCTGTACCAGATTTGCTTCTCGATCAACTTCAATTGAAGGAAACTAATATCTTGGGCAATTATATATTTTACAATAATTTGAATTATTTAAAAGTTGTCCATTTTCTTTACTTCTTAAAGTTTTCATTAGTTTGAATATTTTTTAAATCTTTCTGCGTACCAGCCAGTTAAGTCAGAGGACCTATGTTCCAGCGCTTTTTTCCAGGTTGGAATTCATTCTACTATCATCTGATCCCATTATTGCACAGAAAGCATTCCCTGATATGTTGCCCTGCCATGAGGGATCCTATCAGTTTCACCCTTAAGCACCTGCTGGGAGATAGGCACATGATATATATGAACCTTTGTGGAAGTCAGCAGTGAATGCAAGCATCTTGCCTCAAATCCTGGTCATGTATCTTCTAAAGTTGATCAGAGCACGGGAGGGACAGGGGTCCAGACTTCTTGCAGCACAGAAACAGGCCTTCACGTGTCCATGTATACAATCCCATTGACCATATTAGGATTGTGTACATGGACACTTGGTTCATAGCTCTCTATATCCCAGTGATTAAAATTCTCATCCAGATACCTTTCAAATGCTACATTTATAATGTGATGCAATATCACAATTACATTATTGTTCTCTTTTCAATAAATAGCTGCTCCTGATTTACAATATTTTCCTTTGGAGCAACCTCAATAGCTGATTTGTCACACTGAGTGGTGTGTTCCAGAAAGCATGAGTGCTAACCAACCTTTAAATGTGCTGCAGAGATTTTGGTACAGTTCCACCCAGTGGGAGAATTTGCCACAGCAGTAAATATTTTCATCATAATACAGTCAACAACTGGCAAGATTTTTTTTTTTTAATTCACCTAAAAATAGTTAAACAAAACCCAAACAAATCGCAGGATAAACTGTTTACTCTTACTGTAAAAACAAATCTAGATGGAGCAGTGTTAATGCTAACAATTCTTGATAGGTCAAAAGTAATATTGAATAATAATCCATCTTTCTACATTAATTATCTAAAAATAGGAATCTGGCCTGCTACCAGCAAATCTCCTTCAGTATTCAAACCAGATGCATGGGGTGAGTAATTGACCTCATAATAAGTGTACATGACTATTTCTTTCATTTCTTCCTTTGCCTTAAAATTAGTATGCTCTTAAGTGCTGGTACTCCAGTAAGTTTGTTTAAACCTAAAACACATATCAACTTTGTTAATAACCAAAGGTATAGTGGACTAATTACACATAGTCTGAAAGTTGGTGAAAACAGTTATATCCACACTGCCATGAATCTACACAAGTTAGCAATGCAGTGATACAAGTTATCCTTTAACCTACTGGAGGCAAAATAACAAATTTATAAATTATTTCCAACGAACCATAGCTGAGGTAAAAGAATATGCTGGGTAGTCTACATAGAACTGAAATAAGGATAGATTTCAGAGGATGTTGAATCTTCAGAAAGTTATCGTCTGAAGGATTGTGGTGATTGAGCCTCCACAGTCCTTAAGAAGAGAATTATCTGAAGTTTCACCACTTTGTGGGATTTCTCCTCATTGCTTTCAAAACAGATTGAGATATATCTGGAAAGCAAAGGAGATATGGGAATAGGGCAGGATAGTAGTGTCTAAGGTAAAAGATCAGCCATGATCTCATTGGGTGCTGAAGTTCACGGTCACATAACCTACTGCACTGTGGTACTTGCAGTCAGTGCAGTATGGATATGGGTGGTACAGTCAGTAACCAATCAGATCACTAGTGTTTTATTCTGAGTAATTGAAAACAGTGTAATGCCAACTGCAAGATCCATTGTTGGAAAAAAGGCATTGAAAGATAAAAAGACAAAGAGTTATTTAAGAAATTCTGAAGGAAATGGAAATGTCACAGCAAAAGGCATATATTGACCAGGAGATAAACTGTTTTCAGTGCTGAGGACAACCAATCTACCTGATGAGCCTAAAATTGTGTATGTGCTCATCTTAGTTTGGTTCCTAAACTTGGATTTGCAGTAGACCACCTTTAAAAAAAAAACAGCCCAACTACATGCAACTGTTAAGTTGGAAAATTGCAAATGAACAAGGGAACAAAAGCAAAATCTAAACAGGCAACCTTTGTATCTGATATACATTATTTTAAATCCAGTCAGCAAGACTAAACTTGACCATTTCATGCAGTGCAAAGCTGATGGATTCTCTTTATTTGAGAATCTTCCATCTTCTCTAAATTTTGAAAGTAGGATTCTAATCACAAACTAGACAGATTGGGAATGTTTGATGTAAGTAATATTATACTTTACAAATTGTAATTAACAAAACTACAAATCTTACAAAAGGTTTGACAAAGGTAACTTATTTGTGCCATGGTGATGAGGAACAGTGATTTTACATACCGGAAGAAAAACATAACGGTGCATGGATCGTATAACTCGTACATCTTGTTGAAGTCTGGTACCTCGGTGATATCCACAAGGTAAATAACAGCAAAATTTTTCACCTACAAATAGAACAGATTACAAATTTTACATTATATGAAATAAATTGATAATTTTTCAGGAACCAAAAAATGATTATTTTTTTTAAGAGTTAATATGATAAAGCACATAATGCAAATTCCATGTTTATTAAGCCAAAAATGTTAAGCCAAATATTTTAAATCATAATTTTATTAGAGCTTATTAAAAAAATAATAACTTGCACGCTTGACACAATCTCCAACAAGTAACTATGTTTCTCAAGATTTTATTTTGAAAGTTCTGCAATATTGAAAGTCAGGCTTGATACTTATTTTAACAGTGCAGTGGGTGTAATGAAATGACATACAAATGAAAGCATTAATGCTCAGGGCCACTAAGTGGAAAATATAATGGAGACAATAATATTTTACTGATGAATTGAAAAAAAAAGGAGTGAAATGATGGACCATGACTTCAACAAATCAATGGGAAACATCAGCAAGATTCTTTCTAGCCGTTCATTGCCAATTCAGGCAAAATAAAGTTTGGTGAAAAAAGTTAATTCAAAGGAGAAAAAGATTTTCAAACTGCTTTTTTATTGGTAAACAACATTAATATTTCATGAAAAACACAGCCATTTACTATCCATTCCTTGCAGTTGCAGAAGAGAATTACAATCAACCATGTTGACGCATCTGCTTTTGCCCAGTCGCCCAGAGAAAATAAAGGTGGTGGATTTGCTTTACTGAGAGATTAACATACTGGAGATGCTTTTATGAGTCCTTTAGTTTCAGGATCCTGATTACTGATGATGGATTTTAGTTACCAGTTTACCTAATTATTTGAATTAAGAGCCTCGGCGTCTAGTAACTTCACCCCCATTTGGCTGCACTCTGATTACACGAGAAGGAACATGTGGCTGATCATTTTCTTCCTGCTATTCTACGTAAATAATTGTTATACTAAACTTTGATGTATTTCTTGGTATTTTCAAAAGCTCACCTTTTCAGCAATACTGTACAACACCTCATCCATCTTCATGCACGTTGGATCCCAATCATGACCAAAACGAATGACGACAACGCGATCTTCCTCCGACAGAATGGCCTGGTCAACTTGCCAACCATTGTGGAGATGTGGTAACATATACGACATTCTGGCAGAGTTATACTAACTTCCAAAACAAACTAAAACAAACAAAAGAGGGGTTAATTTACTCCTAAACTGGGAAGTTCAACATACAATTACCAGCACTGTGAAGCTGAGAGCGGCTTTATAAAATCAGTGGTAATAATAGAGATGGCCTGACATAAAAACAATCATATTAGTGTATATAAAAACATTTACAGCTATTATACTGTTTGAAGTAATGAACACTGTAATTCTACGAAATGAAAATACTGTACAGAATTTTCACCTTTCATTTGCTCTCCTTAATGTTCCACCCATATTGGTCCATTTGGTCAGAATGCACTGGAGTTTTTAACAGTCATACATAGAATGAATAAAATAAAAGTTTATTTCAACTTAAATGAGAAGCAAACTATTTAAGAGTCCAGTTGTAAATAGTACATAAGCTAATCCTGCATTTTGATGTGATCCGTGGTAGCACCAATTTACAATGGGAATGTCAATGTACAAGGCATATGCATTCCTTTTTTTCCAAATACTTACTTTCAAATATAACATTTCGAGCACAGCAATGATGTGTTTGCAGGTGAGTAACAATGGCTCAATAATATTGCTAACTATACTTCCTATTTTCCTACAGTTGTACAAGATGTTGGTGAGGCCCCATTTGGAGTATTGTGTTCAGTTTAGGTCACCCTGCTCGAGGAAAGATTATGTTAAGCTGGAAAGAACTCACAGAAGTTTTACGATGATATTGCCAGGATTTAAGTGCCTTAGCTATAGAGAGAGGTTGAGCAGGATAGGACTATATTCCTTGGAGTGCAGGCAGATGAGGGGTGATCTTATAGGTGTATAATATCATGAATATAGTGCCCACCATAATGTTTGGGACAAAGATCCATCATTTATTTATTTGCCTCTCTACTCCACAATTTGAGATTTGAAATAGAAAAA
The DNA here is from genome assembly GCA_038087875.1 of Malacoraja senta. Taxonomy (NCBI): domain Eukaryota; kingdom Metazoa; phylum Chordata; class Chondrichthyes; order Rajiformes; family Rajidae; genus Malacoraja; species Malacoraja senta. The sequence goes on along the minus strand of CM075977.1, from coordinate 34,416,717 downwards.
ATCACATGTGGTTAAAGTGCACATTGTCAGATTTTAATAAAGACCATTTTAATACATTTTGGTTTCACCATGTATAAATTACAGCAGTGTTTATACATAGACCCTCCCCATGTCAAGGCACCATAATGTTTGGGACAGAGCAATGTCATGTAAATGAAAGTAGTCATGTTTAGTATTTTGTTGCATATCCTTTGCATGCAATGACTGCTTGAAGTCTGCGATTCATGGACCACCTGTTGCTGGGTGTCTTCTCTGATGATGCTCTGCCAGGCCTGTATTGCAGCCATCTTTAGCTTGTGCTTGTTTTGGGGGCTAGTCCCCTTCAGTTTTCTATTCAGCATATAAAAGCATCATAGTCTTACTGTAGAATGAACTGCCGGCCAATGAGCTTTGAGGCATTTGTTTGAACTTGAGCAGATAGTATGCTACTACCAGTTGTATCATCAATGAAGATCAGTGAACCAGTACCTTCAGCAGCCATACATGCCCAGGCCATAACACCCCCCACCACCGTGTTTCACAGATGAGGTGGTATGCTTTGGATCTTGGGCAGTTCCTTCTCTCCTCTATAGTTTGCTCTTGCCATTACTCTGATATAAGTTCATCTTCATCTCATCTGTCCACAAGACGTTTTTCCAGAACTGTGGTTGCTCTTTTAAGTACTTCTTGGCAAGCTGTAACCTGGCCATCCTATTTTTGCAGCTAACCAGTGGTTTGCATCTTGCAGTGTAGCCTCTGAATTTCTGATCATGAAGTCTTCTGTGGACAGTGGTCATTGACAAATCAACACCTGACTCCTGAAGAGTCTTTCTGATCTGTCGGACAGGTGTTTGGGAATTTTTCTTTATTATTGAAAGAATTCTTCTGTCATCAACTGCGGAGGTCTTCCTTGGCCTGCCAGTCTCTTTCCGATTAGTAAGCTCACCAGTGCTCTCTTTCTTCTTAATGATGTTCCAAACAGTTGATTTTGGTAAGTTTAAGGTTTGGCTGATGTCTCTAACATTCTTGTTTCTAAGTCTCATAATGGCTTCTTTGACTCATTGGCGCAACTTTGGTCCTCATGTTGATAAACAGCAATAAAAGTTTCCAAAGGTGATGGAAAGACTGGAGGAAAGACTAGGTGCTAAGAGCTCTCTTATACCTGCATTCAGGAAGCAATTAAACACACTGAGCAATTACAAAGATTTGTGAAGTCATGTGTTCCAAACGTTATGGTGCCCTGAAATGGAGGGACTATGTATAAACACAGCTGTAATTTCTACATGGTGAAACCAAAATATATTAAAATGGCCTTTAATAAAATCTGACAATGTGCACTTTAACCACGTGTGATTTTTTTTCTATTACAAATCTCAAATTGTGGTGTACAGAGGCAAATAAATAAATGATGGGTCTTTGTCCCAAACATTATGGAGGGCACTGTGGATAGGGGAACTGTTTTACCCAGAGTAGGGGATTCAAAAATAGTGGAAAATATGGAACGAGCTGCCAGATGAAGTAGTTGAGGCAGGTACTATAACATTTAAAATACTTTTGGACAGGTACCTGGATAGGAAAGGTCTGGAGGGATCTGGGCCAAATGCAAGCAGGTGGGACGTGTAGATGGGGTGTCTTGATCAGCATGGACAAGTAGGGTAGAAGGGCCTGTTTCCATGCTTATGATACTATGCCTATGCTAACGAGAGGTCATAGGTCAATACTGACTGGCTTCTAAGTTGTATTGAGAACTGGGAGGCCAATCTGAACATAGCTCAAGCTTAGGGACATAACATTTTGATACCCAACCAAAGCTAACACAGGTGGTTGGGTCCTGCCAGGCTCAAGTAACCAGGGTCATTCATGAACCACTTTCCATGGAAATTGTATATTATATGGATACAGCATCTAAACAGACCCTTCGGCCCACCAAGTCCACACGGATCATTGCTCACCTGTTCACACAGGTTGTGTGTCGCTCACTTTCTCATCTACCCTCTACACATTGGGGGTGATTTACAGAGGCCAATTAACCTACAAATCCACACGTCTTTAGGACGTGGGAAGAAACCCACATGGTCACAGGGAGAACGTGCAAACTCCACACAGACAGAACACGAGGTTGGGATTGTACCCAGGTCTTTGACGTTGTGAGAAAACAGCTGCGCCACTGTGCTTCCAGCTGTGTAGGAAAGAACTGCAGATGCTGGTTTAAATCGAAGGTAGACACAAAATGCTGGAGTAACTCAGCGGGGCAGGCAGCATCTCTGGATAAATACATAGATACATAGAAAATAGGTGCAGGAGTAGGCCATTCGGCCCTTCGAGCCTGCACCGCCATTCAATATGATCATGGCTGATCATCCAACTCAGTATCCCGTACCTGCCTTCTCTCCATACCCCCTGATCCCTTTAGCCACAAGGGCCACATCTAACTCCCTCTTAAATATAGCCAATGAACTGGCCTCAACTACCCTCTGTGGCAGAGAGTTCCAGAGATTCACCACTCTCTGTGTGAAAAAGTTTTTCCTCATCTCGGTTTTAAAGGATTTCACCCTTATCCTTAAGCTGTGACCCCTTGTCCTGGACTTCCCCAACATCGGGAACATTCTTCCTGCATCTAGCCTGTCCAACCCCACAAGAATTTTGTACGTTTCTATAAGATCCCCTCTCAATCTCCTAAATTCTAGCGAGTATAAGCCAAGTCTATCCAGTCTTTCTTCATATGAAAGTTCTGACATCCAGAACTAAATGTGTTTCAAAAGAAATTAATGGATTATGGGTTAATAACTGGAAAAAAGCTAATTCTAAAATTTTGGAAGAAGGCTCCAATACCAACTATAAATATGTGGATTTCAAATATGTTTGAAACACTACACCTTGAAGAGATAAGACTCCTCCTAGCAGGTAAACCAGATCACTTCCACCTGACGTGGTCTGCATTTATAGAATTATTACAAACATAGGGTGCAAAAGTACTTTAAAAAAATAAAAAATTGAGGTCGGGTAAGGGGGGATGATAGTTGAAGAGTTGGTATGTCCTATTTACGTGATGCTCAAAAAAAAACATTTGTTTTTCTTTTTTTCTCTTTCTCTTTTCTTTTCTTAGGGCCTATTTCTTAACTCTTTTTCTTTTTGTTTTTAATTTCGCTCTCATAGGGTCTTCGTCCTTTTTTGTTGTTACATTTTCTACACTTTTCTACACTTGCACTTTTTCCTTCACTTTCTTCTCTCTTTCAATCTTTTCTTTCTTTAGTGTAAAAAAATAAATAAAGGGAGTACATTAATTGTAAGAAGATATAAATGACGAGTATTAATGTATGTGGCTGTGATGTAATGTACTTCTAATAAATAAAAATTTAAAAAAAAAAAAAAAAAAAAAAAAAAAAAAAAAAAGTTCTGACATCCCAGGAATCAGTCTGGTGAACCTTCTCTGCACTCCCTCTATGGCTATAATGTCCTTCCTCAGATTTGGAGACCAAAACTGTACGCAATACTCCAGGTGTGGTCTCACCAAGACCCTGTACAACTGCAGTAGAACCTCCCTGCTCCTATACTCAAATCCTCTTGCTATGAAGGCCAACATACCATTCGCTTTCTTCACTGCCTGCTGCACCTGCATGCCTACTTTCAATGACTGGTGTACCATGACACCCAGGTCTCGCTGCATCTCCCCATTTCCTAATCGGCCACCATTTAGATAATAGTCTGCCTTCCCGTTTTTGCCACCAAAGTGGATAACCTCACATTTATCCACATTATACTGCATCTGCCAAACATTTGCCCACTCACCCAGCCTATCCAAGTCACCTTGCAGTCTCCTAGCATCCTCCTCACAGCTAACACTGCCCCCCAGCTTAGTGTCATCCGCAAACTTGGAGATGTTGCTTTCAATTCCCTCGTCCAGATCATTAATATAAATTGTAAATAGCTGGGGTCCCAGCACTGAGCCTTGCGGTACCCCACTAGTCACTGCCTGTCATTGTGAAAAGGACCCGTTTACTCCTACTCTTTGCTTCCTGTTTGCCAGCCAGTTCTCTATCCACATCAATACTGAACCCAGATAGAAGGAATGGGTGACGTTTTGGGTCTAGACCCTTCTTCAGTGCTTCCAGCTGTGAGCTCACTCAAACCTATGACATCCCACGGTAAAAATCTGAGCGCATTTACTTATAATGTATCTTCTCATGTAACTGCACACTGTAAATGGCTCGATTGTAATCATGTATTGTATTTCTGCTGACTGGATAGCACACAACAAAGTTTTTCACTGTACCTCGGTACACGCGACAATAAACTGAACTGAATTGATAAAGAACCAGCATATTCTGAACTGAACTAAGCTGGAGGAGTGCTGATATTTTGATTGCTGATTCATACCCAACACCTACATTCAGATCTCACTGAGCTTGACTGGAGACCCTGGCTGCACATAGGACAAAGCAATGTGGAGAAATGCCAGAAGCTACTCTGGAATATTTTAGTCTACACATTGAACAAAACTAACTGATCATAGAAATGTTCAAGATCTCCACCAAACTGAGCTCATGTAATTTGTCTGTGCCTGGCCCCTATCCCTCCAAGCCCTACCTGTGTATCTCTTCAAGTGTCTTTTAAATGTTGTAATTAGGCCCACCTCAACCACTTTATCCGACAGCTCGATCCATGCGTGTCACTCCCTCTGTTGTCCTTCAGGTCCCTTTTAAATTTTCACCTCTCACCTTCTTGTTTTAAGTCTCCTCTACCCTGGACAAAAGACTGTGGCTATACACCTTATCCATGGCCTGCATTGTTATTTATCTCTAAGGTCACTTCTTAGCCTCTTACACAATAGGAAAATAGATCCAGCCTATCCAGCATCTACTTATAACACAAACCTTTAATTTCTCCTAATCCTTTCACACACTTTCCATTTTAATGACATCCTTCCTATGGCAGGGTGATGAATTTACATAGTACTCCAAATAAGATAAGAAATCATGGTAGAATTCGGCTATTCAGTCCATCAAGTTTACTCTGCCATTCAGTCATGGCTGATGTATCTTTCCCTCTCAACATTCTCCTGCCTTCTCCCCATAAAGCTTTACACCCATACTAATCAAGAACCTGTTCATCTCCACCTTAAAAATACCCAATGATGGCCCTGTGGCAAATATGGCCTTCCCAGTGTCTTGTAAAGTACTCAATACACTGACTGATGAAGGCGAGCATTCAAAATGCTTTCCTCACCACTGTTCACCTGTGTCATCACTTTCATAGTACGTCTAGGTGCTCCCTTAACATACTGTGCAAATCCTGCCCTGGTCTGTACCAAAATGCAATCCTTTACATTTATCTGAATTAAATTCAATCTGCCATTCCTCTGCCCATTGAGCAGTAGATCTATATCTGGTTTTAATCTTAGATAACCATCATCCTGTCCCCAATTTTAATGTAATCAGCAAAAGTTACCAACCATGCCACCCACATTCATGTTCATATTATTTACATAAATAACGCACAATGGACCCAGCACTGTCTGTGGCACACCATTTGTTATAGGCAAAAACAGTCCTTTACCAGCTTCCTCTGTTTCCTAGTTTCAAGACAGTTCAAGACATCATGACACCATGATATCTAACCTTCCAGCCCAGCCTGTCTTGTAGTATTTGGTCAAAGACCTTGCTAAAGTCCATGTAGACACTGTCCACAGCATTGCCCTCATCAATCTTCTTGGTCACCTCTTTTTTTTTTTTTAACTATCAAATTGGTGACAAGATTTCCACGCACAAAGCCCTGATCAATCGCTGTATTTTCAAACCCATTGCAGATCCTACCTCTCAGAATCCCCTCCAATAACTTCCCACCATTGCTGCAACTTGGCGCATTGGCCTGCAATACACGGATCCCTTAGTGTTGCCCTCTCCACGCTGTCACAACTCTAGGCAGATTGCCCTACTCATTGGTGCACCTACCAGGGTCAACCAGCCGAATTGGCCACAGCCGCATGACTTTGGGACGTGGAAGGAAACCCTCGCAACCCCCATAAAGAACGAGCAAATTCCGCACACAATAAGCATTGAAGCCGCCTCTCCCTGTGTACATTGGAAACATCATCTGCCGCCCTCATTTTTTTTTCTTCAACACCGGCCTTTTCTTGTATTTGCCGGGCCAACAGAGCGGGTAAAGAGAGGCTTTAGAAACACTTGGAAAAAACATTTACCTCCGGTCAGGTCACCAGGACGGTCAGCGCATGCGCGGGGGCCGCCCGGCGAGATGTCGCGAGGGCCGGAGCGAGCGAGCGAGCGCACGCATGCGCGCAGGGCAGCAACAGCAGCAGCAGCAACAACAACAGCAAAAGATCATAGAGTGGACAGCAACAGCAAGCAACAAGCAAAGATACTAGAGCAAGAGCCTTCTATGATCTTTGGCAACAAGTGCAGATAGATGCACAGTGCTGGAGTAACTCAGTAGGACAGGTAGCATCTCTGGAGAGGAGGAATGGGTGATGTTTCGGGTCGAGACCCTTCAGACTTCCCCAGTGAATGCCAGGTACAATATTCCCTGCACTGTAGACACAAAAAGGAATCAAGGGATATTTGGGGGGGGGGGGGGGGAAGCAGGAACCGGGTACTGATTTTAGAAGATCAGCCATGATCTTTAGTTTGCGGATGACACTAAGCTGGGGGGCAGTGTTAGCTGTGAGGAGGATGCTAGGAGACTGCAAGGTGACTTGGATAGGCTGGGTGAGTGGGCAAATATTTGGCAGATGCAGTATAATGTGGATAAATGTGAGGTTATCCACTTTGGTGGCAAAAACGGGAAGGCAGACTATTATCTAAATGGTGGCCGATTACGAAATGGGGAGATGCAGCGAGACCTGGGTGTCATGGTACACCAGTCATTGAAAGTAGGCATGCAGGTGCAGCAGGCAGTGAAGAAAGCGAATGGTATGTTGGCCTTCATAGCAAGAGGATTTGAGTATAGGAGCAGGGAGGTACTACTGCAGTTGTACAGGGTCTTGGTGAGACCACACCTGGAGTATTGCGTACAGTTTTGGTCTCCAAATCTGAGGAAGGACATTATAGCCATAGAGGGAGTGCAGAGAAGGTTCACCAGACTGATTCCTGGGATGTCAGGACTTTCATATGAAGAAAGACTGGATAGACTTGGCTTATACTCGCTAGAATTTAGGAGATTGAGAGGGGATCTTATAGAAACGTACAAAATTCTTAAGGGGTTGGACAGGCTAGATGCAGGAAGATTGTTCCCGATGTTGGGGAAGTCCAGGACAAGGGGTCACAGCTTAAGGATAAGGGGGAAATCCTTTAAGACCGAGATGAGGAAAAACTTTTTCACACAGAGAGTGGTGAATCTCTGGAACTCTCTGCCACAGAGGGTAGTTGAGGCCAGTTCATTGGCTATATTTAAGAGGGAGTTAGATGTGGCCCTTGTGGCTAAGGGGGTCAGGTGGTATGAAGAGAAGGCAGGTATGGGATACTGAGTTGGATGATCAGCCATGATCATATTGAATGGCGGTGCAGGCTCGAAGGGCCGAATGGCCTACCCCTGCACCTATTTTCTATGTATCTATGTATCATATTGAATGGCAGTGCTGGTTCGAAGGGCCGAATGGCCTACTCCGCATCTATGTTTCTAAAAAGCTGGAGTAACTGAGTTTACTCCAGCTTTTGGTGTCTATCTTCGGTTTAAAGCAGCATTTGCAGTTTCTTCCTACACATTCCCTTCACAGTATTGCATTAAGAAATACTACAATATATCTAGGCCACTGACTTTGTTGGTTCAGCTATTAAATCACACATGTTAAAAATGTGGCTCAGTCTCGTACACCAAAACTTCATTTCTCCTGCAGACAACTAGGTTACTTAGTACAAAATCTTTTCGTACCTCTGGTTTCCCTCTCCCCTGACTCAGTCTGAAGAAGGGTCTTGACACAAAACGTCACACATTCCTTATCTCCAGAGATGATGCCTGTCCCGCTGAGTTACTCCAGCATTTTGTGTCTACCTGCAAAGTAGGTTGTTACATTGTCCCCATTGTAATCCTCTTTCAATGTATACTCTCACCTAACGTTGTTTCGTACCACTTGCTGTCACAGTCTCATTGTTCGCATAAAAGCCCCAAATCTCCACATGGAGGAAATCTGCAACAGTTGGAGCAATCCCAAAAGATTTTATAAATATATAAGAGGGAAAAGGGTAACTAGAGAAAGAGTGGGACCTCTCAGGAGGGTGGCAAATGTACCTCTTTTCACGAAAGGCTGCAGGGAAAATGCTGTGTACTATGGACCGGACTACAGTTGGAAAGTTACCAAAGAGTATTCAGAGGGACAGGTTAAATAGGCATTTGGATGGGCAAGGGCTGATTAGGGATAGTCAGCATGGTTTTGTATGTGGGCGGTTGCGTCTCACAAATCTGATTGGTTTTTTTGAAGATGTGACCAAAAAGATCTATGGCGGCAGAGCTGTAGATGTTGTGTACATGGATTTCAGTAAGGCATTCAACAAGGTTCTGTATGGTAGGCTGCTTTGGAAGGTTAGGTTAGACAATAGACAATAGGTGCAGGATTTTCGGCCCTTCGAGCCAGCACCGCCATATAATGTGATCATGGCTGATCATCCCCAATCAGTACCCCGTTCCTGCCTTCTCCCCATATCCTTTGACTCGGCTATCTTTAAGAGCCCTATCTACCTCTCTCTTGAAGATTGCATGGTATCCAAGGAGAGATAGCTGAATGCATAGCAAACTGGCTCCATGGAAGGAAGCAGAGGGTGATGGTGGAAGGTCACTTCTCAGACTGGAGGCCTGTGACTAGTGGTGTGCCTCAGGGTTCAGTGCTGGGCTTGTTACTGTTTGTCATCTACATCAATGATTTGGATGAGAACTTTTTAGGGCAAGATTAGCAAGTTAGCTGATGATACAATAGTGAGTGGTTTTGCAGATAGTGAAAAATAGGTGCAGGAGTAGGCCATTCGGCCCATCGGGCCTACACCGCCTTATGATCATGGCTGACCATCTAAAATTAGTACCCCGTTGCTGCTTTTTCCCCATATCCGTTGATTCCTTTAGCCCTAAGATCTAAATCTAATTCTCTTTTAAATTGGCCTCCATTGACTTCTGTGGTAGAGAATTCCACAGATTCACAACTCTCTGGGTGAATAATGTTTTCCTCATCTCAGTCCTAAATGGTCTACCCCTTATTCTAAAACTGTGACCCTGGTTCTGAACTCCCCAACATCGGGTACATTTTCCCTGCATCTAGCCTGTCCAATCCTTTAAGAATTTTATAATTTCTATAAGATCCCCGCGCACCCTTCTAAATTCCAGTGAATACCAGCACAGTCAACCCATTCTTTCATCATATGTCAGTCCCGACATCCCGGGAATTAACCTGCTGAACCTACGCTGCACTCCCTCAATAGCAAGAATGTCCTCCCTCAAATTAGGAGACCAAAATTGCACACAATACTCCAGATGCGGTCTCACCAGGGCCCTGCACCTCCTCTTTTCTTAATCTGACACCATTCAGATAATAATCCGCCTTCCTGTTCTTGCCAACAAAGTGGATAACCTCACATTTATCCACATTATACTGTATCTGCCATGCACCTGCCCACTCACCCAACCTACCCAAGTCACCCTGCAGCTTCATAGCATCCTCATCGCAGCTCACATTGCCACCCAGCTTTGTGTCATCTGCAAACTTGGAGATGTTACATTTAATTCCATCGTCTAAATCGTTAATATATATTGTAAATAACTGGGGTCCCAGCACCGAGCCTTGTCGCACCCCACTGCCTGCCTTTGTGAAAAGGACCCTTTATTTCCTACTCTTTGCTTCCTGTCTGCCAACCAGTTCTCTATCCATGTCAATACCCTACTATGTGCTCTAATTTTGCACACTAATCTCTTGTGTGGGACATTGTCAAAGGTTTTTTGAAAGTCCAGATACACCACATCCACTGGCTCCGCCTTATCCATTCTACTTGTTATATCCTCAACAAAGTACAGAAGATTAGTCAAGCATGATTTCCCCTTCATAAATCTATGCTGACTTTGACCGATCCTGTCACTGCTTTCCAAATGCGCTGCTATAACATCTTTAATAATCGACTCAAGCATCTTCCCCACTACCGATGTAAGGCTAACTGGTCTATAATTCCCCATTTTCTCACTCCCTCCTTTCTTAAAAAGTGGAGTAACATTGGCTACCCTGTAGAACTGGCTGTGAAAGATTGCAGCAGGATCTGGATTGATTGTCCAGGTGGGCTGAGGAATGGTTGATGAAATTTAATGCAGAGAAGTTTGAGGTGTTGCAATTTGGGACATCTAACAAGGGCAGGACCTACACAGTAAATGGTAGGCCTCTAGGGAATGTTGTATAGCAGAGGGATCTATGAGTGCATCTGCAAGGTACTTTGAAGGTTGAGTCAAAGTACTCGACCTTCACAGGTTACAAGGTCCCTTCACCTTTTCTATCTTCGCAGGTAGAAAAGGTGGTCAAAAAAGCTTTTGGCACATTGGCCTTCATCAGTCAGAGTATTGAGTGTAGAAGTTGGGAGGTCATGTTGCTGTTGTATAAGACCGCATTTAGAATATTGTGTTCAGTTCTGGGCACCATGTTATAGGAAAGATATTGTCAAGTTTGAAAGGGTTCAGAAAAGATTTACGAGGATGTTGCCAGGACTAGAGGGTGTGAGCTATAAGGAGAGGTTGAGTAGGCTGGGACTGTATTCCTTGGGGCACAGGAGGATGAGGGGTGATCTTATAGAGGTGTACAAAATCATGAGAGGAATAGATCAGGTAGATGCACAGAGTCTTTTCCCCAGCGTAGGGGAATCGAGGACCAGAGGACATAGGTTCAAGATGAAAGGGAAAAGATTTAATAGGAACCCGAGTGGGTAGCTTTTTCACATGAATGGTGAGGCGTTTATGGAACAAGCGGCCAAAGGAGGTAGTTGATGCTGGGACTATACTATCGTTTAAGAAACAGTTAGACAGGTACATGGATAGGACAGGTTTGGAGGGATATCAACCAAGCACAGGTAGGTGGGACCAGTGTAGTTCGGACATTGTTGCCCGGTGTGGGCAAGTTAGGCCCAAGAGCCTGTTTCCACACTGTATCACTCTATGAGAAGTCTGAAGTTAAATTTGAAGAAGTGTAGGAAGGAATTGCAGAAGCTGGTTTACACTGAAGATAAACAGAAAATGATGGAGTAACTCAGCGGGTCAGACATCTATGGAGAGAAGGAATGGGTGATGTGCACCCATTCCTTTTCTCCAGAGATGCTGCCTGAGTTACTCCAGCATTTTGTCTTTCGTGATAAAAATACATCTATTGATGCTCCTGAACACATCATCAGTCTGGTAGACCTCTCCTCCTCCACCGCTGCCCTCACTTGCTCCTGGACCAACCTGCACCTCTCCTTCCCCTTGGCCTTGTCAAACTTGGGAGTTGTGAAGATTCCGAGACCAGCTCTTCCCCGAGTCACTGCTCCCACCAGGACTCTGTGGCGTATCCGAGATTCCGCTTGCAGCACGGCTTCACTGGCTCTCCACTACCTCCCAGTTTTCACCTCCACCCCTGCCTGAGCCACCTTGGGTTTGCTGGAGTCCCTGTACAGCATCACCTCTCTGGCCCGTGTCACCTTAAACTCCCCCTCCAGGGACTTCAGGGGCAGCTGCTGCGTGGTGTTATTTCCGTACAGGGCGATGCTGCTTAGGCTCCTGGGCAGTCCCAGCCACCTCCTGAGAAATCAATCAATCAATCAAGTTTTATTCGTCACTTGCACATAAGTCCAAATGAAATGAATTTGCCAGCAGCGGTACAATAAAAAAGAACACACAATACACAATAAAAAAATGTACACAAACATCCACCACAGCATTCATCACTGTGGTGGAAGGCACAAAATTTGGCCAGTCCTCCATTTTCCCCCGTGGTCGGGACCTCGACCCTCTGCAGCCGCCGCTGCGGGCGTCCAGATGTACAGACAAGGTAAGTCCACGTAAGTCCTGAATCGGTGCCTCCCCACTCGGAGACCGCGGCTTCATGATGGTGTAGGCCGCAGGCCGGCGGTTGAAGATTTAAAGTCCCCGCCGCGCCTCAGCCAGAAGCACCACAGACTGCAGGGCCGGCGGTTAGAGCTCCTCTCCAGGGATCCCTGGCGAGGGACCCCGCTCCTGATGGTAAGTCCCCGCCGCACCCGCGGTTAGAAGTTGGCCGCGGGCTGGCGGTCGGAGCTCTTCTCCCGGGTCCCCAACGGGGGATCCCAGGCTCCGCGCTAGCTGGAGCTCCCCAGGACGCCGCGCTAGCTGGAGCTCCGCAGACCGCGGCTTCAGACTGTCGCGGGCCAACGAACGGAGCGCTCCCCTCCGGTGACCCCCGGCGAGGGCTCGCTCTCTCCGCAACGAAAGTCCGCGCTGCACCCGCTGCTGAAGCCCCAGGCGTTTCTCCGGGAAAGGCCGCACCGATCCTTGGTGTTAGGCCACGGGAGAGGCGACATGGAAAAAGTCGCCTCTCCGTGGAGGAGGTGACCGAAGCGGTTTCCCCCTTACCACCCCCCCCCCCACACAAGACACAAAGAAACATTAAAAACACATTAAAACACACTAAAAAAACTTAAAAAGTTGAAAAAACTAACACGCTGCTGGCGGGGCTGCCGGCTAACAGCGCCCCCACTCGACCGTCTGAGTCCCAGTCCCTGAAAGCTGCTGACTTTCCTCTCCAATCTCTCTACGATGGATATTGGGACTTCGTAGACAAGCAGTGGCCAGAGTATCCTTGTCAGGATACCATGCCGGTAAATCCATGCCTTGAACTTGCAGGGAAGCTCCGACCTGTCCACTGCTCTCAACCAGCTCTCCAGCTCCTGACAGGTTGCCTGGACTGATGCTGTATCCTTCAGGCTGCTGTTAAACACCTTGCCAAGACTCTTCACTGGCCTTTCGGAGACAGTTGGGATTGGTGTCCCTTCGATGCTGAAGCGGAACCTGTCCATGACTTTGCCCTTCTTCAGCACCAGTGACCTTAATTTTCCAGGCTTAAACCTCATCCTTGCCCATCCAATCAGTTTCTCCAACCCCTGCAGGATCCACCTGCCTCCTGGCACTGACTCAGTGGTGAAAGTCAGGTCGTCCCTGAAAGCTCTGATTGGTGGTTGGCGCATTCCTGACTTGGTCCAAGGGCCCCGGCACTCTGGCTCTGACTTGACTATCATGTTCATCGCCAAGGCAAAAAGGATCACAGAGATGGTACAGCCTGTGATGATCCCAACCTCCAGTCTGTGCCATTCGGATGTTACTGACCCTGCTGAGACTCTCATACTGAACTGGTTGTAATAATCCAGGATGAGATCCGGCACTTGGCCCGGCACGTGATGCTTGGCCATGACTGTCTGGATCAGCTTGTGCGGAATGGAGCCGTAGGCGTTGGCCAGGTCAAGCCAGAGCACTGTCAGGTCTCCCTTGTTCTCCCTGGCTTCTCTGATGAGCTGGGTCACCACTCCTGTGTGCTCTAGACACCCCAGCACTCCAGATAAGCTTCCCTTTTGCACTGAGCTGCTGATGTAGCCATTGCTGGAGAGGAAGTTGGTCAGACACCTCGCCACTATTCTGAAGAAGATCTTGCCTTCAATGTTTAACAAGGAGATGATCCTGAACTGATTGATCTTCTTGGAATCTTCTTCCTTTGGGATACAGACTCCTTCAGCGAATCACCACTGCTGTGCCACTTTCCATCTCCTCCAGATGACTTTCAAGATCTTCCACAGCCGTTTCAGTAACAAGGGGCAGTTCTTGTAGACCCTGTAGGGGACTCTGCTCGGGCCAGGGGCTGAACCAGATCTTGTTCTCTTCACAACGTCCTGGACCTCTTTCAGGAGTGGCTCTCTATTATCAAACTCCTTGATGGGTGGAGGTGGTTTTATCAGGATGTTGCACTGGCCCAGCTCCTGCAGCCTGACGGGGTCGCTGTAGGTCATCTGGATGTGCCGGTCGATCTCCTCCTTAGAGCAAGCCAAACTCCCACTGCGCTTCTGCCCTAGCAGTTGTTTGGTGAAGGCGAAGGGGTTGGCTATGAAGGATGCTCACTTCCTGGCTCTTTCCTTCCGGCATCTACTCAGCTCTACGGAGGGTCAGCAGCTTCATCCTCAGGATGGTTCGCAGTTCAGCCAAGGGAGGACGTTGCTCTTCGCTGGCCTCTTTGTACTGTTTCTTGAGGGACTTCAGCTCCTGCCGGATCTTGTGGATCTTTGTTGCTCTTTGGTTCATGCTGAAAGGTGTTCTGGCCGGCTTCTTCTCCACTGCTCCAAACCTTTCCACAGCTAGGCTGATTATAATTGTCGTCATCATCCGCAGCCTTCGATCCATGCCTCCTTTCCCAGTTGCTTCTAGCACCTTGTCGACGTACTCGTCAAACTGATGCCAGACTGCCGTCTTGCAGGCCTGTGGCCATTTGACTCGAACCTTCTCCGGAGGTCTGTTCTGACGGACTAGTTGCGCCACTTGGAGGCTTCGGGCTCTATGGGGTGCTTCCGGCGTCTCACCAGGTAAAATACCTGTGCGATGTGACACTCCCTCTCCCTCCAAACACTTCATCCGGGTCTGGTGAATCGTCACGTGTCAGCTGTTCTTGCAGACCTTTCCACATCTGCATTTGATACTCATAGTCGGTTGCCTATTGCCATTAGTCGTTAGCCTTTGATCCATCAAATTGGGGTGCTCATCCTCCCCCCCCCCCCCCTCTCGGGCAACCCTGGGGGTATTTTTCCATGTGTTTTTCTGTAGTTTGATTTGGGTCTCCACCTCTCAGAGGACGCGGTTTGGGCTGCCAACCCACCCCGCCCGGTTGCCATCTTTCCGAGCTGTCCACTGTCTCTCCAGTCGTCACCACCCTATTCTTGGTTGTCAACCAGTCTATTCCTGGTCACCACTAGTTTCACCAGCACGGTGATTGATAAAAATACATCTATTGATGCTCGTGAACACATCATCAGCTGTAACCTGGGGTTATTGGGTGTTTCGGGTCTTTCAACATCTGACACCCTCACCCAGGCGACCCAGCCGTGGTTGATCAGACCATGACTTGTGTTCAGGTGGCATTCGCTCCTTCCCATGGACCTCCTTGCCTGATCCTGAACCATCTCGAGGCCTTCTCCGCTGCCTCTGTGGTGTTCTTGATGGCTCTTCTCCACATTCCGTTGATTCCCAGTACACTCAAGGCTTGTAGAGCGATTGCTCTGCAAAACCTCTGCAACCAACCTCGATGGGCATACACCTTGCCTTCCAGCCCTGCTTATGGTAGTCCATGACCAACTCTTCCTACTTGGTCATCTTCCTCTCGTGGGCCTCCTCCAGACGGTCCTCCCACAGTTCCAACAAGATGATGATTTTGGTCGCCTCTGAGACCAGGAGGATGTCTGGGGCTTGATGGTCTGCATCCCAGGGTACTTAAGGAAGTGGCTCTAGAAATCGTGGACTCATTGGTAATCATTTTCCAATGTTCTATAGATTCAAGATCAGTTCCTGTGGATTGGAGGATAGCTTATGTTATTCTACTTTTTAAGAAAGGTGGGAGAGAGAAAACAGGGAATTATAGACCAGTTAGCCTGACATCGGTGGTGGGGAAGATGCTGGAGTTAATCATAAAAGATGAAATAGCAGCACATTTGGATAGCAGTAACAGGATCGGTCCGAATCAGCATGGATTTACGAAGGGGAAATCATGCTTGACTAATCTTCTGGAATTTTGTGAGGATGTAACTTGGAAAATGGACAAGGGAGAGCCAGTGGATGTAGTGTACCAGGACTTTCAGAAAGCATTTGATAAAGTCCCACAAAGGAGATTAGTGGGCAAATGGTAGAGCACATGGTATTGGGGGTAGAGTGCTGACATGGATAGAAAATTGGTTGGCAGACAGGAAACAAAGAGTAGGGATTAACGGGTCCCTTTCAGAATGGCAGGCAGTGACTACTGGGGTACCACAAGGCTCGGTGCTGGGACCGCAGCTATTTACAATATACATCAATGATTTAGATGAAGGGATTCAAAGTAACATTAGCAAATTTGCAGGTGACACAAAGCTGGGTGGCAGTTTGAACTGTGAGGAGGATGCTATGAGAATGCAGGGTGACTTGGACTGGTTGGGTGAGTGGGCAGATGCATGGCAGATGCAGTTTTATTACCTAAATGGTGTCAAGTTGGGAAAAGGGGAAGTACAACGGGATCTGTGGGTCCTTGTTCATCAGTCAATGAAAGTAAGTATGCAGGTACAGCAGGCAGTGAAGAAAGTAAATGGCATGTTGGCCTTCAAAAAGAGTAGTTGAGAACAGAGCAAAGAGGTCCTGCTGCAGTTGTATGCCCTAGTGAGACCACACCTGGGGTATTGTGTGCAGTTTTAGTCCCCTAATTTGAGGGAAGGACATTCTTGCTATTGAGGGAGTGCAGCGTAGGTTTACAAGGTTAATTCCCGGGATGGCGGGACTGTCATATGCTGAGAGAATGGAGCGGCTGGGCTTGTATACTATGGAGTTTGGAAGGATGAGAGGGGATCTTATTGAAACATATAAGATTATTAAGGGTTTGGATACGCTAGAGGCAGGAAACATGTTCCCGATGTTGGGGGAGTCCAGAACCAGGGGCCACAGTTTACGAATAATGGGTAAGCCATTTGGATCGGAGATGAGGAAACACTTTTTCACGCAGAGAGTTGTGCGTCTGTGGAATTCTTTGCCTCAGAGGGCAATGGAGGCCGGTTCTCTGGATACTTTCAAGAGAGAGCTAGATAGGACTCTTAAAGATAGCGGAGTCAGGGGATATGGGGAGAAGGCCGGAACGGGGTACTGAATGGGGATGATCAGCCATGATCACATTGAATGGCGGTGCTGCCTCGAAGGACCGAATGGCCCACTCCTGCACCTATTGTCTGTTGTCAATTGTCTATTGTCTGGTCTCAGGGTGGTCGTGGCAATGTGCTATGGGAACTTCAGCTGTTTCACCAGGTCTACAGAAAGCTGTCAGTCCTGTGTAGTCACCAGAATTCCTGACGGAAACCTGGCTGCTGTGGTTCTTGGCAGCTGCACTCCGGCCTTCACGAAGGTGATCATCTGGTTGGTGGGCTGAGCTCGTCTGCAGCTGCTGATTCCCATGCTGATGGCTTCTGCAATGGGTTTAAGAACCTGGTCGTGACGCCAGGTGTACTTGCCCTGCCCAAGAGCTTTTGGGCAGCAGCTCAGGATGTGTTCCAACGTCCCCTTGTCTGAGCATTGCGGGCAATCCGGAGATTCTGCTTTGCCCCAGATGAAGAGGTTCGATGGGCTGGGCAAGACATCGTACACTTAAATTAGAAAATGTTGGAAATACTCAGTGTCGAGCAGCGTCAGTGGAGAGATAAGTTTGAGTTAACTTTTTCCGGATCTGTAGATAGGCCTGACATGGGCGGAAATCGCTTTTAAAACATGGGGGGACTCAAATTTCCTTGAGGCCCGATGACAAGCGTGCATGACAACTAACAATTTTATCTCCTCCCACTCCCCCACCCCCCCTTGACAACAAGAAGCACGTTTAATTTATTGTTTAAACACAGTAATACCATCTGGTTGCCTGCGTAACGCACACAACAAGCTCCCATGCACAAAACACCAGATAACCTGTATTATTTCAGTTTATTTGCAGTTCAAGTAAGTCGTACTTTTTTTTTCTCCCCCGCAGACGATATATTACTCTTCAATCACATACTTTACCTCTATTGCCCTCTACAAGTGTCACTGCCTCTTCAAGGTCTAATAATTCACCCATAGCTTCAGCTGCAGGTACATCTGAAGGAATTTGGCGCTCGGAACAATGGAGATCATCTGAGCATCTTGAAATCAATCTCATGAGCACGAATGTATGTTGTGAAAGAAAGCCAGGCGACGTGGTATTGATCAGCCCACGTCGCACAGAGTGTAAAAGAATGAAATGGAAATTGCTAATTATTCAACTGCAACTTTCCCCCTTACCTGACACAAAGGCAGCAATAACATATTTACCACATTTGTAATCTTTTGCCAGAATATACATAAAAGAGGCAGAATATATATCTATATGCATAGAATAAGAGATGGTGGGTTTCTTAAATGTGTGAGCAGAGAGACAGGGGGGTGCAAAATTAGGGTAGAAGCAATAGGTAGCAAGGTGAAAAGTAAAAGTGGTAGGCAGACAAATCCAGGGCAAAAATCAAAAAGGGCCACTTTTCAACATAATTGTATAAGGGGTAAGAGTGTTGTAAAAACAAGCCTGAAGGCTTTGTGTCTCAATGCAAGGAGCATTTGTAATAAGGTGGATGAGTTGAATGTGCAGATAGCTATTAATGACTATGATATAGTTGGGATGACGGAGACATGGCTCCAGGGTGACCAAGGCTGGGAGCTGAACATAAGGGATATTCAATATTCAGGAGGGATAGACAGAAAGGAAAAGGAGGTGGGGTAGCGTTGCTGGTTAGAGAGGAGATTAACGCAATAGAAAGGAAGGACATTAGCTTGGAGGATGTGGAATCGATATGGGTAGAGCTGCAAAACACTAAGGGGCAGAAAACGCTAGTGGGAGTTGTGTACAGGCCACCTAACAGTAGTAGTGGAGTTAGGGATGGCATCAAACAGGAAATTAGAAATGCGTGCAATAAAGGTAAAACGGTTATAATGGGTGACTTCAATCTACATATAGATTGGGTGAATCAAATTGGCAGGGGTGCTGAGGAAGAGGATTTCTTGGAATGTATGCGGGATAGTTTTCTAAATCAACATGTAGAGGAACCAATGAGAGAGCAGGCTATTCTAGACTGGGTATTGAGTAATGAGGAAGGGTTAGTTAGTAGGCTTGTTGTGCATGGTCCCTTGGGCAAGAGTGACCATAATATGGTTGAGTTCTTCATTAGGATGGAGAGTGACATAATTAATTCAGAAACAAGGGTTCTGAACTTAAAGAAAGGTAACTTTGAGGGTATGAGACGTGAATTGGCCAAGATGGACTGGCAATTGATTCTTAAAGGGTTGACGGTGGATATGCAATGGAAGGCATTTAAAGGTTGCATGGATGAACTACAACAATTTATTCTTTTGCCAGTTTGGCAAAAGAATAAATCAGGGAAGGTAGTGCATCCGTGGATAACAAGGGAAATCAGGGATAGTATCAAAACAAAAGATGAAGCATACAAATTAGCCAGAAAAAGCAGCCTACCAGAGGACTGGGAGAAATTCAGTTAAACAGAGGAGGACAAAGGGTCTAATTAGGAAAGGGAAAATAGATTATGAAAGAAAACTGGCAAGGAACATAAAAACTGACTGCAAAAGTTTTTATAGATATGTGAAGAGAAAAAGATTAGTTAAAGCAAATGTAGGTCCCTTGCAGTTAGAAACAGGTGAACTGATCATGGGGAACAAGGACATGGCAGACCAATTGAATAACTACTTTGGTTCTCTCTTCACTAAGGAAGACTTAATTAATCTGCCGGAAATAGCAGGGGACTGGGGGTCAAATGAGATGGAGGAACTGAGGGAAATCCAGGTTAGCCAGGAAGTGCTGTTAGGTAAATTGAATGGATTAAAGGCCGATAAATCCCCAGGGACAGATAGGCTGCATACCAGAGTACTTAAGGAAGTGGCCCCAGAAATAGTGGATGCATTAGTGATAATTTTTCAAAACTCTTTAGATTCTGGAGTAGTTCCTGATGATTGGAGGGTAGCTAATGTAACCCCACTTTTTAAAAAGGGAGGGAGAGAGAAAATGGGGAATTACAGACCAGTTAGTCTAACATCGGTAATGGGGAAACTGCTAGAGTCAGTTATTAAAGATGGGATAGCAACAAATTTGGAAAATGGTGAAATCATTGGACAAAGTCAGCATGGATTTATGAAAGGTAAATCATGTCTGACGAATCTTATAGAATTTTTTGAGGATGTAACTAGTAGAGTGGATAAGGGAGAACCAGTGGATGTGGTATATCTGGACTTTCAGAAGGCTTTCGACAAGGTCCCACATAAGAGATTAATATACAAACTTAAAGCACACGGTATTGGGGGTTCAGTATTGATGTGGATAGAGAACTGGCTGGCAGACAGGAAGCAAAGAGTAGGAGTAAACGGGTCCTTTTCACAATGGCAGGCAGTGACTAGTGGGGTACCGCAAGGCTCAGTGCTGGGACCTCAGCTATTTACAATATATATTAATGATCTGGACAAGGGAATTGAATGCAACATCTCCAAGTTTGCGGATGACACGAAGCTGGGGGGCAGTGTTCGCTGTGAGGAGGGTGCTAGGAGGCTACAAGATGACTTGGATAGGCTGGGTGAGTGGGCAAATGCATGGCAGATGCAGTATAATGTGGATAAATGTGAGGTTATCCACTTTGGTGGAAAAAACTGGAAAGTTGACTATTACCTGAATGGTGGCCGATTAGGAAAAGGGGAGATGCAACGAGACCTGGGTGTCATGGTACACCAGTCATTGAAAGTGGGCATGCAGGTGCAGCAGGCAGTGAAGAAAGCGAGTGGTATGTTAGCATTCATAGCAAAAGGATTTGAGTATAGGAGCCGGGAGGTTCTACTGCAGTTGTACAGGGTCTTGGTGAGACCACACCTGGGGTATTGCGTACAGTTTTGGTCTCCTAATCTGAGGAAGGACATTCTTGCCATAGAGGAAGTGCAGAGAAGGTTCACCAGACTGATTCCTGGGATGTCAGGAGTTTCATATGAAGAAAGACTGGATAGACTCGGCTTGTACTCACTAGAATTTGGAAGATTGAGGGGGGATCTTATAGAAACTTACAAAATTCTTAAGGGGTTGGACAGGCTAGATGCAGGAAGATTGTTCCCGATGTTGGGGAAGTCCAGAACAGGGGGTCACAGTTTAAGGATAAAGGGGAAATCTTTTAGGACTGAGATGAGAAAAACATTTTTTACACAGAGAGTGGTGAATCTCAGGAATTCTCTGCCACAGAATGTAGTGGAGGCCAGTTCATTGGCTATATTTAAGAGGGAGTTAGATGTGGCCCTTGTGGCTAAAGGAATCAAGGGGTATGGAGAGAAAGCAGGTACAGGATACTGAGTTGGATGATCAGCCATGATCACCCATCTGAAAACACATACTGCCCCCATCATGGACCCTTTCCAATTTGCATACAGCGCCAACCGGTCTGTGGAGGATGCTATCAACTTAGCTCTTCACTATTCCCTACATCATTTGGAATCATCGAACACTTATGCACGCATCCTGTTTATAGATTTTAGCTCGACCTTTAACACTATACACCAAATTAAACTACAATAAACTGTTGGACATGAGCATTCACCTAACCATGTGCCATTGGATTCTGCACTTTTTGACAAACAGACAGCAAAGAGTCAAGGTGGGTGAAAAACTCTCCAGCCCTCTGACTCTCAACACAGGAGTCCCTCAAGGGTGCGTTCTGTCACCTCTGCTCTTCTCACTTTACACCAACAACCTCACATTCCCAATGCAGCTCAGTCAAAATTTTCAAATATGCAGACGACACAACAATAATTGGCCTCATCTCAGACAACAACGAATCACAATACCATCAAACAGTGGACAGCACAGTCAAATGGTGCGCAGACAACAACTTCCAGCTTAATACTTCAAAAACCTTAAAAATCATCATAGATTTCAGACGCAAACTAAACCCCAAACCTCCGGTCCATGTCAACTCCCATCCCATAATCTCCACGAACTTATTTAAGTTTCTGGGCACCTATATCTGCAATAATCTAAAATGGCACATCAATGCAGACTATATCATCAAGAAAGGACAACAACGCCTATACTTTCTCAGACAGCTCAAGAAGTTCAGAGTCCACAAACACCTCCTGGTTCGCTTCTATCAATCCATCATTGAAAGCATCATCACCTCCTCAATCACAGTCTGGTACGGAAACACTGACAGTCACTCACTACATAGAATACAGCGCATTGTTTCCAAGGCCTCTAGGATCATCAACTCTCCCCTCCCCTCAATCTATACCATTTACCTCCAACGTACCTCAAAACGGGCAAAAAAGATCATCTCGGACCCCTCCCATCCAGCAAACCACCTTTTCCAGTCTCTCCCTTCAGGGAGGCGCCTTAGGTCACTTGCTACAAAATCCACCCGCTTTAAAAACAGTTTCTTCCCCTCAGCAATAAGAACACTCAATTCCCTCCAATAACAGACAATACTAAGGACTTTTGATGTATGCAGTCTCTTGTCTATGGTCTTGTCTGTTCTTTTGCACTATGTATTGTTGGTGAGATTTGTGATTTGTGATGTGGTATGGATGCACTTTATTACTATGATCTGTGTTGTTATTAGTGTTAATGTGACTAAAGCAGTGTACCATCATGTACCGAACCCAAATACCACCAACCCTGGTCGTGTGGCAAATAAAGATTCTATCTATCTATCTATATTGAATGGCGGTGCAGGTTCGAAGGGCCGAATGGCCTACTCCTGCACCTATTTTCTATGTTTCTATGTTTCTATGGTAGATTTTGGTCTCATCCAATTTAAAGTCTGAAGTTTTTGCAAAGTTCGAATGTATTTTTCATCTACAATGTCAGCCTCTTTCTATCCCATCTGCCATCACCTTTCCACAGAAATGCAGACTATCTACAGAATGGAAAGAGGATATTCAGCTATTGTGCCTGCATGGGTTACATAGAACATTGGACATGAACAGATTCTTCAGCCCACAATGTATCTGCTGAACATGATGTCAGGTTAAACAAATTTCCTCTGCATGCACATGATCCATATCCCTCCATTGCCAGCATATCCATGTGCCTGTCTAAATTCCTCTTAAATTGATTGGTATGGGTGTCAGAGGTTATGGGGAGAAGGCAGGAGAATAGGGTTAGGAGGGAGAGATAGATCAGCCATGATTGAATGGAGGAGTAGGTGTGATGGGCCGAATGCCTTATTCTACTCCTATCACTTATGAAATGCCACCATCAGTCTGCCACCACCACCAACCCTGGCAGCATGTTCCAAACACCCACCATTTTCCCGTGTTAACAACTTGCACCACACATCTTCTTTAAACTTTGCTCCTCTCACCTTAAAGCTCTACTCTAGCCTTCGACATTTCCTCTCTAGGTTTGTTGAAAGAACTTTCTAATTTGGACCAATTTCCCCTGCAAGCTTCTCCTTATCGAGTATATGGCTTTATTTCCCCTTTGAGAGTTACTCTTGAATATATACTTCCAATGCTTTTTCAGTAGAACATTCACAAAAAGTTCCTGTCTCAAATCTAATTCCAATTTCATTGACAGCATCAGCAATCCAATCCCACCCCGGGCCAAATTTTTGGATTTGCCCGAAACTCTACTGGTGGATTACAGCATCCCATTTCTTTAGTGTTTTTAAATATAGTTTTATTGTATCAGTGAAATATAAACATTCAGATCTTTAAAATCTTTCCCCTGCACGGGAGACCCGACCTTTTCTTTGTCGGGTCTCCGTTGTCGTTGGGGCTGGGCAACGTGGAGCGGCCTCCAGCAGGAACGACCTGGGGCTCCGGTTGTGGAGCTGCGGACTACTCACCGTCATGGGGCTGGCCGAGTCCGGAGCGGGTGGAGCTGTGGTGGAAACAATCGCTGCTGCGACCCGACCCCCGGAGATTCGGAGGCTACAACCGCGGTTCTGGCGGACGGCAACACCGGAAGCCCGCGGGTCCCCTGGGGGGAGACCGCTTTTTCGGGGCTTCCGCAGCAGCGACTTCTCCCGCCCGAATTGCCGGGTTGAAGAGCACCTGGAGCGGGGCTTTACATCACCGCCCTGCGCGGCTTGGAATGGCCGCCGGACTTTGTGAGCGCGCGCCGGGGCTCTAACACCAAGACCCGGTGCGCGACCTTGCGTCACCCGGCGTGGCTTTAATGGCCGCGGGATAATCACCATCGCCCGCCGGGGGCTTTGACTTTGACTCTGACATCGGGGGGGGGGGGGGGGAGTGCAGTGGAGAGATAAGTTTTTTTGCCTTCCATCACAGCGCTGTGATGGATGTATGTGTAAATTGTGTTGTGTCTCGGGTCTTCTTCGTTTTGTTATGTATGGCTGCAGAAACGACATTTCGTTTGGACCTCAACGGGGTCCAAATGACAAATTTGTCCAAAAAGACAAATAAACAAATTGTAAATTGTAAGAGGATCGGATATATTCATTTGTTATCTGTATTACTACAATGAAGAACCAATTAAACTGGAAATAACGACTGGAAGAAATTGT
This sequence comes from Malacoraja senta, assembly GCA_038087875.1. Classification (NCBI taxonomy): domain Eukaryota; kingdom Metazoa; phylum Chordata; class Chondrichthyes; order Rajiformes; family Rajidae; genus Malacoraja; species Malacoraja senta. The sequence goes on along the minus strand of CM075977.1, from coordinate 34,392,484 downwards.
TTTTCCTATCAGCGACTGCGTAAGTTCTTTCACTCTGACATTCCCAAGTAGTAATGGCAATTAAAAGTTGGACATTGGAAAGTTAAGAAATTGCCGTTACAAATAAGATAAATGAATTTATTTGCCTGTAATATTTAGTGAGATCATTAGATGGCGCTATGAACCAATAAATGAGGCTGCCAGTTTACTACTATTTTCCACAATGATTTGGCAATTATTAATACAAGGATGAACAATGCTCATCAATAATATGTGTAAGCAGAAAATTATATAACTGCATACAGTTGTATAAATATAATAATAAAGAAGATTTTTTTTAAAATTCTGAGTCGGAATTGAAGGTCAACAGACAATCAAGTCTGGAGCCAATCAATTCAATGGTGCTGGCTCGAAGGGCCGAATGGCCTACTCCTGCACCTATTTTCTATGTTTTCTATTTCAAGTCTATTTTACCAGAAATTCTGCCAGATCGCTGAGTTTCTCCAGCACTTTGTGTCTATCTTTGATATAAACTAGCATCTGCAGTTTGTTGTTTCTATATTTCAACTTCACTTGGGAAAGGTGTATTTTGCAATGGAAATGTTTCACTAAGGAAAATAAATGCGTAGCTCGCTCTTCCATCAACTACTAGCCACTTTGTTACACTAACCACTGTATTGCAGGGGTTAAACATGTTTATGGTGACCTTTAACCCGGGTTTTATGTAGAAAATAGTATAGAACACTAGAGAACCAAGAAAGAGGTACACAGATTAAAGTAGGAAGGTGTGTATTTAAATGAGTTGTCGGAAATATGAAGATGTACAAATTGTATTTGAGGCGGAGTTGGGTTTGCTGCTGTGCATGCTGTGAAGGTGGTACAGAAATGCAATTCTTTCAAGGCTTTCGCAGAACCCTTTCAGTCAAGTCTTTTTGATTTTTTTTGCATTCTAATCTGCAGCTCAGTTGGTAACAACTGCCGCTGTGTTAGAAGGTAGTGAGTAAGTTTCACTTCAGAGATTTCAGAATTAACCCCAGGCTAACATAATATTACAACACATGTACTTTCCTTCCTCTAGCTTCACAATTCGCAATTATTCAATCCTTTAATCAAACAACACCTGTTTGTTTTCATCTCTGGCCTTTGTCCAAACATCTGCCTATCGAAAACCCCTTCTCACCTGTATCCACCTTTTATCTTTACTTCTGTACATCGATGAGACCTAGCACAGTCTTGGCGATCATTTTGCTGAACACCTCTGCTCAGTCCGCCTTAACCCACCTGATCTCCCGGTTGCTCAGCACTTTAACTGCCCATCCCATTCCCAATCTAACCTTTCTGTCCTGGGTGTCCTCCATTGTCAGAGTGAGGCTCAGCACAAATTGGAGGAACAGCACCTCATATTTTGCTTGGGTAGCTTACAACCCAGCGGTATGAACATTGACTTCTCTAACTTCAAATAGCCCTTGCTTTCTCTCTCTCTCTCCATCCCCGCCCCTTCCCAGTTCTCCCACCAGTCTTACTGCATTCTATCTCTGTCCCGCCCACTCCCCTGACATCGGTCTGAAGATGGGTCTCGACCCAAAACGTCACCCATTCCTTCTCTCCAGAGATGTTGCCTGTCCCGTTGAGTGACTCCAGCATTTTGTGTCTACCTCCACCTTTTACCTGCCAGGCTTTGCCCTGCCCATCGTCTCTTCCAGCCTTCTTTCCTACCCCTACAATCAATCTGAAGAAGGGTACCAAACGAAATATCACCATTCCATGTTCTCCAGAGATGCTTCTTGACCCGCTGAGTTACTCCAGCACTTTGTGTCTTCCTTTGTGGTTATTTGGATGAAGAAGCAAAGATTAATGTCAGGAATCCTGGCCAATATGTGTCTCATTCAGCACCACTGAAACAACCGGTCAGAATGTGAAACGTCCATCCTCAAAGTTAACCGACATGGAAGGCACACACTTACCTTTTGAGAATTTCCCCATTAACAAATTGCAGCTAATTGCCTGTCTTTTCCTTGGTGGCAATTCCCTACATGGCAGCAGGGCCCAGTGCAATGCCCTTCCCATAAAACAGTTGACAAGAACTCTGATGATCAGGTAATCCTTGTTCACCATCTGCCTGCTGTCATTATTCAGGGACATTAAAAAAAAATTAACATTTAATGAAACAATTGAAAAATTAAAATTAAAGTTAAATCCTCCTTCAATAAAGGCCAACACACAGTTTGCTTTCCTTATCGTATGCTGTACTTAAATGTTCATTTTTCAGTGATTTTCAAAGGACATCCATCTAAACACCGACAATCACTCTCTCAGTATTGGACCTTATCTATTTCCCATCAAGTGGATGACCACATTTTTTCAAGTCGTATTCCATCTGCCATATCCTCTTCAATTCAATTGATCCCTTAAAGTTCCTTTGAGCTCTCTTTAGTACAATCAACAAACTACACTTTCAATTATATAAATGTAACAGCTGGAGCCCAGCCCTTATCACTTTGGCACTCTACCAACCACGATCTCTAAACCTAAAGATAGCCTGTTTGTTCTTATTATTTTTTTGATCATGAAACAATTCTCAGTTCTAACCAGTATATTACTCAAAATCTCATATGGTCTAATTTTGTTCAATAACATCTTGCATGGGACCTTATCAAAAGCTTTTAGAACGTCTAAATGCATCACATTTATTGGAAGTCATAATCTCAAAAACACTCTGAACACACTGCTCAAATGCTGCTTTCTTTTTATGTCCATGTTTCCTCTGACTAACCTGATTATTATTTTTTAAGTGTTGTGTTACCATTTTCTCAATAGAGGTCCTCCCCAGTTTATAAACTCCTGACTTATGCACAGTCTGTGCATGCGATTGAGTGTTTGGGAGACTGTATTGATTTGCCGGCTGCCGTAGAATTGCAGGCATCTTCTGTTCTGTGAGAATCCAGATAGCAGATGCATTCCCACCTGTAAACATGCTCGGGTCACAGGAATGGCACTCTGTTGTAATCTGGGAGGAACTGTATTAAATTCAAGTATTTTCCTTATTACTATGTGTATGAAGGAACTGCAGAAGCTGGTTTAAACCGAAGATAGACACAAAATGCTAGAGTAACTCAGTGGGACAAGCAGCATCTCGGGAGAGAAGGAATGGGTAACGATTTGGGTCGGGACCCTTCTTCAGAAGTCTCAGAGGTCTGAAGAAGGGTCTCGACTCGAAACGTCACCCATTCCTTCGCTCCTGAGATGCAGCCTGCCCGCTGAGTTACTCCAGCATTTTGTGTTTATTTTCCTTATTTCTGATGTCAGGTCCATGCTTCCCCACTCAACCTGTTTATTAATAGGTTAAATTCATTACCTAGTCTTTGAGAGCCATTCTAAAACCTACAGAGTAAGATGATCTTATATGTTTGAATAAGGTCTTCTTATTCTGTAGGTTCTAGAATGGTTTCCAAAGACTGGAAGATGTATATGATTTTGTTTTCACATAAAGCAGTGAATCGTTGAAATTCTCTGCCATTGAGGTGGTGGAGGCAATGCATTGATATATGTAAGGTGGTGATAGATAAATATTTGATAGATCAACAAATTGAAGGTTATGGGGAACCGGTCCAGAAGAATTGTTGAGGCCAGCATTGATCAGCTGTGATCAGATTGAATGGTGGGGCAGGATTGAGAGGCCTGATGTCACTCTCTGGCTCCAATTTTCTTGTGTGCATTCTTCAGAGCCACATCTTTCAAAATCTTGGAATGCAAGTCGTAGTGCCTCGGGACATTGGCTTTCCATTGCATTAATTTCAACAGTATTTTTTTAAACTATTGCTAATTTTCATTCAGCTGCTCGTGCAGCTGTTCACCTCTCTTTCTATGAGATTTTCTATGTTTTCTTTTATGATTACAATCACAAATTTTTTGTTTAATTTCTTTATTTCATATTCTTATTTATCCTGTCCTGGTTGTCAAGGAACTCACATGGACTTACAATGAACATTTCCTTTTTACATTCAGTATTTCTTATATTTTCCTCACAAGATTACTTCCTTATTTTCCCTTCCTTTTCTTCATTAAATTCTGAAATTTGCCCAAATCGAAGGCTTACCGTGTTTTTTTTGTAACTTTATAAGTATAAGTTTTCCTATAATCAAATACTGTCTTTAACCTCTCATGTGAGCCATGACTCTAGACTACTTTTCATGTTAGGTTTTGCATGCCTTAAAAGTAGGTATGTTACAAAACTTACCTTCAGCGGCACTGCAGTTCTGTCACTGGCCGTGTGCGCGACTTTGGCGCCTTTGAGGGGGGGGGGGCGGGGTTAAAATGCGGTTTTCTCCTGCCTGTCCTGGATAAATGTTCTCGGGGTGCTAGCTAATGCTGAAGAATTGTTCCAACGGACGTTTTGTGAATTTTTTTTTAAATCGCTGGACAATTTCAGCGCTGGAGTAAAATAAAAATTAGCTTCTAATGCCGTCAACGCCGACAACAGGGACGGATTTCAGATACAGGACAGCTAAAGGAAAGCCGTTTATTTTACATATAAATGTGTTATTTAGGATTACCTTAATCCAAATTTTACGTTGCGAAAATGTGATTTTGGCCCCATACGAGCAGGCAGTATTTTTCTGCCGATATGGGGTTTAAATTCACCGCAACCGCAACGTTCCAATCGATCGCGTTCCACAAAATCCCACTCGCAAGATGATTTAAATGGCCATTAATTTACAGGAATTAAACACTATATTCCTTCCATTTGGCCTATAAATTCATGACAATGAGATTTAAAAATCATGTTATATTGTGAATTCTTGTGTGAATCTTATTTGGACACAGGCTATTTAAAAATGTTAATCTATTCTTAAGAAATGGATTGATGTTTAGATCTAGTAATTGAATTTTGTAATTAGCTACAATTGGGTAACTAACTAATTATATGCTTCCAGGTCATCCAAGTAAGATTGTTTCATATTTGTTTCAGAATGCTTCAATCTATAATAACTGAAAATGTCTTTCAGTTCTCTTAATTTTTAAGAAAGTTATGGGCTTTTGACTGTCCTCAATGTCAGCTTTTGTGTTAAGTCAATGGAAAAGCAATAGGGAGCAAGATCCTAATTTCCGAGTATGAAAATGGCCATAGCTTTTTTAATACTGAAGATATGAAAGTGAATTAGGTGTCAAATTAAACTTCTCTTTATGCTTTATCTGATGGGATAAATTGCAGACGATTTTTTAAATCTCAAAATTTTGTAACATTGCTATTAAAAGTATATATTTAATTGCCATAAACTATGTATTAATTCCTTTAATCATCATTGCTCACTTCGAGACATACCTATTTATGTAATTTTCCAGTTTACCTTTATAGGCTCAAAGATTTTTCATATCAATCAATGGGGTCTTGGATTTTATACCAATTCTGACTACTTCCTCAGAAGTTTAAAAGAGATTCAGCATGTCACTAAATATCCTAACAACCTTATACAGATGTACTGCAGAAAGTATCCTGACTGGTTGCATCATGGCCTGGTATGGCAATTCCAATGCACAGCAACTAAAGAGGTTGTAGAGAGTGGTGGATGCAGCCTGGTCCACCACCATCGAAAGCATCTGCATGAGCAAGGATCCCCAAAATCTGGGCCACACTCTGTTGTCACCACTATTGTCAGGGAGGAAGTACAGAAGCCTGAAGTCTCACAGTACCAGCTACTTTCCTCTAACCATCAGGTTCTTGAACAGACCTGCACAACACTAACTCTACCTTGGCGACGGAACACCACAACCACCTCTTGCAATACTATTGTGTATTTTTGCACTTCTGCTTGTTTTTTTGCAGTCTTTTTTTTATTTGTACGGTCTTGCAGATTTTAAGTTTAATTACTACATCATTTATGTTTAATTTATGGTTTTATGTGCTGTCCGAATCTATGTGCCTGTGATGCTGCTGTAAGCGGGATTTTCAATGTGCCTGTACCTCACTATGTGTTTATGACAACAAACTTGACTTGATGATAGAGGAGATGGTTTTCCCTGTGTGGTTTAAAGAGGAGTTCATCAACAGAGCACCAGACAGGTTCCGCTCTTTGAACTTGTCAATGAGTCTAACCTCTGTGTCTGACCATGCATGTGTAGAAGTCTTGTATTTACCTTGTTTCCAGTGCCTGCGTGCAGACATAACCTCTGGCAAATGTCAACGTGCGTATCGCCTTAATAGTCCCAATAATAACATGCAATGTGCAAAGATGCTCAAGAGAGGGCACAATTTACCAAGAAATAGCAGGGAGAAATCATAATGCATGTATTTGCACAGGCAAGTTAGTTTGATACTTTCCCTAATTAATTTCATCCACTGCATTGAATTGAAACAAAAATAGAAAGTAACAATATTACACATTAAACCCTTTATTTAACCCCCTCCACTTTCATTGTAATATGTGAAAAGTTTAAAAGAAAAGGGAAAGTAGTCATCATGAAACAAAAACTACTGCAGGGGGAACCTAATGGGCCAGGCATGGAGGGAAATGAACAGACAGCATTTCGGATGCGGATTATTCCTCAGTCTAAACAAGGATCCTAACCCGAAACCCATTGAAACATATAAGATTGTTAAGGGCTTGGACACGCTAGAGGCAGGAAACATGTTCCCGATGTTAGGGGAGACCAGAACCAGGGGCCACAGATTAAGAATAAGGAGTAAGCCATTTACAACGGAGACGAGGAAACACTTTTTCTCACAGAGAGTGGTGAGTCTGTGGAGGCAGGTTCTCTGGATGTTTTCAAGAGACAGCTAGATAGGGCTCTTAAAAATAGCAGAGTCAGGGGATATGGGGAGAAGGTAGGAACGGGGTACTGATTAGGGATGATCAGCCATGATCACATTGAATGGTGGTGCTGGCTCGAAGGGCCGAATGGCTTACTCCTGCACCTATTGTCTATTGTCTATTAAAAGAAGGACTGTCCTTTTCCCTCCACAGATGCTGACTGATTTGCTGAGCCTCCAGCAGTTTGTCTTTTCCTCAAGATTCCTGTGTCTACAGTCTCTTGCTTCTCCAATCTTAAGTGGTTTTATGAAATGAAGTGTAACTGAATTTAGACTTGCAATTTGCCATTCCTGTATCCACTTGTGTTTGATTTTTTTTCTGGTATTGTATGTCAAAAAATTGAAGGTCCTATTCATTTGAAAATGAAAACATACAGTAAAGAAGGTGTAGTGATGCACAATTCAACCAATTGAGTGGTGAAGACTGAAAGGAGCATATTCATTATATAATACAATACCATAGTTTACAACTGTAACATTGAATATAAATCCCGGTGCACAAGCTACTCTTTAACACACCGTCCAGAAGTGGATGAATACATGTGCTGCCCAATTCTGAAGGGATATCATTTTGCTCACTTTTAAAACATTAAATAAAATAAAGGGATTAGGAACATTGACTAGGTTATATATATTGTATTTATTAATATTGTCAATAATAGTGAGTATCAATAGGAAGGCAATATTTGCCATTCTTCCCTAATTGCCCTCGAACTGAATGGTTTGCTTGATCATTTTATAGCATGGTTGAAACCAATAGTCATTACCTCCATAGTTGAAACCAATAGTCATTACCTCCATGGGCAAGTAGACCAGCTATGAAGAGAGCAAGATATTCTACAGTATTGCTTATAAAGAAATTTCCCTTAAAATCAGATTATTTACATTTTAATTCCAATGCTATGTAAAACTTCAAGCCCACCAGAACACACCTTGCAAGCACAATTGTCTGAATCCAATGATTTTCATCAGCAAATGTCTAGCATTCCACTGTTTGAAATTGAATGCTGTTTAATGTAACATAGACACTGATAAGGGATCACAAGGAACCCACCTCTTAAACACTCTGTTATGCTTACTCTGCTAATTTAGACTTTGGAGCAGCAATTATTATGTAGGACTGTAGAGCACAAATGATTATGTAGCACTTTAGATATGCAAATACCTGCATTAGGTGAAGTGTATCATTCATTAGAAAGCTGATGAAAACATTCCTGGGGCTGAATTTCCAGGTAAGCTAGCTTTTGTAGACCTGTTTGTGATGCACTTTTTGAAACAGCTAAGCCTCTGCATTGAATCATCCAGTAATGATTTCTAAATCAAATGTATGCAAAGATTTGACGGATGAATTTGCAGAAGTTTTTCAAGTGAACTTTATAAACTTATCAAGTTGAAGAATGGAATATTTTTTCAGCGTACTAACACAGACCAGCGATAGAAAAGTTTATATGTGGACATACCTCCATCTAAATTGCCTCAGAAATGGGACATTGCTTGCTCCCTGACATTTTGTTTCACAACATTGCTTTAGCTAATGTATGGTGAACTCTTCTTCCAGACTTAATGGCAGTCTAGAATTGCCTCTATTCACACCAACATGATACGTCAATTTCACATACCAGCTGGCATGCTGCATTTCACAGTGTTTGTGGTAATATTATGAGTATATTTGCCCAGCGCGACTCAAATTCATGCGATTCTAGTGCGCTGAAATGACAGGACATACATCAAAACAGGTAGGTGACCCTGGAGAGACCACATGTTACTTCACCATGTTATGAAGTGTAGATTCAGTGTTCCAAATTAAATCCCATAGATACTTTGAAACTATGCTACCTTAAAAATGCCAAATTATGACTGACAACAATTCAGAAATAGATTATTTCAAATCTTTAATATCCCAATAACTTGCAGAAGGAGAATGCTTTTATCAAACCTCCCTAGCATGGATTGAATGCCAGCATCTAAATGGAAAGTGAGATCACAAAATCTGATTGAGCCACCTAATCCCTTCTGTTGCCACCTAGTTAAGAACTGAAAAGAACCAACTATGCACTTGGTAACATTAGAAATACTATAAAAACTTGCATTTCCACAGATAGACCCCTAAGGTTAAGATATTTGCATTTCTGGGTATCATTCACCTCCATTCAGAATGACCCAAAGCAATTTATAGCTGCATAAACAGGTCATTCGGCCCGTAGAATCCATGCTGACCATCAAACACCCATCTACACACATCCTATATTTCCCTTTCCCATTAACGACAATTTCAATCAATGATTCTCCTGAAGCTTGTGTACACTATAACGTTTACTGAAAACTAACTTCCAGGTTCAGAAACAGCTTCTTCCCTACAGCCATCAGGCTATTAAACACTACAACCTCAAATAAGCTCTGAACTACAATAGACTATTATTATTATTGCACTACTATTGTTTGTTTTTTGAGTATGTGTGAGTATTTGTATATATACACACAACTTTTTTTTTCTCGTTTATCATATAGTTTACAGTGTACTATGTTTACATAGCCTGTTGTGCTGCAGCAAGTAAGAATTGAATTGTTCTATGTGGGACATATGACAATAAAATACTCTTGACACTCTCTTGATTCTTGACACTATGGCCAATTTTTACGGAAGCTAATTTACCGGCATATTTTGTGAGAGGAAATCAGAGCATCTGGAGGAAATCCATTGCAGTCACAGGAAAGTGTTCAAATTGCACGTAGACAGCACTGGAGGTCAAAATCAAACCCAGGTCACCGGAGGTGTGGGGCAACAACATTAACAGCTATGCCATTGTGCATCCCCATGCGGTGGTCAATTTAATAAGCTTCCACAAAGAGCTAAGTCACAACGTGCAGGTTTTATGTTGGAATGATGTTGAATGAGGTGTAAATACTGAACCAGGATATGGTGAAAGCTCTGCTTCCCTGATTTGAACTAGTGGCCAAGTATCTGCTTAAGGGCCCTTGGTTTGGCATCCACACTGAAAGTTGATATCTCCGACAGTCTTCTTCTTATCGAGTCCACACACAAGATTAGAAGTTGTTCAGCCAGAGTTGAACATACTTCTCGGCATCTGCATACAATGGTGTCTGTCTTGCGCTTCTCGTGCTTGGTGGTGGAAAGATTGGTGGAAACAGGGCCGCGACGTGAACGCTCTTTCCTTGACCCCATCTCCAACAGTGCACCACATTCACAGCATTACATGTAATTTGTACTGGTTTTCTAGAGTAGGACCTAAGCTAGCAACAGTCTGGTTCAGAACCGAGAGTGCTTGCTGAGTGCCAGCACTAAGCCAACAGTTTGGGAATGCAAACTCTACTGATGTTTTCAAGAGAGAGTTAGATATAGCACTTAGGGCTAACGGGATCAAGGGATATGGGGAAAAAACAGGAACGGAGTACTGATTTTTGATGATCAGTCATGATCATATTGAATGGACTGGCACTGAGAGCCGAATGGCCTTCTCCTGCATCTATTTTCTATGTTTCTATGTTTTTACTCCAGATACTTAAACACACATCTTATCATTAAATACTACACTATTAGAAATACTATCTTTGAGGCCCTTTGTATCTATCTCAGGCATATGTTTGTGGAAAAGTCCATAGCTTCAATTGAAGGTAGACCGAGGATATTTTCCAAACGAGAATTTATTTCTTAACCAGATTCACCTGAGAAATAAATTGTCCATTCATTTTTCTGTTTGCAAATTGGTGCCTTCACTTGCTTACATTACAACAGTATCTACGCTTCAGTAAAATATTTGATTGGTTGTTGACTGATATTTTGACATAGAATGATTAGCAATCCAATTTAATTGCTGATTATTTATTTGCAAGGACCTCCTAAATCTACTTCACCAAGATGTCATCACAACAAACAAAAAAACTGAGACAACAACTGAGACTTGAAGGGCCGAGATGGCCTGTTTCCGTGCTGTTATGGTTATATGGTAACAAGGGAAAAAAATCTTTAAAAAAGGAAAATAATAAACTTACTCAAATAAATTGAATTTCTTTTATGATTGCCAGAGAATGTGCATTTACTTGACAAAGGATTAATGTCTGTATAGATTGCTGCAGTGTAATTCAAAGAATGGGAGATTTCCCAATAGTTGTATAAGTTGTATAAGTTGCAACAGAGATTTTAAATTTACATGGGTTACATCTTGCAGGAATTGTAGTGTCATTAATCTGGACTGCCAGATGCACGGTAACACAGTGCAATAGGAATTGAATTTATGTCCTTTATAACAAGAGGAGTCAAATATAGGAGCAACGAGGTCCTTATACAGCTGTACAGAGCCCTAGTGAGACCACACCTGGAGTATTGTGTGCAGTTTTGGTCCCCTAATTTGAGTAAGGACATTCTTGCTATTGAGGGAGTGCAGCGTAGGTTTACAAGGTTAATTCCCGGGATGGCGGGACTGTCATATGCTGAGAGAATGGAGCAGCTGGGCTTGTACACTCTGGAGTTTAGAAGGATGAGAGGAGATCTCATTGAAACATATAAGATTGTTAAGGGTTTGGACACGCTAGAGGCAGGAAACATGTTCCCGATGTTGGGGGAGTCCTGAACCAGGGGCCACAGTTTAAGGATAAGGAGTAAGCCATTTAGAACGGAGACGAGGAAACACTTTTTCTCACAGAGAGTGGTGAGTCTGTGGAATTCTCTGCCTCAGAGGATGGTGGAGGCAGGTTCTCTGGATGCTTTCAAGAGAGAGCTAGATAGGGCTCTTAAAAATAGTGGAGTCAGGGGATATGGGGAGAAGGCAGGAACGGGGTACTGATTGGGGATGATCAGCCATGATCATATTGAATGGCGGTGCTGGCTTGAAGGGCCGAATGGCCTACCCCAGCACCTATTGTCTATTGTCTATTGAAATGATCACATGAAAGATTTTGTTTATTTCACTAATTTCTGCCGATTTTGATCTTTCTCCCTGCATAAATGCTGAGGATTCAAAATAATTTTATAATTGAGTCTAGTTGGTAAGCTGGCATCACCACAAAAAAGAAATACAGTGGTAATAACCAAACGCTTGGCTTACTTTATTTTCTCATATTAATAAATGAACAATGGGTGCTTTTCATAACAATTACATCACTCACTGATGACATGGCAATAAATTATATTGTATGTTATGTCACTTTTATTATACAATATTGTTGTCTTCATTACATTTAATTATTTTTCTCCCAATTGGAACTTTCTATGAGAGCTAGAGAGTTGTAGAAAGTACTCTGCAAGATCCCCCCCTGCCCCCGCCTCACAGTTCCAGTGATCTGTTTTTGTTCTTGACCTCCAATGCTGTCTGTGTGAAGTTTGCTATTTCTCTGGATGACCAAGTGGGTTTCCTTGCAATGAATTTCTCCCATGTCCCAAATTAATTGGTTGCTGTAAATTGTCCCTTGTGGTGTGGATGAGTGTAGAACCTGGGGGAAGTTCATGGGAATGAAGCGGAGAATAAAGTTAAGATAGGTGTATGATTATTGTAAATGGGTGTTTGATGGTCACCATAGACCACAGAGACTGTTTACTCAATGACCCTGTGATCTCCAAGTGGCTAGCTTGCAAAAACGATTTGGGTTCAGAATATAATTTAACCACTCACTTTAACAAAATCTATTGAACTCAATATTCACTTTCCCTTTTCCAGCGCCTTCATGGTCAGGTTATTTTTCTATGTCTATTAGCCATGATGTTGGTCACTAAGTTAACTGATCAGCCAATCATAGACAACAAACTAGGGTGCACAGAGCCCGATTTTTAATGTAATTTAATCATTATTCTGGGAGATAATTAAAAATAATTTAATTATAAAATTAGGAGATGATAAATCGTCATAGTTTTTGTTTTTAAATCTTACAAATTTTGAAATATGTACACGAAGGAATTACAATCCACACATGTAAAATTAGTTGCTTCAAGACAATTAGCTTTCTCAGCAGCAATTATGGTTTCGCATGCAATTAAAATTCACTTAGAGCTCATGTAACAGTGTAACATTTTCTGGCCATGTCACAATGGGGCCACTTCATAAATAACTATATTTCATGTAATTTCAAACAATTTTCCTTAATTGTGATTGAAAATGCTGCCAGTAGCTGTGAAGGATCAAAGAAATGCGGACAGAAACTGGGATTTCTGTGTTAGGTTATGCATGCTGGAAATCCTGCAGTTGGCATACATTTCCCAGAGTAAAGTTGGCAAAATCATCACATTTGTTTATGACTGTCACTTTATTATATGCTTGCCAATATCCACGTACTCAATTTAATTTGAAAGAATTTAAATTTCAAACTGAATTTAGGCCTGTTTTATCGTTGTTTTGACGTTGTTTTTAAAGTTCCAGTTGACTACTATAATAAATAGGACATTCTGTTTGCAACCAACTCACTTGCCATTAATTTTGGATTTATTTTATACTGTGAGAGGCACCATCATCAGTTGAAAATAGTTAATGTGTTGATAGCGTTGGTGTACTGCAGAATAATGTTTTCAGGCTCTGGAAACCTACTGTACATATTTAATTTGAAGATTGCAAAAGGTGGAAAAACCTCTACAAATTTGGTCTAGGTAGCCTTACGAAGTCACCTGAAGCAAATGCATGGGTATGTGAAAGCCTATATCTTCATCTAATGTTATAGTTTAAGATCTGTTTAACTCAATTTCAGACACAATTATAATACATTGCACATTATCAGCCCCATCTTATTATAGCAGACTGTTCCCTCTAATCCCTGGTTCCAGAAATGCTATTACCTTTGTGCTACTGGAAGCCATCCAGAAACAACAAAAGTATTATGGCTAATCTTGCCACTGTAATTTATTCAATTATTACATGATAACTTAATCATTATTCCTCCCAGAATAACAGTCAACTTAAAAGGAATGTAAATATACTATGTTAAATTCCAGGTTTAAGTTCTGCTGATACTGTTGACAATGTTTGGCCATTGTTAAACCTGAAGCAGTTCTCAACAGCAATAATGTAACTCTAGGTAGGTGGGCTGCTCTCTCTCCAGACTAAGCTACACACGAAAACATTCAGCAACCTCTAGCATTTGCTGTCAATGTAATCCTGCTCCTCCACAAGAAGCATTATTGTAGTTTTCATCATACATATTGGAGGGCGGTTGAAGGAGAAGCAAGAGGAAAATGGGATTCATGTAGATGAGTGCTTGATGCTCAACGTGGACCAGATAGGCCCGATTCCATGCTGGATTCGATAATGAGCCTAAAATAAAAAGATATTCAGTGAGCTGATGTAACTCCAAATATTTATCTGCTATTTACCCTTTGTAAACATTGTGAAGCCTTGTTGAATGACGAGTAACTGAGCATTCTGAAACATAATGACTACTAAACAATTTCTAAGTCTCTGAAAAACTAAGTTAATATCTGTGAGTTGCCATGCCCTTGACAACTTTTCAAAATTCTATCATCATGATCACGATATTTTTACAGCATTTCAGCCACCACTTTATTCACATTTTTAACTTTAATTCTATATTTCACTTCATATTGCACATTATTTAAAAAGTGGTATAATTGAAGCTTTTTACATCCTTATTTGCCGTCTGCGAGCGGAGAATTGTCATTGGTCGCAGAGCCAGCATGGTAGCTCACTGTTGTTGGATGTCAGGGAATCCCTCTGTAGCCTGTGCCTGAATAGTAATCTCATCAGGAACAGGGAAATCAATGCTGCCGAGTCGCCTTAATTTTTATGGCCAGGTTTCGTTGACACAGCATTAACCCAGCACTGGGTCAAACTGAGATTAAGCAGTGCATAGGGAGTTCATTGAACCTCCTGGGTCGTGGCCAACTTGAAACAGAGTTTATATAAATGCTTTGGGAGGAAGGCCTGGCTTCTCATATGTAATATATTGCAAATTTACTGCATGAAAACAGAGCTCCTTGGCTGTGAGAGTTGAATTTATAGCCAGGCATTATAAATAAAAGGCTGCTGGTTGAAAATTGATACTGTTACTTCTGACATCGGTAGCTACTGTATAACTAGCCTTGGGGTTTCTGACATCACCAGGTCCTTGTGATTGAGTTACACTGTTTTAATAAATACGAGTTACTTTATCTCTTTGCATTTTCTGAAAATTATATCCCTATAATCCGTGTAGTCATTGGTTAGATCATATAAATTACGTTTCTGTAAATTTCCCTTCTCTGACACTAGATACGTATCATCCTTTTACACCTATACCAGCACACACACACACTTTCAGTCAATATCTGATATGATGATTAAATCTCTGCAAAGAAAATGGAAATATGTTGGGGGTGGGAGGGTGGGTGGATTGGGCAGGAAACATACCTATTTGTTGGTGATTAATTATAGGCATGCATTTCAACAAATCTATGTCTGAGGTGCATCTGGAGAATCTGGGATTGCAGACACTAAATCAAGACTTGCATGAGCCCTGGCCAAATGTAACAACTTGATGGTAAAAATCTGAAGCTATAGTCAGGTGGACACTGAAAAACAAGGGTTAATGGCAGAAATGAAGCTCATAAATGAAGTTATCTTGTAATAGCGTAGGTGTCTTCTAGGTTCGGTTCTTGTAATGAGTGCAGCATCGAATTGACTCTCATTCACCAATGCTCTTAATTTGAATTTCTTCATTTCCGTCGATTTAAGTTGATTTCCATTTGTTTAGACCTTTTGTGTATTTTGCATATTGACGCTCTTCCCTATTCTATCCACATTTTTTCTTCCAGTGTCTTGGGATGCCTCTTGCAGGTCTTGGAGCATAAAGGATGGGAGGGGACATTGCTGCCCAGTAGACTCATTGTCTGTCTCTCACCGATGGATGTTGCATGGTGAGCTGAGGAAAAGATTCAAGCTTGTGTTCAAATCCTTCTTGAAAAAATGCAATATCCCCACTAATTCCTAAAAACCTCTTGCCCAAGGCCACTTAAAGTGTGAAGATGCATTTGAGATGGTTCAGGAAGGTCAAAACCATGCATCAGATACACATAAGTCCAGCATGGGTAGCACAAGGATTGCACCACCTCACAAACTTTGAACCCACCCATTCCATCACCTGTCGTGAAATTAGACAAATGCTGATCTATGTAGAAGCTTAAAAGTGAGTCCTTTCAGACTGAAGGAGGGTCTCGACCAGAAATGTCACCTATTTATTTTCTTCGGAGATGCTGCCTGACCCGCTGAGTTACTTCAGCATTTTGTGTCTATCTTCGGTGTAAATCAGCATCTGCAGGTCCTTACTACAAATTTTGCCATCACTTACCACATCAGTGGAAGAGTCTGCAGTTCCCATAGTATCCTTATTATCTACAGAACCTGATTTCCAACAGACTTCTTCAATCCCAAAGGGCACCCTAAAAAGAAGGGTGGGTATTTTTCTACATTATTATTGAGTTGATGTTCTTGTGCTCAGACTGAAATCTTATGGTTACGCTTATGTTGCTCTCCGTGTGGACTTCATGGGACTGCATTGGAAACAATTCATCATACCAGCACAACAACGCATACATTGTAAAAACGGCCCATCCTCTTACTGGGTACATTTCACACCTGTACAGTCCTTGCCTTTTGGTACAGCTAGTAGCTTCACTGTCTCGGGGTTAAACTAGTGGGGGCGATGTCGGGTTCCTTTCCATAAGGTAAGACTCCGAAATTTCCAGGCGTTGTGACAATATTTGTTTGCCTCTTTCAGGGCTCAGTGGGATTAATGACTTGGTGGCCGATTCGGTTCCATTACTGGCGTATCAAAGTAGCTCATTTGACTAACGTTGGTTAATTAAAATCACGAAGTTGACCATTAAAGCAAGAAGTGGAACTGAGAGCCAGTCTCGAGTTTTCACACTGCGTTCATCCGCTGTATATTTTGCATTGGATTCCAATGTATTAAATGTTCCCTAAAATGTACTCATACATGAAGTTGTGATTGTCAGCATGTTTTCATCTTTGGTATTTGTGAGCTTTCCACACTGCAGCGATGAATTCACTGCAAAAAAATATTTTACTTGCTACATGGATCGTGAAATGTTCTGTGTATGTCTGAGGACGCTATCGAATGGAAACCGATATTTCATCATTTGGAATGGTTTTCGCTGCACCATGCCTTCCCGCGGCCCAAAACGTAGCAGAACTCAAAATAAAATTGACGCGTCCTTTATTGTCTGTCAGTCCCAGCGTCCTCGCCGAAGAAACCCAATCTTATTTTTTCCCTCTCAGAAAGAGATTCACCCCCCCCCCCCCCCCCCCGGACTGTCGACTTATGAATGTCGCTTTCTTCAGACGCTTCTTGTACATTTTTACAAACGGCAACAGCTGTAAGTGCTTTCCATTGGGGCAGATGTATGGCAGAATGGGGCGGAAGGACTCGTCAATCTCGGGGAAAATCTTGAATTGCTCCTCCATCCCCCATCCTCTCACCTCCAAGCACAGCACCTAACAGGATCAATCTTTCCCAGAAGACTTAATGCTAATAGATTCGTTCTCTGCCGCCTCCATTGCGCCTTTACGCTATATGCTCGCCTACATGTCAACGTGCACCTGTGATCAAAAGCCAAGGTGACTACCGACACATGCATTGAAAGGCACAGTCGGTATTGTACAGAAATGTAACTTGGCAGATTGACGATGAGTACGCGCATATTTGGTTAATGAATAGAGAGGTGTCTGCACGTTAGACTCATGAGTGATGCTCACTTGCAAAGTACATGCCAACATGCATAGACACATTTAGGTATGTCCCTTCCCGCATAATATGGAATTGTACTTGTTTTATTTGGGTAAAAAGTCGCTCATACTGCTATCACATAAAGTATATCAGAGGGATTAAGATGCTGTTGCAGAGCTGATGCACATGTGGTGATCCATTGGTGAAAACAAATATTCACTACATTCGACTACAGTGACAAACTAGTTTTCGCTATTTTGCTTAAATATATTTAGAATCTACGCGTCGATACACGTTCCGCCATATTAAACAGTATTCGACGATGAAGGACCAAATTAACGCGGTGTGAAAATGCATCATTCCAACCTCTACTCCCATCCACCAACAGTATTGTCAAATCTGTTAAATGGGAAAAGCTTTACAGAAATTACTACACTGATTTTAAATGCTTTCTTAATACACACATTAACGTAAATAAAACAAAAGACGCGAAGTGCTGGAGTCAGCGGGTCAGGCAGCATCTCTGGAAGATTTGATAGGCAACTTTTCGGATCGGGACCCTTGTCTGAAGAAGGGTCTCGACCTGAAACGTCGCTTAGCTATATCAGTCAGAGATGCTGCTTGACCCGCTGAATTA
The DNA here is from genome assembly GCA_038087875.1 of Malacoraja senta. Classification (NCBI taxonomy): domain Eukaryota; kingdom Metazoa; phylum Chordata; class Chondrichthyes; order Rajiformes; family Rajidae; genus Malacoraja; species Malacoraja senta. The sequence continues at coordinate 34,374,380 of CM075977.1, read as the reverse complement.
CTCCAATACTTTTGATCTTTTTTTTTTGTAAATCAGCACCTGCAGTTCCTTGTGTCTACACTTAACTAAACAATATTCTAAAATATTCCTTTGGAAATGGCGCTCTGCACCGGCGCGTTCTACAACGAATATCTTCAGTATCATACATTTCACGAAGTTTACCACTTAGTTATATTTTGATCATTAGCTTCTCACACAGTTAAAGAATAACACGTCAATGTCATGCTCTGAAACTACAATGGATGATTGGAACGGCGGATTGCAAGTGCTCGGTTGCGTATCCATATTTATTCGATGTATTCTGAGAAAGGGGCTATTGCAATTACTGTGTAATACCTTCATCTCAGGGAATGTATTGAGCTGCACCTATATTTTGAGTTCGCTGGCCGTTTTACGATCCAAAGAATATTTCCCCAAACATAGTCAGAAATAGTAACTCGCAAGAAGCCTCGGGGGGGGATTTGGTCCTCGACGTGGTAACTTCGTGACTGAAGTATCGAAATATCTAACTTCTAATCGGCGTTGAAGCACTAATTTAAGTAACTTCGGGGCATTTCGAAGAATGTACCGCGATGGAGAGGCTCAATGGGGAGAATATTCGAAGAATATTCCCAAAACTCGCTGCGTAAACGAACGCATTGTTTTGGAGACGAGTTGGTCATATGTGATATACCTTGAACCCTCACATATCTTCGAATTTGCATCAACTAAATAGTAAACAGGACAGAGGGGGCGGGGGGAGGGGTTGGGAGAAGTGCTCATCAAAATACAATCCTTAATTAACTGGTTGTGTCCTAAAGTGGGTGTTGTGGAAAGGTAGATCCGGAATCACAACTGTCAATTTGACTTATCAGAAATGTATAATTTATCACTGCACATATACAGTGCAAAATTATTAGGTGTGACAGGTTAGTGTAAGGAGGTTCACCAGTTCCAGTGATAATTCACAATGCTGGCTAAAGATAGTTTAAGCATTCCGTTGCTAAATGCGTCAATGTAGGAATTTATTCGTGAATAAAGTCCGCACAGACTTGTTTTCCGAGTTCAGGTTTGCATTCTGTAATTGCTGCCGCGTACGTTTGAAACAAAACTGGGAAACAGCAGTTACCTTTATTTGGGTAGTTTTAGGAAAAAAATAATCCTGCTGTGCTCTAACGAAGTTTAATCCAGTATTCACCCAAAAAATAATAACGGCAGCATTACGAAGAAAAACACGGCGCATTTTCCGATAATGTCATTGAATGGAAGGCTTCAAAATGACATTTACATTATTTTTATACTTAACTAATAAGCAATTGCCAGATTTTGCTTCTTGAAAAAATAACTGCAAATCTGACCAGTGAACCCAAACATGTTCTTCTCCCTCTCCCACCCGGACTTGGTGACACAGATGAACACAATAATATTGCACCAAGTTATTAAGCATTATAGCGCCTAGTATGGCGCGGACATTTATACCCGTGTGTAATTAAAAGCGCCAGCATACTTTTATGCACTTCATACATTCAGAAGAACCAACATATTTGGAACTCCCTACACAGTTGCTGTAGCCAACTGTGCCAGGGCAACTAGTTGTCAATGTCTTGCGTTGCTGCAGAAAGTTTCTTGTTCAATCGCTAACTTCGAACAAGCTAGCCAGAATCAACCAGGAACATGGAAAAGGCGCCGGTAATAAAATGTAAACAACGATTCGCTTCCCTGGTTCTTGTTCTCCCACTCTAAACGCTAACAGAATAAATTGATGGGAGCATTGTAATTAATTTGTGAGGTGTACTAATTCTGGTAACTTGAACCGGCCGGTATAATCTTTCTAAGTGCTGGCAGCTCCGGTGGGGATTCGCACATTTCATGCTTCATTACTCAAGTCAAGCACCTCCTTCTCAGTATATAACCTGCTTGCACGCTGCCCTCTGAAATTAGAAGCGAAATAATCAATCAGTAACGACAAATTATAACTTTTTTCACGAACAGATTTTCGGAAAACAAATGTCATTATTTCTAGCACCCGATAATTCTTTAATTTCAAAGTTGCTATCAGCGTGGTTGTTGCAATCGTACAGTTCAATGATCGGGAATATATATTGTGGTAATCTACGAAGTGCTTAACAATATTCACTTACACACACCACCAGTATACCATAGAAAGAATTTGATCAATTATTGCCGTTAAAGGTTTATTTCATTGGCTAAATATAGGCCAGCCGTTGCCTGTTAGTTGTATGAAACACGTTGAGACCAAATTAAAGATAAATCTATTTAATCCATAGTTGTATTTGTACTTGGAAATAGTTTAGAATAGAATGATAAACTTCAATGAACTAATATGTTAGTCCTGTAAAAAAACGCAAGGGGACGGGGCACTGTGGCATTGTAAAAAGACACGTGTGCAATGCACACGATTTCTGTATGAGCTGGAAGTTACATGACATGTTAAAAATTCTGCATTTAATAGTCCTTGGCATCCATCGTTGAGTGGACATCAAACATAGGTTCAAGTGGGTGCACGAAGTAGTCATAATCAAACTATTATGTATTATAGTGGTGTTTGGCTAATCTACGCGCGTAATCTATGAGCGCCAACGCGCAATATGTTATCTTGGAAAAGCATACATTTGAAATAAAGTACAAGACTAATATAATTATAACACATGAAGGGAAAGACTGTACCGTGGAAGATGGTAGTCATGCCATTAAAGAAATTACCCGCATACTGAAAAACTTTGAAGGGGCGTGAGATTGCGTTATCGGAGAACAGAGAAGGATAAGTACATATTCACAACAGGAGATATGGCAAAGATATACAGAAATGTGTAATGTATCAAACGCCTCTGTCGACTTTTTGTATTTCTTTAACAGACTGACACCATGCGATGAAGTGTAACTGACACTGAAGGGAAATTTAGGAGAGCTAATAGACTTTTTAACGTTTCAACAAGCCATTCACCCAGCATAAGCGGGCTATAATACGTTCGTATTATAGGGCTGAAAGAAGGAATTTCTTTTATTTTAAAGTTGGAAAATAACAAAACAAAAATGCTGATTTTCTAAAGTCACAAATGCGCCCACTAGTCCTAATTAGATTAAGTGATTAAGGAATGGCTTCATTTTAATAGCCTCAGAATCACGATATGACACTCAGCCAAGTAGAGTATATTTTTGTAAGGTGGTCATTAATATACTAGTAAGTAGATTTACTTTATTTAAAAAATACAAAAACAATTAGTGCACCATGAGATTGGCACAGAATAGTTGTAAAGTTAATGTAAAAAACACCTGCCACCATTAGCACTATGGCTACGGTAGAATCGACAGCAAAGTGAAAAAATAATTCAGCTATATTATTTTTTAATTAATATTATTTTCTCTATAATCATATGCCGCTTATGTATTACCTATAACACGGGGTTAAAGTAATTGTTTCAATTTCTTTCTTCGATTGGCTACTATTTGCTCAAAACCGCGCCTCGGGTCTTTTACATACAATTGGGCCCCACGGTGTAACCATCTTGATGTTTTAAATGCTGTTTACACTTTGACGAGGCACTTTTAGAAATAATGGCATAAATAAATCTAAGCGCAATATTGACGAACAATAATAATTCACGTAATATAAAGAACAATCAGCAAACTCCGTCGCCAACGCTAAGAGACAAAATAAGGTACACTCCAGTTGGAATGTAGAGGGGACGCAACAAATCGAAGTGGATCTTAATGCTCCACACAGGTCCCCTTTGTTATGCATGTACGGCCTAACACAAGATCGAAAAGGGAGCGAAGAGAAAGAGAGCGAAAAATAAAACGTTCCAACCACTTGTTGAAGTAAATTCCTTCCCCTGTCTGTTTTCTGTTCATTCTTGGCAATTTTTGCAACTTTTAGATAAGCTTTGAATCTGTTCTACCTGTTATCTTTCCCTCCCCCATCATCCAAAAGAGACTTCGCAGCATTCCCAGTAATTGCAGATGACTTTTGCAGGTAACATTAAACTCCCTCAAATTCATTCCAACAGAGTTCCTGCAGTCATGAATAAGTGTGTGTGTGTGTGTGTGTGTGTGTGTGTGTGTGTGTGTGTGTGTGTGTGTGTGTGTGTGTGTGTGTGTGTGTGTGTGTGTGTGTGTGTGTGTGTGTGTGTGTGTGTGTGTGTGTGTGTGTGTGTGTGTGTGTGTGTGTGTGTATGTGTGTGTGTGTGTGTGTGTGTGTGTGTGTGTGTGTGTGTGTGTGTGTGTGTAGGTGTGTGTGTGCGTGCGTGCGTGTGTGTGTGTGTGTGTGTGTGTGTGTGTGTGTGTGCGTGTGTGTGTGTGTGTGTGTGTATGTGCGTGTGTGCGTGGGTCAAGATGAGATCTGGTAACTGATGGAAGTTCTGGACGCAGAGGTACATATCTGTTGTAAATCCATCAGTGCTGAGACAGGCTGTTAGATTCTGACATTCCTGACGTGTACGCAGGCGCAGGCAGGTGGCACCCAGACCAGGTGAGATGATTCTGTAGAGGTAAAAAGAGAAATTACTCAACAGTTCGCAGATCAGTTGACGACACCACGGACATCTCCAGGCAATATGTCGATACTGGGCAAAATGAGCGACTGGCAGGTATGAGGAAAAACATATTAACTACACAGCTTCAACATCACAACCTGTGTTTCACTAGTTGCTGAAAGTTGTTCTTTAAGCAGTGCCTCATATTCTATTGCGCGCACACGTACAATTAATAAATCCGAACATTTGGGACGAAGAATTACCAACTTGAAGTGCTTATGTCCAAACTTTTTACCAGTATTTGTCTTTACCTGGTTAACGTAAGCGAGATAAACTTGTAATTACTCTGTGGTTGAATGAAAGGAGGATTTAATTATTGCGAGCAGCTCTAGTCAGATAAAAATCATCTACGTTTTAAATACATGATCAGTCTATTTTTTGTTCCTCTGGGCTATGAAAAACGTTCTTTAGTAATGTGTTATAAGCCCCCTTTCCCTTCTGTGTTTTGCATTAAATTTGCATTAAATTTGTAGTCGATGTAGTTCCCCAGATTTGTAGAAAACGCACCATCAGAGCCATGGTCACTTTACAACTTTCAGCAAATTTCAGTGCGATTAGAAACCAAGAAAGAGTAGAGGTTCCTTCAACATTTCACCTCAATGCTTGTTTCATTTGAATGGGATTACACTGAGCAATGTTACTGTGGAGCTATTCTTAGACAAGTAGGAAACGTTGAATAAAATGGAAGTTCAATTTTATGTTTCTTATTTTTACTGTTAATTACTGCATGTGGTTACGACTTCAAACTACTTACAAAGTAATTAATTCTGTTTATTACAAAACCTACTTGGTAATCAATTATATTGATATCGGCATTAAAACTTCAGATTTTACTATTTACGCCAAACATTTGAATGTTTTAGCTTTGAGTGAAACAGCATTCATAACTTTTGTGAAACTTAACCACACTTCGCACATTACGAATTATATTATTAATTGTGAAGCTCAAAATATATCCAGAATTTAAGCATCGGGTTGAATTAGTGTGTCAGTGATTCCGATGTAATTGGAAGATTGCGTTAAATGCACATACCCATGAGTCTCCAAATTGCAACTGCTTAAAAGTTGGAGTTATGTGTAGCAAGTTTCTATGATGGGTCGGGAAGGGAGGTGGTGGTGAGGATGAGACACTGGACATGGCGTGTAGCATGAGGAAGTTCTTATGGAATGAGAAGGAGGCATTTTATCACTTAAAACGAGGTAACCTCTACTTTAAAAAGTTTGAGAGATGCTGTCAACATTAGTATTAATTATATCCAAAATTACTAAGATATGTCTATCCATGGTGTAAACGTAACAGCAGCTGTTTTAAAAAAATGCATTTGTTTAATATTTTCACCGGGAAACGAAAAATTATCTAAATGACCAAAACACAAGCTCAATTTAGATCAGGTGCTTCTAATGCGTAAAATATGCCATAGGGCAATTGTTAAGATGTGTGTTTGTATTTTGGTCATCACAGATTTCAACTTCTTGCGTTATGGTCAGTGTAAAATGCAGCAGGTGCGCAGAGAAGTTAAATGCTACCCTTAAAGCATATACCCGGCGAATTTTAAACTAGTAGGGAGACTATTTCAATGCGTATAATCTCAGTTCAGTACATTAAAGAAATAATATTCCGATTCGATTTGTCCACCACATCGAAAACCGGGCATTTGTTTCAAAGGATCCGCGTCTCCTTATGGCTAGACAAAGATTCCCATTTAATTAAAATGCCCGCAATTGGGGTGGAGGGGGAGGGGGTGTAGGGCGGATGGAGTAAATTTCACAACTTTATTTTTGTTCTCAAATACTTTCACAAAAAGAGACCACGATAGCTATTTGTTTAAAGTTGTTCCTACTTATCTGTAACATTGATTTGAAGAATTCATTGTCCTTTGATATACTAGTTAATCAGAGGATCATTTAAATGGAATTAAAATCTTATAGGAGCAGAGTATTTGCGCGAAATTCCAAATGAGCCCCCTGGTGAAGAAATCAATACATTAAAGTTTAAACTACTTTACAACTAGCTAGTACCATATGGTATGTTATAGTCCAGCGTATTATTTAAGCACAACGTAACATGACTGAGTTAATTATATATTCTTTAAATTAACAGTCCTTTGGTCACTCACAAAATCACACTGTCAGATATTGCCCTGAACGTTGATTATATCAAATAGAAATTCGTTTTAATCGAGAAATTGGACATTTTGACATATTGTATTCCCTCTAACTGAAAATACAACCATTTTAGATAAGTCAAACGACAGGTCCTGAATAAACACTAAACAAATGAATGTGAGCAGATAAATGAAAACTTCACGAAAATCTGAAAGCGAGGTAGTATTGGTTGAAAGTGCATTTTGTGAAACGAAAGTATTAAGCAAAAAACATACACTAGGTGATCACAGTCTATGAACGCGTTATATTATTAGCTCGATAGACAAGCAATTACATATATATATATATATATATATATATATATATATATATATATAACTATGTGTATAGTTATAAGTATATAGTTATATTTTATATATAGTTATATTATAGGAGCAGATATATGTGTGTGTGTGTGTGTGTGTGTGTGTGTGTGTGTGTGTGTGTGTGTGTGTGTGTGTGTGTGTGTGTGTGTGTGTGTGTGTGTGTGTGTGTGTGTGTGTGTGTGTGTGTGTGTGTGTGTGTGTGTATGTGTGTGTGTGTGTGTGTGTGTGTGTGTGTGTGTGTGTGTGTGTGTGTGTGTGTGTGTGTATTTAAGTTTAAAATAAGATGTTTACCTCGCTTTAGACGCAATGTTGACCGTGATTCTCCCACAAGATGAGGGTGGAAATTATTTTTCATCGAGTATCAAAGGATTTGGTCTTTTGGAGCGAGATATCTTGAAACGGTTGATATTTCGGATCCTCTAGTTAAAGACAATAGGTCTTGATGACATCTTTATCCCGGAGCTCCACCAAAAATGGTAATGAAGATTAATTGAAGACGACGCCTAAATCTAACCACGCAGATTACCTGTGTTGAGTTTTAACTTTACATACTTTGAAGAAAGACCTTGCGTCTCAATTCATAATTCATAGTCAATTGGCTATTTAATATGATAATAACTTTTAACTTAAAACGTAGCAAAACGATTAACAAGACGGCGCTGATTCGAAATAGTTTGTTTATAAGTCACTGTTTATCCGTGGTCTTAAATAGCTAAATAACAACCTGATTTCCACATCAATTGACGGTAAACCCACACTTTACTTGTTTGTTATTTAAAGCCTGGAAATATCAAAGAGAGGTAAATTTCGAATGAGGTTCTCCGGAACAGACCTAGTGTTTGATCAGAATTCCGCAGAAGGCCGCCACCGAAATCATCTGATTAACAATGCGTTTTAGCACTGCTTCATTCCGCCGTGGTGATAGACCTAAAGTCTCCTAGAAATAAATTGCATGATGATAAAAAAAAACTGGATTTTCTTTACCTGCTCCATCTGAACTTCCCCGGGGAGATGGTGTAAAAATAGCAAGGGTAATGAAATCGCTGTCAGTTCGTAATCTATTTAAGCACACCCATTGTAAAATGCTAAATCCATTTATTTATTGGACCACAACAAGAAAGGAAGTTGGGTGCTTGATGCATAGAGGAGTATGACATTAACAGCTGTTTGGAAAAAAAATACACATGTATTGTATTTATTATTATGGCGAGGATTTCATTAACTTGGTAAAAAAATAAAATACACTTCATCTATGCCAGTTGTTCTTATTAAAAAGTAAAAACTGTATTTTAAACAATTGAACATCCTACGTTTCAATGAGATTATGAGTCTCTTGGGGAAGTATCGTCGTATAAACTAAACACTGAATCATCATCTGTTGGGGAAAGAGTTTCTGCGCATTAACACGATGGCCGATAAGTCAAGATTTAACAATTTGGGATTCCAATTCAATATAACAAATGGTCCGATGTGCATGTACAAGGTGCCGTGCACCTCACAATGTATTTATGTTGACGTCCATTTCAGTCGACAGGGCAAAGCTCTGTACCTGTGTCCATTGGAGCAGTAATGCGGTAGCATGAGTGTTTGGCTGGCGTTCATATGCTAATTGGGCTGTTATTAGCAAGTTACTAAAGAGCTGAGAGGGGAACTCGATCGACCATTAGAGGGAGATCTCAGAGCACATACGGAGCTCTAAACCAACACACACTCTCTGTACAGGACTGTCCGCTTTCTGATACACCCAGCCAGCCACTTTTGCACCAATCCATGAGAATGCTGTGGAAATTAGCGGACAATATCAAATATGAAGAGTGTGAGGTAAGAAATTTTATATTAGCTTTTTAAAAAAATGCGTTTCAATGCCCCGCCGAGGGAACAAAAGCTTCTTTACATCACATCCAATGTAAATCAAATATTGCACAGGATTTATTTAAGCATTAAACATTATTCCGCGAATAGATGCAGCGAAAACTAAACGAAGCATTCAGATATTCGGCTTGAAAACGCAACAAAATAATGCAACCTCGGACTGTTGTGTGCATACCTATTGTGTATCAGTAGCTCCCATTGTAAACGATGCAAAAAACGAGGTTTAAGAAATCCGATCATTAGGTTAAAAAAATCTGAAATATAACTAATTGATAAATCTCGCCGCAAACTTTAGTTTGTAGATATTTAAAATCCAATATTTAAAAGGTACGGTTTCGATATGGAATTGCAATTAATTTTTTTTTTTTAATGTTTAGTTAACCACACTAATGTCATAAAGCGATGTAGCGAATTCAGACGTCGTTGAAAGCAGTGTAAGATTTTGTAGTAAACTTCAATGAATTGATATCAACTAAAACAACGTGTCCGCCTGTGTTAATAAACGTTCATTTCTTTCCCTCCTCCCCAAACCGCCCAATGAAAACAATTGAAATTTGCACAAACATATTCTGTTGCCGTTATGATTAAAAGATTTGTGTGAATATATATGTGTGTGTGTTGTATGTGTATGTGTGTAAAAACGACAGTAGACAGTAAGGTGGTAATGGCTAAAGGCCTTGACTATACCCGGATTGAGAAAGTTGATCTGCAGAGTTTGCTAGGTATTATTTGGGGGAGTTGTTTTTTGTAGTTGTACAGCCGGTCAAACGGGTTTATAGAGCCAGGCTGGAAGACAGCTCATTCCAGGAGCTGAATTAGACAGCCCTTGAGTTTCACTTTTCCCCTTGGAACCGAAGTCGTTTTGTTTTTTAAAAAGGTTTAAAAAAAAAGAAGGCAGAGAAAAGTATGAAGGATCGGCGAGATTTTCCGGCGAAGAGAGTGAACGATCAAAGCTGAAATCCGTTTATTTGGAACTGGCTTCGAGCAGAGTTTAGACAAAAGTGGTGTGTTTTTTCAGGATCGCTGTAGGGAGCAGCCTGCGTAGAATTGCGTGGAAACGAATGAGGGCTTCGGAGACTCCATAGTCTCTCTGTTGCTCCCCCTGTCTCTTAACTTTTAACCCATTGTACGATGGACCAGGCTACTAGTGACACAGGCTCAGGGCAGAACACGTCTCCGGAAAAAGATCTGAAAAGGAAGAGAGCTGAGAACGCGGGTAGCCTCTCCCCAGCCAGGAAGCGAGTGCCCGCCGACATGCCTTTAGCATTCTCTGGATTTTCACACGAAAACGAGGTGCAAATTCCTTCTCGTGTCACGCTCTTCCCCCCCCTCTCTCTCTCTCTCGTTCTTTTCTTTTCTATCTGTCGCCATCCCTTTTCCTCCTCTATTTCTCTCGTTCTCTCTCTCTCTCTCTCTCACACACACTTTCGCATGCCCTCGATCACTTTAAAATGTTCTCCTCTTCACTGTGATTCGTCAGACCCAGCGGTGTGTCCCCCTCTTTTCTCTCTCTCGCTGATTAGATACACTGAATCTTTATTCAATGGACGTCATTTATAACAGACACAGCCTTCAGTTGCTTTCTCGCTTCACGCTTGATTTCCGACCATTCTCCCCTTATTAAGTATTCGTGTAATATTAATAGTCATGAATATTTGCCATTATGTGCGTACTTGAAGCCGCTGCTCCTTGTTAGTGGAGGAGAGAGGGGGAAAAAAGTTTGAAAAAAAATCTATCGACGTGACGCCCTGAAACTAGACACAAATGTGATTTTTTGATGTGTGTTATTCCCAATGAGGACATTTTTCAAGTACTGATGGATTCTGCTCCCTCGCTCCTGTATGTGACACCCCGGCGTTGTGCTCGTGTTGTAGTTGTATAGTACTGGACTGTTTTTTTCTCCAATTTTCCCACTCTAGGTCTCTCTCTTTTTTCCCCCTGACGAACTCAGATCAGACTGTCCGCAGATGTTAGTGCACAGTTTCTCGGCTATGGTGAGTTACAGTGAGATGCCACTAGATTTAAACAACCCCCCCAACTGGTAGCACTTTCGCTTTTGAACCCTGTGGAATAATATTTTGCTGAATTCGCCCCACTTACCACGTATTCCTGTTACGGTTAAAACTTGTGAATGCAATGATGCAAGCAGAACGAATATGCAATGCCAGCAATTATTCTTTTTTAAAATGTATTATTATTTTTAATGTCATCTTAATGTCTGATTTCGTTGCAGGATCGCCACGATGGGACCAGTAATGGGACTCCACGTTTGCCCCAGTTAGGAACGGTCAGCCAGTCTCCATATCCGACCGCCCCGCCGCTGTCTCACACACCTAACACGGATTTCCAACCACCTTACTTCCCTCCACCGTACCAACCCATCTACCCGCAGTCGCAGGACCCTTATTCCCATGTGAACGACCCCTACTCGCTCAACTCTCTGCACCCGCAGCCGCAGCCGCAGCACCCGACCTGGCCGCAGAGACAGAATCAAGATGCGGGCATCCTCCATCAACATCGGGCTCTTCCGCAGCTGGCCGGTTTAGACCCACGGAGGGACTATCGGCGGCCTGAGGTCCTACTCCACAGCACCCACGGACTCGATTCCGGCCTTGGAGATTCATTGCCCATCCACAGCATTGCACACTCCATCGAAGATGTACAGGTAACTTCTATGCAACCGCTGGGAGTTTTATTGTATATTTAATTTCATCCCCCTCCCAATTTCACCCCCACCCCCCGTTGTTTAATGAGATATTTTCAAATCTGAGATGGCGTTTCCCCCATGTAATACAAAACATTGCTTTGGAGAAGAATTGGTCTTCAGTTAGCATTTCAACGTAAAGTCAAACCATTTGAAGAGCTGTTTATAAGACAGCATAAAACCATCACATGCAATACAAACTGCCCATAACGCATTTGCTGCTATGCATTAAATGCAAACAGATTATTATTTTCAATAGCCAAAATGGATATTCACGTCCTTTAATTAATTAAATTGAATGTTCCCGTTTTAACTTTTTGTTTGTAATTTGTAAACAATTAGCCCCCACCAGAGTATGTGACTTGTTAAATCTTTCAGTTTGGCAGAACAGATTTATTTCAATCTGTAGTTTCTGGAGTGCTTTACAGGCAAGAAATGTGTATTTCACCATAATTCTGAAGAAGCTTTTTAATTTCCCCCCTCCCCTGAGAAAATTAGGGATATTTTGTTACGTGCATTGATCTACTGGAGTTAATTTCATATATTTTGCTTATTGTGGAGTTATTATTACGGGGCATATAAAAAACACAAAGGGCACATGCTTGCATTGTGTTAAATTGACCACTATTCAGTGGTGAAGATAATTGACTTCCTAGGTTAAATCGCAATATGAATTTCTATCTTCAACTATAATCTGGAATATTTAGCAATAGATATTGCTTATCTTGCAAACAAAAGACTGATGAAATGAAAACCAACCACCCCATTGGTCGTGTTAGTTTGAGGCAATGTTTTGTTTCGAAACACTGCTTTAAATTTCGTTTTACAAAAATGCAGATCTCAAAGCTCTCGTAAAATATTCATAAGCAAGAAACCATCATGCATTCACTTCCAAACAAATACTCATTATGAATGCTTAGTGCGATTGAAAGCTGTTCCACATTCCACTTAATACCTGCGGCCATACTTTGCTTAAATGTGACTGGCTCTTTAACACACATACGCGCGCGCACACGCACACAAACAAAAACCTGCTGTAAACAAGCCTAAAATGCAGCCTTAACTCTACGATTTGTGGTTCCGATTCTTCAGGAGAACATTTAACAATGCGAGTATTAATGTGTTGACCAACAAAAAACAGTTAGAACAAAAAGAGAACACAGTCTATCTAAATGATTCAGCTCATTTTGTGCGATTGTGTCTTTGTGATACAAGAATTAAAAAGTCCTTACTTATTGTCCAATATTTGTATTTCAGTGGGGTGGGAGAGCCTGCCGCTTTGGAGTGTAATTGTTATAATGAAGCCTCTTTAACACTGGTGTCAATTCTTCAGACTGTCAAAGTGGTGCCAATGTTGTACATTTTTTTAGCAAGGCTAGCGATTATCGCCTTTAACCACGATTAACGGGGAAATATATTCTTTTCTGCCCCTGTTAAAGTATACAGACTCCGGAATTATAAACCTTTTAAGCATAACGGTTCTTAGCTTTTGTTTCAATAAAAAAAATACACCGAATCTAAGTAGGTCGAGTCAGTCTGTTGATCCTTTTAAATGGATGCTTAATAGAGACAGAATTCCAGCGCTAAGTTTAAGAATTAGTTTGAAACTAAACCTGCTTCAAATATATTTTAAAAAAATACTATTGGGGTAGATTGCGTGTGTCTGACTGAACGACAGTTTGAGGGAAATGAAACATAATGGGAAATCTGCAGATAATGCACTGGGTAACTGTAGATGGAAGGTGCAATAATAAATAACGAAGGGGAAAATCAAAGCTGAATGAATGATGCTAGGTCGGTTATTGACATTGCAGCGGCGATTTGGAACTGACTGGTATTTGTAAATGAACTGGCGGCTCTGCGCTGATTGCCAATCGCTCAGTCTCGGTAGAATTCGTGTCAAATTGGCAAACATATTCCGACACTGTATTGCACATCGATGTGGGAATGAACAGATTTGCTCTCACTTAATGGCCCCCATAACTAGTAAAAGCTGAGGCCAAATGCATTTCTAGAAAATAAAAACTGCTGGGGATGGGCAGTAGAACGATTTACAATTCCCAGTCCTCCGACCTCCCTCCACACACAATGATACACACACAGACACAAACACACACACATTATACCTCACAAAGGGAGATGATCAAATAAACAATTCTCAGAACTTTAACCTTTTACCAAACACATAAAAATGTTACAACGAAAATTAAAATGATGTATTGACCAGGAAACGGGAATTATCAGGCTATGGTTAAATGCACGCATTATCATATGTATTCGGAGGAATGTGCCAGGCAGTGGATGTATTTTAGCAACTTCTAACGTGACCCGGTTTCATACAGTTCCTGCCACAGTAATGACTGTTCGCCGTCTTTATTTCCGTAAGTTTGTGGTAATATTATTTAAACAATTCAATTTCAGCATGTTGATGATCATGGCATTAACATCCAGGACCACACCGTCATTAAAAAAGGCAAGTTCTGTTTTTTTCCCCTTCAAATCCAATACTTTTGCACTAACATTAATAGGGGGCTAATAGACCTTTTCTGCTTTATATGAGTTTTGGTGTATGTCGTACCTAATGACAAACCGAAGGATGAGGTAATTAAAAGAGAGATACGATGGTTTTCTACATAACACTTGCGGGTTTAAATTTTCGATAAGGGGGAACGCACACTCAAAATAATTCTGCCCTGTGCATCTCAGTCTCTGCACGTTGATGAGAATTTAAAGAATCCTCTACAGTTGTGTTCCGTTAATGAGCAAAGGAATTAGGCAGCATATAAATCAAACCAAATGCCCGAACTTGCAGAAGCAATTATACTGTCGATTGGCGTTACATGCTTTTGAGGGTCTGGTTAGTCATGTGCGTTTGGACATGTATTTATTTCTATGGATCTTTGCATGGGCAGTATGTATTCTTTGCTAGGGATTCATAAAGAGCCGTCTGCTTCCCTTGCTAAGATGCTTATTGAGATATTGCTATAGGATTGATTTGATTCGAATTGGGTTTGCATGCAATAGTGCGTGTGTGCACATTAATTCCTAAAACTGCAGCATACGATTAAATGGTTTAGTTTCATCTTTCTGCTTCTCCAGGTTTTGTCACGTCACATTACATGTGCAAGGGATAAATCTTAAGAGATGCTCTTTCCACGTCGACATGATAATTGGCTCTTTTATTAGTAATCTCAAGAGTTCGTTTAACTCCTATTGTCTCTGTTAGCCTCCCCAGAGCTATTAATGTCACAAGTGATCTATCCGGAACTAGGAACTCGACGCCTTCAAAGATCTAGAGTAGATTTCCAGTGGCATAAAGAGAGCCCCTAAGCAGTGCAGTTGATTGCGTTGCAAAGGTGTTTTTTATGGGGTAATGTGTGAATGCAGCGTAGCTCTCAAGCCAGCATTTTAGACATGCAGTCAATAAAAACAACGGACCATATTGCTGCACTGGTGCTTTTTTTTCCAAATTCGTGAATGCGAATTGTATTGATCTAATTCATCTCTGGTGATCAACATTCCACGTTTGTGTATTTTTTATTCCGGACGGTTAGAACGACCCATTGACTGAATGCAGGTTGTTTCGCGAAAATGGCGAATTTAATTTCCTGCCAATTATACCTTTTTTGTTGTGGTCGTTGCAATGAGCTGATAAATTGAAGTTATGAGTGGATGTGTTGGTGTTCCGGTATGTGTCCGTCTGGTTTGCCGACAGAAGCAATGATTCTTTCTTCCGTGTTGAGTGTTGTATGATGTAGGTCCAAATGCAGACTGCAACGGAGTAGAAATGTCATTAGAGTAAAACAGTACACTATTAACTATCCCACCGTGCTTACATGATTACAAAATAAATGCCTCGAACTTAATTTAACATATAACTCCAAGCACAAATATGGATGGAGCGCAATCCGGTGTTAGCGATTTAAACGTGTAGTACGAATATATTAGAATGAGTTCATTCTTGACTTGCCAAACAAGGAATCTATTTACGTTGTGTTGAATCACAGGAGCATTTTTTCTATTACACAATGGAAATGACTACTGTGATACTGACACGTTTCGAAATTGGTCTTGGCAGCAAAATGCAGTGGTGAAGCTAACTTTGGAAAGAATGTCCATATAATAAGGACGTAGCTCACTTCAATTTGATCTGAATGCTGAAACGATCATTTTATGTTTGTCTTAAAATATACAATCTAAAAATACAATTCAATGCAGGGGACATTGCATTAATGTGTATAGCGGACGCTGTTGCTGATGACTTTGAGATCCACGAATAACACAAAAGTCTGATAGATTCGTATATGTCTAATCCGAAACGGTACAAACAAACTTGCCGAGAGGTTGGAGTTGTAGGGTTAGTGGGGACCAATACTGCGGAGAGTTGGAAAGTCACCTTTTTGATAGTTTATGTAATGCTGGCCATGGGCTCGGGCACTGATCTGTTTGATGCTTCTGTTTCAGGTCCCATGTCCCTATCCAAGTCTCACAGTGGGGCTATCACCTCGATCTCACTTAATAAGGACGGGCTCTTTGGCGGGGTTGCGAACCCAAACGAAGTGTTCTGTTCAGTTCCGGGTCGCCTCTCCCTCCTCAGTTCAACATCAAAGTACAAGGTGACGGTGGCGGAAGTGCAGAGACGCCTCTCTCCGCCTGAGTGTCTCAATGCCTCGTTGCTGGGCGGAGTACTTAGGAGGTGAGGGCTATTGGCGCATTGGGCACCGTCCTAACCAGCTCAAGTTGGTGAAAACACAACACTGAACACACAGCAGGGAAAACGGCTTTTTTGGGCATAGAGCTCACAGTTAAAATATTTCAGCCGTGTTACCGTTCTTTATTTTCGCTTTTTGTTCATTAGTTTTATTTACAACAACCGCAATCACATTTTTGATGGGGTTGTTAATATTTGCAACGTATATAGTCTTTGTTTTTGACTCTGCGCACTGCATTTGGATCGCACTGATCAATAGTTTGAAAAGCAGCCACCCGTTACTCAAATAAATCGAGACCAATATAAGATCAACTGTCTAGATACATTTTAACAGTGTTAAGTATAACACTTATTTGCAGTTTTGCATATAATTTGCTGTGACCTGTGCACACTTTGGATAACACACGATGGGTGCACTAATAGACAAAAACAATTTTATCAAATCAATTGATCAAAATCAATTCAAAAATTGGTATTCAATTTAGGTTGGTTAACTTTGGAAAGAATGTACATGTTTGGAATATCAAATGTTTGCATTAAAAAGAAAAACAGTCAACTAACATGTGATTGTTTGAAACCTTTTTGGGTAATTCCCAAGTGACCATGTTTCTTTTTTTTAAATTTGCAATGAGATAGTCCGCACTTTAGAATAACGAGTAAAAGGAATAGTTACATGAGATGTATGGAGTTACAATTTAACTAAGAGCTTCCCTCTATTTTTGTTTAAATAGGGCGAAATCTAAAAATGGAGGACGGTCATTAAGAGAAAAATTAGACAAAATTGGATTAAATTTACCAGCCGGTAGACGCAAAGCTGCCAATGTAACGCTGCTAACATCACTTGTTGAGGGTAAGTGAATTTTATTGCATTTCCTTATTAAGGATGAAGGCACTTGGGATGATTGTGGAGGAGCGAGAAATGCTGCTTTTGTGGAACCACGTGCCCTTATGTAATTTGCGCTGGCATGCAGCAGTCATTGCCTTATGTTAACCCTTCAACGTGCCGACAGAAAGGAGAAGTAACAGAGTTCGCAATAGCAGTGAACATTGCAACGGTTGTCTTAGAATGTACACAGTAAGCTTCCGTCAGGGTTATTAGAAGAGAGGAGAAGGGGCCTTGACATCGCCAGATGTGGTCAAAGGATGTGCTCGGGTGTGTTACGGGCAATGTGGGAAGGTTGCAAATCGTTGTTTTTGTTGTTGACGGGATGGAGACTTATAGGAGGTGTTAGGTGGATGGATTGCTTTGTGCATTTGGTGCTAATGTCCGAAGTAACATCATGCGAATGAAGTTCTAATGACGGGCCCAAAGTCACTCTCGTGCCTCAATATTGTCTCCAGGAGTGTTGAGCTACAAAGTATAGAGTAGCACAGATGCTAGAAAAACAAATTGAATTTATCTGATTTGGAGACTGAGATAATCAACGGATTATCCCAAAGCATTAGTTGGTTAGAGAATAAGTCCAAACCTTATGACTTATTTATTATTTGCCCCGTTGGATGTCTTAAAACTGTCTTTAAAACGTTTGTGTATCTGTTTATAATTGATGTTCATTGTGCCCACGGTCTAGGCTGTAATATGGTTACAATAGATCAGTGTGTCAGGATAGTATGGAGAGAGGTTCTCAAAGAAAATCATTAATCTGATTATGGTTCTGTGTTATAATTAGCCAGGAGTGGATTCACGCGTAGATAGTTTGCTGATGAATGTGTGACCAGTTGGATTTCTAAGGGCCAGGCTGTTGGACTGTGTCCTGTTGTTATTGTTTATGATCTGTTCCATTTTATGGAAACGAGTTTCTGGACTGTGCCTTTGAAGCACTAATTGGCGCATGCGTCCTTCCGGTGCTGGCTAATAGCAGGAAGCCCTGCAGTAAAACCCAACTGGTTCAGGAAATTAAAACCAAACACTTTGAAATCAACAAAAAGACAGGATTCTTGAGACTGATGTACCCTAGCCGTTTCACAGAAACGGACAAATATATGTGGGGTTTTTTGCAAGCAGTTATTTTTCCAAAGTGCTTAGTTTGCAATCGTAAGAAACCGTACATTATTTTATCATTGTATCGACTAACTAATTGTAATGATAAAAACACGATAAATCGTCCGGAATGCTGATTATTTATGGTCCTTTGCATCGAACGGCACATGCATTTGATTTGAATCATGTTTTTTTTTTAAACATTCGGATTTATTACATTTTGCCTGGTCAATGAACTGCTTCTATATATATTTTTTAATGTAGTTAAACTGCAGTTGACACATGAGCAGTCTTTTATTTTCCAAATCGACAGAAGTTCAAACATATTCACACGCGACTCATCCTTTTACAAAGTGCTGTCTAAAACCCGTCTGGGTCACAGGAACGATACCGCTTTAATGTTTATGAGCCAATATGAGTGAAAAATAGCAAACGGCCATTTATGTCCTGTATGACTACAATATGCTTTGTTGTTCGGTTGCATCGGGTTTACGGAACACAGGCTTATGTGCAAGAGGATGTTGCATAGACATGGTTTGAACTGGCACTGAATGTATGACAACAAAAGAGATATTGTCAATTTATTGGATATCCTATCCAGTGCAGTACTTAGCTCCTCGTAATGTCGTTAAATGACTCAGTGAAGCTTTCCAAGTTTTTTTATTGCATGCTTCAAATATTTAGTTTGTGACAAATGGTAGTATGAAGGCTCCAGCAGGGCACTTCTAAACTATTCCTTGCATTAAGATGCTGAAGGAAGTCTGGGCTGCACTGTGCGATTGTTCATCGCGCAATGCAATCTAAATATTTAAAGAGACACTACCATTTTGTTTTTGATGCTGGATTGTTTCGATAGTAAAGTGATTATTTAAAACAAATTTGCAAACAACGTAACATGTGCCTACTTTATCTACGCCCTGTCATTAAATTTAATTGCCTTAATATATAGCTCTAACTAAATTTCAATAATGCGAGTAAAAAGGCAGCTACCTTTTACAGGGGTCGTAAAACGGGCTTTGAAGCACTTTAAATGTAAAATGTAAAACAATTCTATTAAACATTTGGAGATCGGTTGCAGATAGTGGTGTGCCTGTTACACCAGCCTACCGTCATCAGAATCAATTGTGATCTATTAACATTGGATCTAAGGCATCGACCTATATTTTGCACATGTCATTCATTCCCATGCCCAGGTGAAGCTGTGCATCTTGCTCGGGATTTTGGTTACGTTTGCGAAACGGAATTTCCAGCCAAAGCAATAGGCGAGTACGTCAACCGACAGCACTCAGATCCCAACGAACAAGTGACGCGCAAAAACATGTTACTGGCAACGAAGTAAGTCCTTCCGAATGAAAACTTCAGCTAAGTCCTCCCCCCCCCCGCCCCCCCCCCCTCGCCCTCATCTCCCTCCCCTCCTTCTCTCCCTCCCCTCCTTCTCTCCATATGCATTCGGGACTGCCGTTAGCACCAGGGAATGTATATAGGTCGCTAAAACAGTTCGGGTTTGGGCAGGCTCAAAATCGGACAACATGGCTATTCTGAAAATGCCAATTTGGTTTCGGACTAGTGCTTAGTGGCATGCGATGAGTGGCAAAAAAAAGTTTACGCGTAGATTATGAAAGAGTAGTCGATAACAGCCTGAACCTTGACACCTGGTGTGCTTTGCAGTGTATCATTCGTATTAATGTTGTGACCCACTGCTATCCATGCCAGCGCCGCCTGACTTGTCGTCCAATGCTTACACTGTTTATAGCAGAGAAACCGCCGTCATTTTGTGAAGTCACATATCAGATGGAGTCATATAAGCTTTAATATTTGCTCAGCGGTTAATAAGCATTATTTAGCAATCGAGTGTAGCCGGATTGCTTGGATGAAAAGGCATGTGTGAAAAATAAATTATCCGTGCTGAAATGTTGGAGGAAATTTCCAGGCTTGTTTTCTAGCCTTTAATTAAGAATTTGAAATGTCACCGAAGGGCATTGCGGTGTATAAGCTTTAGGAGGTTGGTGAAGCAATTTGTATCAATGGTTACAATCCCAGTGAAGTAAGCATTCTTTCAGAAGGTGTGAGATCTTTCGACTTCAGGCTTCAGAAATATGTTTTACCTAGTTCCGAAGAGACTTTGAAAATAGATTCAGTACATTAAACGGTATAGAATTCCAAACATAGGAAAAAATTAGCACATCTAATCATAGCTACACCCACGGGCACATTCAGACGTGCGTACACGTGCACGCGTGGGCGCGCACACTTACATGGAAAGGAGTATACAAGGGCGCATACACACACATGGAGTATGACCTAAGCTTTATGTATTATAGTCATTGTTTTATACACACTAATTAATCTGATTATTTTCCGCACTGGAGGACAATATTAGCTCTTATTGCCCTCTGCATTCCATTATGTGATTTTTGAAATTGTTCAACCGATTTGTCATGTAACACTATGTTATGTGGGGTGCACACAGTGTATCAGAACCCCAAAAATGGAAACAATGATTAGTTCTAACCCCAGAGAACCACTAAGTGAAAACTAAATTGTCAGATAATTGATTTTGCTAATGAGCATTCTGAAATTCAACGAGCTTTGCCGTATTAGAATGCACTGGATATCAAAATGGTTTTGTTTTAACTTCTGAAATTTTGTTTCTCTGTATTGAAAATTGCTCGAAAAGTCGAGCATTTATACGAAACTGTGCACCCAGACTCTTATGCGGCTGTTTCAAAAAATACCTATCAAGACTTTATAATGAAATAAATTAATTACTGGGAGTATTCGGGATCGATTTCATGTTAACATACCCATTAAAGATAATAATCGTCCATTAATCCACTCAAGAAGAGCAGACAATATCAAAAATCTGTCTGCTACAGCAGTGTGGGGTCAATTTTGAACGAAATTTCTCTTTAAAGCTGACCGCTATTATCCAGGGCAAACATATATTCCTAAGCAGTGCCCTTTGTTCCAGAAGTCTTTCAATAATGATCTTTCAATAATGATTAACCATTTAATAACTCCCTACCTCTGCCATGAGTTTGGGTGAAGGGGCCGGAAGTTAGCTTTAGAGGTCCCAAGTAAATGGTGAATAGAAGTTGTTGTCTCTCCATTCCTCCCCTCCCCCTTCCCACTCTTCTATCCCAGATAGATGCTGCAGTTGAACATTACAACCTGTAATCTTAATTTTCCAGACAAATCTGCAAAGAATTTACAGACTTGCTGACACAGGACCGATCTCCTTTGGGGAACTCACGACCTGCCCCGATCTTGGAACCTGGCATTCAGAGTTGCCTGACTCACTTCAGTCTAATCACACACGGCTTCGGCAGTCCGGCTCTGTGCGCTGCTATAACCGCCTTACAGAACTATCTTACCGAAGCACTCAAAGCCATGGACAAAATGTACATGAACAATACTCCTAACAACCACACGGGCGAAAATCCTAGTAAAAGCGGCGATAAGGACGAAAAACACAGAAAGTAGTCGAATAGCAAACGCACAACTTCCTAAAAAGGAACAAAACATTTAAAATTTGTCATATAGGTGTGACTGTTTTCCCCTCAACCTGGAACTCGGAGTCTGAGTGAGAAGAGAAGGCGATGAAGAATTTTGAACTGCTTTTTGGGAGAAAAAAACAGATCAGAAGTTTCTAAAACTTTTTACCGAGTTAAACCTTCATCCATCGGACTGCATCTTGATTGACATATCCCCGTTGTTTAAGTCTGTTAAGATTGTAGTCACAATCATTTAAAGAAGGTAACGAAAGCACATTTTATCAGTATTGTAAGTAAACTCGAGCAGTTCTACTGTCATAACTATCGTTGTTGAAAACAAATCCTCTAAGGTATTGGTCAATTTAACAACAATTGCAAGTTGCGGTTCACGGTATAATAAGGGAATCAGTGTTCATGTATGTATATATTTATTTATGTGTAATTTAATGGGAATTGTAAATATGGTGCGTCCGTTTAAACCTTTATTTTATTTATCTGGTGATATCGTTTATCTCCTGTTAGTGGGTTTTAATCTTCATCAAATACAGTAGATCTTTCCGTGATTTTATGGTACTTAGAAAGATATCGGGGGAACCCTGGGAAACACATTTTAGCTCTCTGTAGCATGTTGTGGCGATAAGCAGTTGAACAGAATCCAAAAGAGGGGGGAGAAACGAGTTTTATATAAGCATCGAATTTAGTTTATAATACCACAGAAATTCGAATTTAAGAATAATACCTAATTTTTTTTATAAAAAGCATCTGTGATGTTTTTTTGTGTTTTAAAATATCCCATGTGTTGTGACAAAGGAATTATCTGACACTATGTCTTCTTTCCCTACTGAAAAACCAGAGCAATAAACTGATATTGTCTATAGAACGGTTTAGTATTTTATTGTTGAACTGACAGCATTCGGGACGAGCTGATATCTTGTATGACCGGTGGCTAAATTGGAAACAGTTTTTAGCTGTATTATATAGAGTTGTGTTGGCAATAGTTTACATGCCTGTCGATGTATCATAGTCCTTTGTTACCCAGATAAATAAATATTTGATACGCTTTATGTCGATTTTTTTTATTCAGTGGCTCTCTTTTGCCCAGGCGTATTTTTACTTGGCAGTGTTTTCCTGCAGCCTTTCTGTATGGCTTGCAGTAATTGGGTTTAACTCTCCCTTGACAATTGCTCCCCTGCAATAAGCAGCTGAACCCATTGTTTCCCTCAAGTATAATAAAAAAAACTTGAACTTCAAGTTAGAGTTGAACAGGCTTGCTCTGCTACTTTATTGAGTCGTAATCAAAATAAATGATAAAAAGGTGGCGGTGGTGGGTTGGGAGGGTGGGGGTGACGGTCAGGGGTTGGCCGGGCGGGGGCGGGCAGGGGGTGGAGAGGGGAGTGCACTGTTCAGGTCTTTAATGCCCTTAAATAATGTACCTAATGATGTGACAAGTCACTAAATAAACTTCGTAGATTTCCATGATACTGTGGTTATAAAATGCCGATCTGCCGTTTAACTCGTTAACACTCTGCTTTCTTAATGACAGTGGGGGCTTTTTGGATAATGATCATAATTGTAATATTTTCTCGCGGACTTGAATGGAGACGTGTTGAGAAACAATACTGCTATATTGTTTACAGCCTGCGTTAATAAGTCGATCTACCGACCAACACCTTCCTTCCCCACCCAGATTCAATGCATGATGTTTCTTTTTCATTGCTGTGCAGCCAATAGATTTAAAACAATAAGGTTAAAAGCGACATTACCCTTTTTATATTGAATTTTACAGGCTTGATGATTCGTGAATGAAGTAATGTGCGTGGCGTGCGCACAATAATTTCTCAGCTAACAGATGGAATAAATCTGTAAGATAAGATAAGTTTAACGTATGGCTTATAACAGGGCCGTTTGGTTCTTGTTAACTGCAATTTTTAATCTTTGTCAAGTGGCAGTCCGTTTTACAGTATACTAAACGCACGGGAATTCTTAACCGGATAACCCGCCCCCCACCCCCTCTGTCCCGCTCTGTGTTTGTTTGACATAAATGAAATGCGCAATGCTAGCAGGTGAGGTGAAGCGTTGTCTATCAGAACTGTTTTTCCTGGCCGGGTCTCAGAATGTGTGTGGGATACTGTACTTACCTCGGGCACAATTTATTAACATTATTTCAAGTCCGCTGTTTATACAGGGGAAGAGACACAAAACTATCAAACAAATCAAAGCATATTTATTAAATTCCGAATGCGACGTCAAAGATGTAACTGCCCGAGAAGTGTATCTTAATTTTTAATATCGTTAGGGTGGCAAAATGAACGACTTCCAGTTGGTTGTGACGATCATAATATTTTACAGGAATTATTAAGCCTGTTCAAGCAATTCAGTTTAATCTTGCAAACATATTAAAAGTTTTTAAAAAGTTAGAAAGCAAAGACTATGAAGCACAATTTTGCCACGTTGAATGCGTCTTTATGTTGTTGAATCATATGCGGACAATCACGTCTCAATCGCAATACATCAATATTAATGATAACTGCCTGGTAAAACCCCAAATCTAATCAATCCAATTTGCCTTGTTGTGGTAATAGTTTTTTTTTTAATGGACCTTGTTTGGACATTTCCCGGAATATTTTACCCGTGATATTACTGTACTGCTGCCCCAGTATATTGAATCAAAGAGAGCTCCTTAAGTTAAAGAACCCCCAGTATTTGTCCCAGGTTTTTTCGTTGACTTCTGGTGAGAGTTTTCCTGCCAGGAATTGTTTTTGATAAGAGCTGCGATTTGCTAATGGGGGTTCCTAGTGGGATGATCAGATGTCTCTCTGGCAGAAATGCGTGCACGGCTTACGACTGAAAAAAAAAACTTACTGGCCGCTGTTATCTAACAATACTGTGTGTGTTTACGGGGAGGGTTAGGGTTAATTAGCGCCATTATCAATCATTAATGCTTGCCTAACATGTCTGAAGTATAATCAGGTTTAGAAGACTGGAATCGACATCTGCTTCGTTCCAATTAAATATTTCATGCTAAATCATTTATTACATACACAGCCTACCTTCCCCAAAGAGGCCGGTTGTTATTGTATCTGAATTAAAAATAAAGGGCGTTTAACCATTAAATAGGAACCTCACCCTTGGGGTGTTATCATAAAGTCAAATTGCCACAAAGCAATCTGAACAGCAACGATATAATTTCTGAAATGATTCTTTAGCATTAAAGTAGTTTTAGTAAAAGTCAGCGATGCTGAGAAGATTTTTAAGGCTTAGTCTGCAGGAAAAACGATCTGTCGACTGCTGGGCGAAGTGGGGGCAATAATAGTGAAATAGTTATCAACCCAAGGACGTTTCGGAATCAACTACATGCGGGTCCCCAACTTTCTGGGTCACTAACTCTTTCTATCTAGTTTACTCACGCCCCCCACCCCACCTCACCGCTACTGCAGCGTCTGTTTAGACGAACAAAAATGTCACAAA
Source organism: Malacoraja senta (assembly GCA_038087875.1). NCBI lineage: Eukaryota > Metazoa > Chordata > Chondrichthyes > Rajiformes > Rajidae > Malacoraja > Malacoraja senta. Next base: position 34,349,147 of record CM075977.1, on the reverse strand, counting down.
AATGCCGAGAAGTAGAAAGAACAAGTCAAAAATATTGTTCCTAATTATTCGTGACTGATTAAACAAACATCGGAGCGACCCTCTCGTTTGCAATGGTTAAAATGAAAGAAGGGGGCACTAATTCAAAACATCAAGAAATCAAATATTTTCTAACGCGCAACTGCCTAGAGTGAACGACGGACTCGTGTGATCTGTATCAAATAATCCCGGGTTACAGGGATTTGGAGCAATCGCTAGCCCAAAAGACGTGGCGCTGTAGCGTTTCTCCTTGCGTTTAGTCAGGTTACCCTGCCAAGAGAATAATAGAATTAACGCCCATCCAACACTTGGACAACCCAGCGCTGTAAAGTGCGAGAAAATGCGTTACATTTTCGGTTGCGAGATTTGATTAAGGATTAAGATCCAGAATGAGTTAATTTAGTTTTCGCTTTACAGATGCTGACTGATTAGTGATGCAACCTTAACGCTCTTATTTATAGATTTAGCTTTCCTTTTAATGATGAATCCGGATGCCTTCATGGGTCGGAACTAGATTGCGGATATCAGAAAGTTAAAAACGCCAAACTATGTTCGATTGCTTGTTGTCCTTCAAGCTCCTTGCTCATTCCCCTCTACTGCATTCCCAATTAAATGCACAATCGCTGGTGTGCGTGTCCCAGTTTAAATAAAGTATATTACGTGTTCCTTCTGCGCACCTGCGAGTGCGAACGGTGGCTTTATGAGGGGTTGGATGGTGCAAATGTATTTCTGGCAACGTTGACAGTGTGGCAAAGTAGCGTGCTGAAGTTTGAGGGGTCGCGGTCTGAGGTGTTAAGTGTGTAATCTGTCTTTCTTTATTTGTAGCCTCAGTGCTCTGGATACAGGTTGGTGCATTTTATTTTTAACAGGCGAATTAGCAGTTACGATTCAACATCGCCGTTAGTTATTAGTCTTCGTTTAGACAATACTTGGTTAACTTGTTTCGACTCTTGGTTGCGTTCAGTAATCTCTTGCATTGTGAGTTTGGATTCCATTTGGATCAATATACTGGTGGTCAATTCAGGCCAATATTTAATCACCTGTTCACGGCTTCTCTGAGTGATCTTGCCTGTGTCTTCTTAAATCTTGCGTGGATTCCATGGTCCTTGTTAAAAACGAAAGATCTCGAAACTAGTTGTTTCGTTCAGAGGTTCGGGTTTACCATCCCAGTGTCATTCCATTGATCAAATCCACTAATTAGGACATAGATGGCGAATATCCAACCTATACTTGTCCCCCGGATTGAATACAATGGTGGCAAACTGGTTGGTAGGCAGGACAGTTGGTTTACTAGTAGCATTGTGATCAATAGTTTAGAAGATGTGAATGCTAATATGAGAGAAACAGCAGCTCCCATCTAACCTTTATGGTAGAGGGAACAGAAAGTATCTAACCCATGTTATAAAAGCTCTGGGCTTTTTGATGGGAAAATATAGAGTCTGAAGAAGGGTCTAGACATGAAGCGTCACCCATTCCTTCTCTCCAGAGATGCCTGTCCCGCTGAGTCATCACAGTGAGGAGGTGTTGGAAATTCACTGTGATGGATGTTTGTGTAAACTGTTAAGTGTGGGTCTTGATTTTTTTTGTAATGTTAAAACTGCAGAAAATGCAATTTCGTTCAAACTAAACTGTTTGAATGACAATAAAAGGCATTCTATTCTATTCTAATCTATTCAATTCCAGCATTTTTTGTCTATCTATAGTCATCTAATTATTTTCCCATCCCCACGATTCATTCAATCTCCCATTTGTTTTTACAAAATCACTTTGTTTAATCCCATCTCCCGAAAACAAACCCAGAAAGAAACAAGGGTGCACCCCATCAGTCAAAGAAAGTTTGAAGTGTACAAGTTTACATACACCTTGGACTGACTTTTCAGACTTTAACATAGATCAACAAGATCCTACGGTCTTTTAATATGTCAATTAAAATGAACACTTTGTGTAATATAGATAATTAACGGGGATATGGTCATGCATGAAAATTCTGTAGGTGACATTTTCAAAGTAGATTGGGATATGCAAAAATAAAATCAGAAATATGTATCCCATCCCTGCCATTATCGATAAATTGGTCATCCTAGACTATGTTGAGGCGTAATTGCTTGAGGTTTTCTCTAAGGTTATTTGTAATCTTCTTGATAGACCACCAGAAGATTTATCCCAGCCATGACAAAACAATTGGGGTAGTTCTGCATCAGTGAATTGCGACAGCCAATGTCACTATTATAGTGCAACATGATATATTGACATTTAGTTTGAACATTTAATTTGTGTTAGCTCCAAATTGTAGAATAACGTGGATTTAATGAAGGTCAGTGGCAAAAGGAAGGTAGAGTGTGAGGCTACTGGTGAGTGAGATGTTGAGAGTGAAGTTACAAACATTACACTCAGATGATCTGATATAGATAGTATGTACAAAATGGAGTACCCATTTTGCCTCCTCACTTCCTCACCACTTTCTCATTCTCCTGCACTTGCTCACCAGTTAAATCATGCAGTAAGCGGCAAGGAATGTCCCCTCATGGTGGCAAGGTGGAAGAACATACAATAGCCAACTGTGTGGTTTGATGCTGAATACGGTAGAGTTCCTACAGTAGGACCAAATTCCTATTTTGCATGGCTGTTGTTGTGTGCTTGTTGCCTGCATAGCATTACAAAATGTATCATCCACTTCATCAGTAGATAGTTTTTGACCCATTGTGATAGCTGGGCCACAATAGTATGTTGAAGGAATGAAATCCTGTTTAATTTTAATGCAAAGCTGGTGTACATTGCCCATAAAGTAGTCTCCATGCAATACCTTGTGTTCTAACATGGTAGATCTTAGCAACATAAGCATTTATTGACATAGTCATCTTAACAACAGTTGGCAATGCAGTCTCTGACCCACACCAAAATTGCAATTCCATCTGGAACAGGTGGAAGGTTCATTGAACATGGACGTCTTACATTGTTCCTCATAATGGTTTGGTTCAAAGAGTTGTTCTGTGAAAATGCTAAGTGGAATGACCTCCTGTCTGAGAATATTTCTTCTCCCCTCATTCTCATTAATTCCAATGTCCTGTTCCCAGTACCTGATGGTCATTCTCCCAGACATGTTTTGTTCCTAATGAAATGTACACCAGGGCAGGTAGTTTATTCAGAAATCACAAATGCAACCTCAATTCTTCAAACCTGCCACATCTCTCCCAAAGGAATAAAAACAGTGAATGCTGGAAATACTCAGCCGGTCAGGCAGCATCTGTGGAGAAAGGAACAGAGCAGGCATTTTATCAGACGTCTTCTCATGACTTCCATAATTTGAAACAACTACAGAATGCAAAAACACTTGTGGAGATGTGCCAGGACCAGATGAAACCAATCAATAACAAAACTGTAAGTGATATTGGTATGAGTTCTGGCTATTGAATATGTTAGGTTAATGATGGGCATTGGTTAGAGCACTGGAGATGTATTCGCATATTGTTTCTGTTTTGTATTAGCTTTCCACACCGATTTAAGGCTGATCTATTTCCCTGCATTCTTCCAATGGATGTCCATTGAGCATATACAAATCACATTACTAACATGGTACCTGGTACAATTTGCCTAACAAGTACTTGTGTGCTGCCAATGAGAGTTTGGACCTCTTGATGTATGGCTATGATCCCAATTAACTGCTCAATCTATTTTAGATTTAACTGAGAAAGAAATGTTGACCTACACATTGGGGAAAACGCTGCTCTTCTTTGAAGATCAGCACCTCTGATAATGACACATGTTAAGTATTGCAAGCTGCCAGCCTGCATTAACCGTTCACACTGAATAATGGAGCTTAGTTCAACACCTGAACCTGACTCCTACTGCTGAGCCAAACCAATACTTATATTAACAGAATCATTCTCACACTACTAGTCCTGCAAAAAAACATAGACTTTGCCTTAATGACTCATGCTTCCAAGAATCTGTGCTGGAATCACTTAAAAGTACCTTTCGCTTGCATTTACAATGCAGATTTAACGTCAGTACAAAATGATTTCATTTCCCAGAGGACTCTAATAGCAAGTGAAGGTCCTTTGAAGTGTAGTCTCTGTTGTAAAGTAAGAAGCGCAGCAGTCAATTTCGGCAGAGCAAATTCTCACAAACAACAATGTGATAATGACCAGGTAATCTATGTTTGTGTTGTTTATTGAGTGATAAATATTGGCAGGGAAATAGGGATAACATTCCAGTTCTTCTATTGAAATTAATGTTTCTACCCAACGAGGACACAAGGAACTACAAATGCTTAGTTTATTTTATTGTTCTAAAGATTTAGCTATTTGTTCTATCTGAAAGTCAGCACCTGTGCTATGCCACCAGCTACTGGACCCAAGCATCAGGCAAACATTTTGGCCTAATTATTCCAACACCACTTGGGCCTTCTGACTCAAAGAGGAGACTCTCAGCCATTGTTGACTTTTTTCCTGAAATAATAATTTGAGGAAGAACATTTTTGCTATTGAGGGAGTGTAGCATAGGTTCACTAGCTTAATTCCCGGGATGGCGGGACTGACATATGATGAAAGATTGGGTCGACTGGGCTTGTATTCACTGGAATTTAGAAGAATGAGAGGGGATCTTTTTGAAACATATAACATTCTTGAAGGATTGGACAGGCTTGATGCAGGAATAATGTCCCCCCATGTTGGGGGAGTCCAGAACCAGTGGTCACAGTTTAAGAATAAGGGGTTGGCCATTTAGGACTGAGTTGAGGAAAAAGAAATTCTCCCAGAGAGTTGTGAATCTGTGGAATTCTCTGCCACAGAAGGCAGTCCAATTCAATGGATGTTTCCAAGAAAGATTTAGATTTAGTTCTTAGGGCTAATGGAATCAAAGGATATGGGGAAAAAGCAGGAAAAGGGTACTGATTCTGGATGATCAGCCATGATCATATTGAATGGTGGTGCTGGCTTGAAGGGCCGAATGGCCTACTCCTGCACATAGGTTTCTATGTTTTTATGTTTCTATATAAGCTTTCTTACAATGCAAACATTGAAATATCGATTGGGATATTGATTGCCCCACACTGTAAGGTTGACGGAAAGACTTGCATTCACACAGGATCTTTCAACACCTGAATGCTTCCCAAAGGACTTTGGAGCCAATTTCTTAACTTTTAATACAGAGGCCCAGTTAAAGTTTAGGAAGCATGCCACCAACTTGAACATGGTGGTCTCCCATAAATAGCATGACAATGAACTAGAATGTGTGTTTTATGGTGTCAGTTGAGAGATCAATATATTGGCCAGGTCATCTGGGCTTGGGATCTTTAAATTTCTCCTGAGTAAACAGCCAAGATCTTGCTTTAGCATCTCATCTGAACATGTTTCCAACATGTCAGAACTCCCCCCGCACCACATTGGGGTAAAAGTTAAGGGTTTTATGCTTAGCTATCTGGAATGGGATCAAACTCAAATATTTTGATGCAGGCAATAGCTCCATTAACTGATCTGCAGCTGACAATATTTATGCAACTTCATAGATTATTTAGAACGTCGATTCATCAACCTTTTCTTCTGAGTGACTTTCATCTTGACAGAAGAAACTGCAGATGCTGGAATCTTGCATAAAACACAAAGTACTGAAGGAACTCAACGGGTCAGACAGCATCTGTGGAAAGATAAACAGTAATTTTTTAGGTCCCATGACCTTTATCGTGTTTTACACTTTTAGTCTTCACAAATATTTTTAGAACCTGTGAAATGTTTGCTACAGAGGTAGTGTGCATGTGAACAAGGCCAGAGAAATAGAGAATAATCTCCTTATTTGTACTTCTTCAAGTGACCCACACTGCTTCATCGCAAACATTGATCTTATGACTTTATGTACATAGTGCAACACAATAACCTATTCTCTCCCCATGATTCTGTAGCTTTCCCCATTTCAAATATGTAATCAATATTCCATTAAGGAAATAGAAATCTTTACCTCAGCCACTCTGTTCTGTAGTGCAGCAATCCTCTTCAGAAATATATTTCACCCAAACTTTCTTTGTGATAATATTAAATTAATTTGCCATCGGCAGGCACTCCCTATCAGCAAGAAGTAACCATGAGGCTATTTCACACAGTTTAACAAAACTTATGTATGTTAGTGTCGTAGGAGTTGCAGCTAAATCCTTTAACCCACCAAGTTCATACTGACGGTACACAAAAATGCTGGAGAAACTCAGCGGGTGCAGCAGCATCTATGGAGCGAAGGAAATAGGCAACGTTACGGGCCGAAACCCTTCTTCAGACTGATAGGGGAGGTGGGGAGAAGAAATGAAAAAAGGAAAAAAGGCGGAGGAGGAGCCCGAGGGCTGGGGGATGGGAACGTTGCCTATTTCCTTCGCTCCATAGATGCTGCTGCACCCGCTGAGTTTCTCCAGCATTTTTGTGTACCTTCGATTTTCCAGCATCTGCAGTTCCTTCTTTAACAAGTTCATAGAAACTTCCTTGACTACAGTATAATAACAGGGAAAAAATTAATATTCAAATTCTGGAAAGGCCCTACAACCCCCACAATTAAAATGTGGATTGTGGAAATGTCAGAGACCCTACATCTAGAAAGAATTAGACTTGTCTTAATGGACAAGCAAGAACTTTTTGTTAAAATATGAGCTCCATTCATTGCCTATTTGAAGGGATAGAGTGGCCCAGCGCGAAAGCCCGACTGAAGCTTGAACTCAGGATTAGATGTAATTATATTTCATAACCTACGAACTTATCTCCTATGACGTATTATAAGTTATTCATTCCACCTCTTTTTCTTTTTTGATATTGTAATTCTTCTTTCTCTCTCTTCTTTCTTCTTTCTCTCTATTTTTCTTTTTCTATCTATATTAAAAAAAACCACTAGAAGCAGAATTAACTGACAATTGACAAATTTAATAATGTATGAGTGATTGATGTATATGAAAAGTTTTTTCTTCTATTATAATATGTTACTCTACATTGTAATATGTTTGCTTCTAATAAAAATTTATATCACAAAAAAACAAAACAAGTTCATACTGACCATCAATAACCAATTCACAATAATCATACATTAATCCCTTTATTTATTCTTCCAGTATTCTCACCAGTTCCTTTCAGGTTGCACCACACTTACACACACGTGGCAAGTGACAGTAGCCAAATGATCTACCGATTGTCTTTATAATGTGGGAGGAAACTGGAGCATTACATGGTCACAGGGAGAATATGCAAACTTCTCATTGACAGCACTTGGTTTCAGGATTGAACCCAGGTCTCTGGCACTATGAGGCAACAGCTCTACCAGTTGCATCATTGTTGTCAAACTTTTCCCAGCCATAATGGAAATACATTTAGTGTATCAAGTATAGACACAAAAAGCGGAGGTAACTCAGCAGGACAGGCAGCAACACTGGAGAGAAGGAATGGGTGACGTTTCAGGTCGAGACCCTTCTTCTATCAAGGTCCTCTTCCTAACTATAGTTTCCTACATCAGTAAAGTCTATGACGTGTACCCACACCTGCGTACAATGACATTTTGCTAAATGAAGAGCTATCCAAAAACACACAGTGCAGCTAATTTAAACTTATATCATATATTTTTCAATATTTTAATTCTCTTTGGATGTTGACAACTGCATAGCCACTATGTATTGCCCATTGCTGACTATTGTCTAAAGGTTATAATTGGTTTGTCACAAGAGCTGTGGTGTTCTACTCTTAATAATCTGGAACCTCCAATAGACACAGACAGGGAGACAATAAAGATAATTTCCAAAGAACAGGGAGTTATCTCAACTGTCCCATCCAATAAGCAACATTACAACAAGAGATTATTTGGTCATTTTCATATTGCTAATTCTGAGAGTCTTCTGCATCCAAATTGGCTGCCACATATATTACGTTACAACAGTATTATCTGCACTTGTTATCTGAAAGGGACTTTGGGAGATTATAAAGGGAATCTGGCAGGCCAGATAGGAAGGCAAGTCTTCATTTTTGCTTATAACATAGCAAATTCTGTTAGCCTTTATATATTTATTTACCTGCCTTTCTATTTGGAGGCAATGAAGGATGCATTATGCAGGATATCACACAGGTTAAAGAGGACAGGAGAGGTAAAGGCATTGAAATCAAGAAGTAATGGTTAGTGGACAGAAATGTGGGTTCCATATGCCTGAAGGAGCAGAAAAGGAAAACTGACAGAGTAAACTGTTCAACTGTTTTTTTGTCTAGGTAAAACAAATTTAGGTAATCTAATAAAGCACATACATTTCTTCATTCTTTAATATGCAGCTAATTCAAACGTATGTTATATATTTTAATTTTCTCTGGGCATTGGTTTAACTGCATAACCACCATTCATTGCCCATTGTTGTATATTGTCTAGAGTGTACCACTGGTCTGTCTCTAGAAACAAGCTTCTGAGATCCCAGTGATATATTCTAATATACTCTTCCAGAAAATGACATTTGAAAAAAAGAAATCATGAGAGATTTTATATATTGTATTTCAATTTCGGACATAAATGTATGACTCTAATAAATTCAAGTTAACTCCAGAGAGAATTAGATGATAACATTTATCTGAAGGTGTGAACAAAATACCTTCTTCTAGTGCCTACAAATCGAATGCCCTTGAGATGCTGGTATTTCTCTCGGTTTTTACGCAATGATAATAGGACACCATTCCTATATGCCTGGTCCTAATACTTAAATTCCCAGTCTCTAGTTCCATACTGAATCACCCCACTGCGAGCATTTTGGTTTCTATCTTTGTCTTCTGTGTGCTTTTCCCCATTCCCCATCTCTATATGTTCCAGTTTCTTCACTTTAAACATGTGATCATAATCCTTGATATTCCAGTTACACATTTTTCACATTATATCTTTGGAATCCATAGTCCACATATTATGTTATGTCGAAAGCATGCTTTTTCTCCCATGTGCTTATGTATTAACCTTTTTCTGGTTCCAAATATTCTGTTCTTATTCCTTCCGTATAGGGACCTGTTCTCTTTTGGGAACAATATCTATAATATTATGCAATAGGCATTATATCCATCATATTATATGAACAAATTCAGTGATGAATACTGTCTTGCTCTATTGTGACTATGTTGTACAAAATACCTACCGTTTGCCACCAGATTTAGTCTGCTTGCATATCAAATCATTCAGATCAAGATCTTGAAAACCGGCAAATATGAGCCCCCACTGGTTTTACGATCCTTCCATCCAACACAACACATGTGCCAATATTAATTTGATATCACTTGATATTTATTCTATTTCTGGAACAGGATAATATGTAAACACTCAGAAGGATCAAATACATTTTCTGCGTTTGGATTTCCGAAGCTCTTTTTAATTTTTTGCTTCACCTCTGTTTTAAAGTGCCATGCTCTTGCGTATTTTTGTTAAATATTCTTTAAGTGTGAATCATGTATGTCATTATACACTGTACAGTGATGTGATTTCAGAAAATGGTCTACGATCGCTTAAGATTTAAACAGACTTCCATCCTTTCTGCATCTCCTGTTCTCGCTCTTCCAGCTGAATATAAGGACTTGATCTAGGTACTCAATTTGCAAAACATTTTAGTGTTGTGGAAATCATTTCCTGTGTTTAGTGTAAGCCTGGGGCTAAGTTAGGAGAATAAAAGCATACCCTCCATTGTTGTTGCAATTTGCTTCCATGTGATTGGCTCCACCAATTTTTAATAATTAAGTATCTTTGTTATTTTAGGTTCACAATAGTCCAATTTCTAAATCCCCACAGTTTAATGCATTTATCTGAAACAGGAGCAGATTAGTTGAAGGCACTATAGTCCTATTTTGATTAAATCTTCATTGGACTGTCAGTATTCTGAGATATTTAAAGATACACAGAATGTGATACAAATTCAAGCCAAGCCTTAGGACTCAACTTACAAAGAAACCTAATTCGGTAACTTGGGACACAAGCAGTATTTTTATTTTTTTCTATTTGCCTTTTATAACTTGACACGAGGAATATAATTCTGATAATTCAACAGTGACAGGTTCTAAATACAACTCAGAAGCTCCGGCTGGTGCTGGACCCAGGATTGTTATATGCCTGCAGTCCCAGGTCTGTGTCTCCTCTCTCAGTCTGATCACTCTGCCGCAGCCGGGGGGGAGTCTTGCCTCAGGCCAAACATATGCTTCTTTCCAGCAAACTAATACAAATTCACCATGGAGAAATAATTGCTCGAGTGAACATTTTTTCTCTCAGCTTTGTCATTCGCTCACTCAAATCGCTGAGGCACACGCCATTTAAATCAGGGGCTTTGATGCTTGCCTCTCCTTTTTAATGAAAACCTGGACCCTTGTAAATGATGTGAGCGTTTAAAAAGGCTTCATGGTTCTCCATCAAATGCATAACAGTTTGGCAAATGGATGAATCCCGACAGAGAAGTTTCAACAACAACTTCAGATGGGTTGATTTGGAGCTCTTTTTAATTTGATAAAATTGATTGTTTTTCTCATCTCTTTTATTAAAGAAAACTTAATATATTTGTTTTGAGTCCTCTCATTCTTCTTTTTCTGCCCATCAAATTATTCTCCATTTTCCGTCTTGTGCCTTAATATGTTGCCTTTTTGTTCTTGCTTGTCTCTTAAATGTCTTAGTTATTCCTATCACTCTCACTCCCTCTCACACAAAGAAACATGTCTCCAATATGAATAATTACCAAAGAATAGGAAGAAAATAATCCATTATATACCACTTAAAGAGAAAAAAACATGAAAGAAAATCAGAGCCATGAAAATGAGTGAACAGCTTTTTTTATTATTTCAATTTGTTTAAATTAAAAAAAAAGACCCTTAAAGTTAAACCTCTGTGAAATGACATAATTCCACAAACACAATGCCACAATCGTTATTTATTTCATACAGATTAAATTTGTAGAAACCTGAGATGGGATTTTGAGATATTTATTACTGAAGAATCAAATGAGTTTAGTACTGCTGTCTTTTCATCTAGGGACCAGTTTGCTAAGTTTCGTATTTTTTGTTAACGTTTTGAATAGTGCACTTGTCTGCTTAATATGGAGCAACTGTTATGCTGTGAGCTAGTCTAGAATTAAATAAACGTTGATGGCTTAAGACCACACAAATATATTTACAGTTTCAAAATATGTATGTTAATATAGAAAAGATGGTGGAGTACAGTGGTAATGGATTGGGTGACAGGACTGAGTTGCTGCTTGCTCACAGTGATGGTTTATCCAACAGTGACTCCAGCTGCCTCTCAATTTTTTTCCCCCTTTAGATAAGAGAAAATCTGAGGTTTGAAAGAGAATTAGAAATGAACCATTTTATGTTTTTGCTTGAAAGTTTATGGTTAATCACTGATGGTACAGGAAACGACAAGGAAAGTTAAGCAAAATACATTACCCATATTAATTTAGAATGTGTATTTACTGCACAGATATAATTTGTAAATGTAACAGAGAATGGTGATAGGCAATTGTAATGTATTAGTCGGTAACTACATTTCAGCTCCATTCTCTTCACCAGCACAAACCTATATTTAGGTTTGAATGAACTGACCCTTGAAGGCAATAACCTAGATTTCTGTCCACAACGCTGAATTCAGTTTCAATTTAAGCAGCAACATTTTATGCCTGCTTGACACACTGGGAGGCAAGTCCTCACAAAGCAAATGCAAGTAAATAGGAGTTTTACCAACAGGACATGCACAATAGGGGTCAAGAAGGAACATGTATTCAACTCCACCCATAATCAGCTAATAAATATATATAACATGAGGTTTTGAGTGCACACACATAAATGCTCATCCCTGTAATCATAAGGATGTGTGCCAGTCTCACAGGCAGTCAAATTTAATTACCAGTGCGCACCCTTATTTACCAACATTATGTAATAGTAATTTGTATTTAACGCACAGTTGGTTATACAGGATGCATGCTTAGCATAGATTCAGAACATGTGTGTTTAATACTGAAATATGTGCTTTAATATAGATACACAAAATGCACATATAAGGCAGATGCACAATGTGTAGATTTAACCCAATCATACAAAATGTGTATGTAAGATAGGCATACAGCACATGCATTCCAACTAACTGATGAAAGGGTTGCAATTATGTCTGATAGGACACAAAACATGATACTGTTTTTTTGATGGGCCTTTCAACTGTGATGTGTCCAGCTAATAAATGTGGATTTAATTTTTTAAGGAATACATCACTATTCATCAAGCCAGCACACTTTAAATCATGAGTCAGGACAGGATTACAGTTATAAACACAGCAACGGTGTTCCTTGCATCCATCTAACCAAGAGTATAATCCAATTGAAGGATACAGTTGATTCTAAATGGATACCAACATAATTGAAGAAATCATGAAGGAACTGAAACATGCTGACAATGGTTTGGAATTCTCTGACTGGGGAATAAGAAGGCAAACATTTTTAAAGAGTATTTTATTTCAGTTTAATGTTTTCTTGATTGTTAATACTTTAATAAATTGTAATGAATGTAACTTTTTAAAAAAGTAGTTGAATTTCTTTTAATTGTTTCCAAACATTTATTAAAATTGAAGAAAATAACATCACAGGCTTTGACTGGAGGCAGAACTCTGCCTCCATCCAGTTTCACCTACAGTCTGTGTTATTTCAAGGGCAGAGATTCAGATCAGCACTGCTGAAGACCCAGTTGCAGCCTTCAGACCCCTCTGCCTGGTGGGATGGGACAGGCAGAGTAACCTTTGAGGACAATTAACCTTCTGAAATAAAGTATGGTCACAAGAGTGAATGGGCACTATGAGTGCAAGCGGTGAGCTGGATCTAGACCAGTGCTTCAGCTCAGTTCTGAATGAATGGACATTGACCAGAAATGTTAATTCTGTTTTCTTCCCCATAGATGCTGCTCGATTCTTTGGATACTTGCAATATTTTCTGCTTTTACTTTACATTTCTTGGATCTGTGATAATTTATTTGGACATAAAAATGTGCAAGTATTTTTTAAACATTTTAATTTGCATTTGTGTGAATTTTCAGAGCCTATTGGTGGTGTAAATTGCAATGGTCCAAACTTTAATCACATATCCTACCTCTGAATTGAATCGCACAGAAACAGAAATAACAGCAATTCATATTTCAGTTCTATTTGAACCTTTTCTGATTCAGGTGTAAGATGTGAGTGCAAGTCAGTACAGCCAGAATTTGGCTATAAAGGTGCTCTAATGTTCTTTTTCTCCCCTGACTTTCTTAAAGGTAGTGATACTTTATGGAGTACAGTATCACAGGCTCTCCACAGCACTAGCTTTGCATCTACTCTTGAAATATAATGCTTCCAATGTGTCATTCGAAAACATGTGTTGTTGCTGTCATCAAGGGAACACGTGCTGATTTTCATGCGGGTATTTGCAGTTCTTTTGCTACAATGCTTGAGTCCGTAATGCAGTTATTGTTTCTCAAATAATTAAGTTCATTTGATGGTTGATGGTTGGCATGGGCTTGGTGGGCTGAATGGCCTGTTTCTGTGCTTCATCTCTCTGACACCAGAATTCTACAGTTCGTTACACGTAAATTAATTAAAACATTAATATTCATTTTTGAGAAAGGAAACAAATCATTTGGCTTTAGTCATCTTTTTAACATTAGTTATCAATCCCATTCCAATAGGGCTGTGCTAGATATGTTCGTTCAATGGCAGCAGGATCTGTCACATGTTCTCCAGCACATTCCAGAGATTGAGGAACTGTTGACCTGCACACTTCAGCTAGCGTAGAGCTCTCCAAAGAACCACTGGATAAAAACCACTCTGCTGTGGCACAATATTGTCCTGTTATTTATGGCAAAGTAATGCTAATGGAGAGGCCTCTCACGGAATGTCAAACTACAGCATTACCATATTTTAAAATGCCATTTTAAATCTACTTATGGATGATCCCAATGAATCCTATGACGGTTCATATCGTTTAAGATACCTGTATCTTGATCTGCAATTTAGTTGAGCATTCCCAGCATGTACTTGTTACTTTGAACACCAGACCTTAACCATGACAGAATGCCAGCTTGATAGAGCCACTATGATGCTTGGAAATGCAGCTGCTTGAGATTGAATTTTCAAGAGCCAAGCAAATGGGTGGAAAATATAAATACATAATTCCATTAAACGATATGTTATTTGATGAACAACATAATATATTATAATTACCCTTGGGATATAATGAATAAATGAATGAATAGTTTATTTCGGTCATACATTAAAAAGAACAAAACGTTATAATCTGTGTGAATATGAACCAACACTGTATCCATTTCACACAACGTTCACATAATGACCGAAACAGGAATAGGCTGACGCCACAAAGCTTATTTTTGCCTATCATAAACTATTCATTCATTCATTCATTCATTCATTCATTCATATAATGATGTGAATAATTTGTAGACCAAAGATATAGGGTTCTTAATAAGATTTAGAATGGGTTGGGAACTGATCAAGAATGTGCAGGTTCAAGCTCAAGTGCGAGGTCACATAAATGAACAATACCATTTGCTTGGATAGAAAGCTATCATGGCCTCACTTACATTCAAAGACCTCTCGCCTTTCTGAGCGTTGAACGTTGAAAGTACATTTCAACAGATTTCGGAATTAGTGTGGAGAGATGAAGCATAGTTTGAGCATTATAGTCCCATACTGCTGTAACAAAACGCAAACTTTGAATTGTGTAATCTCATTGAAAAGTGTTGAATTCTTATGGGGCTCCACAGGGTAGATGCAGAGATGATGTTTCTCTTGGCAGGGTTGCAGTCTAAGACTAAGGGGATAGTCAATCAGATAAGAGATAAGGAGGACGTTCTTCACCTGGAGGATGGTGAATCTTTGGAGCTTTTCACCTATGGGAGTTCAGTCACTGAGCATATTCAAAACAGAGATTTTGGAAGCAGTGATCATAACTCTGTAGGTTTATGGATAAGGATAAGATCTGCACCTTGGGGTAAAGAGCTGAATTGTAGTAAGACCAATTACAACAGAGTTAGACAAGAGCTGGTGAGAATAGATTGGGAGCAACTGTTTTGGTTTGTCCATATGACATGTGGGATGCATTTAAAGGCCAGCTGTTCAGAATTCAGGACTAACATGTTTCGGTGGGGAAGAAAGACAAGGATGGCAAAGTTCGGGAACCTTTGACGATGAGAGATTTTGCTAACCTAGTCAAAAAGAAAAGCATATATAGAGTTTAGGGAACTGTAATCGGACAGGGCCTTTAAGGAATATAAGAAAGCAAGAACGATCTTAACCAGGGAATCAGTAGGGTTAAAATGACCATGAAATGTCATCAGTGTGTAGGTTTAAAGTGAATCTGAAGGCAAAATCAAAAGGGTAACAAAAGGGCCATGCAAGGAGGAAGGAGGGAATTTATAGTTGGAGCAAGAGAAAGTCACGATGAGCACTTTGCATCAATATTCACCAAGAAGAAAGACATGGTCTGTTGCAATATGTGGGAGGGATATGCTGATTTCTTGGGCATGTCAATATCAGGAAAGAGGAGGTGCTGGGTCTTTCAAAGTGGATTAAGATTGATAAGTCACTAGGTTCTGATGGAATCTATTTCAGTTTTTTAAGAAATGCAAGAGAGGAGATTCTCGGGTACATGTCAGAGTACTTTGTGTCCACTTTGGCCATGGATGAGATCCCAGAGGACTGAAAAATAGCCAATTTTGGTCCTCTATTTAAGAAGAGCAGTGTCGACAAACTACGGGTAGGAAACGGGTACGTTGGTGGAGCAGACTCAACGGGTCTGCACTTGGTCTAGTATACTTATTAAAACTCTGATCTTGTACGTGTGTATATGTGTGTGTATATGTGGTTGTCTTTACATCTTTGCAAAAACACTATGCGGTAATGATTACATTTTTACATAATCTGATTGAAAGTAAGCATGCAGGTCCAGCAGGCAGTGAAGAAAGCAAATGGCATGTTGGCCTTTATAACAAGAGGAATTGAATATAGGAGCAAAGAGGTCCTTCTGCAGTTGTACAGAGCCCTAGTGAGACCACACCTGGAGTATTGTGTACAGTTTTGGTCCCCTAATTTGAGGAAGGACATTCTTGCTATTGAGGTAGTGCAGCGTAAGTTTACAAGGTTAATTCCCGGGATGGCGGGACTACCATATGCTGAGAGAACAGAGCAGCTGGGCTTGTACACTCTGGAGTTTAGAAGGATGAGAGGGTATCTCATTGAAACATATAAGATTGTTAAGGGTTTGGACACGCTAGAGGCAGGAAACATGTTCCCGATGTTGGGGGAGTCCAGAACCAGGGGCCACAGTTTAAGAATAAGGAGTAAGCCATTTAGAACGGAGATGAGGAAACACTTTTTCTCACAGAGTGGTGAGTGTGGAATTCTCTGCCTCAGAGAGCAGTGGAGGCGGGTTCTCTGGATGCTTTCAAGAGAGAGCTAGATAGGGCTCTTAAAAATTGCAGAGTCAGGGGATATGGGGAGAAGGCAGGAACGAGGTACTGATTGGGGATGATCAGACATGATCACATTGAATGGCGGTGCTGGCTCGAAGGGCCGAATGGCCTACTCCTGCACCTATTGTCTATTGACATTTTTCCCCTCGAGGCTGAGAACAACTTCACTGAACATTTTATGCTTTATATCTAGACTTGTAACTAATTAAAAGTAAGGTTTAAAAATATCAAAAGACTGAATTTAAAACAACCAGTTTTCACTGATGACGTCACAATGGTTTGGCTAGCAGTGATCAGCTTCACTGAAGATTTCATCCTATATTTGACAGATTATTCATGATTAAAGCTTTAAAAATGCCAACTTTCACAAGTTGTTTACATATTCTGATTCACATTTTCCCCTCTTGGCAGAGAAAACCATCACTGAACATTTTATGCTTTATTTCTCGACATTACTGATTAAAGTAAAAAAAAATCTAAATACTTTGAATTTAAAACGACAGCTTCAACCGATGACGTCACAATGGCTTGGCTAGCAGTGACGACGCAGGAACACTGAACTTTTCACCTCACAGGAGGGGGAGTGCGAATTGCTATTGCAACATGCAGGGGAAGTGCAATTGGATTTCTTTTTTAAAGCCCACTGCTCAGGGAGGCAGGGGAGTGCTGGAATCTTACATTCGGCTTGAGTTGGAGGAACACGCCTCCCGTGGGGGCAACGGGTAGGAAACGGGTGTGGTGGGGGAGTGGTGGTGTAGTGGGGGAGTGTGACTTGGTCTAGTCTATATTACTAAATGTCTGATCTTGACCACTTCCTGTTGTTCTGTATATTGATTTTAGAAAAAATGCTGCCAATTACGGCTATGATTTTTGGCCACCTTACTCAGTCCCCCTCCACTGCGCAGGACAAGAGGATTTTTCCCATCGATGAAAAATAAAAGAGTTATTAGTTTTTAAAAAATGTTGAGATTCTCTCTCCTGAAGGCCATGCCCCTTCCGGAGGGACTATAAAACCCGAAATGTTGAGTGCCTCAGTCAGTCTCTGCAAGATGGGGGAGCGAGAGGGTCATGTCTCAGTCTGAGCTGTGAATAACACTGAACACATGCCTACTAAACTGTGAGTGGTTTTACTGACGTGTCAGTGCCCTTAATGTGATTTGAAAATATAGTTTGGAAATGCTAAAGCTGTGTTGCCTATGGTTTGGAAATGCTAAAGCTGTGTTGCCTTTGGTTTGGAAATGCTAAAGCTGTGTTGCCTTTGGTTTGGAAATGCTAAAGCTGTGTTGCCTTTGGTTTGGAAATGCTAAAGCTGTGTTGCTTTGGTTTGGAAATGCTAAAGCTGTGTTGCCTTTGGTTTGGAAATGCTAAAGCTGTGTTGCCTTTGGTTTGGAAATGCTAAAGCTGTGTTGCCTTTCGTTTGGAAATGCTAAAGCTGTGTTGCCTTTGGTTTGGAAATGCTAAAGCTGTGTTGCCTAATTAAGGTTGCCTTGCCTAATTAAAGTTGCCTTGCCCAATTAAAGTTGCCTTGCCTAATTAAAGTTGCCTTGCCTAATTAAAGATGCCTTGCCTTTTATATATAATTAAAAGTCTAATCTTGACCACTTCCTGTTTGCACTTTATATTGATTTTAGGAAAAAAACGCTGCCACGTACTGCTGTGATTTCTGGCCATCTTACTCAGAGTCCCCCTCTGCTCATCACGTGCCGAGGATTTTTCCCATCGATGAAAAATAGAAGTTATTAGTGTTTAAAAAATGTTGAGATTCTCTCTCCTGTCAATCACGCCATCAAGGCCACGCCCCTTTTGGTGGGAGGGGGAGGGACTATAAAACCCAGAAGTGTGGGTGTGGCTGAGTCTCTGCAAGATGGAGGAGGGAGAGGTCACGACTCGGTGTCTTTAGTGGTCTTGCACCCAGCTTGAAATGTTATGAAACTGCACTTGAATTTGGTGGACTTGCACCCTGCTGGAAGTGGTAAGAAACTGCACTTGAATTTGGTGGCCTTGCACCCTGCTTGAAATGGAATTTCAAGGAATAGCCGTGAGTCAACTGCCAGCCCACCAGCAGTGAGTGAGCTGCCAGCACAACAGGCTTGAGTGACTGAGCCACCAGCCCAAGAATCCATTCGGCCCACAATGTCCATACTAGCCCTCTGGAAACCAGTCCATTCAGCCCACAACACCCATACTAACTCTCCAGAAAGCCCCCCCCCACCCCACTGACCACCAATATTGGAATTGGTGGTGAGGTGGAATATTGTGTTTGGGGACCAGCCCTCCTGTGTGATGCTGGCACCCAACGGGTCCCACTTAGTCTAGTATTTATATAAAAATGTAAGTGGGCTGATTAGTAAGTTGCAGATACAATATTTGGTGCAGCTGTGGAGATTGAGGAAGGTTGTCAAAAGATTCAGCAGCATTTAGACCAGTGGAAATATGGACAGAAAAATGGTAGATGGAAATAAGTACAGACAGCTGTGAGGTATAGCACTTTCAGAGGTCATATGTAAGAGGAAAGTTTACAGTAAATGGCATGAGTCTTATGAGAATTGATATTGAGAGGGACCTTTTGGTACAAGTTCATAGCTAAGTCCTATACAAGTCAATTGGGTGGTATTGAATACACCATGCTTGTCTTCAATAGTCAGGATGCTGTGTATAAACGTCAGTAAGTTGTGTGGCATCTGTATAAAACTGGAAAAAACACATAAGGAGTATTGCGTACAGTTCTGGGTACAACATAACTGGAGTATACAGAATGGGGGCTTTGGAGAAGATGCAGAAGACGTATACCAGAATGTTGCCTGATTAGATTATCAGTTATAAGGCAAGGTTGAACAAATGTGGATTATTGTATCTGGAGCATCAGAATTTGAGGGGCGATTGAGTTATATTATCACGAGATGCATAGACAGGGTAAATAGTCAATCTTTTTCCCAGAGTGGAAAAGTCAAATACCTAAGGGCGTAGTTTTAAGATTAAAGTTTATAGGAGATTTACAAAGCAAGTTTTTTATACAGAGAATTTTACTTGCCTGGACAGGGGAGGTGGTGCAAGCAGATACAATGGTAATGTTTGACAACGATTTAGCTAGACACATGAACGGGTAGAGAATCTATCCTGGGCAGCTCAACCTAATTTTAAAAAAATGTACAGATTTATATAGCACCTTCTTTATCCCTTTCAGAATGCCCGGGAGTGTTTTCCTGTGAATGAAATGTGGTTATGTTTTTAAAGGAGAAAAGCATGGCACCCAATTTGCATCCAAGAAGCTCTCAAAAGAGAACTATGAAAATGAACTAATGCTATGTTTTAGAATTTTTGCATGGGGTGGTAAATATTGGGCAATGCACAAGATAACTTCCCTGGAGTCATGTAAAATAGTCACATGAGATGTTATGTACATGTGAGAGCACAGACAGAGCATAGGTTTACTGTCTTATTCAAATTACTGTCCCTCTGGTAGTCACAGGGCATTGCACCTACATGCCAGCCTCCACAATTGTGCTCATATCACTGGGAAGTACTTAAACTCTCTTATCTTCCATCTCAGAAACAAGAGTGATTCACAGTTGTCACTATCAAAGAAGGCAAGCAGTGTTTTGCAGGTGCACTCTTATAATTTGTACAAAGGTTTACTCTACAACTGGCAACATTTGTTGCATTGCATCATCGTGTCATCTTTGAGTTAAATATTCAAAGAAAAAAGTGGGAATATAAATTCTTTTGCCAGCTCTTTTGACCCTAATGACATTAAGTAAAGATCTGCTGACATTTGATTGCATTCTTTTGATAATCTTACTCAGGCATGCCTCACCCTTCTGCAAACCTGTTTCTCTGAAATGTAATTTATGACATGACGGCTTAAAAGTCACAAGCCAGATCTAAGTTTATCTCTTAATGGAAGTTATGCCTGAACATGCATTTGTAAGCTTGGTGCCACATGGGAAATGTAGTTTTATTTTTGTATGAAAGTCTGACGGTAAAACTGTGCTGTGGTCTCTCCCATATGCTGTGATTTTCTTTCTAACCAGCTGCAGCTTGTTCTGTCCTGTCACAAATGTTGGCTGAGTTCAAGCAGCCCATCGGTGTACACAGAGGCGTTTAACTCATTCCCTACTCCACTGCTCTTCCTGGGATGGTTTCCAGTTCCTGGACAATTGCCAGATGGAGCAATCTTTCTAGCTGTGTGATAGTAGTCTCAGCTGCAGAAGATGACATCACCATAGTCATTGCATGCCAGCGCTTACCACTGGTAAAGTGCAAATTAAGCATTTCTAGAATTTTGGACACCTGTGTGGGAGATACCATCATGAACAATTAAAGGAAAGCTTGTGTGATTCATAAATGTCATCTGAGCTCTGAAATATAACTCTTTGCTCAAGGGTATTACAGGAAATGGAGCCAAGACTGGAGGATGGAGTTAAGGATACATGTAAGGCATAGTCACATTGAATGGCAGAATAGACTTCCAAAGAATCTTACTCTCCTGAACCAGTTTTCTTTTGTAAGAACATAGGAAGTAAAACCAAAGGTACTTTGCACCAAAGTTGCCCAACAACCCTTTATTTATCATGTCTGGTTTTTTTTCCATGCCTGATTTTAACTGCCCCATATTTTGACAACCATATCTTCAGGAGCCTCGATCCCAAGCTCTGCAATCCCTTTGCCAAAACTCTTTAATTCTAATGCTCTCTCACTCTTTAAAGACAATCCCTATACCTACCTCCTTATACAAGGCTGTGCAAATATATTTTCATGTGATCTTTGGCTGTGGGAAGCCTTGGTTCATTATTACCACAATAAAAGTGCATTTTAAATGCAAACTGTGGGTTGCTCTGTGTGCTCTGTATGTCCATGAATGTTTGTGTTTGTGTTTGTGTGTGTATAGAATTAGAATTAGAATGCCTTTATTGTCATTCAAACAAACAAAGGTTTGAACGAAATTTCATTCCCTGCAGTCATAACAGCAAAAAAAAAAACCACACAATTAACACAGTTCCACACAAACATCCATCACAGTGAATCTCCAAACACCTCCTCACTGTGATGGAAGGCAAAAGTCTTATCTCTTCCCTGTTCTTCTCCCGCGGTCAGGCAGTCAAACTGCTGTGTCAAGGCGATTGAGGCTCTTGATGTTAAAGCCCCCGGCGGGCGATGGTAAGTCCCGCGGCCGATTAAGCCGTGCCGCGTAATGTAAGGCCCTGCGACTGGCCGATTCAAACACCGCGATTCGGGGCGGGCGAAGTTGTCGTTGCGGGAGCTCCCAAAAATTGGTCTCCTACCAGGGACCTGCGAGCTCCCGATTTTACTGTCACAGGGCCGGCGGCCGAAGCCTCCGAAGCTCCGAAGTCGGGTCACAGCCGCCGCGCCACCACAGCCTCCGAAGTCAGCCAGCTCCGTGATGGTAAGTGCGTTCGCAGGCTCTACAACTGGAGCCCTCAGGTCGATTCCGGTTAGAGGCCTCCAGCTCCACGATGTTAGGCCCCAGCGAAACGGAGACACGACAAGGAAAAGGTCGCGTCCCCGTTCAAGGAAGAGATTTAAAAAGTTTCCCCCACCCCCCTTCACCCCCCCACATATATGCAACTAAAAATAAACCAAAAACATACCCCTAACAAGACAAAAAAAAAAGAAAAAAGACAGACGGACTGCAGGCGAGCCGCAGCTTCAAGGCGCCGCCAGCGGAACCACGGAGATAAAGAGAGTGTGTGCGCACGTTTGAGACAGAGTGTATGTAAGAGAGAGAGTTTGTGTGTGTGTACAGTTATACAGGAGGGCTAACAACAGGGAAAAGAGCAGGTTAAATAAGAGCAGTAAATAATGCTAATGAAATAATCAACGATGTATTTTTCTCTCCAATTATGCTGCCTGACCTGCTGAATATTTCCAACATTGATTTCAGATGTCCGGTATTGTGTGTGTGTATGTGTTTGTCCACATATGTTTGTGTGTGAGTGTAAACTGCAAATACTGGATATCAGCAAACTACTTTAGTATGGAAACAGGCCCTTCAGCCGTGTAACCAGTGTGGAAACAGGCCCTATAGCCTACCGAGCCCACACCGACCATTGATCACCCATACACTAGTGCTATGTTATCCCACTTTCTCATCCTACACACTAGAGGGACTATAGAGAACCTACAAACCTGCATATCTTTGGAATGTGTGAGCGCCGAGAGAATACCCAAGAGGTTACAGTGAGAATGTACAAACTCCGCGCAGACAGCACCTGTTGTCAGGATCTAACCACACACAGGTCACTGACACTGTGAGGCAGTAGCTCTACCTCTGTGCTACTGTGCCACTCCTTCTCACTCCACACATGGGATCTGACATGCTGATTATTTCCAGCATTTTCTGATCTCCTCCTGGACCTGCTTCTCTCCAAAAGGAAGATTGACCTGCAATGAAGAATTCTCACCAACACTGAAAAGCAGTTCACCTTTCCTCTGACCTCCCCTATCTGGTTCCACCCATCATCTATCAGCTTCACTCTGTCCATTTTCCTCCCCTCCTCTCCCCATCCAAATCCAACTGCCTATTTTTTTAATGTTTCATCTACCAGCTTCAGCCACAACACTACCCCTCCCCTTCCCCCATCCAGCGTGATCTGTTCTAAATACCCTACCCCCTACCTCATCTGGTTCACCCTACTTCACACCAGCCTCTGCCTCACCATTCCCTCTCTCTTTTACATGCACGGCTCCCCAGCATACATATCACCTGACCTATGGAATTCCAACTTTACGCAACTTCTCCCATATATTTCCATACATTTTTGAAGCAATCTAGTAGTAACATTAATCAAATATTTTCTAGTCAAAGGTAAACACAAAATGCTGGAGTAACTCAGCGGGACAGGCAGCATCTCTGGAGAGAAGGAATGTGTGACGTTTCCGGATGAGACCCTTCTTCAGATGTTTTCTAGTATTCATTATTGATTTTATATACTCCATTAGTTTAATTCTGAGCAGTGTTGTCAATTATATGAAATCAAGAATTATTGCAATTGTATATAGAGTGATATGACATGGTTATAGAAAACAGACATTTATTACTTATGGGGTAATTGGCTTATGGACAGTTATGTAACTTGGGATTGTCTGTAATGGCTATCTTCCCTCCACTCTCAGTCCTGATGTAGGATCTCAACCTAAAATATTGACCATCCTTTTGCCTCCACAGATGCTGCTTGACCCGTTGAATTTGTCCAGCAGTTTATTTTTTGCACTTAAATACAATAATTGTAGCAAACATTTATCCAACCAATATAGTTTAAGTAGGCATAATGTACCTACATCTAGTTTACTAAATCATTTTTCTCTCCCCTTTGCTGATTTTGACTACTGGGATACAAGTGCCTCAGGCATCAGGCACCCCTTTTCCGTATGATATACTTGCATTTGAGATGGTTCATGTAGATTCACCCGGAACATCCTCAGGATACGGGCTGTCCCATAAAGAATGATTGAGGGAGATTGACCTATATTCATTGCAGTTCAGAAGAATGGGAAATGGTCTAATTGAAGCATGAAAGATTCTGAGATAGGTACAAAAAAATGCTGGAGAAACTCAGCGGGTGCAGCAGCATCTATGGAGCAAAGGAGATAGGCAACGTTTCGAGCTGAAACCCTTCTTCAGAACCCCGCTCCATAGATGCTGCTGCACCCGCTGAGTTTCTCCAGCATTTTTGTGTACCTTCGATTTTCCAGCACCTGCAGTTCCTTCTTTAACACAAGATTCTGAGATAGATTGACAGGTGGATTTGAGGCTGTTTTCGTAGACTGGAGAGTTTAGAAGCAGGGCAAATAGTCTCAGGATAAAAGATTGGCAATCTGGGGGTGAGATGCGAAGATAGACACAAAGTGCGGGAGTAACTCAATGGGTCAGGCAGCATCTCTGGAGAGAAAGGATGGGTGACGTTTTGAGGTGGAATGTCTGAAGAAGGGTTCCGACCCGAAAAGTCACCCATCCCTTTTCTCCAGAGATGCTGCCTGTCCCGCTGAGTTACTCCAGCATTTTGTGTCTACCTGCAGTTCCTTCCTGCACAATGAGATGTGAAGACTGTACTGTGAATCTCCGGATGTTTCTCATGCCAGGCAATTATTTGCTCCTTACTGTTCATACAGTATCGATAGATTTGCATACAAGAAGAAATTCAAGGGATGTGGAGATCAGGCAGCAAAGTGGTCAAGGCATAATATCCATCATAATCTTATTGCATGGACTAGCATGCTTGGGCTGATTGGCCTACATCTGCTACTAGCTTATGTCCTTATGCTATTGGGAGATGAGTGCTGCAGTCTTGGCAGGAAACTAGTTTCCTTGAGAAATGTGATTATTTTTTGGACTGCAGCCCTGAATTTAGAGGACCTTAGAAAGCAATGACTGCGGGGCTGGAGATACTTCCCATGGCTCTGATGATCACCTTGCCAAAAGTTTATAGCTTCTTTGAATTCAGTGTTCACATATTTTAAGAACCTTGACAATGCACAGGGCATTGTAGCTGGCTTTATAGGCACCAGTTCCAGTTTCTTAAATGCCCACTCTCTCCAACATCGATGCAGTGCAGCTGGAATTGTGGCCTTTATAAGACGGACATCATCAATTCACCAAGGGTTTTTCACTAACACTTCAGAAAACTCCAACCATTACCTTCCAGAAGGACAACGATTCTCTGGATCAAACATCATCCTGACTTGGAAATACAGTACATCAGCATTTCTTCATCGTTTCTGGGTCACAATCCTCCATCGACAGTTTATTGTCACATGTACCGAGGTACAGATGCTAACCTGTCAGTAGAAAGACAATACATGATTATAATTGATGCATTTGCAGTGTATAGATACATGATAAGGGAATAACGTTTAGTTCAAGGCAAGGCCAGCAAAGTTCGATCAGGGATAGTCTGATGGTCATCAAAGAGGTAGATAGTAGTTCAGGAAAGAGATAACGGATGCAACTGTAAACACAAGAAACTAGGTCAGGGGAATAGTTAGTGCGCGTGCTTAATGAAGTAAATGAATATTACTTATACGCCCCTGATCGAAAAATTGCTAATTACCATGAGCATGCGATGTATGATCTGGGAGGTGCTGGGGGTGGTGCGGGAAGATTGTGCACCTCAGTGCTCCGATTGGAAGGAGCCAGAAGGGGAGGCCAAGTCAGCAGAATTGTGTGTATAAAGGGGTTTTAATTTCTTGACTTCGGTGTGTCTCGGTTTGGAGAGGCACCCGACTCTGCAGACTCGCAAATAAAAGCATTTCTTGTTTCCACGACTTTGTCTCTGGCATCGTGATTGTGGGCACTGAAACACATCTCACAAGCTTGGGGGCTCGTCATGGATCGTCACTTCGGCCGCTCGGCGGGGGTACGGAAGGAAGAAAAGGTGCACCCTGCTGATTTCAGCAGTCTCTGAAATCCTTGCTTGCCGTCAGCGGTTTGAGCGAGTGATATCCGGACAAGAGACTCTGGAAACAAGAGGGAATCCCGAGTAAGGAAGGGATCAATCGAGCAATTCCTGTGCACAGGACCCGGGTAAGAAAACTGACTATTAAGTATTACTCGGGCGATTGGGTTCTGTCGGACGGGTAAGGTCGGACAGGGAAGATGGGTAACCAATGTGTTAAGAATAATGACCCCGGAGAGGTTAAGAAAAAGGGACCGAAGGAAGAGGGTCCTAACATTCCGCCCGATAGTCCGTTGGGGCGAATGTTGCAATCTTGGGGAGAAGGAAACACCGGGGGTAAGAATAAGGAGACTATGAATAAGTTCTGGTATTTTGAGTGGCCAAAAGAACCGATAAGAGGGAGGTCAGTCTGGTGGCCGAGACTGGGCTCTGATGAAGATTGGGTGCGACAGACACTCAATGAATTTGTGAATTCAAAAAGTTCACCCAGTCTGAAGGAAAGTGATTATGCGGGTTGTTGGGTTCCCCAGGTCCGTTTACTAAAGATGTCAGGTAAACCAGAACCAGAACCCGAAGCTCTCCAATGGGACCCTTTGGAACACTGGCGACCACCATACGTCCCACAGCCTCCCGATAACCTACCCGGACCGCCGCCCCAACCTGCGGCACAAGCTGTAGAGGTACAGAGAGCAGAAGGACAGGGGGCAGCTGTAGAGGGTCGCGCAAGGGGGACAGCGGAGCCTCCAGCAACCAGTAGCAAAACTAGACAACTTACAGCCCGGGTTAATGTCATGAGTACGGCGCCGGAACCCGACACTACAACTGCATTTCCCTTAAGGGAGGTCCCCATGGGTGGGGCAGACGGGAGATTAGGATTTGTAAATGTTCCCTTAACTAGTACAGAGGTCAGGAACTTTAAAAAGGAGATGAAAAATCTGCTGGAAGATCCCCTGGGGTTGGCGGAACAACTTGACCAGTTCTTGGGCCCAAACACATATACCTGGGACGAACTGATGTCCATTATGGGAAATCTTTTCACCTCTGAGGAAAGACAGATGATCAGACAGGCTGGAATTAAACTCTGGGAGCGACAGCAGGGAGAGGGGGCAGGAGCTGCTGTAGGGGGGATGTGAAGTACCCGATTGCCATGCCCCATTGGGACAAACAAACTGAAGAGGGCCGAAAAAACATGAGAGACCTCCGAGCAATAATAATAAAAGGAATAAGGGAGGCAGTGCCTAAGGGACAAAACTTTGAGCGAGCTTTTGAGAACCAGCAGACAAAGGACGAGGCCCCAACAGTCTTCCTGCAAAGACTAAGAAAGAACATTCAGCAATATTCAGGGATTGACCCGGACTCCGATGGTGGGCAACAACTCCTAAGGGCGAATTTCGTGACTAAATCCTGGCCCGATGTCCGAACGAAATGAGAGAAAATAGAGGATTGGAATGAGAGGCCATTGAAGCAATTATTGACAGGCACAGAAAGTGTATGTGCGGCGGGACCCGGAAAAACAGAAGGGAAAAGCCAAAATAATGATGCAGGCGGTAAAGCAAGTGGTTGGGCAGGAACGAGAATGTGAGAGACCTATCAAGGAAGGGGAAGGGGAAGAATGGGAGGGGAGAGAAGAAACATGGGTCGCGATCGAGCATGGAGAACAGGACCTTCCAGGTGTTATCACTGCAATGAGGAAGGACACTTCAAAAGGGAATGTCCTAGATTGAGGAGAGAAGTTCAGTCGTATGCCCTGATGGAAGAGGAATAGGGAGGTCAGGGGTTCCCCTCCTTGGGGTTAATAGGACACAAACGGGAACCCCTGGTAAATTTAAAAATTGGACCCCAAGGAGAAGACACAGTGTTCATGGTGGACTCAGGAGCCGAGAGATCTAGTGTAACCAAAATACCTGAAGGGATGGCAATTGGGGAAGGGCAGGTGAAGATTTCTGGGGTAGGGGGGGAAAACAATGACGGCCCCGGAGATAGAAGGAGTAAAAGTTAAATATGAGAATAGGGAAACGATGGAAGATTTGATTCTAGTTCCCCAGGCTGGAATAAACTTAATGGGACGGGATCTGCAGATCCAGCTGGGAATAGGAACTGCGCCCGTGGAAGGGCGGATAATAGTCCAACTATATAAACTGAAAGAAGAAGACGAACAAAGGATCAATGATCAGGTCTGGGCAAAGGAAGGGAATAGAGGGGGATTGCAAATACCACCCCTCAGGATAGCCCTCCGGGAAGGGTATGAAGCAGTGCGGGTTAGGCAATACCCCATCTCCACTAAGGGCCGAAAAGGGCTTCAACCTATCATCGAAAATCTGTTGAAGGAAGGAGTATTGGAACATGTCCCCCTATAATACCCCGATCCTACCCGTACGGAAGACAGACGGAACATTCCGGCTTGTGCAGGACCTCCGAGAACTAAATAAGGTGGTCCGGGCTAGACATCCGGTGGTCCCCAACCCATACACGATCATGGGACGTATACCTCCCAGTCATAAGTGGTTTAGTGTGGTAGATCTGAAAGATGCATTCTGGAGTTGTCCCTTGGCTGAGGAAAGTCGGGACTTGTTCGCCTTTGAATGGGAAAACCCAGACACTAGGAGAAAGCAACAGTACCGCTGGAAAGTGCTTCCTCAGGGATTTACAGAATCTCCAAATCTGTTCGGTCAAATCTTAGAACAGGTGCTAGAGGAATACCCAGGTCCCCCCCAGATCCAGCTCTTGCAGTATGTGGACGACCTCCTGATCTCTGGAGAAGGAGAGGAGGAGGTACGAGATGCCACTATAACCCTACTAAATTTTCTGGGAGAAAAGGGACTGAGGGTATCAAGGAACAAACTCCAGTTTGTGGAGCAAGAGGTAAAGTACCTGGGCCATCTGATCAGTGGGGGGAAACAAAGGATAAATCCTGAAAGGATTGCAGAAATCACAGGCTTGACGGTGCCCCAGAATAAAAGGGAAATCAGAAAATTCCTGGGGTTAATTGGGTACTGTAGACTTTGGATCGATGATTACGCCAGACAAGTCCGGTTTTTGTATAATAAGCTCGGAGATGAGAAGGATAAGGTAGAATGGGACCTAAAAGAGCAACAGGATTTCCAACAGCTGAAAAATAGCTTGATAACTGCCCCTGTCTTGGCCTTGCCTTCATTTGACCAGCCCTTCCATTTGTTTGTAAATGCGGAAAATGGGATCGCCCTGGGGGTATTGACTCAGATGAGAGGACGAAACAGGCAACCTGTGGCATTTTTATCAAAGATATTGGACCCAGTGTCACAGGATGGCCTGTCTGCATACAGGCAGTGGCGGCCACAGCAGTCCTAGTAGAAGAAAGCCGAAAGTTGACCTTTGGGGGAGCCTTGGTAGTCTCCACCCCACACACAGTAAGAACAATATTGACGCAGAAATCTAGTAGGTGGTTGACAGACTCAAGGATATTGAAATATGAAGTAATTCTAATGGAAAAGGATGATTTGACCATAATTACGGACAAGAACTTAAACCCCTCTCAGTTCCTATACCCGTCAGAGGAAAAAGAAGGGGAGACAGGGGACCCAGAGCATGACTGCAGTGAGATAATAGAATTACAGACTAAGAGCAGGGAAGATCTGGAGGAACGGCCTCTGGCCGAGGGAAGCCGATGGTTCATAGATGGGTTGTCCCGGTGCATAGATGGGAAAAGACACAGTGGATACGCCATAGTTGACGGAGACACGTTAAGTGACATAGAATCCGGATGATTACCTGGGAGCTGGTCAGCTCAGTCTTGTGAGCTCTATGCCCTGATGCGGGCATTAGAGTTACTTGAGGGCAAGGAAGGCACCATATATACTGATTCGTAATATGCCTTTGGAGTGGTGCATACCTTTGGAAAAATTTGGAAGGAAAGGGGAATGATAACGGCAAGAGGGAAAGAGTTAGCGCATGAACAATTGATTGAGAAAACCTTGGAGGCATTAACCAAGCCAGAGTAGATAGCAGTAGTACATGTGGCAGGACACCAGAAAGGAAATTCCCCCAAGGTCAGGGGAAACAGAGCCGCAGATGCGATGGCAAAACAGGTAGCGGAAGGTAAAGCTGATGTCTTTAATACCTATCAGGGAAAGGATAGAAAAGATACCTGTATTCTCCCAATTCGAGGTAGATAGGATGGACGAAGTGGGAGCAAAAAGGACAGAAGATGGGCGATGGTGGACACCGGATGGGAAGCAACTGCTAAATAAGGAGGTTATCAGAGAATTATTGGGAAGATTACATTCCCAGTCACACTGGGGGGCTCAGGCACTATGTGACACCCTCTTGCGAACGTATGCTTGTAGAGGGATATACACTCTGGCTAAACAAGTAGTCTCAGGCTGTGTGATTTGTCAAAAAGTAAATAAGAAAGTAATGAGGGCGGTGCCTGGAGGAGGGCGGCAGTTAGCCATCAGGCCATTCCAGAGAATACAGGTAGATTTTACCGAACTCCCCAGGATACAGAGTGGTGGTGGATCACTTTACCTGTTGGGTGGAAGCATTCCCCACATTAAATGCCACCTCCCAGGCAGTAGCCAAAATTCTATTGGAACAAATAATCCCACGTTATGGAATTATCGAATCCCTCGATTCAGATCGAGGAACCCATTTCGCCTCAAAGGTCCATTTGCTCATCTGTGATGCCCTAGGGATAAAATGGAAGTTGCATACTCCCTGGCATCCACAGAGCTCGGGAAGGGTGGAAAGGATGAATGCCACACTGAAGACACAAATTACCAAATTGATGAAGGAAACCAGATTGCCCTGGACCAAGTGCTTACCGATAGCGTTGCTTAGAATTCGAACCGCCCCACGGAAGGATATAGCAGTATCCCCCTACGAAATGCTGTTTGGGTTACCTTATTTGGGAAAGATAGAAGGAATACACACCATAGAGGGCAGTGACGTATTTTTGAGGAACTATTTACTGGCAGTATCTCGTTGTCTTACAGAATTAAAAGCTAAGGGGCTGCTGGCACAGAGTACCCCTCTCGACTTTCCAATCCATTCTGTGAAAGCGGGAGACTGGGTTCTTGTAAAATCGTGGAAGGAAGAAAAGCTGCAACCCCGTTGGACTG
Organism: Malacoraja senta; assembly: GCA_038087875.1. Taxonomy (NCBI): domain Eukaryota; kingdom Metazoa; phylum Chordata; class Chondrichthyes; order Rajiformes; family Rajidae; genus Malacoraja; species Malacoraja senta. Next base: position 34,318,163 of record CM075977.1, on the reverse strand, counting down.
GTCCATATTTGGTATTATTGACCACGGAAACAGCAGTGCGGACAAAAGAAAAAAGGGTGGACACACGCAGTGCGAATAAAAGACCGGTCGAACCCCCACCTCCGGCTGAGGAGGATTGGACAGTAAGACAAGGGAAGAAACCGCTGACCCTGATCTTTGAGAAAGAGCGATTGAACTAAAAGAGCGAAATGCAGGGTTTGGCATGCGTACTGATAATGATGGTCACTGTAAGTAAATGTATAAAGGACTGTGATAAATGTTACCACCCCATCAGGTATGGCGGACAAATCAGAAGGTCCTTCATCTTTCACTCTCATGTGAACGATGCCTGTTATGATCAGAGAACTAGAATCAGTTGTAAGGAAGGGGGGGGGGTAGATTACTACAGTGCAGAATTTGGGGTACACAGGAATGAGGATGTATGTCACCTGTCCCAGGGGAGAGAGATGGCTTTGTGTACGGAAAGCCGGGCAATGGGGGTTGGATTCCACATTGGTGAAGGAATCTATGGACAAAGAAAGAGAGGCATTAATAAAAAGGCTCCAAGAAAAGAAGGTAACTAGACCAGCCCCAACTAAGAAACCTAGAATATATGAATCCTTGTATGAAGAAATACAGGAGCAGATAGAGATTCCTGAAGTGGGAAAGAATCTCTTCGTGGACCTGGCTACCCGAATTGCTCAGACTTTGGATGTTAAGAACTGCTGGGTTTGTGGCGGGCCCCTAATGAGTTCCCGATGGCCTTGGAGGGGATCAATTGTCGAAATATGGGACCTACTGGGGTGGAACATCACGGAGGGAAAAGATCGAGGACTACAGGAGTGGCTCTTAGCTGACACCACAGTGGGGACGGAATGTATAGCTCGACCAAGGACTCCGGGGAAGAAGGAGGTCGGCATCAGTCCTTGTCAACGCATCTTAACCCTGTGGGAGAACCAGACACGGACTTGGTGGCCTGAGGAACCTAAATGGTATCTGGCCAGAGAAAATGGGGGAAACTGCACAATCATCACCCCAGCCCAAGGCAAGACAGACAACGAAAGCCGAATCTGGAATTACACCGGAAACAACCCATATCAAGGGGTACCAGTCCTACGGGACCTCTGGGAAAGTAACACGGTTAGTGGACCCGCTCCAGAGGGATTACTCTGGATCTGTGGACATAAGGCCTATTCAGTACTTCCGGGAAAATGGAGTGGAACGTGTTTTATTGGTTTGGTACAGCCAGGATTCTTTTTATTGCCAGCTGACGGAGGGCGAATGTTGGGAACGCCGGTGTTTGATGACCTACAAAGGACAAAAAGAGAGCTGGAGATAGGAACCTGGGAGAATAATGAGTGGCCTCCGGCCTGAATCATCTCATATTATGGGCCGGCCACCTGGGCACAGGATGGTTCCTGGGGATATCGCACCCCAGTGTACATGCTGAACCGAATCATACGATTACAGGCTGTATTGGAGGTAATCACTAATCAAACGGCTGCAGCACTCGAGATGCTGGCAAAGCAGCAAACACAGATGAGAACAGCAATATCCCAAAATCGGTTGGCCCTGGATTACATCCTAGCCGAAGAAGGAGGGGTATGTGGAAAATTCAACGTCTCTAATTGTTGCCTGAATATTGACGACAGTGGACAAGCAGTAATGGACATATCAGAAGGAATCCGGAAATTGGCACATGTTCCCGTACAAAGGTGGAATTCGATTATGGGTACTGGATGGTGGGATTCCCTCCTGGGAGGATCATGGTGGAGAACGGTGGGACTCGTGGTCCTATGTGCATTGGCTGGGCTGATTTTTATTCCCTGTTGTATACCTTGTTTTAGGGAGCTTATAACCAGGAGCATAAGTCAGATGCAGGCTGTAGTGGTGCCTATGGGAACAAAAGGAGAAGTACAGAAAATAATGATAATGAGACCAGGGAAGGTTCGGGATCCACAGGAAGAGGAAATTAGGAGAATGTTACTTCAATTGGAACAGAAGGGGTTTGAAATTGGGGTTTAATCAAGAAATGCATAGCAAAAGAAAAAGGGTGGATTGTGAGGGACAGAATGGTTAAACCGCCACCGTCCTTGAGTACCCCTGATAACATTGTACAAAGGCAGAAAGAGATAACGGATGCAACTGTAAACACAAGAAACTAGGTCAGGGGAATAGTTAGTGTGCGTGCTTAATGAAGTAAATGAATATTACTTATACGCCCCTGATCGAAAAATTGCTAATTACCATGAACATGCGATGTATGATCTGGGAGGTGCTGGGGGTGGTGCGGGAAGATTGTGCACCTCAGTGCTCCGATTGGAAGGAGCCAGAAGGGGAGGCCAAGTCTCTGGCATCGTGATTGTGGGCACTGAAACACATCTCACAATCACAAGGACTGCAGTATGTCGAGAAGGCTCTTTCTCAAGGGGATGAACAATATTTTCTGGCCTTATCAGAGATGTCCACATGCTATTGATAAATAAAATGTGTTTTGAATTCCCAAAATTTGAGTTAGTTTAGGATCATAACCACTACACAACCTAGTTGCAAGAGACTGCACATGCTTGAAACTGAGCAACAAATAAACTGCTGGAAGTAGCATTTGTGAAGGGAAAGGGAGGTGATAGTAGAATGTGGGAGAAACCCGTAGGGAGAAGTGGTGAATGGATTGTACAAACCTGAGATCCTGGCCGAGATCGAACTGAGATGCCTTAAACCAGAGTGGGAAGCTATGCATTATGGAGATCATAGTACACAGGATGCGAAGGGAAATCCTTTGGGGAAAGCGGTGAATGGATTGTACACATTTGAGGAGATGGCAGAATGCAGCAGATGCTGCTGGCCCATTACCTCCACAGATGCTGCTTGACCTGCTGAGTTCTTACAGCAGTTTCTTTTTCTCTACAGTACGATTTTACTGATACGGAGAACTTACAGGAAGAATACGATGGTGCTGGAGAGAGTGAAGAGGAGATCACCAAGATGTTGCCTGAATTGGATAACTTCAACTATGGGAAGAGATAGGACAGGCTGGAGCAAAGGAGGTTAAGGGATGAGTAATAGCAGTATAAAGCAGTAGGGGAGTTAAACAATATATTTTTTCCTGTGGTGAGACTATCAAGATCGAGGCAGCATGGTGGTGCAGTGGTAGAGTTGCTGCCTTACAGCGCCAGCAACACAGGTTCAAGTCAAGTCAAGAGAGTTTATTGTCATGTGTCCCAGATAGGACAATTAAATTCTTGCTTGCTGCAGCACAACAGAATATTGTAGGCAATCCTGACTATGGGTTGTGTCTGCAAAGAGTTTGTACATTTCCCCTGTGACCGTGTGGGTTTTCCCTGTGTGGTCCGATTTCCTCCCACATTCCAAAGACATACCCAGTCTGAAGAAGGGTCTCGACCCGAAACGTCACCCATTCCTTCTCTCCAGAGATGCTGCCTGTGCCACTGAGTTACTCCAGCTTTTTGTGTCTACCTTCAGTTTGAAGCAGCATCTGCAGTTCCTTTGTACACATACAAGTTTGTAGGTTAATTGGCATTGGTAAAATTGTAAATTCTAAATTGTGGAGTGTAGTGCTAGTGTGCAGGGATCGCTGGTCGGCGCTGCTGTATTCTCTAAACAAAACTAAGCTAAAACTAAACAAGAGGACATAGATTTCATATGAGAATAAAAAGTTTTACACAGTGAGTGGTCAACACCAACATCGGGAACATGTTTCCTGCCTCTAGCGTGTCCAAACCCTTAACAATCTTATACAATCATGTATTGGAATGCACTGCCAGAAGAGGTGGTAAAATCAGATGCAATGACAAAGTTTAAGAGCGCTTTGGACATTTATACAGTGACTTAAATTGGCACGGATATGATTTTAACATGGGCAGAAGGTTGACATCAGTGTGGTATTCTGAAGCGGCCATTTTTATGCTGTACAACACAACTCTATCACTATGACTACATGGTTCTACATCTTATGTTGTAAAAGCATAAAATCCATTGGTCAATGCGAGCTGAAAAAACTAATTTTGGATTTGGGATAGAATAGAGGATATTTAATCGTTTAGGTTTAGGTTAGGTTTATTATTGGTACATGTACCGAGGTTCAGTGAAAAGATTTGTTTTGCATGATATCGAAACAGATCAGAATTCCTTTCAACTTACTTTATCTCGACCCCTCATATAGACAATAGACAATAGACAATATACAATAGGTGCAGGAGTAGGCCATTCGGCCCTTCGTGCCAGCCATTCAATGTGATCATGGCTGATCATCCCCAATCAGTACCCTGTTCCTGCCTTCTCCCCATATCCCCTGACTCCGCTATTTTTAAGAGCCCTATCTAGCTCTCTCTTGAAAGCATCCAGAGAACCTGCCTCCACCGCCCTCTGAGGCAGAGAATTCCACAGACACCACTCTCTGTGAAAAAAAGTGTTTCCTCGTCTCCGTTCTAAATGGCTTACTCCTTATTCTTAAACTGTGGCCCCTGGTTCTGGACCCCCCAACATCGGGAACATGTTTCCTGCCTCTAGCGTGTCCAAACCCTTAACAATCTTATACGTTTCAATGAGATACCCTCTCATCCTTCTAAACTCCAGAGTGTACAAGCCCAGCTGCTCCATTCTCTCAGCATATGACAGTCCCGGCATCCCGTGAATTAACCTTGTAAACCTACGCTGCACTTCCTCAATAACAAGAATGTCCTTCCTCAAATTAGGGGACCAAAACTGCACACAATACTCCAGGTGTGGTCTCACTAGGGCTCTGTACAACTGCAGGACCTCTTTGCTCCTATATTCGATTCCTCTTGTTATAAAGGCTAACATGCCATTCGCTTTCTTCACTGCCTGCTGTACCTGCATGCTTACTTTCAAGGACTGATGTACTAGGACCCCCAGATCCCGTTGTACTTCCCCTTTTCCCAACTTGACGCCATTTAGATAGTAATCAGCCTTCCTGTTTTTGCTACCAAAGTGGATAACCTCACATTTATCCACATTAAACTTCATCTGCCATGCATCTGCCCACTCCCCCAACCTGTCCAAGTCACCCTGCATTCTCATAGCATCCTCCTCACAGTTCACACTGCCACCCAGCTTTGTGTCATCTGCAAATTTGCTAATGTTACTTTGAATCCCTTCATCCAAATCATTGATATATATTGTAAATAGCTACGGTCCCAGCACCGAGCCTTGCGGTACCCCACTAGTCACTGCCTGCCATTCTGAAAGGGACCCGCTAATCCCTACTCTTGAACGATATGTTTATAAATGTTAATCAATTCTCTCCTTCAGCCTCCTAATCAGTAATCCTATCTTTCCTCATAATTACAATTGTCTTGATTTGATTTGATTTAATTTATTGTCATTGTCTTCAATTAAGAGACAACAAAATTATTTTTCCCTTACAGTCATACAAAAAAATAAAATAAAAACCCCACAAAAACACAGAACACAGTGGTCCACAACACAAACATCCCCACAGCGGCACCAAAGTTCCCCACTGTGAGGGAAGGAACCAAAGTCCAGTCAACCTCCTCGCTGATGTTCCTCGATGTTCACCCGTGGTCAGGGCTACGGGCGGCCCGATGTTCAGGCCCTCTCGCCGGGAACGATGGAACCCCGACGTCGAACGGGAGAACATCCTCAGCGGCCTGGACCTCTGATTCGGCCACCTTCCACCTTCCACTGGAGTCCGCGGCTCCCGATGTCCACCGGCCGCACTGGGCGGAGATTCGCGCTGGTGACCCCCGGCAAAGAGTCCCAGGACTCCGTGATGTTAAAGTCAGCGCCGCCCGCATTGGGAGCTCCGCACTCACAGCTCCGCAATGTTGGAGCAGCAGCCCAACACTCCGGAGCTCCAAGCGGCGATCCCAGGTAAGGCCTCACCCGCTCTGCGATGTTTCCAGCGCCTCGCCGCTGCTGCTGAAGCTCTGGTCCAGTCTGGCAGGAAAGTCCGCGCCAATCCAGTTGGTAGGCCGCGAGGTGTGCGGCGAGGACACGACTCGGATAATAGCTGCAACCTCGCCAGGAAGCGACTGAAGGACGGTTTCCCCCTTACCCTACCCGTTTCACCCCACATAAAATACTGAAAAAAACTAAAAGACACACTCTAAACAAAATAAAATAAAAAAAGACAGCCAGACCGTTTGCGGAAGCAGCTAGCAACAGCGCCACTGGATGTCCAGTCTTGCCAAAGACTAATATAAGTTTCCTTTGAACCCTCTTCAATACAATCACGTCTATTTTCTGATATAAAATGGAGCACACAACGGAAGTTGGGCTCTGACTAATATTTTTTGCAGGTAGCATAACCTCACTTCTTTTATATTCTATGCATCAGTTGATAAAGGAAAGGTATGTGCTTGCACTTCAACCACCTATTACTCCAGACTCCTTTGTTCTTCCACACTACTCAATAACTTGTCATTTATTTACACTACTTTGGATTAAACTCAAATTGCTACTATTTTCCAAATAACTAATCATCTATATATTTTATAAAATTTTAGTTCAGCCCCATTTGGAGCATTGTGGGCAGAGGAGATCTGACAAGGTGTATCAAATTATGAGAGGCAGAGGTAGGTAGACAGTCAGAACTTTTCCCCAGGGTGGAATGTCAAATAATGCAGGGTACAGCTTTAGGGTTAGAGGGAAATATTTAAAGGAGATGTGCATGGAAAACGTATTGACAGAGAGTGGTAGGTTCCTGGAACTCGTTGCCAGGCATGGTTGTGGAAGCAGATATTATATACTATATCTCGATTATTTACTATAACTACATTAAAAAAAAACATTTGGATAGGTACATGTATAGAAATGTTTAGAAGGATATGAGCCAAATGCAGGCAGATGGGACTAGTGTCAATGGGTTATCTTGGTCAGCATAGGCAAGTTGGACAGAAGGACCTGTTTCCGTGCTGATTGACTCTGTGGCTCCATATGATAGTGACATTGAAGTGGCTTTTACATAGGCACATAAATATGCTGGGATAGAGGGATATGGATCATAGGCAGGCTAAAGAGATTAGGTTAATTTCGTATCATGTTCGGCACAGACATCATGGGCCGAAGGGCCTGTCCCGTACTGTACTGTCCTATGTTCTATGTTCTATTTGTCTTCCTACATTGTAGCATTTTTCCCCTCAATGTCAACCACATGGGCAATTTTTGTATCACCCGCCAGCATCTTTATCCTGCCCCTGCAATAATGTCAAAGTCATTGATATATTTTAAGTGATGCAAGCAAATAAACATTGAGGTCCACAGTACTCCATTACTAACTGCCTTTCAGTCAAAGAATCACCTGTCATAGAAACATAGAAAAAACATAGAAACATAGAAAAACAGGTGCAAGAGTAGGCCATTCGGCCCTTCGAGCCAGCACCGCCAATCAATATAATCATGGCTGATCATCTAAAATCAGTAACCCGTTCTGGCTTTTCCCCCATATCCCTTGATTCCCTTAGCCCCAAAAGCTACATCTAACTCTTTTGAAAACATCTAGTGAATTGGCCTCCACTGCCTTCTGTGGCGGAGAACTCTGCAGATTCACAGCTCTCAGGGTGAAAACGTTTTTCCTCATCTCAGTCCTAAATGGCCTACCCCTTATTCTTAAACTGTGACCCCTGGTTCTGGACTCCCCCAACATCGGGAACAATTTTCCTGCATCTAGCCTGTCCAATCCTTTAAGAATGTTACATGTTTCTAAAAGATATCCTCTCATCTTTTTAAATTCCAGTGAATACAAACCCTGTCGGCCCATTCTTTCATCAGATGTCAGTCCTGCCATCCTGGGAATTAACCTGGTGAACTGCACTCGCTCAATAGCAATAATGTGCTTCCTCAAATTAGGAAATCAAAATTGCACACAATACTCCAGGTGTGGTCTCACCAGGGCCCTGTACAACTGCAGTAGGACCTTCTTGCTCCTAAACACAAATCCTCTCGCAATGAAGGCCAACATGCCATTAGCTTTCTTCACTGCCTGCTGTACCTGCATGCTTACTTTCAGTGACTGATGTACAATCACACCCAGGTCACGTTGCACCTCCCCTTTTCCTAATCTGACACCTTTTAGATAAATATCTGCCTTCCTGTTGCCAACAAAGTGGATAACCTCACATTTATCCACATAATACTGTATCTGCCATACATCTGCCCACTCACCCAACCTATCCAAGTCATCCTGTAGCCTGATAGCATCGTCATCGCAGTTCACACCGCCACCCAGCTTGGGGTCATCCGCAAACTTGGAGATGTTACATTTAATTCCCTCGTCTTAATCGTTAATATATATTGTAAATAACTGGGGTCCCAGCACCGAGCCTTGCGGTACCCCACTAGTCACTGCCTGCCATTCTGAAGAGGATCCGTTAATTCCTACTCTTTGCTTCATGTCTGCCAACCAGTTCTCTATCCATGTCAATAACCTACCCCCAATACCATGTGCTCTAATTTTGCACACTAATCTCTTGTGAGGGACCTTGTTAAAGGTTTTTTGAAAGTCCAGATACACCACATCCACTGGCTCTCCCTTATCCATTCTACTTGTTACATCCTGTCAACTAGTACCATTTCCATATTTAGGCCTAGGCATAAGTTTATTATTGTCATGTGTTCCAAAGTGCAGAGTTTTGCATGCTATCCAAACAGAACAGATATACTATATACAGTGTAAATATAATAAAGTCAAACTCAAGTACAAATAGACAGAGCAATGGGAAAAACACCGAGTGCAGAATATAGTTCTCATATTGTAGTGCATCAGTTCCTTTGACAAAATGATAAACACAAAATGATGGAGTAACTCAGCGGGTCAGGCAACATCTCTGCAGAAAAGGAATAGAGACCCTTCTTCAGACTGAGAGTGAGGGGAGAGGGAAACTAGAGGTATGAAAAGGTACAAAGAACAAATGTATGAAAGGTATGAAAAGAACAACTCAATGCCAGCAACGATGATCAAGGAAAGTACCTTCTGCTGGATTGGAGCAGGGAGAAAAAGGAATGACTCGGGTGGGCAAGTCTGAAAATGTTGGTTGCTTTTCGAGACAGCGTGAAGTGTAGAGGGAGTCTAGTCTGTGTGATAAATTATGCTATTGAAGAGGTTTGAGAGAGTCATTGGAGGCATGCTGAATTTCCTCAGGAAGTAGAGGCAATGGTGTACTGTTTTCTTTGCCACATCAATGTGGTTGGTCCATGACAGATCATTGGTAATATTAATGGCAAAGAACTTGAGGCTCTCAACCATTTCAACTTCCATACCATGCGTTTAACATTTATGGCAAAGTCGTGGGACGAGATTTGGGGAATGGGACTAGTAAGGTGGGTCTTAAATAGAACTTGCATGGACTTGATGGGTGAAATAGCCTTGTTTCATATTGTAACCATTCCGTGATTGGATGTATGTACCGATATATCATGCACCCAATAGAGCAGTACAACACAGGAATGTGCCCTTCGGCCCACCATATCTGTGCTGAACATGATAAAAAATTAAACTAATCCAGGCCTGTACGAAGCTTTTCAAAAAGGGGGGTGGCATGACAGGATTACAAAAATTTTAATGTGAAATAATGTGCGTGCTGCGCACATCACGAGTGCGAAGTGTGAAGTCCCTCGATGCTGGGGTCCAGGGCCCGCTTGAGGCCCTGGAAGCTCAGGGGTTTTAGATGCTCTCTGAGCCTTATTTTGGAGCATTTCTGCACCAAATTTATGACCAATAACTCAGAAATTAACAGGAATCTGAGAGGTAGCTTTTTCAGACAAAGGGTGGTGGGTGTATGGAACGAGCTGCCAGAGGAGGTGGTTAAGGTTGGGACTATCTTAATGTTTGAGACATTTGGACACGTACATGGATAGGACAGGTTTAGATGGATGTGGGCCAAACGGGTGTGAGTGGGACTAGTGTAGATGGGACATGTTGGTCGGTGTGGGCAAGTTGGGCTGAAGGGCCTGTTTCCACACTGCATCATTCTATGACTAAAAAGTTAAGAAGAAAAATGCACGTAGATAAGTAGAGCGGATTTGAAAGAGGAGTGAAATGTAAAGGCAGAGAGAGGTTTATGGGTGGGAAGGAACATAGGAAAGGAGGGGGGAGGGGGGGCTTGGGCAGATGGGTGAAGGGAAAATAGATACAAAGTGCTGGAGTAACTCAGCGGGTCAGGCAGCATCTCTGGATAACATGGATAGGTGACATGTCACAGAGCGCTGGAGTAACTCAGTGGGTCAGGCAGCATCTCTGGAGAAAATATATAGATTATATTTCGGGTCAAGACCCTTCTTCGGTAATATTCATGATGTGACATGCATAGACATTCCTGAATGTTACCCAAACCATCGTGAACTACTTTGTTACGGTGCTTGCCCTCTCCTATAACGTCTCTGCTGCCTTTGGTGATGCAGGACAGGACACGAGCTTTGGGACACGGTGTGAAGCTGTTGCCGTCTGTCCCAGCCTGGTAAAAACCTGGATGGAGTGGATGCGGAGAGGATGTTTCCACTAGTGGGAGAGTCTAGGTCCAGTGGCCACAGCCTCAGAATGAAAAGACATTCCTTTAGGAAAGAGATGAGCAGGAATTTCTTAAGTCAGAGGGTGGTGAACTGTGGAATTCATTGCCACAGACAGCTGTGGAGGCCAAGTCAATGGACATTTTTCAGGAGTAGATTGATAGATTCTTGATTGATACGGGTGTCAGAGGTAATGGGGAGAAGGCAGGAGAATGAGTTTGAGAGGGAAAGATAGATAGAGTGATACAGTGTGGAAACAGGCCCTTCGGCCCAGCATGTCCCATCTACACTAGTCCCACCTGCCCACGTTTGATCCATATCCCTCCAAACCTGTCCTATCCATGAACCTGTCTAACTGTTTCTTAAATGTCCCTGCCTCAACTAACTCCTCTGGCAGCTTGTTCCATACACCTACCTTTGTGTGAAAAATATACCTCTCAGATTCCTATTAAATCTTTTCCCCTTCACCTTAAACCTATGTCCTCTGCTCCTCGATTCACCTACTCTGGGCAAAAGACTCAACCATATCTATTCAAATCATGATTTTATACACCTCTATTAGATCATCCCGCATCCTCCTCTGCTCCCTGAAATAGAGTCCCAGCCTACTCAACCTCTCCCTATAGCTCTGGCCCTCTAGGCCTGGCAACATCCTCGTAAATCTTCACTGTACTGTTGTGTGTACCCTTTCCAGTTTGATGACATTTTCCTATAACATGGTGCCCAGAACTGAACACAATACTCTGAATGCGGCCTCTCCAACTTCTTATGCAACTGCAACATGACCTCCCAACTTCTATACTCAGCCTGACCCGCTGAGTTACTCCAGCACTCTGTAAAATGTCACAGAATAGGGCAAGATTAGCAAGTTTGCTGATGATACAGAAGTGAGTGGATTTGCAGATAGTGAAGATGGTTGTGAAAGATTGCAGCAGGATCTGGATCAATTAGCCAGGTGGGCAGAGGAATAGTTGATGGTTGCATGGTCCTTGAAGGTCGAGTCGCAGGTACATCAGGTGGTCATAAAGTATTTTACCACTTTGGCCTTCATCAGTCAGAGTATTGAGTATAGAAGTTGGTAGGTCATGTTGCAGTTGTATAAGACGTTGGTGAGACCGCATTTAGAATATTGTGTTCAGTTCTGGGCACCATGTTATAGGAAAGATGTCAAACTGAAAAGAGTATAGAGATCCCCACCCTGGATCAGTCAAATCAGGGTTGTGTCGTCTGCAAACTTGAGAAGCTTGACAGGTGTCTGTGGGGGTGCAGTCATTGGTGTAGAGAGAGTAGAGGAGAGGGGAGAGTACGCATCTTGCGGTGCTCCTATGCTGAGCATTTGCGGGTCCGAGATATGCTTTCCCAGCCTCACATGCTGCTTCCTGTCTGTCAGGAAGCTGGTGATCCACCGACAGAGGGGTTCAGGCACAGTCAACTCAGAAAGTTTGGAGTGTAGTAGCTCTGGCACAATGGTGTTGAATGCAGAGCTAAAATCAACAAACAAAATCCTCGCATAGGTCCCTGGCGGTCTAGGTGCTGGAGGATGAAGTGCAGGCCCAGATTGACTGCATCATCCACAGATCTATTGGCCCGATATGCAAACTGCAGAGGGTCCAGCAGGGGGATTGTGATATTTTTCAGCTTGGCCAGCACAAGCCTTTCAAGTCTTCATGACTACAGAGGTCAGTGCGACAAGCCTGTAGTCATTAAGACCAGTAATCCTTGCCTTTTTGGGTACAGGAACAATAGTGGAGACTTTGAAGCAGGCAGGGACAGTACATGTTTGCAAGGACTGGTTAAAAATGAGTAATTGGGTGTGAAGTGGTGATTGGAGTAGGGTGGGTGAGGTCAGGCTGTGAGTGGGTGTGAAGTGTCGGTTGGGTGGGAAAGGGTCCACTCTTTTCATACTGGAGTCTTGCCTTAAGTAGGTGTGAAGTCAGGGCCGGATTTAGATGAAGAGAGGCCCTAAGCTGTTCCACTTGTGAGCCCCCCCCCCCCCCCAATCCCCCACCCACACGACTAGAGGAAGATGGTCCACCAGATTGACACCGATTTGCAGCTGAGCGTGGCCAATGAGATATGGGTCTGGAAAGCTGTGCTTTATTTATTTATTTATTTATTTATTGCCACTGCTAGTGTCGAGTTATTGGCTTAAAACATTATTATTCTGAAATGGAGGGCAAGGAAAATTACTGAAGGGTTGTTTAGAGACTACAGTGCGTTGTGACAGCATATGTAAGAAAGGCCTATGACAGTGTCAAAAATATTATACACCTTGCAGGGCTCTCACTTAATTTTTTTTCTCTGTTGTCAGCCGGGCAACCTTGGCAGCTTTTTAAGTTGCCAAATGACAGTTTAGGTGGTCATTTAAGACAGCTTGCATGACATGTGCGATAATGTGCTTGGACGAAGTGCGTAGTTACCAGTCGGAATTATGCTCAATGAAGCATTCACATATTATTTCTGCTTCAATTAAAGCCACTAACTAAACATATTCACCAATCAAGACATGATATATACCACAATGACATGTTGCAAAATTATAATACAGTATCTCAACTCTTTTTACACGTTGCAATGAATGCAATTTCTATTATTTCTTTCCACTTCCAAACAAAAATGTGGTTGGATTATTCAGCGTATGATCAACCTCGGTGAGACCAAGCGCAGGCTTGGCGATCGCTTCGCACAACACCTCCACTCAGTTCGCAATAACCAACCTGATCTCCCGGTGGCTCAACACTTCAACTCCCCTTCCCATTCCGAATCTGACCTTTCTGTCCTGGGCCTCCTCCATGGCCAGAGTGAGGCCCACCGCATATTGGAGGAGCAGCACCTCATATTTCGCTTGGGTAGTTTACACCCCAGCGGTATGAACATTGGCTTCTCTAATTTCAGGTAGCTCTTGCTTTCTCCCTCCTTCCCCTCCCATTCCCAGCTCTCCCACAGCCTACTGTCTCCGCCTCTTCCTTTCTTTTTCATGTCATGTTGACATGACATGAAAACGGTCAATTCGTCCCTTCCCACCCAAACCACCCGCTCTCCTGGCACTTTCCCTTGCAACCGCAGGAAATGCCACACTTGTCATTTTAATTAAGTTCAAGACTATAGGGCTGTACATTGGCCATAAAGTTGCTGCCTAAAAGTGCCAGAGACCCGGAATTGATCCTGAATATGGGTGCTGTCTGTATGGAGTTTGCTCCTTTTCCCTTTGATCACATGGGTTTTCTCCGGGTGCTCTTTCCTTCCACATTCCAAAGGTTTGCAGGAACCTATTTCAGACCCAACCCAAAACGTAATATTTTCCTTTTGTCCAGAGATTCTGTCTGACCTGTTGAGTTACTCCAGCTTTTTGTGTCTATCTTCAGTTTAAACCAGCATCTGCACTTCCTTCCTACACACACGATACTATACGATAGAACTTTATTAATCCCAGGAGGGAAATTGTGTGTGTGTGGGTATATATATTACACACACACACACACACACACACACACACACACACACACACACACACGCACACGCACACGCACACGCACACGCACACACACACACACACACACACACACACACACACACACACACACACACACACACACACACACACATATTTATATAGTTATATATTCATATATAAATATACACCGTTTTGTTTTCTCGTTTATAACATTGTTTACAGAGTACTATGTTTACATATTCTGTTGTGCTGCTGCAAGTAAGGATTTCATTGTTCTAACTGGGACGTGAGAGAATAAAACACTCTTGACTCTGGACTTACTCCGCTAATGTGTGGGAAAGAACTAGTGTACGGGTGATCAGTGGTCGGAGTGGACTCAGCGGGCTGAAGGGCCTGTTTCCACGCTGTATCTTTAAATTAAACTAAAGACACTAAAACTAGAGGGAGTCTAAAGAAGGGTCTCTACCCGAAACGTCACCCAATTTCTTCTATCCTGAGTTGCTGGCTGCTCCATGGAGTTCCCCCGCACAATTAAAGCATGGAATAGTCTTCACTCTACCATAGTTACCCAACCAGATGCAACTAAATTTAAGGTACCTCTTTTTTCCCCAAGGACCCTTTTTTGCTTAAGTCCAAGTCAAGAGTCAAGAGAATTGTATTGTCATGTGTCCCAGATAGGACAATGAAATTCTTGCTTGCTGCAGCACAACAGAATATGTGAACATAATACAGATGAGGAGATAAAAGTTCAGTGTGTTTATATACCATAGACCATATATATACACAATACATAAACAGATAAAATGTAATAGGCTGTTATTGTTCAGCCCTCTACCACCTCCAGTTTAAATTCCATTTAGAATATTTATGGAGGACCAGGAAACCAGAAGCAAGAGTTACTCCAGGGAGTTACTCCTGATCCAGGGTCAGGGAGTGATTCTGCTTTGGTTTTCAGCGCTGGCGGCGAGGCAGTGACTGGACAGCAATGGCAGCCAAATCTCCCACAATTCAAAGCGAGGGAGAAAGTGCCCAGCGCCGACCAGTTGCCGTGGCAGTGCGCATGCGCAGGGCGGCCGATGATGTGCGGGCCGTGGTTGTGCGCATGTGCAGGGGGAGGACGTGCAGGCCGCAGCAATGCGCATGTGCAAGGCAGCCTGCCGTGCCAGCGAATGAGGAGCGAGCGGAGAGCGGAGCCCGGCGGCCCGGATACGGATAGCGGGGGGAGACGGAGAGAGAGAGAGAGATAGAGAGGGGGGCCCGCCCAGAGTTGAACGGCAGGTGTCCTGCCTTGGCCGGGGGCCCCCTAGATTTCGAGGCCCTAGGCTTCAGTCAATGAAGCTTAGTGGTAAATCCGGCTCTGCGAGACTCCCCTAGATTGCGAGGCCCTAAGCTTAAGCTTGTCCAGCTTATACGTAAATCCGGCCCTGTGTGAAGTGGTGAATGGGAAGGAGAGGGTGCAGGGTCCATTCTTTGCAGACTGGGGTCTGGCTGTGTTTGTTGGGGGGGGGGATACCAGGGTTACGTTTCTGATTTTCAAACCTTCAGTAAAACTCATTCAGGTCGTTCGTCAGCTGACGATTGTCCAAAGAGCGGGGGGCTTTCCTCTTATAGCTGGTGATTTCTTGCATGCCCTTCCAAACTGAAGAAGAGTCACTAGCTGAGAACTTGCTCCTCAACTTCTCAGAGTAAACATAGAAACATAGAAAATAGGTGCAGGAGTAGGCCATTCGGCCCTTCGAGCCTGCACCGCCATTCAATATGATCATGGCTGATCATCCAACTCAGTATCCTGTACCTGCCTTCTCTCCATACCCCCTGATCCCTTTAGCCACAAGAGCCACATCTAACTCCCTCTTAAATATAGCCAATGAACTGGCCTCAACTACCTTCTGTGGCAGAGAATTCCAGAGATTCACCACTCTCTGTGTAAAAAATGTTTTTCTCATCTCGGTCCTAAAATATTTCCCCTTTATCCTTAAACTTTGACCCCTTGTCCTGGACTTCCCCAACATCGGGAACAATCTTCCTGCATCTAGCTTGTCCAACCCCTTAAGAATTTTGTAGGTTTCTATAAGATACCCCCTCAATCTTCTAAATTCTAGCGAGTACAAGCCGAGTCTATCCAGTCTTTCTTCATATGAAAGTCCTGACATCCCAGGAATCAGTCTGGTGAACCTTCTCTGTACTCCCTCTATGGCAAGAATGTCTTTCCTCAGATTTCGAGACCAAAACTGTACCCAATACTCCAGGTGTGGTCTCACCAAGACCCGGTACAACTGCAGTAGAACCTCCCTGCTCGGAGCTGCTGCTCCTATACTCAAATCCTTTTGCTATGAATGCTAACATACCATTCGCTTTCTTCACTGCCTGCTGCACCTGCATACCTACTTTCAATGACTGGCGTACCATGACACACAGGTCTCGTTGCAACTTCCCTTTTCTTAATCGGCCACCATTCAGATAATAGTCTACTTCCTGTTTTTGCCACCAAAGTGGATAACCTCATATTTATCCACATTATACTGCATCTGCCATGCATTTGCCCACTCACCCAGCTTATCCAAGTCAACTTGCAGCCTCCTCACAGCTAACACTGCCCCCCAGCTTCGTGTCATCTGCAAACTTGGAGATGTTGCATTCAATTCCCTCGTCCAAATCATTAATATATATTGTAAATAGCTGGGGTCCCAGCACTGAGCCTTGCGGTACCCCACTAGTCACTGCCTGCCATTCTGAAAAGGACCCGTTTACTCCTACTCTTTGCTTCCTGTCTGCCAGCCAGTTCTCTATCCACATCAATACTGAACCCCCAATACTGCGTGCTTTAAGTTTGTATACTAATCTCTTATGTGGGACCTTGTCGAAAGCCTTCTGAAAGTCCAGATATAACACATCCACTGGTTCTCCCTTATCCACTCTACTAGTACCTTTCCTTGGCAGCTCTGATTCCTCTTCTCAGCTCTTTATCGATTAGGCAATCTTTTAACTCTTTAAAGATTACTCTATCGGCTTGACGCATATTTGCCCCCATCCCCCCCCCCCCCCTTGATCTCTTGATCTCGAAATGTAAATGTTACATCTGTATATAATAATCCCATTAAAATGTCTCAAACAATGGAATTCATATTTTTCAGTATTGTTATCAAGGATAAGAAAGCAGTTCCAATTGTTTGATAGTATTTGATATTGTTTAATATTATTCATATGGAGGTTAAAATATAATTGCTCTAAAACCTACCTTAATTTTGCAATCGCACTAAAGATAACCCCCTTTCCCTCTCCCCTCCACTCTCTCCCTCCCCCATTTCTCTCTCCCCCCCTCCCCTCCCTCCCGCTCTCACATTCCCCGCTCTTTCACCTTCCTCCCTACCACGCAGCGTTGGATGGCCCGCGGCGATGGGGGGGGGGGGAGATGCGAGGGCCCAGGGAGGCGGGGGGCGAGAGTCTGCGGCGGCAGGGGAGGGGGGTGAGGCAAGGGTCCGGGTCGGGAGGTGGAAGAAATCCCAGCGCCCAGCGGGAGTGGGGGGGTGGCATGGGCGGAAGATGGCATGGGCCCAGCGGGGGGGGGGGGGGCAGGTGAGGTAAGGGTCCGCGGCGGGGAGAGGCGAGGGTCCGCGGCGTTGGAGAGGCGAGGGTCCGTGGCGGGGGGTGGAAGAAAGGCGTGGGCCCGGCTGGAGTGGGGGTTGGCATGGGCGGAAGATGGCGAGGGCTCAGCGCAGGGGGGGGGTTGAGGTGAAGGCCAGGCTGGAGCGGAACGGCGTCTGGTGTCGAGGTCTGGTTATGGCCGCTGCCAGCCGTTCCCGCTCCCGCCCGGCGATGGGTGAACGGTCTCTTGTTAGACCATTCGGGGGTAGTTTGCTACCCAGGATAAAAACCAGACTCCCCCTCCCGCAACGCAATATTCCACTACTTACCAGAGTAGACACGAGGTATCAAGGTGATCACTGATTGTGTGGACTACAAAATGCGACCTGATCCCGCCCGGGCCCACTGCGCACGCGCGGAGATACAGCGTAATTTTGCGAAGCTACTGTGTCACCGGCTTCCCCAAACTGCGCAGGTGTGGATGGTCGCTTTCTTTTTTCTCTCAAATCATCCAGCGGGCTGGAACCAGAATTTCGGGTAAACGCTGAATGCGCTCCAAATTTTATTTTCCTCTGGATTTTTACTTACTGTGGGGAAAAATGGGGGGTGCAAGCGCACACAATGCACCCCTCCTTCGGACGGCCATGTAATCTCCTCTGCCTAACTTCATTCTCTGCATATCCATGTGCCTATCTAAAAGCCTCATAAATGTTACCTCAATGTAAGTGTTTGCCTCAACTACTACCTTTGGCAACATGTTCCAGGTACCTACACACTCTGTGTAAAAAAACATACCCACGCATCGCCTTTAAAAATTGCTCTTATCATCTTAACGCTGTGCCCTCTAGTCTGTGACATTTCCACCCTGACTGTCTACTTCTGACCGACTACCCTATCTATGCTTCTCATAATTTTATATACATCTATCAGGTCTCCCCTCAGGCTCCAATGTTCAAGAGAAAACAATCCAAACCTGTCCAACCTCTCCTTACCTCTCTACACCAGGCAGTATTCTGGTAAACCTCTTTGGCACCCTTTCCAGGGTCAGCACATCCTTAATTTAATGGTGTGCCCAGAATTGCAGCCATACTCCAAATGCAGGGTAAGCAAAGACCCATAATGCAACAACGTGACTTCCAGACTCTTAAACCCAATGCTGCCACAGTGAGAGATTTGCTGTCTTTTATGCCTCACACAATGTGACTGCCATCGTCTTTGCCCAAGTCATCAGTTTTGTGGCCCAAGAGCCGAGTATTCTGGGCTTGCGAATATTTTCAGCCTTGAGGCCCTCTCTTCTACTTTACCCAGTAGCTACATTATGCTGCCACTTTTGGAACCAAAGTAGGTGGATGGGAGGTTTGAAGCCCTTGTAATGGCATTAAAAAAAATTACATTAGTTATGACAAAGAGCATTCGAATGAGCCCTGCAGTTCTTTCAGATTGCTGGCATAAGCTTTGATGAGTTGAATAGCCTTCTTCTGCACTGATAATTTTAGAATAACCTTCAGAATATGGTTACAGGTACATATGTATCATCTCAAAGAGACTATCTCATAGGTACAAAATGTTCTCATGAAAAAGTATAACAAATATAACAATAATACTAAACATCACTCACTCATTCCCAGTTTGCAATAAGCCTTCAAAGGGTTAAAGTGTCTTTACTTTTTATCAGATGCTGTGGGAGCTGCTCTATATTTTCTCTTTTCATTCCTGTGTCGGGCAAGCATTTAGAAAAATCCCATGCATTCACACAATCACAACTGCAATATAAACTCTGAAGTACGCAGTAACACTTTGTAATGCCAAGATTTAATTCACTGCCGTTTGTAGGACTTTAGCACATTTGGGGGATATTAGTAGGTCTGGGGAAGGACTCCTTATACATCAACCACCACCCCCCACAGTAATTATTATATGGTAAAAACAAAAGCCAAAGCACCCAGTGTCTGTCTAAATTAATAGACATGATAATTTCATACCAAAGAAGGACACTATTTCATCTAAATGCTAGCTGCTTCATCACAAAGCGTCATACCACAGCTGTGGCAAACCTTGTGTTATTATGTAGTTCGATGATAGAATCTCTCTGCCATCTAAGCACTTACCTTTAGGGTAACTATAGCTTCAGGCAAAACCAGTGCTGCCCATGATAAAGGACTTACCCAGTGTGCAGAAGATGGAGTAGCTTTGAGATGACTGGTAATCAGCTGCAGCCACAGAAGCAGCTTGCTTTTTTTTTTTCCACAGCTAACTTTCTGCCAAATCTTCTTATCCATTTCTCTCTCACCTTCTGCTTTTGTCCTGTAAGAACAAAAAGGAGCCCTGCCCATCTGATTCGGTGTCACCGGCAATCACGTTTGTAAAGTTAAAGACAGTTGTAGTTGATGGATTTCTGGTGTCAAGGATTTGGAGTCTCAGAGCTGTGAGACAATATATTAACCACATCCCATCATCTGCTAATCACATTACAGCCTAAATGAGCATGTGTAATTTCACCCATCAATGATTTATTTCATCATTGAAGAACAATTACTCGTCTCACATACTGTATATTCCAACCACAATATTATTTTCAGTTGGGAAGGGAAATATGAAAAATATTGAATTTTCATACACAGATAGGGCAATATTCTTTCAGTAGAAATTATAATTTTCAAATCAACTGCATTCTTCCCAACTAATGATCAGGCACCCCCTAAGAAAAAGGCTTGGTTTTTTTCCACCTCTTATATGGGTATGAAGTAAATTATTTCTTCACGGTATTATTTCTTCACATTGTACAGAACAGGGAGAATTATTTCTCCAAATAAAAAATAATTCTGTTTATTTTTCTTGCAATTCATTAAAGCGGAATCCCATTAGCTTACTGCCGCATATCGACTTTGCCTCTGAAAACAAACACAATTTGTTTTGGTCAGGAAGCAAATGGAAGAAAAGAGACATCCGAGAGAGGAATTTGTGGAGGTTTTAAAAAATAAGTCAGGAGTCTTTTCTCCTCCCACTCTGATTGGTTCTGGGCTTGTGTAACAAAGGAGGAAAACGGCATTCTCAACACACCAATGGAGTGTTTCATCTATTTCAAAGGAAAGTAACTAATCCTAAAATGACCACATTAAAGCACAATGCAAGAGCAACGGAAAGGCTGAGGAGAAGATGTGGTCCTCTGGAAAATACTGTATTGATAACATTTGCTTAGTTGTAAGGGAACACACACATCACTTTTCTTTATTCAGACTGGGATATTTTAGTTCTTATAATATGAAGCCACCATGTGGCAATTGTGGGTTTACAATTAACAGATTAGAGTGATAAAGAGGTTCAATTGCTTCAGGCAGGCAATAGCAAAGCAACCTCCCTGGGGCCCAATGGGTTGAAGTGGGACGTACCGTCAATGCTTGGGTCAGATAATCTCTCCCCCTACCTCCCGACAACCACCCCTCCTCCTCTTGTGCCCTGAAGCACCTTTCAAATACCTGCTCTATATTCAGGTCTAATGTTGAGCCATGGCTGTGACACAGAGATACAAAGGCTGTTGAAGAAGCCTTACCTCTCCCCACCAACTACCCCCCCCCCCCAGTATCCCATCCAAAACAAGTGACATCTGTTAGCACTGCTTACATACAAATCTGTGTGGGAGAATTGTGGTTAACAGTGATAGTCCTGGAAATGTAGGAAATCAGATCAAATTTTGCTATCATTTTAAAGATAAATAGACACGCTTGATCTCATCCATTAAATAAAAAGGTCATAAACTTAATCCTGAAGACATAATGCTATGTATGGGTCTGCTTTTTTTATTTTTTATTTGCAAGCTTCTTCAGAGCGCTCTCACTTGAGAGGGGACTCCCTGCAGCAGTCACAACTCTTCCCCCCCCTGACAACAATGCAGTTCTGAAGGGGGATTTAAGTCAAACACAGTGATGCCATTTCCACAGTAGAACAGATTCAGGAAGTGTGCTCGATGTCACAGAAATAATCCAGCTCGAAGGAGACATGCCCCCGTTGGTAAGACTGGGACAAAAGGCATTGTACCTTCGTGAGAAATCACTGAAATGCTGAATTAACAAATCAATTTGTTTTTCTGCGATTTTGATCACTCTCTCAGGCTGTTGCTGTTTTATTTTCGATGAATGATCTGTGAAAATTCACCTCAGTGTACGCTACCTTCAATATTCAATCTGCAGCACCCTCTATTCTCAAAGTACAAGATGAAAACACAAATAATGCGAATAGTCCCGCAAATTTACTTCAAAATACATGAAGTGCATCTGGGGCAAGAATTTTTAACAGGATGAGAACAGGGTGCATTTCACCCTGCCTGGTAAGTATTGCAGATTGCAGAAATACAATTCACAGGCAAGTAAAATGCCAACCATTGGCCCCTGTTGGTGACAGTATCATGAGATCTTCAGATGCCTGCCCAGAGACATGATAATTACCTGATGGAAAATTAAAATGACATTCACCAAGATGATCTGAAGAAGGGTCTCGACCCGAAACGTCACCCATTCCTTCTCTCCAGAGATGCTGCCTGTCCCGCTGAGTTACTCCAGCTTTTTGTGTCTTTCTTCACCAAAATGATTGTTTCTTTGATATCTCAAGGGCCTGTTCCACTTGGGCGTCATTTGCGCGTCACGCAGGTGGCGCGCGGCGATTTTGTGAATCCCAAAATCCTGGGGCGCCACGCGCGACCGCGCGTCACTGCCTACACCACCACGCCTCACCACGCACCATGCACGCGTAATGCACGCCGTGCGCGCATCACGTGAGCATCACGACGCGTAAAATATCGCGTAAATGACGCGCATATGATGCCCAAGTGGGACAGGCCCTTTACAAATGCAGCAATGTGAGAATTGACTGAGTGTCACATAGGTGGTGGTGAGTTATCTAGTTACCATGGAAGTTGCTTGAGAATTATGTCCTTTCAGCTCAGGGACCTGGGACAAACATTGCCCAGATGGGATGAAAGACTCCATTTTAACAGAACGCCATTCATACTTGCCACTACAAAAGTTCCATAAGGTTAGTATCAAAGCCAATATCAACACTGTTGAAATGCAATGCCACTTTCAATGACATTATCTCCAGTGACAAGGTACCTTTATTTTGTACATCAAAAGATCCTAATCATTACCTTTCTTTGCAATTGTTTTCCATTACCGAAACATCTAAAATAATATTTTATGCTAATCCATGCCTCATTATTTTACTCTGTAAATCTGAGCAATCACCCAGTAAAAGGAAGGGATTTATAATGCTATAGGTACTGACATGGAGCATATACAAAATGCAAAAAAATATAATTGTCTTCTTGGAAGTAAAATACACTGAATTAACTGTTTTTAGGATCCCATAATGTAGAAAAAAAGCTTCCTGGTATACAATAGCCATTGGTAATGGGAGCCCAATTTTGTTTTTACCTGAAGAGATATTAAATCAAACAGGGTTTCCAACTCAAGGAGAACATGCGGTGCTCTTTAAAGAGTGTGAAGAACTTTGGGTGTTCTGACCCTGAAAGAGATGATTGGCTTGTTTATCTGATGGTTGTTTAGGAGATATTGTTGTATGTAACTGGACTCCATACCTACACTCCAACGCTGGCTGCACGATCCTTGGCTGGGAACTCTTTGGCATATTCCAAGTCTCTGAAAAGTCCTATATAAGCTAATTCTTTCACAGCCCAGGAGGAAGTCATCCATCGCGTTGAGTCAATACCAACTCCTGCATAGAACAATAAAAATCAGAAATTGTTAGAAATGTTCAGCAAGTCACGGGGAGAGAAACAAGAATTAATGTTCCTTCATAAGCAACCCAGTTAATCTCTTGTCTTCACTCTTTCCCCTCATCCACAGAATGTTTTTTGCTCTATTACAGGAAGGTTGTGGTGGGAGGAGAGGGTGCATAAGAGGTTTACCTGGAGGCTACATGGATTTGAGAGATTAGCAATATAGAGAGTCACAGACTTGTAGAATGTTGAAACAGGCGCTTCAGCTCAACTTGCCCACACCGACCGACATGTCCCATCTACACTAGTCCCACTTGCCTACATTTGGGCAATCTATCGATACACAACTAAAACTCTGATCTTGTGCTCTTCCCGTTTGCGCGGTTTTTCTATTTGCATAAAAACGGTACGCGATAGCACTAGGATTTTTCGTCAGTTCACTCACCGTTCTCCTGTGATGCGAGTGCTACAAGTTTTGTTCCAATTGGTAGTATATTGTAAAGGTTAGCGAGGTTTAAAAATCGTAAAAAACGTGCGTGCACAGATCGATCTCTTCTCCTGCCAGTCAGCGCCGTGCGGATTGGTCTCTTCTCCTGTCACTCCCCAGGATGGTCCGCCCCTTCCTGCGCCATCACTTCTTTACTAGAGCTGAGGGACGTTGCGGGTGGCCGGCGGAGATCTCCAACCGGACACAATTTTTGGAGGGACCGGAAGCGGCGTGGCCCGGCCCGGCCTAGTGCAGAGTCGGAGATGTCGCCAAACGGAAAGTGGAGAGTCTGATCCCGGCGGCGGAGAGAGTCCAGTGCCCGTTGTGAGTCCCAAATGCACCGCCATCGCGACGTCCCACAGCTCCAGTCCCTTCTCCTCTGGTCCCCCTCGCTGGCTCCTTCCCCCCTCCCCCGTGATACCCCCTCTCCCCCATGGCTCTTCCCCCATCTTTTCTCCGAGCTCTCCCCCCACACCCCTTGCCCACATGCCATCGCGGCCATAACTGCTGGTGCTTCGGGGCCGAGCCGAGGATCCGAGGCCTGGCTCTAAGGTGATGCTCCTCCGAGGCAGGCAAGAAGGGAGAGGAGCAGCAACCTCGAGATCCTGGGGAGCTGAGGAGGGAGTGTGGGGGAGGAGAGGGGATAGAGGGAGAGGAGGGGAGTAGGGAAGGGAGAGGAGTTATGGAGGGAGGGAGTGACTGAGGGTAGGGGAAAGGAGAGGTGAGGGAGGGATTGGGGGAGGGTAGGAGGAGAGGGAAAAGAAGAGGGAGGAGGTGAGGGAGAGTGGGAGAGGAGAGGGGATAGAGGGGATAGAGGGAGAGGAGGGGGTAGTGGGGGTAGGGAGTGGGGAATAGAGGGAGAGGAGGGCAGTGGGGGAGGTGAGGAGGGATAGTGGGGGGATAGGGGGAGGTGAGGAGTGGAGGAGGTGGGGGATAGAAGGATAGGAGGGGGTTGGGAGGGGAGAGGAGTTATGAAGGGAGGGAGGGAGGGAGGGAGGGAGTGACTGAGGGTAGGGGAAAAGAGGAGAGAGAGGTGAGGGAGGGATTGGGGACGGGAGAAGGAGAGCGGAAAGAAGATGGAGGGTTAAGAGGAGGGGGAGAGTGCTAGGGATGAGGGGATGAGGGTAAATGAGCTGCGCCTGTGCAATTGGGGGCTATGGGTGAGTGGTGGAGTATTACGTTGGGGGACCAAGCCTCCTGTGTGACAAGGATCCAACAGGTCCCACTTAGTCTAGTATCCCTCCAAACCTGTCCTGTCCATGTACCTGTCTAATTGCTTCTTAAATGTTGCAATAGTCCCTCTCTCAACTACTTCCTCCGGCAACTCGTTCCATACACCCACCACCATTTGCGTGAAAAAGTTACCTCTCAGATTCCTATATAATCCTTCCCCCTTCACCTTAAACCTATGGCCTCTTGTTCTCAATTCCCCCATTCTGGGCAAGAGATTCTGTACTCCCATCCGATCTATTCCTTTCATGATTTTATGGACCTCTATAAGATCACCCCTCATCCTCCTGCACTCCTGGAAATAGAGTCCCAGCCTGCTCCGCCTCTCCTTTTGACTCAGAACCCCGAGTCCTGACAACATCCTTGAGAATCTTCACTGCACCCTTTCCAACTTAGCAAAATCTTTCTTTTAGCATAGTGCCTAGAACTGAACACAATACTCTAAATGCGGCCTCACCAACATCTTATATAACTGCAACATGATCTCTTAACTTCTATACCCAAAACTCTGACTGAAGAAGGGCAATGTCCCAAAAGCCTTTTTGACCAGCCTATTACTACCCCTTCAAGGAACTGTGTACCTGCACTCCTAGATTCCTCTGCTCTATAACACTTCCCAGAGCCTACCATTTACTGTGTAGGTCCTGCCCATGTTAGACATTCCAAAATGCAATGCCGCACATTTCTCTGCATTAAATTCCATCAACCATTTCTCAGCCTACCTGGCCAACCGATCAAGATCCTGCTGCAATTTTTAATAACCATCTTCATTATCTGCAATACCATCCACTTGTTCGGCATGGACATTATAGGATGAAGGGCCAGTTCCTGTGCTGTATTGTTTTATGTTCTAAGTACTTCCTTATGTTTCTCCATTCGCCTTTGCAGTCTTCAGTTGAATCTCAATCCATTATCATTATCGGGATAGGTTTTTCCTCATGTTAGTTCTTTTGCCAGTCATTGGAATTCAATGGAGTCTGAAGAAGGGTCCCGACCCGAAACATCACCTAGCTATATTCTCCAGCACTTTGTGTCTTTTTTACTGGAACGCAACGCCTCCTAGTCCAGGGCATTTTTACCAATTATTCAATGCTGGCATTTTTCCCCCACTCCTAGATGCCCTATCCAAGGAGGCAGTTAAAAGGCGACCACCTTGGTGGTATTAAATAAAAATAGATAATGCTGGAAATATAAAGCAGACCAGGCTGCAGGGGAGAGAAACAGTGTCTTTGTTTTAGGTCGAAGACTCCTTGGTCAGATCTGAATTTGGAGTCACATATG